>JAOTON010002243.1:102500-702500 GCA_034440635.1 Lepas anatifera
AGGGAGCGATGCCTCTCGGCTGGCCAGCCGCGCTGTCAGTGCGTCCGAGCCGTCGATGTGCCATGAACGGGTCGCGGGGTTCGGCTGCCTGCAGCACTGACCACGGGCGCTGCGGCACAGAGCTCCCTGTCGACCAGGTCGACATGGTTTCCCACGCCCTGCCTGTCAGCTGCCGTCAACTCCAGCGCGCCAGAGACGTACCCGCTAGTGACCTTCCGCAGCTGTTTCCCACGCCCTGCCTGTCATCTGCCGCCAACTCCAGCGCGTCAGAGACGTACCCGCCAGTGACGGTCCGCAGCTGTTTCTTTCCCACGCCCCACTACTGTCCTGTCAGCTGCCGCAGTTGCGCTAGACTTTTCTGCAGGTTTTTACGATTTTATTTTCAGGCTGCATTGTCCCTATTCGACCCCGATGCGCTTTGTCCACTCTTTCCGTGGAGAAGTGAAAAAAACGAGACTTATTCTCCTCACGTGAAAACCTTCAAACGTGTGTCAGGTAACAGATAGCGCTGACAAAGTCACCACAGGTGCTGATATCACGCGTGCTTCAATTGAGGTGAGCTCAAACGTTGGGAGAGGCGGACTTCTGCTCTGTGTGAGATCTTACCCTATGGATGTGACGTGGATCGCATCCTGTTCCGACAATCGCTTGCGTGGAACAGCAGCCTGACGCGAGCGGGAAAGCTGAATATTTGGTTCTATGGTGGGTTCATTTTTAGACTCCAGTGCTCAGTTGGTGGATAAGATAATGTTGACGCAAGAAGTGCTGTGGATCGGGATCATCGAGTGCTGTGAAGTGGGATTTTATTTGTTGAGCTGTATTTAGCCAGTTCACCTTCAGGAGGTGTCTGATCTCAGGGTGAATAACTTTGTGGGTCTTCAGTGCCATGATTTGTGTGATAACTGGGCTGGCTTTTACTGATAAAATAATTTTATTCGTTTCCGCGCAGCATAGATATTGTACTTGCTGCGTGAAACATTGGGAGACCTAAATCGACAGCCAAGTCGATTTAGGTGTCTACTACAATTTGAGCAGTGATGTCCTTTGGCCGAGTGCTGCATCGCCAGCCGAGGGTCACACGGTGCCGCCTTCGCCGCCCGGTGTGTGTAGCATGCCCGGCGGCGTGTTTTTCACGTGGACGGCGTCTCCTCGGCTCTGGCTGGCCCGCTCAATGGTGTGCCAGTGTTGAACAGAAGGCCAGCTGACAGCAGTGGTAATGGCCCGTCCGTTGCCATTACGTCTCCGTGCCTGTTTTCACGTCGAGCCAGAACAGAAAAACAGGCCACGTGGTGACGTTGGCGGGAGGCCTCCGCTATCGCCGTCAAAGCGAACCGAAATCGTTATGGAGCGAGATGTAAACGTGAACAGCTGTCTTGGAAGGACGGTGATAGCCCTAGTACAGCAGTGCGTCAAATATGGAGTGTATAAAAATACTGTCACTGCTCCCGATAAATTGGGACAGTCAACCATTTGTGAAAACTCAACCATGGAATTGACGTATAGAAAGACCTGTTTTCATGTCGTATGTATGTCCTGCTTGTATATTTAATGTGTTTTCTTCGCTTTTCTTCTATTTTCGCTCTGAAATACTTGTCTTGTTTGTCATATTAAGTGCACATTGTCGTAAAGGGTGATTAGCTGTTACGGCGCCGTCCCTCTCCGGTGACAGGTGGAGAGAATCCACCACAAGAAGGCCCTCGACGACGACATCCGAGAGATGAAGCTGTTCCAGGAGCGCTTCCTGGAAGACGGCGACCTGGAGGGCCACGGACGGGAGAGGAAGTTCCGCTGGAGCAATACAGGCGGGTGATGCGCAGTGACTGTGGCTGACCAGACCTGCCGGGGCGAACCAGCAACCAGACCTCTGAATCAATTCTAGCACGGCTTTGTGCTCCCTTAAAGTGTTCGATTGACTGTTCTGAACTCAACGTTACTAGCCGTTACTTATTTTAACTCCCGCCCCACCCAGTGTGCCTTGGGTCCTCCTTCGCCCCAGCAGTGTGGCGGTTTCAAACATCCACTTCACATTTCGGGTCCCGTGAGGGAAAGCAAAACGCACCGCTGGTAGATAGCATGTACGAAACTAGATCAGCTGTTTGTTTGTTGGTTGGTGTTTTCAGCTGAGGTCAATATTAACACGCACATTGACGGTGACGGGGGTACCCGCCCCCCACACGGGTTGTTTGGAGTCGGAATGAAAACGGCGGCGCTTGCGGCGCCATTTTCACCACAGCATTGTAAACACCATGTCCTTGCTTTACTTGATCGGCTTGAGCTATTAGTGGGTTTTGCTTGTTGCTCATAAAGATGAATAAACATAAACGTATGTGATTCTGGGTGAATTATATAAAAAAATCATGTTAAAACTTGTGGTACTCGGAGGCGATATTATGTGCTATAAATCTCAGATCAAAAGACTAACACCTGCACTGGCGAGGGGTCTGGCACTAACGCACACTGGAGGGGGCCTGGAGGAGGGGGCTGGTAGGCCCCCCTGAGACCTGGGCAACTAACAGGCATAGAAAGACGTCGGTTGGGGGGGAGGTGGATGGGGGCTATGGTGATCTACATCATAGCCAATTTTTATTGACCTAGGTATTTAAGATCATTGTGCGTCTTTCAAGATCACAGTGTGTTCAAGTCATTGTCTAATATCTTCAAGGCAAACAAGGTCATAAATGTCAAATATTGGCCGTGATGGGAAATTATTTGGAAATGCCGTAATTATGCGGGAAAAGTCGGGAATATGCTAAAGGTGGACCAGGGTCATAGAAGGAAACTCACTAAAATGTTTGGGTCTAAGCCATTCAAAGTCATTAACCTATGATGTCACAATATGGTATACTTCCCATACTGTACACTTTAACTAGCACTAAAGCAACCGTTAGGCGGGAAATGAGGGTTGACTTTTACTCATAATCTTTGACCTTTACATTGAGTTACCTTAACTAAGACGTCATGGCATAGTATATACGTCAGACCGAGTAACGCCATTTGACTGAAAGCACTGGGGCCAATGACCTTGAAAGTGTTGGTATGACCTTGACCTGCGAACTTTGACTTTGACCTTCATGCGAGGTGACCTTGACATACCATCCAGTTTATATGGCGTTATGACGTCACCACTCGGTCTCCAATTCACGCTAACTGGTCCGACCGCGCGATCGTGGCGATCGCAAAATTTAGGTCTGGCTTTGAACGATTCTAAGCCAAAACAATATCGACCGATCTTCAACATTATTTCATCAGTTGATGTGCCGTTGAATTCTCTCAAGTCTGGCTGAGTATCTTGTTTTAGGTTACGAGTGGTTCTCTTGCCACCTTGGAAAAATAGACTGGGAGCCTCCGAGCCCCCCCCCACCTCCAGTGCACGTGTTAAACTGCCTGCTACTGATGACACCTGATGTTTTTCCCGGGCCCGATGCGAAAATGCGAAAACGATCAATGATAAGGTGTGCCAAAAATAGCGGCTTGCAACACCGCCATTTTCTGGCTGCCACGAAAAACCCCAGGGGTTTTCAAACACGCATCCCCCACACTGGGGATTACCGAAGAATGTAGAGATCTTCTGGAATGTTTTCTCTGATTGAAATCTCTGAGCGAGCTTATGGTTCTTTTTATAAATTTGATCTTGTCTTGCTCCTCCGTTATCATCGCGCATGGGGCAAAAATTACCCATAACGCAATTGACTGTAACTTTGTAGGCGGTGTCGGTGTGTCTGGGTTTCTGCTCCTGCAGACGGTGTCGGCATGTGTGGGTTTCTGCTGCTGCTGTAACACTGCAGATAGTGTCGGTGTGTCTGGGTTTCTGCTACTGCAGCACCAATAGACGGTGTCGGCGTGTCTGGGTTTCTGCCGCTGCAGACGGTGTCGGCATGTCTGGGTTTCTGCTTCTGCAGATAGTGTCAGTGTGTTTATGTTTCTGCTACTGCAGCACCAATAGACGGTGTCGGTGTGTCTGGGTTTCTGCTTCTGCAGATAGTGTCAGTGTGTTTATGTTTCTGCTACTGCAGTACCAATAGACGGTGTCGGTGTGTCTGGGTTTCTGCCGCTGCAGACGGTGTCGGCATGTCTGGGTTTCTGCTTCTGCAGATAGTGTCAGTGTGTCTGGGTTTCTGCTACTGCAGTACCAAAAGACGGTGTCGGTGTGTCTGGGTTTCTGCCGCTGCAGACGGTGTCGGCATGTCTGGGTTTCTGCTTCTGCAGATAGTGTCAGTGTGTCTGGGTTTCTGCTACTGCAGTACCAATAGACGGTGTCGGCGTGTCTGGGTTTCTGCCGCTGCAGACGGTGTCGGCATGTCTGGGTTTCTGCTTCTGCAGATAGTGTCAGTGTGTTTATGTTTCTGCTACTGCAGCACCAATAGACGGTGTCGGTGTGTCTGGGTTTCTGCTTCTGCAGATAGTGTCAGTGTGTTTATGTTTCTGCTACTGCAGTACCAATAGACGGTGTCGGCGTGTCTGGGTTTCTGCCGCTGCAGACGGTGTCGGCATGTCTGGGTTTCTGCTTCTGCAGATAGTGTCAGTGTGTCTGGGTTTCTGCTACTGCAGTACCAATAGACGGTGTCGGCGTGTCTGGGTTTCTGCCGCTGCAGACGGTGTCGGCATGTCTGGGTTTTCTGCTTCTGCAGATAGTGTCAGTGTGTTTAGGTTTCTGCTACTGCAGTACCAATGAGACGGTGTCGGCGTGTCTGGGTTTTTTTTCTGCTTCTGCAGATAGTGTCAGTGTGTTTAGGTTTTCTGCTACTGCAGTACCAATAGACGGTGTCGGTGTGTCTGGGTTTCTGCTTCTGCAGATAGTGTCAGTGTGTCTGGGTTTCTGCTACTGCAGTACCAATAGACGGTGTCGGCGTGTCTGGGTTTCTGCTTCTGCAGATAGTGTCAGTGTGTCTGGGTTTCTGCTACTGCAGTACCAATAGACGGTGTCGGCGTGTCTGGGTTTCTGCTTCTGCAGATAGTGTCAGTGTGTCTGGGTTTCTGCTACTGCAGTACCAATAGACGGTGTCGGCGTGTCTGGGTTTCTGCCGCTGCAGACGGTGTCGGCGTGTCTGGGTTTCTGCTGTCAGATAACCGTGCCAGGGTGCAGGACATCTGCGGGAACAAATACTCTCACGCTGTTGTAGCATAGCTGGCTGGCGGTTGTATTGTAACAATGCTGTGGTGGGTGCGACAGAGGAGGGTGACGAGCTGGAGAGGCGCACCTCTGACGACGAGGCCGACCCGGTCCAGGAGGACGGCGACGAACAGTGGCGCAGGCAGAGACACGAGCGAGAAAAGTGGCTCAGCGAACACGCCGGCAAGGTGAGGACGGCGCAGCTGTGCCCCTGGCCTCAAACCTGGTCTGGGTGGAATCTAAATCTTCCCGTTACCCCCCTCCCTTAGGAAGTGTGTTGTATCATGTTCACCGAATTTCCAGAGATTTAAGCCAGAGCTGCCGCTGCTGGAAATGTGCTGCCCCTGAACCGCGCTGGCGGCTGCCCACAGACGGAGGAGGCGAGGGAGTCGAAGTCTGTGACGTTCCTGCGTCCCGGACAGCGGCCCGTGCGGCGGCTGGTGAGCGCCGCCGGCCGCCGCCCGCCCGCCCCCGCTCCCGCCGCTGCTGCCGCCCAAGCCATGCCGCCCAGCCCTCTCAGGGCGCAAAAGGTAGGCGCCGGTGTGAATGCCTTGCTCTAAGCTCCGTTTGTTGTTAACAGTCCGAGAATGGTGAGCTGATAGTGCCTCATCTTCGTATTAACGAATGATCTCATGGCGATGTTCTGGCTCTGTTGACCGTCCGACCCATAGTTCCTTCTTCTGACTTCTACCCTTGACTTGAAGTAATGTATGCATATGTAAAAACGAGCATTTTGCGCCAGCCGCGATATAACACTGCAGACAATAAACAACACGAGATGGGCGCGGGCGTGCCCAAATCAAGGAAAATCAAGGTGCTGAAAACAAGGTGAGAGGGGCGGTTGGAGCTGCGCCGTGACCCGGTCCCCTGGCGGTGGCAGGTGTCGCGTGGCTCCTTTCTGCGGCGCGGCCGGGAGGCTCTGGCCCGGCTGGCCAGCACGGCCCGTTCGCTCAGCCTGCCGGCTGGAGCCGGCTCCCGGCCCTCGGCCAACCGCACCTTCAGCACCTCCAGACGCGACGTCGAGACGGCGGAACAGGACCCGCAGATCGAGGAGGAGTTCAAAAGGACGGTCGACGAGAAGGTAAGCAGACCAGGCTTTTCAACGGCGCTCAGTGTGCTGGCCGTGCACCTTTCCCGGGAAGAGAGCGGCTGGTGCGTATTGTTCTACTGGTATTTTAACACCCGCCCCGGTGGGCCTCCGAGCCACCTCCGCCATTATGGGGAGGGGTGTTCAAACACACACGCACACACCCTCGAGCTCGGCTCCTATACGGGATAGCGAAAACACGCGAAAGCTGGTTGTTAGCTTATACAAATTCATGAAGAAACTAAATTGGTCCCTTTTTCGCTCAGGTCAATATTGAGGTCATGACAGGTTAAAGAAAGTGGCATGTTAGAGAAGAGTTCAGGGGCTCTTAGGTCTGATAGAGTGGATTTAGAATCATGTTTTAGGCACCATTCGCTTTTTGTCTTTACGGTGAATCGAATGATGTATAAAATGACTATACTAGGTCAAAACACAAAAAAACATGACCTGAGGTCAGGTCAGGTCACTTTCTGATTTAGCACAGTCAAATCTGATCTAGCATGGTCAATATGCACACCAATTGACTCGCAATTAAAACAATATAAACGTAATAGTATCAAAATAAAAGCTTTATCGTCATTTCCTGCAAAGTTATTGACCCAAGTCTGAAAATCTGCTTAAGTAGCCCAGATGACGTCGCATAGGTCACAGGTCAAAAATTGCATCGGGAACCGAGAATGCGTCGCAGAATACTACGATTTGGAGAATATGAAGGCATTCTCAGCTGTATCTACAAAAATACAGCCCAATTCCTCTGCTCCCCATACATTTGCAATGGAGAGGTCATGATCCGTACCTAACCTTAGGTCATGATACGAAAAATCCGGGAATATATGTTGTAGTACTGGGTGGGTCCATTGTGTGGTTAAAGTTTCCATCCGATAGATTCACCCTTTTCTATGCCACCTTAAACATTTTTGGAGGTGAGGTCACTTGACCTGCACTGGTGACCTGACATCAGATGACCCAACCTTAGAATTTGGGGGAAAGTTGTGGATTGGCCAAGGATAAGGTGTGCCAAGTACGGAAGCGCTTCGCGCCTCCGTTTTTTTGTACCGCCGGAAAAACCCGAGGGGGGCGCTCAAACGCCCCCTCCCCACCGGGGCGAGGGTTAAGTGCACGACTGTGATTTTCTAGCAGCATTTTCCATGTTCTTACTTGTTATAGTAACTGTCTTAGATGTGTTGATATGGTTTGCTCACATCTTAGTTTTCTTGACGCGTACAAATTAATCCGTTGCTTCAGTGCCGGTAATACTAGGGTGATATTTCTTGTCCCAACCGAACCGTCATTTTGTACCTTGGTGTCGTGCACCTCCTGCTTCTCCTCTCCAGTTTGATTGATGGGCTGTTTTTAGATCCTGATCTTAATAAGTGTGTGATCTAACCTACTAAACCTGCAGGTGACTCTCAGCTCAGTTAGGCTTGTGTAAGTTGACGCAGCCATGTCCCATCTCTCGGTTGCCAACGCCGTTGACCTGTCGTTCGTTTTTGGTTCATCAAACGCGTGTGTCTGGTTTTTCAGACGACCAAGCGTAAGGCCGTGCCCACCAGTGAGCCGCCGGGTGACCCCAAACGCCCCAAGGTGTCGCGAAGCTTTTCAGCGCTGGCCGAGGACAGCCAGTCCAGTAGCCTCTTTAGTGTGATTTTGTAACGCCGCCGGCGGTCGTTCAATTATCCCGCGTCATCATCATTCGAGAGATCGCGTGTCCTCCCGTATGTGATTTATTGAAGGTCGGGCGAGGTGAGAGTACTGCGTCCTGGAAACGGACCCAGGCCCCTGCACAGAGAAGTGTTCCAGTGCTTGCGCTATGGATCGTAGTGGTACCGATGTGGGGCTTACCTCAATTTTAAATTTGTTTTTGCAGTAATGAATTTTGTCGGCAAATAGCTGTGACTGCCTGGTTGTCCATTCACGCGCTCTGCTTTGTGCTAGCTATTCGAATCATTGTGCGCGTTAAGGTCGAACGTCAATGTTTTTGCTGTTCACAACATGGCAGTCTTTAATACTAGAACGACGCTTAGGCTCCTATCATTTTAGTTGTACAATGTTTTCTTGTGATTCCACGATTTTAGTGCTACGCAACACTTAGTCAGTGTATCGTAGGTGTCTTGTGTTAATGGTTCAATACCTTTTGCACGGTCTTTACCACAGGGTGGTCACCAAAAAAGGGAAAAAATTATTGTTCTTCTTAATTCATTATAAACTTTGTCTGGGCGCATAGACGCGCCGTTTTTGGGCTCCTGCTTCACCCTCAGTCACGCCCCGCAGTTTCAGTCACTGTATGCTCCCGGTGTGGCACCTGTAGTATGTTAGCTGGAAAACTGCCGAACAGACGTTGGCACTTTTCCGCCGTGATGTGGACTACTTGACTGGTCCGTGCAGCCCTGGGCCCCAGCGTGCAGGACTCGACTTGAGCAGAGCCGCTCCATCGGTCGAGTCTGCGAATCTGGCTCACGCTTGAGTCATAGCGTGACTCCTTCGTGATTGTCTGGGCTTCGTTGCTGTGCTTCACTTGATTTCGTGCCAATGGATCGCATATTTAGTTGTACCTTTCTTCTGCGCCGCCGTAAGTACCGGAGCGCGTTTCCGGCGTCTGTAGCGGAGATAACTGACGGCCAGGAACGCTCCTGTCCCCATATTCTGGGCCCTTTAGACTCGCGGGTTCCAGCACCCCACCCCTATTCTTCATGGTTATGATCAGTGGGGTGGCGTGCAGCCCGATACTAATGAAAAGGGGTGGCGCTTCCCCTGTCCTGCACCGTGCAGCACTGTAAGATAGGAACGATATTGACAGGCTTGCTCCGAATCTTCAGGCTTCCCCCGCAGGGCCAGGCTTATACCAAACTTCGAGGCAAGCTTACTGTGCCAAGCGCCCGAGTTTTCTTTGAGGTAGCGTGTAAGGGTTTGCACTTGTGGGGTCGTCTTCTGCACCCTCCAACCACACCCGGTCATTTTTTAGAGATACTTCTGCTATATCCATCTGTTTCGCTGCCCAGTATGCGTTTGTCCTAATTTGTTTGCGGTTGGTGTGGAGCACAAAACTTCCCCAGGGACCAATGTATCTCGTGAAAACGGTCAACAATACTCTATTGATCTTCTCAATTTCGACTGTCTCCGTTTTACTCCGGTCTGTACGTGGACCACGGTCGCAACTGGGCAGAACACCAGCATATCCGCTTATTCACAAATATCTGTTTTCACGGCCGCAGACATTCAGTATTTCACTTGTCACACTTCTGACCAGCAGCGATGAGGGAGAAGTGCCGCATTTTGGGTAAACACCCTGTGTCCGCCACCAACGGAGACCGTTGCACTGACGCGAAACAAACCATTCCCTGTTGGTTGCTGCTGCCTCCGCCACCAACGGAGACCGTTGCGCTGGCGCGAAACAAACAATTCCATGTTAGTTGCTACTGCCCAAGGTACAGCACGCTTTATAGTTTCTTCCTGCGTATCCGTGGTCGACGTTTTATACTTTGTGAGTAAACACCCATACCTAACCTCAATGAATGGTGAATTCTCTCGCGTCAAATGCTTTTCTTGCTCTCTTGAAAAGGCTTCGTTCGAGGGCATCTCCCAGACAGCAAATAGAAAGCTATACAGGACAGTGTGAAATAGGCCTGATCAAATGCCCTGGGCATTTCGCACATGGAAATGGTTTCAGCTAATTTTATTTGTGTAGATACATGCTTCATATTTTACGTTTTTTATAGGGGTATAAGGGCATCATCCTTCCGCCTGTTGCTGCGTAAATAAGCACAGTTGGTGTTTGTTTTAGGCCTGGAACCACGCCGTGTTTTAATTTCATTGTTACCACTACAATAAAGTGATTTGATAACCATGGATTGTCATTAGAAATATCAAAGAGATGGCTTGTACCTGAAAATTTAGGTTTCCACTGTGTTCCTGTAAGGAATACTCTGACCTCGAGCGAACTCAAAGGTGACCCGAACAAATGAATTTATGTAGCATTGTCAGTAGAGATTAAAACGGGCGAGTTAGTGTCGTCGCTCCCAGTGCGCTGTTCATTCTACATGGTTTACTGAACAAGAGAGATAACCAACACAATTAGGCCACGCAGCCTGTGTGATATCAGATGGTTCCAAACACAGCACTGCGATGGCTTGTGATTTTTTTCAGAACTTATTCCTGGAGCATGGAAGTGAGAGAAATGACTGAAGAATGTACATCTCGTGACGGAGAGCTGTGCTGCACAATGAAAAAATATGATTAACTTCATCAAATGGTGCCGCCATGCAAACGATTTTACAGCAATGGCAAAGGTTTAATTCCAGTGCAAAAATTATATCAAAGCAAAATTAAATTATATGAATGAAGCGTTTTCACTACGTCTCACAGCATGGGCGCCTGTGACTATATCGAGAGCACGGCCAAACCGGCAACATATCACGATGGTTTAAAAAGTCCAGTGAAAGATCAAAGACGTGATGCCAAAGGTACGCATGCTTTTCTTACGCATACATTTTTCAGCACGATTATGTTCTTGTATATTCCACAATCAAGCACAGCCAATGTTTCCAGGCAGCTCCAAAGTCTGTTCGCCGATGCGATTATGGAAACATGAAAAGTTTCATAGAATACCAGGGGTAAATAGGACATACATCACTGTTCATGAAATCTCTACAAACAAAGGAAGAGAGGTTCGGGTTTCGTATACCTATGTTTGATGCAAACTGTATCTTGCTGTGCAAGTAGACTTCCTTTTATGGGTGCTGCGCGAATGGCTGCAAATTTAGTCATGGCGAATGTCCAATGCAAAGGTAATATTAAACATACTGTTATAAATTATTTGGCTTAAGTAATGAGTGATCTGACGGCCATCATTGCAGGTGAATGAGTACGTCTGTGCAAGACAAAATCAGTGTTAGTGTTGAAGTCATTTGAGTGTATTCCCTTATTCTTCAATGATTATGCAAGGCACCAGGAGTGTGGAATTATATATATATATATATATATATATATATATTCAATTATATATATTCAATTATTTATATATATATATACATTCAAAGGATGTTTTAGCTTTGACAACTGTTTCGACGTTTCATTGGAGTGGTCGGGCACCCACAAATATATATATATATATATATATATATATATATATATATATATATATATATATATATATTTGTGGGTGCCTGACCACCTCCAATGAAACGTCGAAACAGTTGTCAAAGCGGTAAAACATCCTTTGAATGTTCTCTTTTTCATTTCAAATGCTACTTTTTGGTTCAATGTAGTTCAACCGGCGTGTGAAAGGGTTTGTATGTAAACACGAGATACATTTTGCTATTTATTTTCATGTAGTTGCTCTCGATATTGTTTCACATTTGCCCACCCGTAACCATTAAAGAACACCAATCAAAAGCCTTTCGAAGTGGCGTTTGAACTGGGATCCGTGTCGGCCATGAAATGATCCACATTTTAAAAATATCATGTAAGACAACCTGTTCAAGTGACCAAGTTGAATGCGTTATCATTTCAGGACAGCATTTTTTCGCATATGAGCAGATTCAAATTACTCCCTGGGAATGAAAGCCTTTCAGACACATTTTTACAATGTATGAATCCTCTCAAACGTATGCTGTGCTGCACTGGGTCACTTTGCATCGATACTATTTTTTCATCTCAAGGAACGACGTAATTGTGTGAATTAGTGGTGCTTATAGGATAATTTATACTTATTTCAATTATTGATACATTCGCGACATCTTTGTAAATTTTCGTTCAAGGATGCAAGGCTAGATAAAACGTTGCCAATAAGTCGCTTTGTCCTCATCTCCCTCGCAACAATGAGTATTTTTCTATCACTTTTAATAAATGCTATTTTTTATAAATCTTGTCCAAGTTGTTGCCAGTTCAGTTTTAGGAATCGGAGTCTCACTAGAGTCATCAAGGAAGTTCTCACGGAGACCCAGACCCCACCACCCAAACGAGCAACTTTCTCGATGAAGGGTTAATTAACCCGCGCCCCACCGGGGGTCCGGCGCCACCTTCGCCCCACCACGCCGGGGGCCATCGATGGCCCCGCTCTAACTCCGAAAACATGGGGGGTTAGCGTAAATCTGCAAAGTGCATTAGAAAGCTCGCGTGAATTCAGTAAGAAATTACTTTGCATGTTTAAGCGCTCAGGTCAATGGTTTGACCTCCAAAGGTCAAGGTAGGTCACGATAGGCTATTTCCACCGAAATATGCAATGCTTAAGCAAACTGAGCATAGCTCTCACGACGCTATTACCTTTTTTTTATATTATATATATATATATATATTATATACGTTATATACGTTACAGCTATTGTAGCCTGGTGCAGTACATTTGATAGGAAAATTCCAGACCTTTTTCCGCTATGTACAACATGATGACCTCCCGCCAGTGGTTTGACCTCCAGAGATCTCCTCGTGACCTAATATGACCTGAGTTCACGAAAAGTCAGAAAGTGACCTTATCGTGCATCAAATAAAAGCCAGTGACGAGACAGCCTTTCCCGATGCTTTTCCAATGGGAAAGGTCACCTCGTGACCTGACTTCAGGTCGCGAAATTCGAAAAATCCCGGATATAAATTTTTTAGACCCTGGAGGGGTCATGAAGTGTAGTAAGTTTCAAATCGATCGGCTCCGAAATGTAGCTATGGTAGGGCTAAAAAGTTGAAGTGAGGTGACCTTGGTTGACCTCTCCTGGTGACTTGACATTGTGTGATCCAGGGTAAAAAAATGTCAGGGATGGTTTGAAAATGATGAGGTGAGAGATAGAGCCCTCAACCGCGCTGCTGCGCCCCGTCGTTTTTCCGCTATCCCGAAAAAAAACTTTAAGGGGACCATTGATGGCCCCGGTGGGGCGAGGGTTAATATATATTTAATCAAACATAAAGTAGGTTTGGGGCTAATGCAAGCTCAAGGAAAGACACGAAATGATATTCAGCATGATATGCTAACCAGTCCCAGAAATTGTCTCGACTTACAAGGGCGGACGCAGACCCGAGTTTTGTGGGGCCAAACCCATGTCTGCCTCTCCTCCTGGGAGGGGGGGGGTGAGAGCGAAGATTTTTTGCTCTACAGACGTAGTGTAAACACCTTTTTTCAGTGCTCGACAGACCTAGTATAAGCTACCTCTCCAAGTGCATGATCGCTCTCCGGGTGTGGGGGGAGCGAATATTTTTTTGCTCTACAGACCTAGTGTAAACACCTTTTTTTCAAAAATTTATCCGCCGTTTGGGGGCCAAAAGATAGTGTGGCCCCCACTCCAGCGCTTTGGGGGGCGGGGCGTGGCCGGAATCGCCCTCCCTGCGTCCGCCAATGTCGACTTAGCCGTTTCAATAAAGTCCTCTCTAGGAATGAAACGTGATCATGAATGGAATTAATGCCGATTAATTGCCTCAGATTCAAACAACGTTTAATTCTGGGGCAGCCAGCATTTCGCTCAGGGAGGGGTGGCGCCCCGAAAGGGGCCCCTGCGACAGCGACACAAGGGCCCCGATGAGTAAAAAGGGCCCTGATTGTTACAGAATAATGCTGAAGAGGGCTTAAGAGGGCCCTGTCTGGTATGAACTTTCAAATTTGGCCATAGAGCATAGTGCGGGTGAGCCGCGCTTCGCGCGGCCCGTGTACTCGGGGGACCTTCGGGCCCTCAAGGGGGGCTGTCTCTGCCGCCCCCCTTGGTTACGCCCCTGGTTTAATTCCATTTTCTTCTGCTGAATGGGTTCCAAAATCGATTTCCGGCACATGGCCATGGACATGGTCGTCATCACGCACTGGGCCGCTAGATTTTTCACACGTATTGGGTGTCATATTTCAACCTTCACCATTCTCTGCGTGGAATTTCCAAACTCTTCCCATTGTGCAAGTGAATCGCATTCCAAATTATCATGCCATTCTCTGCCCTCATAACCTCCCCCTTATCTAAATCTAAACCGCTCCTGCAGTGGTGGATCCAAGAATTTATTTGGGGGAGGGGCTCGAGCTTCACCCGCCAGTACCCCGGGCAGACCCTTGCCTATGTATTAGCAATAGGGACTTGAGAGTTTCAGGGGGCTTGAGCCCCCTAGCCCCCCCCTTGGATCCTCCACTGCGCTCCTGAAGCACTCGATCTCAGCAGCGTATTTGGGGGAGGGGCGTGCTACTGAAAGGTTGTCTGCCCCCGGGCGGGTCTGGGTCATGTGACCCAGGCAGACCAATCAGAGTGAAGCCCCCGGCGCCTGTTGCGCGGGTCGGCTCAGCAGCGGGTGCACCGCA
The DNA here is from genome assembly GCA_034440635.1 of Lepas anatifera. Classification (NCBI taxonomy): domain Eukaryota; kingdom Metazoa; phylum Arthropoda; class Thecostraca; family Lepadidae; genus Lepas; species Lepas anatifera. The sequence goes on from JAOTON010002243.1 coordinate 116,952, forward strand.
GACGTACCCCGCGTGCGAGTAGGTGCAGAGGAGACTATGGCGAGGGATATGTGGCTGTCGATCGTATGAGAAGAGCCAAATTTGACCTTTGTCAAAGGTAAGCCAGCCTCTGTCATGCATATGTTGTTACTTAATCCGATCAATGGGCGTATTCCATCTTTATTTTCTTCTGAATTTGCTCTGAGCGTAGCACGGTCTCTATTGTTGCCTTTCCCCTGCAATTGTATATCTTATATTTTAATGTTTTTGTGTGCTTTCAATTTTCCAGATATAAATTTGAATGTTTGTCAGTTGGATGCTCTGGTTGGTTTAGTGTATTGGATAAGCATACAGTGTCTCTCAAATATCAGTTTCTGTAGGTCAGAAATTTAAAAGAAATGCACAAATTTACTAATATCACATATGTAATAATCATCAAATGATGTTTTGAAAGCTGGGGTGTCGCCATCTGCACTTATCTTCCCCCAACAAATGTCATGGCACTCTGAAGACTTTCATGCATGTCTAAATGAAGTTCCCAAAAGCGTTTCTCCCGGGTGCAGAATGTGGCGAACCCCAGGCGGTGACGTGACGAGCGCCCAGGAGCTGGTCTCTGATATAAGCGTCACCACCGGTAAAACAATAAGGGGCCGGTCAATCTTTAGCCTTCTGCTGACAAAACAAATCCTCCAGAACTAAAACCTCATCGGCTTTGGGATACGTTCTGCCCTGAGCACTGCCTGGTTTCATAAATTGTCGATTTTTCCCAATTTGGCTCAACTCTGGAAATGTTACGATGAGACTAGGGACTAGGAAAGCCCTCCTGGCCTCCTCCTATTCCGAAGTGTAAGATTTCAGGTATCCGATTGGTCTGACCGTTTTAGGCAGCAGCCCTCGCACTGAAATTCTTTATTAACACGTAGGGCCTGTGTCAGGGTCCTCCATGAAAATGGTTGGGGTGCAGTTGCCTGATTTTTTGAACAAAAAAGTTATACCTACAGTTGATTCAAATTGATTCTAAAGAAATATCAAATTCATAGGCGTCGCCAACGGCAAAAAGTGAAGGGCTAGCTGAACTTCAACCTGATAACAAACTTTCCATAGGAGTGTGAAAATGTTTAGGTAGTAAGTAGGTGGAGTAGTGTTGGCAGCAGCATTATTATGAGTTTTAAAGTGATGTTAAAAATGACCATTATCTGCTAAGCTATTTTTATTTTAGACCTAAATTAACATTAAAGTGAATGTGGCACCTTCACAACGTAATTTTAACTGAGATAGCCAAGTGGTAAAGCAAGTCGGAAAACCCGGTACTCAATATATCATTTGTCTTGGAACTCGATATTTCTTTAGAAAAAAGCTAAAACCTACCTGCAATGTACCCTTCATGTACCCTTAGCAGCAGGCCACAGTTGTCATGGCCGTTGGTGTGACGGCATATGCTGACGTCACGATGAGCATCAGCCAATCGAGGCCCTTGAAGCGTTTCAAGTATGGTAGTGGTTGCCAGATCATGACATCCACAGGCAGATATTTATTTCGTTACCTAGAGGTGTATTTTTAAAAATAAAGATATTTAGCTTACTGTACATTTTTCAGAGAAATCATGAGTGGTTTCATTATTTTCGACTAAAAATACGCCTAATTACACTAAATTCCAGGATTCGACCAAGGTGCCACATTCCCTTTAAAAGAATACACAATAATTGTAGCTTTCGACGTCAAGTCATCCTCAGCTGAGAGAGCTCTCAGCTGAGGATGGCTTGACGTTATATAATAGGAGGTAATAGGAGGACGTTAATAATAGGAGCTCTCCTATTATTGTTAATTCTTTTAATGTTAATTTAGGTCTAAAATAAAAAATAACATGGCAGATAACGGTCATTTTTAACACCGCTTTAAAACTAAATGTTTAGGGGTGCTTTTTCCTAGCCGACGCATCAAATTTTACTTGCGGTGTTAGGGGGAGAAAAACGTTAAAAAAGGGTAAAAAACGTTAAAAAAGGGTAAAGACCTGACAATTTTGTCGAAACATCTCTTATGACTTCTTTCTTGCTTTTTGCACCCCACAGTTTCCCCCGCGGGGTATGAGCGTTTCGGGAGCATGACCCTAATGCCCCCCTCTAGATCCGCCAGTGACTAGACATACTTTAAGCAATACGCTTACTGCTCATCAAAAGGTCACAGCTCAAAAAGCTGTAAACGTGGTGAAACCAGGAGCTTTTGTGTCGGTTTTTTTAAGAAAAAAAAATAGCGCGCAGACAACCGGCTACCTAAAGTGTTAAGTGTTTATTGTGTGTGTTACGTGTTTATTAAGTGTTATTGGTTACGTTTTACAGCCATTAACATTTTGGAAAACTCACTCCTTCGGCTTTGGTCGCGAGTAAAATGCCTAATTCCCATGGTTACTCCCGCCGTTTGAATATGACCTCATGCGGTTATATGAACCCTCCACTTAAGTAGTCTTTTAAGCTAGAAAATTTTTCTCCATATGAAAAGTTACAAGAGAACTTCGAATCTCTGACACTTTTTATTTAATCACTACGTAATCCTGGCACTAGGTCCTATTAGAATGTCGCAGAATAGTTTTAGGGGTGCTTTTGGAAGTTTAGGGGTGCTTTCAAAATGTTTTGGGGTGCTCACGCACCCTTAGAAGTAAACAAAGTTACACTCCTGGGTCAGGTGGAAGCGAGTTAAAGGCAGACACTATCGAATACATAAACAAAGCCCACCAAATTCAGAGCGGAAGAGGCACACTCCGACTTTCGACATTCCGCTTTTCGCGCTGGTGTATGGCATGTCGGGTAACTAAAGCACTGGCAATGGACTCAGGTTCGCCGCACGCTAAAACTCGTTTCAAGAGAGAGAGAGAGAGGGAGAGAGATAGAGTCCATGGTAAAGGTACAAATCAGTTGCATCAAGCCATCCCAATGTATCCAAAACGTCACGGATGTGATCGTATTTACAACGTCCAGAGATTAAACTGGCAGCAGAATTGATGACCCTGGATTCTGTTCAACTGTGTACTATTACTGGCACCATAGAAGCGATACAGCATCTCACAATAGACAGGAGCAGTCCCTGAACGATAGTGGCGAACAGGCTCAATGGGTGTGTAAATCAGTAGATATCAGTTGGATGCTGTCGCTTCGATGAAATGTGACCAGATCGTATGGGGTACGCTGCTCCCAGGCAAGCGACGCTTCGAGCTATTCACTCACAGGCCGGATAGTTACTCCGTACCTTCACTTAGTCCACACCCTTTTGCCTGTTGGGAAAGGTCACATTCGCACGGTGGTGGAAAGAAGAGCCGCCCGCACGCGTCCGGCCACTGGCACCACATGCAGGCAACTGCATGCTTTTGTGTTGTCCAGATATAGGCAACCATGCACAATTGGCTTTTGTATTAAACGCTACCTGCCAATTCAACATTTTTTTCTGCCATCGAGGGTATCAAGGGCGAATTCAAAGCGTGCAAAAGGGGGAGTGGGTACCCTCTGATCAAGTCCCTGACGATACCACTCTGGTTTTGTGACTAAATGGTGCAAACTTGGTCGATGTGCCTCCCCTCTATAATGAAACCTCTATCCGCCCGTGACTAACTTGACATGCGCCCCGCTGAGGTATTTCACCTCCTACCCCGTCGCCGCCTCTCATTTCCTGGAAAAGCTAAGCAAAATTACGTTTGGCGTTTGAAACTCTTCACGAGACGAAGAGAAATTATCAGACTATTGTTTGTCAGATCAATTTTGAGGTCACCAGAGATAAAAAGGTTCCAAAGGTTTACAACGGAGCAGGGGCGCAGGCAGAGTTTTGGTATGGGGGGCACACCAACTTTGTGGGGCACCCCGGGGAAAAAAGGGCACTTTTTAACGTAACCTAAAAATCTTACTATATCTTTGTTTATATATCATTTTTTGGGCATCTTTCGTTCAATAAAAATGCAAATACATCATTGACGGAGAAGGAAAACGCGATTAAAACCGAAAAAGAAAAAATATCGCCAAAATGTAATGGGAAGTAGCCAAAACACGACTGTTTTGTATATATTTAAGGACAAATCAGTCAACTCAAGCAAGTACTTAACATCAGAGAAATCAGCGGAGCATGTGATATCTGTTACAATGTGCAGGTTCAGGAATATTGGAGTCGAAAATTCATATGTTATGCCCACTGGTTTTGTCGTGACGAGTGAGCCCTGGCTGAACGCAGATTAAGTTGTTTGCCTCCCACAATCGCCGTGGGACGAAGAGTGGCATAGTGTCTTTCGAAGAACACATTTTTGCTGCCGGAAAAATTTGGGAGATACCTTTTGAACGCGTTTATTAAGTTCCATATTCTCAAGGATCGGTCCCAGTTAAGAGTAAATAAAAAGCGAACAGGCCGGTGGTTTGGATGGAGATGGTGTGACAGGGCTGAAAATTGTGAAAACTAGTTCTTCATTTAAATTAATTAGTAGAAATCCTGGTTTAGGGGACTGTGCTCTGGGCTCAGGGGCACATGCCTTTTTATCATCCTTTCCCAGAATCCACCAGTATAATAAGCAATTTATATAACCAGGGGTGCCTAGGTATCAAAAGCCGTTTTAGAGATTCCTCATTCCTCGTTAGCTCCGTTTTACAAAGGGAGTTTCCATTATGTTCTTATTCCCCATCTATTCAAGACCAACTCTGAGGCCCCCAATTGTGGATCAGAGGCCTCCAGAGCAGCTTCCCCCCATCCCTCAGTTGTGCCTCCAGGGACTAGACTATCTCAGTGACCCCGCCCCGAGATGATGGGAGTTGGCCTTGTATTCTTATTATGTCTATTCAAGACCACCTCAGGGGACCCTGATGTAGATCAGGGCCACAGAGCAGCTCATGCTTCACCCAGGGATTAGACTAGCTCATTGGTCCCAGAGATGAGGTCATCAGACTAGCTCAATGGGCCCCAGATAGGCTCATAGGGCCTTAAACCAGTTCAAGAAGCCCCAGAACAGTTTAAGGCGCCAGATCACCTCAGGGGGCCTCAAGCCAACTTAAGGGGCTCTCACAAGCTCAGCGCTTAGACCAGCTCAGGGTACCCTCAGAACCTATATCCGCTCTTGGGCCCCAGATCAGCTCTCGAGGCCCCAGATCAGTTCAGGGGCCTCAAGTCAGGTCAGGGGCAAAATCAAGTCAGGGCCACTAAATCAGCTCAGGAATCCCTCACCAGCTCGGGGCCCAAGCAGTTCAAAAGCCCCAGAGCTGCTCAGGGGACACCAGATCGGCCCATAGGGCACCCGATCAGCCTTGGGGACAAAAAATCAAATCAGTGGTCCCCGACCAGCTCGGGGCCCAGATCAGCTCGGGAATACCAGATCAAGTCAGGAGGCACTTAATCAGCTCAGGAGCCCCATACCATCTCAGGGGCCCTCACCAACCCCTGTGGGCCCAGCTCAGCTCAGGGCCTGGAAGCTGCTTAGGAAATCACGTAATCAACCCAGAAGGCCCGGGTCAGCTTAAAGGTCACCATATTAGCCATGGGGCACCAGACTAGCTCAGAGGGAATAAGATGGGCTCAGGAGGCATACTGATGACTCAGCAGGCACCAGATCGACTCAGGGGGAATTAGTTAAGTTCAGGAGGCAGTATATCTGCTCAGGGTGCACCAGATCGATCAGCGCAGGGGGCAAGTTCAAGTCAGGGACACTAAATCAGCTCAGGGATCCCTCACCAGCTCGGGGCCCAATCAGTTCAAAAGCCCCAGAGCTGCTCAGGGGACACCAGATGCCCATAGGGTACCAGATCAGCTTCGGGGACAAACAATCAGATCAGTGGTCCCCGACAAGCTCGGGAATACCAGATCAAGTCAGAAGGCACTTAATCTGCTCAGGAGCCGCATACCATCTCGGGGGCCCTCATCAGCCTCTGCGGGCCCAGCTCAGCTCAGGGCTTTAGAGCTGCTCATGAAATCACGTAAGGAGGCCCAGATCAGCTTAAAGGGCACCAGCTTAGCTCAGGGGCACAAGACTAGCTCAGAGGGCATCAGATGGGCTCAGGGGCACTAGTGCAGCTCAGGTGGCACCAGCTCGATCCGCTCGGGGGCCAGATCAGCTCCCAGTCCCCAGACTATGGCAGGAGCCTGAATCAGCTCAGGAAGCAACATAACAGCTCAGGGGACACAAGGTGGGCTCAGGGCCCACCAAACCAGCTCAGGGAGACACCAGGCCATCTAAGGATACATCAATAATCAGCTAAGGGGGTACCTAATCAGCTGAAGAGGCACCATATTGACTTAGGAGACAGAATCAGCTTGGGGAGGCATGAGATCAGCTCGGGGGTCCGAATCAGCTCAAGGGGCACTAAATCAACTATTAGGGCACCAAGCAAGCTCGCAGGCATTAGACTAACTCAGAGGGAATTATATAGGTTCAGAAGGCACAATTATTTGCTCAGTGGGGCACTCGATTGCCTCAGGGGCACCAGATCAGCCTAGAGGGCAAGTAATCAGCTCAAGGGGCCGAGACCAGCTGAGAGGCCACGAGATGAGCTAAAGGAGCACCAGATTAGCTTCACCCGTACGATTATTGGCGACGATGAGGCATTGGGTGAACACATACTAGGTGCCCATACTCTTCCCGGGTGCTTGGAAAGGCGACAGAATGCCCTAGCTGACCGAAAAGGGTATTAGGTTGACCAACAATAGCTTCAATCGCTACATGCGGTCCAGTTACATCTAGGTTCAACGGCGTAGGGCACTAACTTTCGAGCGGCATGGCCCAAATTGGGTACACCACCTGACAATCAAAAGGGCACCCCGGCATCGATGGGGGCACGTGCCCCATGTGCCCCCTGGCTGCACCCCTGGACAGTAGATCAACTCTGGGAGGCATTAAATAAGCTCAGGGGGCCCGGATAAGCTCAAGGGACACTAAAACAGCTAAAAGGACATCAGGCAAGCTCCGAGGCATCAAACTAGCTCAGAGAGCATTATATAGGTTCAGAAGGCACAATTATTGTCTCAGGGGGGGCACCAGATTGACTACGAGGGTATCAGATCAGCTCAGAAGGCACATGATAAGCTCCAGGGGGCACCAGATGAGCTCCACCCGTACAATTATTGGCGACGATGAGGCATTATCTAGAAACGGATTACGTGCCTATACTCTTCCCGGGTGCTTGGAAAGGCGACAGAATGCTTTAGCTGACCAAAAAGGCACTTAATTAAGCAATTTCAACAGTAGTTGAAATCGCTTAATACGGTCTAGTTTCATCTGGGTTCAACGGCGTAGGGCACTAAATTTCGAGCGGCACGGCCCAAAGGGGGTACACCACCTGGCAATCAAAAGGGCACCCGACACCGATGGGGGCACGTGCCCCCTATGCCCCTGGCTGCGGCCCTGGACAGTATATAAACTACGGGAGGCTTTAAATAAGTTCAGGCGGCCCGGATCAGCTCAAGGGGCACTAAAACAACTAATAGGGCACCAGGCAAGCTCGGAGGCATCAGACTAACTCAGAGAGCATTATATAGGTTCAGAAGGCACAATTATTTTCTCAGGGGGGGGGACACCAGATTGACTACGAGGGCATCAGATCAGCTCAGAGGGCAAATGATCAGTTCCAGGGGCCAAGAACAGCGCTCAGGGGACACCAGATGAGCTCAAGGGGCACCAGATTAGCTTCGTCCGCACGATTATTGGCGACGATGAGGCATTATCTGGAAACAGATTATGTGCCTATACTCTTCCCGGGTGCTTGGAAAGGCGACAGAATGCCCTTAGTGATCAAAAAGGCGCTTAATTGTCAAACAATAGTTTAAATCGCCAAATGCAGTCTAGTTCCATCTAGGCTCAACGGCGTAGGGCACTAAATTTCGAGCGGTACGGCCAAAAGAGGGTACACCACCTGGCAATCAAAAGGGCACCCCGGCACCGATGGGGGGCACGTGCCCCCTGTGTCCCCCCCTGGCTGCGCCCCTGCAACGGAGCATTGTAGGTTTCCTCCTATACATTTTTACTGAGTGGAGCTTGAGAACATCTTTGGGCATCATTTGAGTCCTCTTATCGTGGAAAGTTCAATCATGTATAATACAACCATGCCAGGTCAAATGGGGAAAATGATCTGACCTCAAGCTAGGTCAGAGTCACATGGTGGCCTGGTATAGTCAAATTGCTTATCAACCGACTCCCCGTGACAAGATAAGCACAATGAAAGCAAAATGGAAGTTCTATCTCAATGCGGTGTGAAGTTTCGCCCAATCATTTTTTCGCCCAATTTTCGTTTCCCCATGCCCTTCCAATGGAGAGGTCATGATCCGTATCTGGCCCTAGGTCATCGATACAAAAAAAACGGAATAAATTTTGTAGCACTCGGTGAACCCACTGTGATATCAGTTTCAATCGGATAGGCTAACCCTGTTTTTACCTATGCTACCTAAAACTTCCTGGAGGTGAGTTCACTTGACTTGCACTGGTGACCTGACCTGAGATGATTCCAGTGCCAAGATAATACCTCGGGGTGGAATTGAATTTTGCCTAATTATAATGTAATGGTGCTCAGGCGTCCCAGATTTGGGTGAAGACCGGGAGTTACCAGGTACCCAGTGTAGGGTGTCATTTTTTTCCGTGTAGGACCAAGAACTCACCAGTTGCTTTCTGCACTGACTGGTATAAAATGCTCCGGTTTGCTCCCAATTTGGCAGAGATTTGGCTATTTAAAAAATCTGGGAAGTAACCTCCGGGCCAAATATATTTATCCCTCTAACACGGCTATAGAGCAGAAAAAATGTTAAATGAAGCCCACTTAGGATAGGTACTTCACACTGACTTTGAACAGTTGCAGAACAGAGATGGGACCTCTGACGCAAAACAGTCCCACCTCTGACGCAGAACAGAGGTGGGACTTTTTGGAAAAAGCTGGTCCCGGTCCCGGTCCCGACCAACATTTCTTGGTCCCGGCCTAGTCCCGGCAAGAAATATGTGGTCCCGGCCTGGTCCCGGCGGCCTTTTTCCCACTTATTGGCTTTTAATCATAATTTCTTTTGGATTAAGAGCCAAACATATTAAGCAAATTCATATCATGACTACATTAAAAAATCAACATTAAAGGGAGATACGCGAAAAAAATTTATTAGCTATATCAAAAGGTCACAAAAAGTTGTTTCGGAAGTCTTATTCTCATTTTTGCGAATTCGGCCTGCAAATGCCTTAAAATTGCTCTCAAAGTCAACATTTCTAGACGACTTTACCGGTACACCTCATATCGATGTTTATGACGTACACACGGCTAAGGCTATCAATTTCTCTAAGAATTAGGTCATATCTATCCTAAACAGTGATGTAGAACTTTGGACTAATACAGAAAAAATTGCTCTAAAAAAGCAACATTCCAAAACTGTTTTGAAACAGAAATATAGGGCTTAAAAGAAATCACTATTAACCAATCAGAAGTCTAGGAATTCTCAAACTGGGGTCACGTGACCTATCTGACGCAAAAGTTTTGTCATTCTGGGGCGGAAGCAGAAAATGGCTCAAGACCCGAGGTACGAAACCGCTAAAGACTTGAGTAATTATGTTCTTTTCCGTTTCTAGGGCAAACTAATTTTTTGTAGTTTTTAAAAGCTTCTTAAAATTAATTCAAATACAAATACAGGAGGGCAAACATTATTATTATGAAAAAACATTAATTTTTAACTTTAAATAGTTTTCGAAAAGTAAGTGATGGGTATGGGCATGGGTAAGTGATGGGCATTTTATCGAAACTGTTAACCGATTTCGATAATAAGTGAGTGGCCTCCCAAAATTTTGCCGAAGATACAAAAATAGTTGATAGTTTCGTTATCAGGATTTTTCAGATAGCAAGAAACCACAATAATAATTTTTTCGCGTATCTCCCTTTAAGTATGAACTACAACTTCGGGAAACCCTACTTACTATCATGAAAAATGGCCACAGTTATCTGACAATGCTCTCTGAGGAAACATTTGCATGTTAAACCCTTAAAAGGTAAGAAACTATACGTCAATCCAATTTTAGGCTGCATCACACCTCCCTTCTGTCCATACATAAACATTCAATCAATAAGCATACCTAAGTTTTATCAGGGAAGGTCAGGACACAAATAGGTACGTTTAAGAGCCTCAAGATCAAATTACCAAAGCACAGGAACAATTTGACATATCACTTTTGCAGTTGCCATGTGACTGAAGGATAGTTTTTGGCTGTTTATGAAGAATGATGCGAGTTGATACACTGGATGAAGGAACTGACAATGTTTTACATACCTACGTATTTCTCCAAAAACAATTAGGTAAGCCCCCTCCTTCCTTCCTTTCCAACCAACACACACAAACAGTAGGGCTATCCATGCATGGATTTCCAAATATGGAGGCCAAGCATAGGTCTGTGAGAAAGCAAAGCTAGTAGCAAAAACTGTCTTCTTTGATTCGTGTCAAAACAGCTTTCTATTATTTTAAACAAATCAGAATTGAAAATTATCACTGCCAATCACAATATTTGCTTTTCATGGGCAAAAAATATTACAGCAGCCGTAGACGGCGCACTAAAGACAAATAGTGCATTATCACCTTTAGTAAGAGAAATTCTCTTAGAGAATCAAGTTAATGAACTGTCGCGTGGTTTAAAATACTTTTTTTTGCCTTGAGGAGGTCAATGACTTTTTCTTCAAAGACAGCAAAGGCTCACATTTGTTTTTATCTTTATTATTCTTCTTGTTGTTCTTGTTGACAACCAAGCGTGGTGCAGGAGTTAAATGTGGTTGAAGAAATTGAAGTCATTCATGTTTTATTCACGACATAACACACAGACGTAATTTGAAATACTGTTGAGTATTTTTTTAGAGAGAGAAGGCAATTGAAACAGTGGGGCTGGTAGGGATGGCTATTTCCAATCCCCAATTCCGGAATTTTCTTTTCAATAAAGCTTTTGTTTCAATGCCTTCCAGTACCTATATGCAAAAAAACGCTTTTTTCTTCAATTCAAAGTGATTCTGACCCCAGTACCCACCATTTTTGTGTTTTATTTTGGTTGTTTCACTGAGTTGCTTTACAGTCAAGTGAAGGAATGGGAATTAAATCTGAAAATGTGGTTTTGCAAAGAATGAAGCTTAGTGAGAGCTGTGTGTTTGTGCAACATCATTTTTTCTCTTCATCTAGTTGAATTGATACTTTTCTCATCTTTTAAAGTTGGAAAGTTGTATCAAGGAGGCAATAAAGTGCTGGAAAGTCAGTTATATTTTGTCTCATGTCTCAGTTTTACATGAAATGTGGAAACCATTATCATGAATTTTGCTTGAACCAGACTGGCTCTGGTCCCGGCACAGTCCTGGCATCTAGCCTTTGGTCCCGGCTTTAGTCCCGCCGGGACCAAACCTGGTCCTGACGCCGGGACCGCGGGACCAGAAAGTCCCACCTCTAGTCATAAGGCCATAGGGGTCAATTGTAACATTGTTACATTTGACCCCAAGAGAAAATGTTACAATTGTCCCCATCGCAACGCGCAATTTTTTAAACCAAATTGCCGCTCAACGAGCTGGCATAGGCGAAAAAATGTTGTGCTCGTTTCATAACCAATTAAACACTCTTTATGCACTGAAACTGTCTCCGCTGTACCCAGTGGCGGATCTAGCCAGATGGTTCGGGAGGGGCAAACCAAAGTCGAAAAGCAAAAGAAAAAAACGTTGCGCAGTGCAAAATTGTTATAATATGCCTTTTCGGTAGGATTTTGAGAACTGGAGACGAAAAGCAAAAAGAATAGAAATAAAATAAAAAAACGCCACGGGGTGAAAAATATGGACTCAAGATACTTTTTTCCTATCCAAGCCCCAATATTTACACTGAACTTCACTAATTCTGTTTGAAGTTGAGAGTTGAAGCACCAAAATCTTACAAGCTAAAAAGGATTCGGGGAAAAAGGTCGATCGCTTTGGGGGAGCAAAAACATAGTTTTGCCCCGAGCTTTTCCGCTTGGGGGGCAATTGCCTTTTTGCCCCCCCTGGATCCACCACTGGCTGTACCTTATCATTGCCATCAATAAGCTAACAATCTTTCAAAATTTTAAGTTACCAAACACACTCAAAAACACATAATTGTGAACAGCGTCTGACTTACCCGCCGCACCGAGTTGAAACTTCGTTAACAAAGGTAGCAGCTGATTGCGCATTTCCGGTTGTGCTACTCGCGCCAACCATTGATTAGTTTAGACAATATGGTCAGTGTTACAATTGCCCCGTGTTACATTTGACCCCAGTCTCCCGTACGTTCAAGACATTACACTGAGCAAAAAAGTGGCTAATATAGTTTCTTCAAGAGTCATTGGCAGACGCAGGGGGCATATTTCGTCCATGGCCCCCCAAAGCCCTGGAGGGGGCCGAACTATCTTTTGGCCCCCAAAGGCCGGAGAAATTTGTGGAAAAAGGTGTTTACACTATAGGTCTGTAGAGCAAAAAATCTTCGCTCTCAGCCCCCCCCAGGTGAGCGATCATGTACTTGAAGAGGCAGCTTATACTAGGTCTGGCGGGCATCCAAATTGCCTTTGTCTGCCCCTCCTGCAGGAGGAGAGGCAGACCTGAGTTTGGCCCCCAAAACTCTGATCTGCCTGTCCCTGTCAAGAGTTTGTATAAGCTATCCACCAGCGTTCGCGTTTTTTCGCTATTCCGCATAGGGGCCGAGTTCGAGGGGGTGTTCAAACATCCCCCTCCAGGGTGAAGGGGAGGAGACCCATCGGGGCCTCCAAGCCACCTTCGCCCCGGGGCCTCCAAAGCACACCTATTAGTTTACATACTCCGACATTTCGGCCCTAAAATTGGTGAGTATTTGGGATAAGAGGACCATGCCAGCATGCCGTTAGGCCTGCGTCCCATTGACCTACAGTTAGTAGAGGCACATATGCATTGAAAATGCATTGACCATTCGAAACTGGCCTGGTACTTCTAAAGGTTTCCTCTCCAGCTGGTGGAGATTCCTCTGCTGATGGTTGCAAAAGTAGTGTTGTTAGTTTGGAAGTTGGCTGCTGCTGTGCCGCCAATGATGCGGCCAGGGTAATTGGCCTCGGTCATCGAAAGTGTTGGCACCTGGCGGATTTTTTTGAAAACGCCAGTAGAGGGACTGACGTCTGGCGAGGCTGCTTCATATCCGGCGCATTGTTGAACGCGATATAGATTTTGAAAGTTTATTTTCAGTCGTGGTGAACTCGTTGCTGTGAAAAAGTGTAATTCATGTTGGGTGGACGTGAATATTGAAGACTGGCGTTATTTTCTTGTTTGTTATAATCTTGGAAAGTTCAAGGAAAATGGAGGTGAGACGGATAACCATTACATCCAATCAGAACTGCTGCGTTCCTCAGTGTGTGTCCTTCCGAAGAAAGTGTCGAAGTCTCAGCTTTCACAAATTTCCTCAGGATAAGGTGCTGTCCAAGCAGTGGAAGTCGAAACTGAGAATTGTGAAGAAGATAGACTCAAATGCTGCTGTCCGTTGCAGACATTTTCAGATATCTGACTTCCATTCACATCCACCTGGTACGCTGCTGTGAGGCCAGTGTGCAAAGTATGGCATTTTCGACGAGATCTCGTCCGTGCGAGTTCCCTTGGAGACAGGACCGAGTGGTGCGAACTTTATCAACCTGGTGCGAGTTTGCGAGGTTAGTGACACTTAAACTAAACAAATAATGGCTGAATAGCCATTAAGACACGGGAGGTGCCTTATAAAAAGTCCTTAACTGACTAATAATTGAGGTAGCATTGCATTGTAGGGGTAGGAATGGGTGCATTTTTTCCCTGGTATGTGGCAGATTGGTGCAAATTTTTGGAGGCTGGTGGTGCGAGAATTTTAGATGGCTGGTGCGACTCGTCTGGCATGCTGCCATACTTTGCAGACTGGCTGTGAGGCAATCTCCAGTTCCGCTTATGCCTCCTTCCACTCCCCTTGAGCCTGCTTCTAGCAGGAGTAAGCCTTAATCCTTGGGCCGTCATCATAGGCGGATCCAGGATTGCCGATCAGGGACACCTTCCCGGGGGGCGGCGCACCATTCTTGACCGGGAAACCATATCGGATGGGAGCAAAACCTTATCGGTGGGATCCGACTTTTGTATCCTGGGAGGGGGGGTGGTGGTGGGAAGCGAACTTTCAGGGGCGTGGCCATTTCAGGGGGCGCCGAGGGTCGATGGTGGGGGCACATACTCCGTTTGCCCCTTGGATCTGCCTATGGGGCATGTGCCCACTTTGCCGTCCCCCTGGATCCGCCTGCAGGAATGCAGCCACATGTGGCTGCATTCCTTTTAGCCCGGAAAACTGACATCTTGAAATAATTCGGTAGATATACGCCTTTTATTTGTTTCAAGTTGTCTGAAATTCCAGTTTGAATGTACGATGGAAAATGCGTTTCCAAACACAAGCGTCGCCACCGGAGATGCCTGCAGGAATGCAGCCACATGTGGCTGCATTCCTTTTAACCCGGAAAACTGACATCTTGAAATAATTCGGTAGATATACGCCTTTTATTTGTTTCAAGCTGTTTGAAATTCCAGTTTGAATGTACGATGGAAAATGCGTTTCCAAACACAAGCGTCGCCACCGGCAAAGAAGTGGGGGGGGCAGCAAACTTCAACCTGATGCTGACTGCAAGCTTTGCTCCTTGGGACCAAAAACTCTTCGAATTTGGATTCTTCTCTGCCTTCCGCAGTGGCTGGTTATAAGCTGCTGCCACATACCAAACATAAAACACGTATAATTCACCGCTTACCATGCTATTCCCAGGCCCCACTAATGTTTACCTTTCGGAGTCCCTCTTTCGCGGCCATCTTGGAGGGAGCACTAGCGCCTCTGGTGAGCGTGACCGGGGTCAATAGAGAACGGGTAGTCCGAAGTTTCGTGCTGCCATATGATAACTACTCCAAAAGACGGACACTAAAAAAAAGTTGTGCGGGCATTTTTTCCATCGCGTGGCTCTCAGGGTAATAGAGGACAGGACCAGGGCCCTCCAAAGTTAGTTGGTAGCAATCTACTGCCATGGCGCACAAATGCGACTGCTCCATAGAGCTTACGTGTTAAATTGGTCATTTTCCGACAGCTGCTGTCATCAGCCTATGGCCGTTGGAAAAGATCTAATAAAGCTGTTAGAAAGCCTGTTCTCTGCTCTTTCCATGTTCTATTTGGCGTTTTTACGTCAGACGCACAGAACTAGCTCGAAACATCCATTTTAGATAACTCTGCAAATGTGCGCCACAGATTTCTTGGCCCACACCCCGTACGCCAGCGTCGGCGTAGCGCAGTGGATAGAGCAATGGTCTAGAGATCAGAAGTGTGTGTGTTCGAGACCTAGTCGCGACACACGTTTTTAACCGCTAACGTTAAGTTTTTGCGAATCAATTTAATCGTTCAGAACTCGTGCAGATTCTTACAACTATAGTTAGACAACAAAGATAAAGCAGCCGCTTTACCCGGTGGCGGATCCAGGGGGAGGGATTTAAGCCCCTCAAAATTTACGAGCCTCTAAAGTTAATAGATAGACGAGCGACTAACCGAGATACTGGCAGGTGAGGCTCGAGCTTCGAGCCGGTGAGGCTCGAGGTGAGCCCCCTAAATGAATTCCTAGATCCGACACTGAATTTACCTCTATTCCTGTCAAGGAGAGATTCTGCCCACCCATTACGTTTTTTCCAGGATATCTCCTGAACAGTTTGCGATAAGCATTTGAAACTTTCTGGCTTGTAAAACTGGGGCAGATTCCATGGAAGTTTTGAGACTAAATCTTGCCAAGGGGCGGAGCTATGACCCAATATTTGTGGAGGTTCTTTTCCCAAAATGAGTATTATTGTATACGGTTCGTTCTTCGCACAATAAAGCCGTCCGTTACAACATTGAGATATGTCATAATGATACATTATTATGAATAGGATACCAGGTAATAGCTCATTTACATTTTCAGCTTGTTTAATAGAGGCAGTTACAGCAACAAAAAATCGGGATTTTTAGTATATTAAAATTGTACTTTCCAGAGTAAAAGATTGCTTACAGGGCAGCCTCGAGGAATAAAGAAAACTATACCATGTTCCCAGCCAGTTGCGGATATAAGGGAGCTAGGGTGGCTCAAACCGCCCCCCAAATTTCCGAGTGCATATAGTAAATACATAGGCGGAGCCTGATCTGAGGCAAAGACCCTATCCCCCTCCGAAATGAAGCCCTGGATCCGCCGCTGCTCTCAGCCCTATATTTTATAACCGTGCAATGGCATAAGCGTGCTTCGGTATTGTAATTAAGGGGTGTCACGCAGGTGCAGTTTTTCACAGTCCAATGAGTGCTACAAGCATCTTCGGTATGCATTCGGTTGCAAGACCGAAAAGACAACAATTCACTCACAGACGGATTAGAGAGACAAGACTATTACGCTCACCCGGGTTTTGCACAGGCGGAAACAGGTCAAGCAAGATAAAAAAGTATCAAAAGTTGAGAAACATATATTGGTGCCCATGCATGGTTCCCCGACATTGCCAATATGAATATTGCCCCACTATTTTGCTTTCTTTCTTCCATCTTTGATGACTTTTTGCATTATACTATATATCTCACGAAGGGGCGACATTTTCCGCCCCTAGCCCTGACATTAAAACGGGCTTCTAGGAGTCTGACAGAGGCAGGGGTCATACCCGTTGCCTAAACTGGGAGCGGCAGAAAATAGAAAATGCCAATCTCGTAAGGAATAGGTGGATCCAGGGGGAGAAGCACATGCCCCCATTCAATTGATGATCGACGCCCCTGTGAAATTTCCGATGACTCTCCCTAAAGGTCGTTCCCCGGGATGCAAGTATCAGCGCCCTGCGGTAGAATTTGGCGCCAACTTGATAGGTTTTGCCGACCAAAATTGGCGCCCGCTGATCCGGATGCCCCCACCACCCCAATCGGACACCCTAGATCCTACCATAAGAAGATGGATGGGATCACTAGTCACAACTGTTCCCACAAATGCACTGCTCGGCATCTCCAATCATTGTTTACCCCCACGTCCCCTTCCTCACGTAGACATACAATGAGTCTTCCAGGTCAGATAAAGGCCGCAAACCTCCTCCTCCAGTATGCATACGCCCAATACATCGCTCAACTAAGTGAAGAAGTGGAAACACAAATTGACCAACTAACTAACCACAAGCCCTCACAGGAATTTCTCCCCCAGCGTCCCTAATACACTGTGTACCTTTTTTATATAATGTCATTTATTGTTTTTCTATTCTTCATCTGATAATCCACACATATTCAGAAATGATTGAAGGCAACAATATGTTAATTTTTCATAGTGAAATTCGAGACATTGAATTAAGACCAGCTTGCAGTGTTGACATATTTTCTTAACTTCCAAATAGGTTTACTTAATAAATATTTATCAAGTGAGTTTATCTCTATATTCAAACCATGTGTTTTTGTATGTAAAGCCTTTTCATCACCACCTTGCTTTCCTCCACCTGAGTATATAGCTGACTTGGTATTATTTGTGACTTATTAGGACTTTATCTACACCCATCAACTCAACAAACAAATAATCATAGCTGGGAAGGCACTAAAAGCTCAATTGCAAAAGCCTCCTTCATAACCACTTATGCTTATCTGAAAGTCAATTTTTTACAACAGTTGGGGGATGGTGACCTCATCAACCAGTTGAAAGTGTTTCTTCTATTCCCTTGGTTGCAAACAAATCTATAAAAAACACTGTTACGTGCCCAGCACATGAGTTCTGATTATCTTCCATAGTGGGCTGCACCAAGTGAGTGTTTTGAAAATATTTGAATCAGCTGGTGCTTGATGTAGTAGGGCACCATATCCTGATGTATGTGCCACTGCAGTAATGTATGTGTAAGGCTTCAATGATAAAGCATACTTAATGGATGATGGTGTTCTTACTGTCAATATATGTGTATGAATAAATGGGTCACACCCCCTGCCCCAATCACACAGAAATTGAAAACAAAAAATTGCTTTTGTGGTAATCTAATCACAAATCATCAAAATAGACTCATGGTTGTGTCATCAATGTGTATAATGGATACCTGATTCTTTTAAATGTGTTCTGCATTATTGTCAAATTATGCACTGCTTGTTTCTGGCCATGGAAAAACATAGACCCAGTTTCCATGTGCAATGAGACAGTCTGGATAGAGCTGAGAATCAGGATACAGAGATCACAGTTTCTGTGACACTTCAGCTTGGATATAGGTGGAACTGTAACAGATAGAAGAGTTTTTTATCACAATTTTGTCTATATCTCTAGCAAAACATTCACATCTCCTTTCACTCCCTTCACTTTCCCTTAACCCAACTATACAATTTTATTTGAATAAAAATAGTTTTGTTTAATGAATGTTGTTGAACAGTTTTATTTGAAGTTTAATACAATTTTCTTCCATTTGATATTGCTTAATGACCAAGGAAGCTTCACCCTCTGCAGACTACTCACCTTTACCTCTGCAAAATAAGGAAAATATTTACAATCATTCTGTCATGTGCTGTCAAACCTAGCTAGATACAGATAGATGTGAAGCGGATTCAAGCTGTTTCAATTGCCCAAAGCTCTGGATTCAAGCTGTTTCAATTGCCCAAAGCTCTATCAGTATTTTAAATGTATCCTGCATCTTGATACAATGCACAATCCTGATGGGCCAGTCTGCAAAGTATGGCAGCAGGCCAGACGAGTAGCACCAGCCATCCAAAATTATCCCACCACCAGCCTAAAAAAATTCACATGAATCTGCCATATACCAGGGAGAAAAACGCACACATTCCTACCTACATGATGCAATGCTACCTCTCTTATTATTTAATTAGTTAAGGACTTTTTATAAGGCCCCTCCTGTGTCTTTATAACTATTCAGTCATTATTTTACTGGTTTTCAGTGTCACCTTCCTTGCACCCGTCTTGCAAATTCGCACCAGGTTGATAAAATTTGCACCACTCGCTCCCTGTCTCCAAGGGCACTCACATCGACAAAATCTCATCGAAAATGCCATACTTTGCACACTGGCTGATTGGCAATGGGAATTGACACTTGGTCATACTTGGATCTTGAGAAACAACAGTTGATAAGAATATAAGGCAGGAAAATTAAGGTCACCATAATATTGAGCTCCCAGAATCCCTCATTACCTACCCGGGAGTGTGATCACATCCTGATGTCCACCTCACATAGGCATCTTGCTTTGACCCTTTCCTCATACAGATTCAATAAATTCCCTTGTGATGCAGGATCAAAATGCACAAACCGGGGTATCCTCCGTCCGATGACTATACCAATACATGGCTTCCATTTGAATATTTGACAAGCTATCATCACCATTTCAATGACTTAGACATTGCTTAGATCCCACACAAGACAAAAAACACCCAAAACAAAAGTAAATAGTCCACCTTCAGGACATGTAAGTGCCGTAAGAGGCGAATAAAAGACTAACTCTTTGTGAAAGCATGCATCTCCCGCGCCGAGAGTAGTGTCTCGTCCAGCAATAAATAAATCAAACCAAAAGCGTAGTGTTCGCCGCTATCGAGCAGAGCCCATATCCAAACTAAATTTGGAAGAATCTACTATTTCCTCCTAAAATTAGACTAGAGGACAATATTCAAATATTTGTATTTAAATTTTAGAGAGTATTTCTTAGGTTGTTGTTCATTTGTTTCTTAAAAATAAGAAATTGAAAACAGAAAATTGCTTTTGTGGTAATCTAATCACAAATCATCAAAATAGACTCATGGCGCACATACTAAACTTTGGTGTACCCGTCCTCTATTACCCTGGACAGGACGGGTACACCAAAGTTTAGTATGTGCGCCATGAGTCTATTTCGATAATTTGTGATTAGATTACCACAAGAACAATTTTTTGTTTTCAATTTCTTATTTTAAAGAAATAAATGAGCAACAATTTTGGAAATATACTCTCAAATTTAAATACAAATATTTGTGTATTGTCCTCTAGTCTAATTTTAGGAGGAAATAGTAGATTCTTCCAAATTTAGTTTGGAAATGGGCTCAGCTCGATAGCGGCGAACACTGCGCTTTCGGTTTGATTTATTTATTGCTGCACGGACACTACACTCGGCGCGGGGAAATGCATGCTTGCTTTCACACAATTGGTCTTTTTTCACTTCCTACGGCACTTACATGTCCTGAAGGTGGATTATTTACTTTTGTTTTGGGTATTTTTTGTCTTGTGTGGGATCTAAGCAACGTCTAAGTCATTGAAATGGTGGTGATAGTTTGTCAAATATGCAAATGGAAGCCATGTATAATCATCGGACGGAGGATACCCCGGTTTGTGCATTTTGATCCTGCATCACAAGGGAATTTATTGAATCTGTATGAGGAAAGGGTCAAAGCAAGATGCTATGTGAGGTGGACATCAGGATGTGATCACACTCCAGGGTAGGTAATGAGGGATTCTGGGAGCTCAATATTATGGTGGCCTTAATTTTCCTGCCTTATGTTCTTATCAACTGTTGTTTCTAAAGATCAAAGTATGACCAAGTGTCAATTCCCATTGCCAATCAGCCAGTGTGCAAAGTATGGCATTTTCGATGAGATCTTGTCGATGTGAGTGCCCTTGGAGACAGGAGTGAGTGGTGCAAATTTTATCAACCTGGTGTGAATTTGCAAGACTGGTGCGAGGAAGGTAACACTGAAAACCAGTAAAATAATGGCTGAATAGTTATAAAGACACAGGAGGGCCTTATAAAAAGTCCTTAAATAATTAACTAATAAGAGAGGTAGCATTGCATCATGTAGGGAGGAATGTGTGTGTTTTTCTCCCTGGTATATGGCAGATTCATGTGAATTTTTAGGCTGGTGGTGTGATAATTTTGGATGGCTGGTGCTACTCGTCTGGCTTGCTCCCATACTTTTCAGACTGGCCAATCAGGATTTTGCATTGTATCAAGATGCAGGATACATTTGAAATACTGATAAGAGCTTTGGGCAATTGAAACAGCTTGAATCCGCTTCACGTCTATCTGTATCTAGCCAGGTCTGACAGCACATGACAGAATGATTGTAAATATTTTCCTTATTTTGCAGAGGTAAAGGTGAGTAGTCTGCAGAGGGTGAAGCTTTCTTGGTCATTAAGCAATATCAAATGGAAGAAAATTGTATTAAACTTCAAATAAAACTGTTAAACAACATTCATTAAACAAAACTATTATTCTTCGAATAAAATTGTATAGTTGGGTTAAGGGAAAGTGAAGGGAGTGAAAGGAGATGTGAATGTTTTGCTAGAGATATAGAAAAATTGTGATGAAAAACTTCTATATGTTACAGTTCCACCTATATCCACGCCGAAGTGTCACAGAAACTGTGATCCCTGTATCCTGATTCTCAGCTCTATCCAGATTGTCTCATTGCACATGGAAACTGGGTCTATGTTTTGCCATGGCCAGAAACAAACAGTGCATAATTTGACAATAATGGAGAACACATTTAAAAGAATCAGGTATCCATTATACACATTGATGACACATGAAAAATAAGCATGGGAGTCAGTCAGGATACATGGCAGTGTGATTGGGGCAGGGGGGGGGGGGTGTGACCCATTTATTCATACACATATATTGACAGTAAGAATATCATCATCCATTAAGTATGTTTTATCATTGAAGCCTTACACATACATTACTGCAGTGGCACATACATCAGGATATGGTGCCCTACTACATCAAGCACCAGCTGATTCAAATATTTTCAAAACACTCACTTGGTACAGCCCAATATGGAAGATAATCAGAACTCATGTGCTGGGCACTTAACAGTGTTTTTTTATATATTTGTTTGCAACCAAGGGAATAGAAGAAACACTCAACTGGTTGATGAGGTCACCATCCCCCAACTGTTGCAAAAAATTGTTTTTTCTGAAAAGCATAAGTGGTTATGAAGGAGGCTTTTGCAATTGAGCTTTTAGTGCCTTCCCAGCTATGATTTTTTGTTTTGTTGAGTTGATGGGTGTAGATAAAGTCCTAATAAGTCACAAATAATACCAAGTCAGCTATATACTCAGGTAGAGCAAAGCAAGGTGGTGATGAAAAGGCTTTACATGCAAAAACACATGGTTTGAATATAGAGATAAACGCATTTGATAAATATTTATTAAGTACACCTATTTGGAAGTTAAGAAAATATGTCAATACAGCAAGCTGGTCTTAATTCAATGTCTCGAATTTCACTATGAGAAATTAACATATTGTTGCCTTCAATCATTTCTGAATATGTGTGGATTATCAGATGAAGAATAGAAAAATAATAAATTACATTATATAAAAAAGGTACACAGTGTATTAGGGAGGCTTGGGGAGAAATTCATTCATGTGAGGGTTTGTGGTTAGTTAGTGGGTCAATTTGTGTTTCCACTTCTTCACTTAGTTGGCGATGTATGGGGCGTATGCATACTGGAGGAGGAGGTTTGCGGCCTTTATCTGACCTGGAAGACTCATTGTATGTCTATGTGAGGAAGGGACGGGGGGTAAACAATGGATTGGAGATGCCGAGCAGTGCATTTGTGGGAACGGTTGTGACTATTGATCCCATTCATCTTCTTATGGTAGGATCTAGGGTGTCAGATTGGGGTGGTGGGGGCATCCGGATCAGCGGGCGCCAATTTTGGTCGGCAAAACCTATCAAGTTGGCCCCAAATTCTACCGCAGGGCGCTGATACTCGCATCCCGGGGAACGACCTTTTAGGGAGAGTCATCGGAAATTTCAAAGGGGCGTCGATCATCAATTGAATGGGGGCATGTGCTTCTACCCCTGGATCCACCTATTCTTTGCTAGATTGGCATTTCCTATTTTCTGCCGCTCCCAGTTTAGGCAACGGGTATGACCCCTGCTTCTGTCAGACTCCTGAAAGCCCGTTTTAATGTCAGGGCTAGGGGCGGAAAATGTCGCCCCTTCGTGAGATACATGGTATAATGCAAAAAGTCATCAGAGATGGAAGAAAGAAAGCAAAATAGTGGGGCAAGATTCATATTGGCAATGTTGGGGAACCATGCATGGGCACCAATATATGTTTCTCAACTTTTGATACTTTTTATCTTGCTTGACCTGTTTCCGCCTGTGCAAAACCCGGGTGAGCGTAATAATCTTGTCTCTCTAATCCGTCTGTGGGTGAATTGTTGTCTTTTCCGTCTTGCAACCGAATGCATACCGAAGATGCTTGTAGCATTCATTGGACTGTGAAAAACTGCACCTGCGTGACACCCCTTAATTACAATACCGAAGCACGCTTATGCCATTGCACGGCTATAAAATATAGGGCTGAGAGCAGCGGCGGATCCAGGGCTTCATTTCGGAGGGGGATAGGGCCTTTGCCTCAGATCAGGTTCCGCTTATGTATTTACTATATGCACTCGGAAATTTCGGGGGAGGCTTGAGCCACCCTAGCTCCCTTATATCCGCCACTGGCTGGGAACATCGTATAGTTTTCTTTATTCTTCGAGGCTGCCCTGTAAGCAATCTTGTACTCTGGAAAGTAAAATTTTAATATACTAAAAATCCCGATTTTTTGTTGCTGTAACTGCTTCTGTTAACCAAGGTGAAAATGTAAATGAGCTATTTCCTGGTATCCTATTCATAATATTGTATCATTATGACATATCTCAATGTTGTAACGGACGGCTTCGTTGTGGGAAGAACGAACCGTATACAATAATACTCATTTTGGGAAAAGAACCTCCCCAAATATTGGGTCATAGCTCCGCCCCTGGTCAAGATTTAGTCTCAAAACTTCCATGGAATCTGCCCCAGTTTTACAAGCCAGAAAGTTTCAAATGCTTATCGCAAGCTGTTCAGGAGATATCCTGGAAAAAACGTAATGGGTGGGCAGAATCTCTCCTTGACAGGAATAGGGGTAAATTCAGTGGCGGATCTAGGAATTCATTTGGGGGAGGGGGCTCACCTCGAGCCTCACCGGCTCGCAGCTCGAGCCTCACCCGCTAGTATCTCGGTTAGTCGCTCGTCTATCTATTAACTTTGGAGGCTCGTAAATTTTGGGGGGCTTAAGTCCCTCCCCCTGGATCCGCCACTGGGTAAAGTGACAACTTTATCTTTGCTGTCTAACTATAGTTGTAAGAAACTGCACGAGTTCTGAACGACTAAATTGATTCGCAAAACTTAATGTTAGCGGTTAAAAACGTGTGCCGCGACTAGGTCTCGAACACACACTCTTCTGATCTCTAGACCATTGCTCTATCCACTGCGCTACGCCGACGCTGGCGTATGGGGTGTGCGCCAAGAAATCTGTGGCGCACAATTGCAGAGTTATCGAAAATTGATGTTTCGAGGTAGTTCTGTGCGTCTGACGTAAAAACGCCAAATAGAACATGGAAAGAGCAGAGAACAGGCTTTCTAACAGCTTTATTAGATCTTTTCCAACGGCCATAGGCTGATGACAGCAGCTGTCGGAAAATGACCAATTTAACACGTAAGCTCTATGGAGCAGTCGCATTTGTGCGCCATGGCAGTAGATTGCTACCAACTAACTTTGGAGGGCCCTGGACGTGGCTCTCGCCTCTTTTGCAGGCGCCCTCTCGCCTGTGCTTGCTCGCTGCTCGCTAGATGATTGTTGTTGCTTTGGAGGGAGTGAGGTGGTTCCAGTATTTATTTGTTATTAAATTTATTGCAGAAATTTTGCTTGGGTTCTCTGTTACACTGCTTTTCTATTGAGAGCCCCTCCATTGACAGATGTGTTACCTGTAACCTGAGAAACGTGTATTCTGCAGCTAAGGTAATAAGCATTTGCCAACGAAAGGTGTGCTTCAAAATAGCCCAGTTTGTGAAATCTGCTGGATTTCTACAATATATCATTTCGATTGGGTCAGCCCTTAGGTATGTTCAGAAGACTGACTGTGCTGGAGATTGTGGTAGACACATAAAATTTGGGTAAATTTTAAAGTAAATGAATTCTGCTGTCACTTACGTTTCTGAGCATTTCTTTAGAAGCTGGGTAAAATGTGCTCATCTCTGGCCAGGGGCGCAGCCAGAGCTTTCGTATGGGGGGGCACACCAACTTTGAGGGGCACCCCGGGAAAAAAGGGCACTTTTAACGTAACCTAAAAACTTACTATATCTTTGTTTATATCATTTTTGGGCATCTTTGGTTCAATAAAAATGCAAAGAAATCATTGACGGAGAACGAAAATTCGATTAAAACCGAAAAAAGGAACAAAATATCACCAAAATGCCATGGAAGTAGCCAAAACACTACTTTTTTGGGATAGATTTAAGGACAGCCAACTAATGCAAATACTTAACATCAGCGGAGCATGTGATATCTGTTACAATGTGCAGGTTAAGGCATATTGGAGTCGACAATTTTTTTGTTATGCCCACTGGTTTTGTTGTGACGAGTGAGCCCTGGCTGAACACGGATTAAGTTCCTTGCCTCCCACAATCGCCGTGGGACGAGGAGTGGCATAGTGTCTTTGGAAGAACACATTTTTGCTGCCGGAAAAATTTGGGAGATACCTTTTGAACTCGTTTATTAAGTTCCATATTCTCAAGGATCGGTCCCAGTTAAGAGTAAATAAAAGGTGAACAGGCCGGTGGTTTAGATGGGGATGGTGTGACAGGGCTGAAAATTGTAACAACTAGTTCTTCATTTAAATTAATTTGTAGAAATCCTGGTTTAGGGGACTGTGCTCTAAGCTCAGGGGCACATGCCTTTTTATCATCCCTTCCCAGAATCCACCAGTATAATAAGCAATTTATATAACCTGGGGTGCCTAGGTATCACAAGCCGTTTTAGAGATTCCTCATTCCTCGTTAGCTCCGTTTTACAAGGGGAGTTTCCATTGTGTTCTTATTCCCCATCTATTCAAGACCAGCTCTGGGGCCCCCAAATGTGGATCAGAGGCCCCCAGAGCAGCTTCCCCCATCCCCCAGTTGTGCCTCCAGGGACTAAACTAGCTCAGTGAACCCGCCCCGAAATGATGGGAGTTGGCCTTGTGTTATTATTATCTGTCTATTCAAGACCATCTCAGGGGCCCCTGATGTAGATCAGGCCACAGAGCAGCTCATTCTTCACCCAGGGACTAGACTAGCTCATTGGTCCCAGAGATGTGGTCATCAGACTAGCTCATGGGCCACAGATAGGCTCATAGGGCCTTAAACCAGTTCAAGAAGCCCCAGAACAGTTTAAGGCGCCAGATCACCTCAGGGGACCTCAAGCCAACTTAGGGGCTCTCACAAGCTCAGCGCCCAGACCAGCTCAGGGTACACTCAGAACCTAGACCCACTCTTGGGCCCCAGATCAGCTCTTGGGGCCCCAGATCAGTTCAGGGGCCTCAAGTCAGGTCAGGGGACAGGATCAAGTCAGGGCCACTAAATCAGCTCAGGAATCCCTCACCAGCTCGGGGCCCAAGCAGTTCAAAAGCCCCAGAGCTGCTCAGGGAACACCAGATCGGCCCATAGGGCACCAGATCAGCCTCGGGGACAAATAATCAGATCAGTGGTCCCCGACCAGTTCGGGGCCCAGATCAGCTCGGGAATACCATATCAAGTCAGGAGGCACTTAATCAGCTGAGGAGCCCCATACCATCTCAGGGGCCCTCACCAACCCCTGTGGGCCCAGCTCAGCCCAGGGCCTGGGAGCTGCTCAGGAAATCACGTAATCACACCAGGAGGTCCAGGTCAGCTTAAAAGGGCACCATACTAGTAATGTAGCACCAGACTAGCTCAGAGGGAATCAGATGGGCTCAGGAGACACACTGATGACTCAGCAGGCACCCGATCGACTCAGGGGGCATTAGTTAAGTTCAGGGGGCAGTATATCTGCTCAGGGTGCACCAGATCGATCAGCTCAGGGGGCAAGTTCAAGTCAGGGGTACTAAATCAGCTCAGGGATCCCTCACCAGCTCGGGGCCAATCAGTTCAAAAGCCCCAGAGCTGCTCAGGGGACACCAGATGCCCATAGGGCACCAGATTAGCTTAGGGTACAAACAATCAGATCAGTGGTCCACGACCAGCTCGGGAATACCAGATCAAGTCAGGAGGTACTTAATCAGCTCAGGAGCCCCATACAATCTCAAGCCCCATCAGCCTCTGTGGGCCCAGCTCAGCCCAGGGCTTTAGAGCTGCTCATGAAATCACGTAAGGAGGCCCATGTCAGCTTAGCTCAGGCACCAGATTAGCTCAGAGGGCACCAGATGGACTCAGGAGGTACCAGATCGACTCAGGGGCATTATTGCATCTCAGGTGGCACCAGATCGATCCGCTCGGGGGGCTCAGATCAGCTTCCAGCCCCCGGACTATGGCAGGAGCCTAAATCAGCTCAGGGAGCAACATAACAGCTCAGGGGACACAAGGTGGGCTCAGGGCCCACCAAACCAGCTCAGGGGGGCACCAGGCTATCTAAGGAGACATCAATAATCAGCTGAGGGCACCTAATCAGCTGAAGAGGCACCATATTGACTTAGGAGACGGAATCAACTTGGGGAGGCATGAGATCAGCTCGGGGGCCCGAATCAGCTCAAGGGGCACTAAATCAGCTATTAGGGCACCAAACAAGCTCGGAAGCATTACACTAACTCAGAGAGCATTATATAGGTTCAAGAGGCACAATTATTTGCTCCGTGGGGCACTCGATTGACTCAGGGGCACCAGATCAGCTTAGAGGGCAAGTAATCAGCTCAAGGGGCCAAGACCAGCTGAGAGGCCACGAGATGAGCTCAAGGAGCACCACATCGGCTTTACCCGTACGATTATTGGCGACAATGAGGCATTAGGTGGACACATACTAGGTGCCCATACTCTTCCCGGGTGCTTGGAAAGGCGATAGAATACCCTAGCTGACCGAGAAAGGTATTAAGTTGTCAACTTGGGGAGGCATGAGATCAGCTGAGTTATCAATCGCTACATGCGGTCCAGTTACATCTAGGTTCAACGGCTAGGGCACTAAATTTCGAGCGGCACGGCCCAAATTGGGTACACCACCTGGCAATCAAAAGGGCACCCCTGCAGTGATGGGGGCACGTGCCCCCTGTGCCTTCCTGGCTGCACCCCTGGACAGTAGATCAACTCCGGGAGGCATCAAATAAGCTCAGAGGGCCCGGATCAGCTCAAGGGGCACTAAAACAGCTAAAAGGACTCCAGGCAAGCTCGGAGGCATCAAACTAACTCAGAGAGTATTTTATAGGTTCAGAAGGCACAATTATTTATTCAGGGGAGGGGGCACCAGATTGACTACGAGGGCATCAGATCAGCTCAGAAGGCACATGATCACCTCCAGGGGGCACCAGATGAGCTCCACCCGTACGATTATTGGCGACGATGAGGCATTATCTGGAAACGGATTACGTGCCTATACTATTCCCGGGTGCTTTGAAAGGCGACAGAATGTTTTAGGTGACCAAAAAGGCACTTAATTGTCAAACAATAGTTGAAATCGCTAAATGCGGCCTAGTTCCGTCTAGGTTCAACGGCGTAGGGCACTAAATTTCGAGCGGCACGGCCCAAAGGGGGTTCACCACCTGGCAATCAAAAGGGCACCCGGCACCGATGGAGGCACGTGCCCCCTGTGTCCCCTGGCTGTGGCCCTGGACAGTAGATAAACTACGGGAGGCATTAAATAAGTTCAGGGGGCCCGGATCAGCTCAAGGGGCACTAAAACAGCTAATAGGGCACCAGGCAAGGTCGGAGGCATCAGACTAACTCAGAACATTATATAGATTCAGAAGGCACAATTATTTTCTCAGGGGGGCACCAGATTGACTACAAGGGCATCAGATCAGCTCAGAGGGCACATGATCAGCTCCAGGGTTCAAGACCAGCGCTCAGGGGCACCAGATGAGGTCAAGGGGCACCAGATTTGCTCTGCCCATACGATTATTGGCGACGATGAGGCATTATCTGGAAACGGACTACGTGCCTTTACTCTTCCCGGGTGCTTGGAAAGGCGACAGAATGCCCTAACTGACCAAAAAGGCACTTAATTGTCAAACAATAGCTTAAATCACTAAATTTAGTCTAGTTCCATCTAGGCTCAACGACGTAGGGTACTAAATTTCGAGCGGCACGGCCCAAAGAGGGCACACCACCTGGCAATCAAAAGGGCACCCCGGCACCGATGGGGGGGGCACGTGCCCCCTGTGCCCCCCTGGCTGCGCCCCTGTCTCTGGCTCTATAAAAAATGCATTTTTCAGCACAGAAAGTGGGTTTATTAAGTTGCATGACTTGTAATGCTTCCCGAGAAATGTCACTTGCGCTCACTTGTTTTTCTCTGGTGGGTTTGCCCCGATGCATAAAATCTGGCAATCATTTGGTAGAAGTCTCCTCTCTCTGGCCTTGTTTCTCAATATTTCCCAAGGTCCAGGAATAGCAAGAAATTACTCAATCTTCCCCTGAAACAATGCTAGAGGTATAAAAGTATGTAATATTTAAACAGTTGATTTTTCTTCCTAGCATGTTACTTGTTCTATATATACGCATATTTTGATATATATATATATATATATATATATATATATATATATATATATATATATATATATAACATAAATATTATTTTTGCTTACCGACCAGAGCATGGTCCCCTCTCCAGGAGAAATGCTGCATCCGCCCCTGTCCACTATCAGGTAAAAAGCCTGGGCGACATCCTTACCTCTAAACCAATCGTGCCTAGGCTGTCATAATGTTCAATAGCCTGGTCCGGATTTAGGTTTTCTTCTTCAGAAAGTAACGGATCGTTGTTCATTAGATGCATTTTTGGTGCTGATTACGATGCGCTCATCAGAAATGCAATTTTCGAAAAACTTTTGGTGGCCCACTCGAGTTGAAGGTTTTGCATTTTGCCCAATTTTCCACTTTTTGGCTCACCATCAACCCATATTACCAACGAGGTGGAAAAAATTGCACTGGGTTGGTAGTTTGGTTCATTGGTGTTCCATTCGCTTTGTTTTTGTTGTTATAACTTGCACACATAACGACTATTTTTTGCTTATCATATACTCTTAGTTGAGCTTGCACTGGCTCTCCATAGATGGCGCTAGCGGCGTGACATGGTAAGTGAATACTGATTCCCTCGGGGACCGGGAATGTGAACAGCAACGTGAAAGGTGAGAAACAATTGCGAATTGGATTGTATAAACGCACTTAAAGAGCTGTTTTCAACCAGCACTGAAGTTGTTAACACTGTTTCTCAGGTATTTTAAGCATGCCATGTCCAAATATGCTGCTGCTGCTGAAGTCCCGACCATAACCCTTTACCAATAGACGCAGGAACCGTGGGGGCTGTGGTGGTGGCTGTTGCACCCAACTTTCAGAGTGTGGCAGCAGCTCTAACCCCGCCCCCAGTTTGAGCCGAGTCTGGAACTTCTCTATTAACATTTAAGTGATATGCCCGATCACCCCCCGGCCATACCAACGCGGAAGCCCCTTCCTCCGACTAAAATAGTCTCTCCACCCATGCCGTCACCGACTGAATGCTTCCGTATTTGCGCCAAAAAGACTCTGCAGCAACCCTACTTTGACTGAAGTGCGAGGGTATCAGTTTTGCGGCTAGCGACCTCTAGCCCAGTCTCCTCTGACATATTTAGAGGTCGTTGTGGCCCAGAGAAAAATTATATGTTTTACGTATACGGATAGAATTGACAATTTTTAACGTTGCGGTCCAGCAGAAAAAAATCGACTGGTTTGGCATTGTGCGAACATTTTTTTACAAACATGGCATTGGTCACCAGGTTTTAAGGACTGAAGGAAATATGTTGTATGAAATCACAAAATAAGCTTTCCAACGTTTCCGCTCCTTGCACTAGCTGCATTAGATAATAATCTATAATCATATGATAATCGATAATCATCGACATAATTTAAGTGTTTACGTTATCTTTTCCTTTCAGTTCTCTGATCGAAATTGAAAGTGGAGGGACGGTTATATCTGCAAGAAATAAAGGAGTCTTACCGTGAGTTTTGTATATCATAGGGCGGCTTCTTATGACAAGAATTGAACTCATGGAGGAGCGGAGCAAAGATGAGTGTCATATTCCTATGGAAGAGTGGAAGAACAGGGTAACAGCAGGGGTTATGGATGTGTGTGCCAGCGTATCACTCCATACACGTGTAAATCAGGCCATACTGAAGGAACTAAGAGGGCTTTGGAAAGAAAGAGTACAAAAAGAAGTATGCAAACAAGTTTGGCAAGCGAGCTACTATACCAACTGCTGCGATGGATTCGCTGTTTGATACCAGCAGCCGAGAACTTGAGCCTGGACTAGCAGAAGACAGTGTTTCTTGCCGACCATCCAAGTGCCAGACGCCTTCAGACAGACAGCCTCGGTCAGGAAACCACAGCGCGATGGCAGAGGAGAGCCCAGCGAGCGGGTCGAGCAGTCATGAGAGGAGCAGCCGTCACCTCCCCGAGTCAACAGGCGACGGCCGAGACAGCAAACACGCCTGTGGAAACTGGTGTTTCATTAATGCTATCATCAGCTAAGCTATAATGACTCGGTAATCCCGATCAAAGGGATATTATCTGTGTATGAGCAATGCTATTTTCAAAACCAGTCTGCTCAACAATTCTAACAAAACACCCACAAGCTATATGTATATATATATATATATATTTTTCAAAACACTGTCCAAGTCGTTCACAGTCAATAGCTCATAAACCATAAGACATGGTACGCATTGCTTGTCGTTCTCCTATCCTTCCTTACGGTTCCATAACTCATAAAACATAAAAATGGTTGGCATTACTTGTCGTTCTTCTACGGTCTATCCTTCCTTATGGTTTGTGAGTTATGGACTGTGAACGACTTGGACAATGTTTAAAATATATATATAAATATATAGCTTGTGGGTGTTCTGATCGGATTTTTGAGCAGACTGGTTTCTGAAAATAACATTGTTCATACACAGATAATATCCCTTTGATCAGGATTACCAAATCATTATAGCTTAGCAGATGATAGCGCTACCTGAAACACCAGTTTCCACAGGCGTGTTTGCTCTCTCGGCCGTCGCCTGTTGACTCGGGGAGGTGACGGCTGCTCCTCTTATGACTGCTCGACCCGCTCGCTGAACTCTCCTCTGCCATCGCTCTGTGGTTTCCTGATCAAGGCTGCCTGTCTGAATACGTCTGGCACTTGGCTGGTCGGCCAGATACACTGTCTTCTACTAGTTCAGGCTCACGTTCTCGGCTACTGATATCAATCAGCGAATCCATCGCAGCAGTTGATGTAGCAGCTCGCTTGCCAAACCTGTTTACATGCTTCTTTTTTGCCTCTCATCTTTTCTAAAGCCCTCTTAGTTCCTTCAGCACGGCCTGTTTTGCACGTGTAGGCAGTGATACGCTTGCACATACATCCATAATCTCAGCCGTTACCCTGTTATTGATACTTTTATAAGAATATGGCACTCATCTTTGCTCCGCTCCTCCACGAGTCCAATTCTTGTCATAACAAGGTGCCCTATGACATGCCAAACTCACGGTCAGGCTCTTTTGTTTTTTGCAAATATTACCGTCCGTCCATGTTGAATTTTGTTCAGAGGAAACATAAAACTGCAAAGAGAACATAACGTAAAACTTGGATTATGCCGGTATGTGAATTATTCAATGCAACTAGTGCAGGATGTCTAGTCGTTGGAAGTCGTTGGAAATTTTAGGATTTCATACAGCATATTTTCTTCGGTCCTTAAAACCTGGTGACCAATGTCACGTTGGTATTAAAATGTTTGCATAATGCCAAACCGGTCGATTTTTTCTGCTGTACCACAACGTTGAAAATTATCAATCCTATCCGTCTACGTAAAACAAATAATTCTTCTCTGGGCCACAACGACCTCTAAGTATGTCAGAGGAGACTGGGCTAGAGGTCACTAGCCTCAAAACTGATACCCTCGCACTTCAGTCAAAGTAGGGTTGCTGCAGAGTCTTTTTGGCGCAAATACGGAAGCATTCAGTCGGTGAAGGCATAGGTGGAGAGACTATTTTAGTCGGAGGAAAGGTGTAGGCTGGAGGAAGGGGCTTCCGCGTTGGTATGGCCGGGGGTGATTAGGCATATCACTTAAATGTTAATAGAGAAGTTCCAGAATCGGCTCAAACTGGGGGCGGGGTTAGAGCTGCTGCCACACTCTGAAAGTTGGGTGCAACAGCCACCACCACAGCCCCCACGGTTCCTGCGTCTATTGGTAAAGGGTTATGGTCGGGACTTCAGCAGCAGCAGCATATTTGGACATGGCATGCTTAAAATACCTGAGAAACAGTGTTAACAGCTTCAGTGCTGCTTGAAAACAGCTCTTTAAGTGCGTTTATACAATCCAATTCGCAATTGTTTCTCACCTTTCACGTTGCTGTTCACATTCCCGGTCCCCTAGGAAATCAGTATTCACTTACCAAGACACGCCGCTAGCGCCATCTATGGAGAGCCAGTGCAAGCTCAACTAAAAGAGGATATGATAAGCAAAAAATAACGGTTATGTGTGCAAGTTATAACAACAAAAACAAAGCGAATGGAACACCAATGAACCAAACTACCAGCCCAGTGCAATTTTTGCACCTCGTTGGTAATATGGGTTGATGGTGAGCCAAAAAGTGGAAAATTGGGCAAAATGCAAAACCTTCAACTCGAGTGGGCCACCAAAAGTTTTTCGAAAATTGCATTTCTGATGAGCGCATCGTAATCAGCACCAAAAAATGCATCTAATGAACAACGATCCGTTACTTTCTGAAGAAAAAAACCTAAATCCGGACCAGGCTAATGTTCAAGCGCCGCCACTGCTAGCTGACCAAAAATAGTTCTGAATTGTCTAATGCTAGTTGCAATCGCTACATGAGGTCTACTTGCATCTAGGTTCAACGGCGTGTAACACTAAATTTCGAGCGGCACAGCCCAAACGGTACACCTCCTAGCGATTAAAGGGGCACCCTGGTCCCGATGAGGCCATGTGCTCCCTGTTCCCCCTTGGCTGCGCCCCTGTGGAAGACCCCAAGTCTCGGGGCTTCTGACCCCCACCTCCTCCCGCCATCTCCATCCGTGTTCGGAAGGCACTGCTTGGCGAGTTTGCGGTTTTGCTCTGCGCTAGAATCTGCCCAGTAAACACAAAAAGGAAATATTCTGAATAATAAAAGTTCCTATTAACATTGGTTTACAATAGCATGTAAAAATACTTAAGTTTAAAGAAATCTCTGAAAATAACTTGTTAAAGCGCTCCCACGCAATTTCGAACTCGCGACCTATTGCGCTACAAGCGAGCGTTGCACCATCTGCGCTACGGTGACGTGTGCGCAGCCGCCCGCTGGGGAGGGAGGGGTTCTAAGAACCGTGGGAGGGGTCGATGGTGGGGTGACATTGTGTCAGTTTTTGCTGTCCTGTGGAAAGGTTTTGGTGGGCATTCTAAAACCGATTCCGGAACCCAAAAGAAAATTGATGACGTTTTCAGATAGTATGCACTTTGTTTCTGGGACGACCCAAATTAACAATCTGGAGACCCTCAAAAATGAACATTTTAACATGCGATGTCAATGGGACAGAGGAATTGACACGCCCGTGCTACCAACTAACTTCGAGGGGGGCGAATGCGGCGTGACTTGCGCCACGGTTCCTATAGATACTTGCCCGGCGCAGAAGACGAAACGTGCGCGCAGAGCACAGCGAGTTGAGCCAAAGCAATAGGGCACTAGAGACAATGAGTTGAGCAAACAGACGCTTTGAAGTTGAGAAGGAAGTTGAAGTGTTCGGCAAAACTTTGGACAGGTAGGGTGAATTTCTGGAATAAGTGGTGTTAGCATTGACGGTATTATGGTAGTAGGCATATCACATCTCGCGGTTCAAAAGGATCACATCAGAAGGTCCACTGATCAAAGGGTCTAATGTTCATAGGCTCTACCCTTTGAAAGTTAGACCTTTTGAATAAGAAGCCCAACGTTCAAAAGGTCCAAAAAGGGGTGCTCAGATGAATGAGAGTGGGGTGCATGATGCCGCAGAGGCGTGCTAAGACACCTGATAATAGGAGGAAATAAGGGTTAGGTTAGGTTAGGTTAGGTTAGGTTAGGTTAGGTTAGGTTAGGTTAGGTTAGGTTAGGTTAGGTTAGGTTAGGTTAGGTTAGGTTAGGTTAGGTTAGGTTAGGTTAGGTTAGGTTAGGTTAGGTTAGGTTAGGTTAGGCTAGGCTAGACTAGGCTAGGCTAGGCTAGGCTAGGCTAGGCTAGGTTGGGTTGGGTTGGGTTGGGTTGGGTTGGGTTGGGTTGGGTTGGGTTGGGTTGGTTTGGTTTGGTTTGGTTAGCTGTTAGGTTAGGTTAGGTTAGCTGTTAGGTTAGGTTAGGTTAGCTGTTAGGTTAGCTGTTAGGTTAGGTTAGGTTAGCTGTTAGGTTAGGTTAGCTGTTAGGTTAGGTTAGCTGTTAGGTTAGGTTAGCTGTTAGGTTAGGTTAGCTGTTAGGTTAGCTGTTAGGTTAGGTTAGCTGTTAGGTTAGGTTAGCTGTTAGGTTAGGTTAGCTGTTAGGTTAGCTGTTAAGTCAGTTGTGTAAGCCCTTGATCCCTATTTCCTAATCTGGGGATATGACCCCTCTTTCGAGATTCTGAGTGCGCCTCTGGTCTGGGTACCACTTTGGGAAATGTTTCAGAAATATCCCCACATTCTGCAAGAAAATCCCTAGAAGTGAAACAGACTGAAGGAGGGAGGGTTTGAGTGGTATAAAGTGGTACCCAGGTCAGAGGCGCACTCAGATTCTGCAAAGAGGGGTGATATCCCCAGACTAGGAAATAGGGACCAAGGGCAAACAACTGACCTGACCTAACCTAATCTAACCTAACCCTTTTTCCTCCTATTATCATGTGTCTTAGCACGCCTCTGCGGCATCATGCACCCCACTCTCATACATCTGAGCACGCCTTTTTGGACCTTTTGAATGTTGGACTTATTATTCAAAAGGTCTAACTTTCAAAGGGTAGAGTCTATAAACATTAGACCCTTTGATCAGTGGACCTTCTGATGTGATCCTTTTGAACTGCGAGATGTGATCTGCCTACTACCATAATACCAGCTTGGGTAGGTATTTGCGCGGTCATATTTTTTATTATTCTCTTATTTTAAGTGCTACCAAAAGCGTTGGAGAATTGGTTGGAAATGAACGATTTTTGTTACAAAGCCTTTCGAAGCTGGTTAATTTAAAATCCAGGGTAGCAATGGTCGGTATTTTCCAGGGTACCTAGTACCTAGTAGAGTAACTGCATTTTGAGCTGAACTGGGTGGATCAAGATGTTTTGGGAATTCTTTGAACTGTTTTTAGGGTATAATTTTAATATAGGGAGATTTGGGTCCATTTATAATACAGATTGAGCTTTAACCAATGGAAACTGATTTTTTATTTGCTTGTTGTCAATCTGTATCCAGGTAAGTCTGGCCAGCCTCTGGTCAATGCGGGTCACGAGTCTCCATATTGTGATGTCACACCGCACAAAATATTCCTTTCACCAATCTTTAACATTGAAAACTTCTCCAAGTTTAGAGGTGTTTTGCTGGCCCCCCAAAGGGTAAGAGACACTCTTTAGGCCAAGATCTTCAATATTTGGTCTTCTCTGTCTTACAAAATGACCTTAAACTTGTCAAGCTTTGAATAATTTGATATTTTATCTACCTCAGTAAAAGGTTTTACAGAGCCAGGTAGAGGACTTCCTTCATACACCCTAAATGTTTCCTGGGCATTCAGAGAGGAAAAATAATTCACTTCATATTAATGATACCATGTTGAAGGAATATTGCAGTTCGTGTAAATCATGCGGCTATAGCGCAAAGTGC
Organism: Lepas anatifera; assembly: GCA_034440635.1. Taxonomy (NCBI): domain Eukaryota; kingdom Metazoa; phylum Arthropoda; class Thecostraca; family Lepadidae; genus Lepas; species Lepas anatifera. The sequence goes on from JAOTON010002243.1 coordinate 153,653, forward strand.
TACAATGGCAATTTGCTTCCAGCAAACTAGCGACATTTACTCTATGTACCTTGTGGATACAGGTGTAGAATGAATGAAGGAATGAAACCATAGTTAGTTATGTTTTGAAACGTCTTATTATTATTTATCTGAAATTTGGCATATTTTATCAACTATTATTTTGAAAGCCTAAATATTACATAGCTACGGCGCATCCCTCTTGTGAACGCATTACCTTGTGTAAGGTATATTGAGTATGGCAGCATATGGTAGCATGACATAGATAGATATAGATGTAGACAGTGAACTATGTTAAGCTGATGCTATATTGATATGGTATCTGTATCATGATGGTGAGCAAATTAATGATGAATTTTCAGGAACCTGTCAAGCCTTGATTTGAATGTGTTCATCATTGTGGGGTTATTCCACCATAAATCGACCAAGACATAAACCCTTCTATTTTCAATTTCCTCCGGAATTGGTATGAGAACTTACAGGGGCATAGAATCCACCCATGGCACCCAAAAATTATTTGAAAATTTGTTTGAGAGGAATAGTTTTTAAACTTTTGAAGGACATTATATAGAAATTGATTAGGACTCCTATAGCTCCAAAGGCTTGCAAGCTATTTCTGAAAATTTTGTTATCTTATGATGTAAATTTTACATTCAAATTTTGGGCCATCTTAAATTTTGAAATGTTGTCAAAAAATTGTTAGTGACCTCATGACATAGTTTTTAACAGTGGCCTTGATTATTGTACAGTGAAATTAAAAATTCTTGAAATTTTTGACATATGGCAGTAGTCTTTCATGTCAATGAATAAAGTGGTTTTCAAAATACATATACTACTTTTAGCTTCATATATACCTATATATATATTTATTTATACACCTATATAACACTAGGTCACTGTGGGGCTATGCAATTGTAACTCATGTTCTAATTAACTTGCAACTTTGAGATAAGAACTTTGAAAGAATCAAAATCAAGTACTCAACCTAGAATTGAAGCATTTTACCACATGCACAGGAATAAGGGGTTACCCTCTTCTATTTTGAATTCTCATTATTGTCCCTTTGGGAATTAACTTAGCTATTTTAAATGCCATGTATGGTTGTTTGGATCATTGTACATCTTTTGAAAATAATGTGTCCCTGTCACATTGAATCACCGAACTATGATGTCATTTCCAGGAGTATTTAACCCGCGCCCCACAGGGGATCTGGCGCCACCTTTGCCCCACCTGGGGGCCATCAATGCCCCTAACTCCGAAAATATGGAAGCTAGCAGTATAAATCTGAAAATATGCAAATAACATTAGAAAGCTCATGTAAAGCTTTCATTAGAAAGCTCCAGAGGTCAAGTTTGGTCACAATGGGCTATTTCCGGTAAAATATGCAACCCTTAAGAAACCTGGGCATAGTTCCTCATGCCATTAGAGCTGTTGAGATCTGGCAAAAATAGTTTGATAGGAAAATGTCCGCTGACTGTCTTTGTGACTTTGTCCGCTCGCTCCGGAGGAATCATGAAGCGTAGGTTTTAAATCGATCGGCTTAGAAATGTAGCTATGGTAGAGATCAAAAGTTGAAGTGAGGTGATATTGGTTGACCTCGCCTGGTGACCTGACCTAACGTGACCTGGGGTAATAAATTTAGGGATGATGGGAAAATAATGGGGTAAGAGGTAGAACCCTCAACCGTGGTGCTGCCCGTCGTTGTTTTTGTTATTCCGAAAAACCTTAGAGGGACCATAGATTTCATTATTCTAGGTGGCCGAGGGCTAAGGAAGATTTTCCGCTTTTGAGGTATTTGCCGCATTTCCCCGGACGTAACTTTAATTCAAAACATGTAATGACCTCAGTTCGGCTTCTATAGCCTTTGGTAATCTCTAGTGGCATTGTCAAGCGTGTTTAAGCTTGAGCTATGGTAAGCTCCAAGTGAATTTTGCTCAGTGAAGAAGTTTTAGGCACCAAAAAAAAATGGGGGTTTTTAGTGGTGCATGTCATTGCATGGGACTGGTTCAGAGTTCAAAAGTACTCATTAGAAGTGAATGTAACTAGTTCAGTGTCCACATCATTTAAATGGGCTATTCATTAGCCACTCTGAATCATTTACGCCTGTTTAGTGAGTTTTTAATCATCTGTCACAAAGGTCGAATTAGTTCAAAAGTCGAAAAAGATTAAGTCCGTAGTGGAAGAAAAACTTCTTTTTCAGTGCCCTTTTCGTGCAAATTGGCCATTTATAAGAAATTTTGCTTAATTTACGCCAAGTGCCTGCGTCATCATCTGTTATTGCTTACACCCCTTTTAAGGTACAATAAGGTCAAATTTCGAAAAAGGAAAAGTTCATATAATATGCACAACTAGTTAGGCGTTCATATCATTCAAATTGACTATTCATAAACCATTCTGCATAATTTACGCCAAGTAAGTTTGCTTCTTAATTGATATTGCTTACCCCTTTCAAGGTGAAATAAGGTCACTTTTCGAAAAAGGTCAAGTCTGTAAAAACGCAAGTTAAATAATTTGATGTTCATCTCATTTAGAAATACCGAATTGAAACACACATCTGTAGTTGTTATTCGCCACAGAGTTATCACTGGGGCCACGCAAGATCCAATCAAGGTCATTGAATGTCAAATAAAGTCATGATAGGTCTAACCTGATAAAAGTGAACCTCGAAAGTTGGAAGAAAATGTTCTGGGCCAGTTCATGAGCAAATGCTGCAAAAGAACGATGGGGGTCTGGAGCATTCACGTACAAACTGGTACAGGCGCCCAAATGACTCCAACATGCCTCCACTCTTGAGGTCATAACTCCTTGACCTTGAAAGGTAGAAACTTTTTTTGCAAGATATGCGCAATGAATGCCCCAGAGACTATACAACATTTCAAGACTCTGGAAGCTATCTTGAAGCTGGTTTTTAACATTTAAGAAGCTGGTTTTCAATTCTTGAAAAACCTGAGGGGGTGGTTGTAACAACCCCTCCTGTACGTGCAAGGGTTAACACACCCTGTGACGTTGACTGGAATGAAATGGGTTGAAAAGTTTATGGTGCCCACCGCCTTAAATCCGGACGTTCCGCCGTCACTGGCATTAACCTTACCGTGAGGTATGACGGTACAATTCTATAGTGTCATGTTTTGGAAGTAAGAAGTCGTATAGGAGTGGAAAAGCCATATTTTTATTATTTTACCTAAAAGAGAATTGCCAAATGTAAAAATTCTATCACACGAATTTATAAATTTCACTGTACTGCGGGTCAAGTCACCGTTCAAAAACTAGGTCACTAGGTCATGAGGTCAATTTGGCAGAAATATAAAAATCGATGATAGTCAAACTGAAATATGATAAATGATGAACAAAAACTTAAATCATCCCCACGATCATTAAAAAAATGACAGAACTATAGGCTTCTCTGTTACAGCTCTACCCGTATTCGAGGGCAGACTCTTCTTTCCGCTGGGGTATACATTTTTATTTAATACCGTCGGAAAAGCATTAAAAACAATGATTGCCCTTTCTTTTGTACTGTTTTTTTCATTTTCGGCGCTTCTGTGTCCACCGGTGTGTCAGTGCTACCCCAAGGTTTTCTTACCTGCCCCAAAGATGGGATAAAACTGCCCCATCTGCCCCGAAGCTGCCCCAACGAGATCTCGTCAAAACTTTAAACCTTCTGCAGACTGGCTGATTCTCAACTCTATCCAGATCTCCTCATTGTGCGTGGAAACTGGTTCAATATACCATAACTTATGGGTTTTTAGCCTTTAACACTATTATCTCACCCACGAGCGGATTAACCCTATTTCCGTCAGGCTCCCGGCTACCCCTATTTCCGGCAGGGGGGCAATATCGGCCCCCCTAAGATCTCGTAATCTAACCGGCCGATTTTGAAAATTTAAAGTGCCATAGATTCCTCTGCTGCTAAACTTTATTTTGAAAAAAGAAAATTTCAAAATTTTTATTTTTTAGGAGAAGGTCGTGCAAAATATACAATTTTTGTGTATTTTTAGATTTTCCATAACCCTTGTCTCTGTTGTACGATTTTCACAAAACTAGTTCAGATTTACAAATAATTGACCCAAAATTTTCATATACTCGAGTTACGCAAAAATTCGGAAATTCAATGGCAGTTCCAGGACCAGGACTATGAGGGGAAATATATACAACCTAAAAAGTTTTTGTTACGCGGATTAGAAGCCGTCATATACTGCTTGGCATCTTTGACACATAAATAAATGAGAAAAAAGTGAAAAACTCATCAGGGGCGGATGCAGTAAGGTAACACAGTGGGGTAAAATACATACCAACAATATGCGAATGGTATGCATGAGTATATTAGTCCCTCGACTAGTTGAAATTTAATTTCTGATAATTTTTACCCTCCCATGGCAGCTCTGGGAAAGGGGGTGACATAGGCGGATCAAGGACTCGTCGTGGGGGGGTGGGGGTGATTGGAAACACATTTTCAATATACAACGATATTGAGTCGCGGCGGTGATACTGGCTGGGAATATACATTTTGAAAATGTGTAGTGACTGGACACGCCTCTGGTAATCTAGAATTGGGTTATAACTATTTTGAATTTTCATATACCCAATTGTATTCGCCCTGACACGGCTGTAAGCAGTCTTCTCACTTACTAACGTTTAGTCCTTCTTGATAACATTCCCCCCATTTTGAACTGCTGTAACCGCCCCTGATGAATACAAATAGTGACAATTGTGAATGCACTATCATCTCACATAAAAAATGATATAATAAAACCATATAACTGGTATCAGGATCAGCAGAGACGGCTTCCTTTTACAAAAAACCCATCGCATACGATAATACTTGGTTTGTGGATAGAACCTCCCCAAAAAACCCAGCCATAGCTCCGCCCCTGGTAAATATATAATCTTGAAAATTTCAGAAAACCTGCCTGTACTAGTTTTAGGAAAAGTCAGGAAGTTTCAAAGTTCTATCGCAAGCCGTTTTGGAGATATTCTCGAAAAACCTGAAGGGGGCAATATTAGCCCCCCTGCCGGAAATAGGGTTAACCTTCAGGGAATGTTTTAAGGGGCCTCGTTTCACAAATTTGGGAACTTCCATGTTGAAAATGCAAACTTTAATCTTCAATCTAATGGTTCATTTGTAAAAGCGGTGGCTGCTTGTGAAAACTTTACTTCTCACCCCACCATTTTAGCATGTATACTGTGCAGTGATCGCATGGGCAGATTGTTGCAGATTTGATTTTGCCATGACTGTAAATTTCTACCTGAGCCGTTGCACAGTGGACTGGCTGTTGTGAGGCCGCTCTCAGACTGTTACCGTGCCGCCCTGTGCCACAGGTGCTGACCGCTGGAGCGCGGCCTCCTCAGACTTTTACCGTGCCGCCCTGTGCCACAGGTGCTGACCGCTGGAGCGCGGCCTCCTCAGACCGTTACCGTGCCGCCCTGTGCCACAGGTGCTGACCGCTGGAGCGCGGCCTCCTCAGACCGTTACCGTGCCGCCCCTGTGCCACAGGTGCTGACCGCTGGAGCGGGGCCTCCTCAGACCGTTACCGTGCCGCCCTGTGCCACAGGTGCTGACCGCTGGAGCGGGGCCTCCTCAGACCGTTACCGTGCCGCCCTGTGCCACAGGTGCTGACCGCTGGAGCGCGGCCACCTCGTTGTGGTCAGCCGTCTCTCCAGCCGCCACCATTCGCGGCCCAGCGATGTCCTGCCCAGCGGTGGGCGCCGGCGACGAGGCCGCCGCCGGTGCTGACAACAATGTCCGCTCCCGACTCAGAGGTAGCCGCTCTCCCAGCACGTGCCTCAAGCCAGCGTCCCATTACTCTGCTGGAATTTCGCGAAATATGGTTGCATGTCAAGGTCTGCCCCTGTAGGGCTGGGGATTTCATAGGCTGTGAATATAGCATTGGATAAATCCACTTATTTTTATTTTACCGACTTGACTGTAGGTTCGTTGATATTTTGTTGGTGCTGTATTTGATTTAATTTAGATATTCTGTAGCATAGTATCGAAGGTACTGTATGGTTTTGAGGTACATCCCATGTATATTTGTCAATAGCAGGTCAAATGCCCGCCCCAGTCGGCTTCCGATCCACCTTCACTCCAGTCGGGGAGGGAGGGGTCAACACCATCTTCAATCTCAGCTCTTATGCGGGATAGCAAAAAACGCGAAAGGTAGCCCATAAGAAACAATGAAGACGGGGGCGTCGCCATAAATTTATTTCCGTGGGGCCAGGATCAAAGGGAACTCTGGTCCTGAGGGGACATCCCAGCTTTTTGGGGTCTCCATTTTGTAGGTCATCCAGGGGATTTCTTTATAAGTAAGGGACCTCCCATGTTGGCCGTTTAAGGGCCCTCGTTTATAAGAAAAGGCGCCCTTACGTAATTTATTTAGTGGGTCTTCTTTATAAGTAAGGGAGTCTCCTAGATGGGTGGTTTAAGGGACTTGCATTATGAATAAAGGGGCCGCCTACGTGGGCCATTTAGGGGCCTCCTTTTAATTAAAGGGGTCTATTTAGTATCAAAGGGGACCTCCGGAGTCAGATGGATGGCCCCCAAAAATCCATAGAGCTCATGACCCCCATAGTGGCGACGCCCCTGAATGAAAAAACTATATTGGTCACTTTTTGGCCGGGGTCAATATTCAGGTCCTGATTGGTCAGATGATCTGACAGAGTAGGGAATATTTAATGGTTTTAGCGTTTGACTGGTTTGAGTTAGTCATTTTATAGGCGTCATTCAATGCGATACATTGCGGCAAATTGAATTATGTATTTGTGGCATGATCAATGAATATCATCCTGGGTCAAAATGCTAAAATGACCTGATCTGATGTCACTATCTGACCTAACAATCTACAAGCTCTTTCACCATTTCCTGCGAATTTATTGACCCAATTCTGAAACATGCTAATTAGTCCCAGATGACCTCTCAGAGCTCAATGGTCCAAAATTGTTTAACTATAATTTTTAAGAATAAGTTTTTCTCAGCTGTCTACAGAAATAGAGTAATTTTTCGACCAATTCTCGTTTTCTCCATGCATTTTCAATGTTGAGGTCAATGTATCCGTAGCCAGTGTCTAAAAAATTAGTTTTGAGCAAGGGCGTCAGCACCAATTTACTCACTGTTCCACCCACTCCAATCAGTGTTAGTGAGTGGAAAATTGTGGACTTCCCACTCCAGTAGCGTAAGGTTTTTACAACTTTTCCTGTAGATGGGATATGATTTGATTAATTTTGATTTACTTCAGGCGATATTCTTCCTGCCATGAAGCCATTACTGAACGAAGCCATAACATTTCATGCTGTCACACCAGAAACACATTCCAACATGGGTGGAAAATAAAGAAAATAGATAGCAGAAGTGAGTAAAAAATTCAGCTTGTCGTGGTGTCGCTCCCCACCCAGCACCGAAGATTTTTGGACACTGCCCGTATCTGACCCTAGGTCATCGATATTGGCGCGATATCGACTTGGTGCGATGCCATATGGGGTCGCCTCCAGTCAGAGGCACCCTAGCCCCCGGGTGAAATCCACCCGCCGACTTGGGTCGTGACTGAGTCAGCCATCCGGCGGCTCCGGTGAGGGACGGTCGTTTGAAAGCGGTGTCGGACGTCGTCCACCGCCACCCAGGTCCCACCTGGCCCGACGTGAGGGACCGGAGGCGACCGTCGTCAGGACCGTAGTTGTAGTCGTTGACATTGGGGTCCTTTAACACGCGCATTGACGGGGGTCTGAGCCACCTTCGCCTTGACGGGGAGGGGGCGGGTACCCTCCCCTAAGATCTCGATAACCGTGCTAGGTAGCGAAAAACGGTAAAGGGCGTTGGATAACCCATCCACTTCTCCATCGAAATTATTTGAACCATTTTTGTCAGGTCACATTTAAGGTCACCAGAGGTAACACATGCCGTAATAGGGATAACATGTGAATTTAGTTTTTCGGTCGTTACATCTGAACAAGCAAAGATAGAGCAAAACGATTTCAACTATATGAATCCTCGCAGCAAGCCGAATCGAATGATATATAATATGACCTTGATAGGTAAAATCAAGGATTTGACCTGGCCTGAGTTCAGGTCAAGGTCAAATTGGGCAAAAGCATATCATTATAACCGCAATGACAAGGACAATCTAATGCAGTTAAAATAAACGCTCTATCTCTATTCATTACTAAGTTATTCAGTTAAAACCATTTTTCCCATGTATTTCCAATGGAGAGGTCATGGCTCGGACCTGACCTTAGGTCAGTGATGCCAAAAATACCGGAACATATTTAAAGAACTCGGTGGTGCCATTATGTGACATTAGTTTCAATCGGATAAGTTTACCCTGTTCTGACTTATGGTATCTTTAACTTTTTTAGGTCAGGTCACATTGACCTGTACTGGTGACCTGACCTGAAATGACCTAACCTTAAAATTGTCAAAAGTTGTAAAAATGAGGGGAAAGGTATGCCAAGTACGGCGTCGCTACGCGCCGCCGTTTTTATGCTATCTCCGAAAAACCCGAGAGGGTGGGCGGGTACCCGCTCCCCGCGTCAATGCGCGTGTTAACACGCGCTCCGCTGGGGTCCCTGGAATGACGCGCCCTGCTGGGGTGGGCTGTATTTCGCACAACCCCCCTCCGTATCTCATTTCCCAGGAAAGCTAAAGAACAATTTCTTGGACGAGACGAAAAGAAATTATTGGAAGTATTTTTGTCAGGTCAATATTGAGGTCAGTATAGGTCAAAGAAGGTTCCATAGGCTTACAATAGGGCAGAGTATGTTTCCCCCTCTCGAGTTTTACTCAGCGGAGCTAGAGAAAATATTCATGTATCATTGGGTTCCTCGTTGTGGTGAATCGAATGATGTATAATATGAACTTGCTAGGTCAAATTGTGAAAATAACCTGGCATCGAGCTAGTTCAGGGTCACAGGGTGACCTAGTATGGTCATGTTGCATATCAATCGACTCCCCCGTGGTAATATAAGCACAATGGAAGCAAAATGAGAGCTTCATCCGAATTCAGTGAGGAATTATTGGCAAAACAATCACTGTATGCTCATGTGACCTGATATGACCTTTGAGAGGTCAAATGGTCAAAAAATCAACTTTATGGTCAAGATCATGGTAAGAATACACGGTTTAAGGATTGTCAGCTTTATCTTTCCAGTGTCTACTGAAAACGAGCCCTTTCTATTTTTCACCATAGACTTATAATGGGGTGACAAAAAATTGGCCCCACCTTAGGTCAACAATATCAAAATTCTGAGATAAAGATTTGTAGACTCCAATTACCTTATCACATTGTGAAAGTTTCCAACTGATCGGTTGTCTGATGTTCCTTAGGCGCGGCTTCAAACTCGTGATTTTAGGTTTTGAGGCAGGGTCACTTGACCTTGGATAGCTTCTTGACCTGGCATGACCTGACCTAAAGAATTGTCAGATGCGTAAAATTGATCAGGGATAAGTACTGTAAGTTTCGTTGTTCTGCGTCCCTTCGTCTTTGCGATATTTGCGGAAAACCAGGAGAGAGGGGCGAATTTCGCCCCCTGCAGCGAGGCGCGGGGTTAGACATCTTTGTAGGTTAACTTGCTGGTATTTTTCAGATATGGCCGAATTTTTATTCCGTATGCTCTTGTCGTCTTACTCGTTTTGCTTAATTTTCACCTATGTTGTTATAAGTGGTAATGTTGCAATGCTAAGTGTCGCCCCTGCTGCTCGGTCAGTAGTGCTGGGATCAGCTCCCTTCAAACATTTGGTAATTACGTTTAACGGGTGTAGGCTGGCTGTCAACTGAACCGTGCGGAGCTGACCTGGGCCTCTGTGCTCTGTGGGACAGTAAGTTGGATGTCGAATGTTCTCGCCGTTATGGCAATTGCCGGCTTGAATGGGGGCTGGATCTCTAAGCAAAGGCCATGGAGAACTTAACCGTGTCCCAGAACTCGCCGTTGCTGTCTTCAAATTGGAGCGAGTATCTGATGATCTCAATGTAGTCAGGATCCGAGTAGGGTAAATTCTTCAGACCGACTAGTTTCATCAGAGGACGCCAACCCAACCCGCTGGTGAAGTCGACGTCCAGAGACTCGAGAAGCTCTTTGTCTGCTCTCCTTAGCAGAATGTCGTCCCGCGGAAGGAATATGAAGGATAGATCAGATGCTGAAACCTTGTGATTTTGTTAGTGAGTGTAGCGTCAGCGCTGCGATACTTTTATCTCTCTTGAGTGCTAATTTTTGCACTACCTCTCCTAAGTGCTGGGGGAATAAGGTTACGTCTTGGTAGCTGTTGACGTTCTTGTTCGTGTTTTGTGCTGACAAGGTTGCCTAGCGCAAGCAGTACACATTTTTAGGGGAGCCTGACTGAGATAAAACATTCTGACTGAGATGAATCATTCACCATCAATATTTGCTGTTGCGAAATGACTATTTGTTCGCCAGACATTCTTGAAAGTCAGTATGCAAGCTTGCCATTTTTTCTTCAAATAATCCTCGGAAAACCTTAGACAAATGCAGTGCTGTCATTGTCACATGCCAGCTATTCTGAAAAATTGAACCCAAGGAAGGCCAGACGAATTTCAGTCTGAAATAAAATACATCAAATGTGTAGTATATTAGATAAGTGTTTGTCTCCTTTTAACTAAAGGCTTGACTTTCACAGGTATATAAGCACGGGAGATATGCAGCTCTGAACGTATTTGAATGCAGTGACCCAAAATAGATTTTGCGCTAGGGTGTCGAGTGGAAAATTCAGCTCGAAATGTATGGCGAGTGAGTGGAAAATTCCCCTCAAAATGTATGGCGGAGTAAAAATTTTCCAATTTGGGTACTCAGGTGGTAAACTCTCAGAGTCCTTGCTTGGACTGAAGGATGGATATTTCCTTTAATTTTCTCAAAGTAAATATTTTTAAATCGTCCCCAAGCAGCATTGTTTGACTATTACCATGTGAAAAATTTGGCTTAAGCAGGTAAATCTCTACCAGCTGAAACCCCCTGATGCAGTCTCCAATTATTTTTAAGGAATTGGTGAATTGCCACACATAAACTTTTTGGGTGGCCCCTGAGACCAACCTTCGGAGGAAGAACTCTGGGAGCCACCAAGACTAACATTTGTGGGATGAAGATCAACTCTTGGGGGGGCTTCCCTAGACCAACTCTTGTGGCCCTCCTCTCCTCTCCCACAAGACCAGCTCTAAAGGGCCCCTGAGACGAAATATCGGGGCCCCCTTAGACCAACTCTGCAGAGGGGGCCTCCGAGACCGGCAGGTGGTGAAAAATGAAGATTTTTTCATGCAATACCTAGTGTCAAAATTAATTATCTAAGCATACACTGTATAGTTTTTCTGTCCGGGACAACGCCCCTCCAATACCTATACCTATAGTTATCGGAATTTTGGAGGCCACTCCTGACCTCAATCACTGCACCTCACATACACCTATGCTAGGACCCAGTAGAGCCTTGGTTTACACTTAACTAACCCAGACGAAACTCCAAACTTTCTATCATGGCAATAAACTCTTCCAGACTCTTGCTAAAAGTTTCTTTTCTTTACCTGTCAATTCCCCTGCTCCTCTTCGCATATATACCCACCTTCACATGAATATGCAGCTTTCTATCAATCTAATCAAGCTACAGCCTTCTTTCTGTTGTTTCTCCCTTTCGTCTACAATCACCCAGGCGCGGCGGGTTGCGACAGCGTCAGAGCGACTACTACTTTAAATTTCTGATCGCATGCCGCCCGCCGGTCGCATGAGCTACATAATTTGCATTTCATCAATTGCTCTAAATTAATTTTTTAAACCCTCTTTTACTAGAAAATTATACAACTAAAAGCACACAAAGAGGAAAACTAACAATGTTTTGTCAATAACGAATATGAAACCTACCTTTCAAAAAGCCTAAAGATTCCGCTTTTATTTACTAGATGTAAAGACGGCGTTTTGGTTAGTCCACGCCGTAGACCAGCCATACAAAAAGTGCCGATGTTTGAAGGGTAACTGGATGCATTCTTGTTGCCCAAAAAATTCATTTTATGAAATGTAGAGTTTCAATGTATTCAAATACCGGACACTTTTAGTTTTTTTTATAAATTTTGTTCAAGTTGTTCCTAGTACGGCTGCTGGAGTCGGAGTATCACTAAATTCATCAAGGGGCTTGTCACGGAGACCCCGACCCCACCACCCGAACGAGCAACTCCCTCAATGGAGGGTCAATTTAGAAGCCAAAGTTTAACGTCCCACAAAGCACAGGGACGGCCGCCCCGCTCAGGTCACCCTCTCATCAGTCAGTTGCCAGCCGACCTGTACGTCGGGTAAACTATTGAGCGCCGGGGCGTCTCAGGGGAACCGATCCCAAGCCTGGACATGCACTGCCACTGCATGCTTCTGAGCAGCGGGCCGGAGCCCAACGCTCTACCAACTGAGCTACCGGGGCGGCTAGTTCAACTTAAATATCAGCATATTTATGCCTAGGGTGTCGTAGGGTGTCATGAGTGGATTTGGGTGTCACACGGCGTGGATGCAGCAATGAAGGGCTGATATGGATAAAAATTATTTTCTTCGCAATAAATGGTCAATTTTCTAAGATACAATGTCAAAAAATATGCTCCTTAGCATACAAATTTCAAGATAATTGCTTTTAACAGCAAAATGACCAAAAATGGTTTTTCACTATTCTCGGTACCAGAAATACAAAAACAACCTTTCAAGGATGTAAGCCTAGAAATCATGTGCACAGATAAACTGCTTTCCAGAAATGTATATTTCAAAGCGGTCAGCTCATTTTTTTGGCAACACAAGGCTAGGGTGTCTAATTTTCCACTCACCAATTTTGTGAGTGGTGAAATTTAGTGGCGGTGTTCACCCATTGGAACTTTCTCCGGTGGGGCAGGGGGGCACTGTGCGTCTTGCCCGCGCCAGAATTTCGATTCTGTTGCTCCACTGAAATCTGTGGAGATAAGGATGCCAGGTATAATTGGCCAGAAAAATAGAAATCGCCAGATTTTCTTTCAGAAAAGCGAAAGAAGCGCATAAGAGCCGAGTTAATTTGGCGGTCTTCTAGTCGATTCTGCTGCTCTCTTTTTCCAGTGGACGTTGGTAGATGAGGCAATGGAACTGGACTTTGTAGTAAGTATTGTTGAGTAAAATTCAATAGTAGGAAGTATTGTTGGAAGTGAGTGGAAAATTCAGTAAAAAATGTATGAGTGGAAAATTCAGCTTGACTGGGTGTCGTTCTGCACCCAGCACCCCAGGTTTTGGGACACTGTTTGAATGTTGTGCTAACATCTCGGAATGTGATTCACACATCCTGTTCAGAACACATCTCCCAAGTTTGGGCGGAATTCTCTTTGAGCACAGGACAGAAATCAGTTCTCGGCCCCCAGCTCTGGCCCCGGCTTGCCGTCTCTCCTGCCGCGTCCGTGCGCGCAGTTCGCAGCCTCCGTCACCGCTTCCAGCGCACGCTCCACTTGTGTACGAACGCAGGTGTAAGGCGGCTGCGTGGTCGTCTGCTCCAGCTGCAGAAGCTCCTGTTTGCTCACTTGCACATCGTCACGGACTCCGAGGCTGCCTCCCAGCCGGTCCGGTTATTTGACTGGCCGCTTGCAGCTGCAGTTCTGGTTACCTTCAAGTCCTCGGTAGCATTTCAATGTCTTTCCTGTTGTCCTGCAGCTTGACATGAGCTTCACCACAAAGCTTGAAGCTTGTGCCCTCCTTATGCTGCTCAGCATGGTGGTCAGGATCGCCCCACTGAGCGCGTTTCAGTCTGTGCGCAACTGACTGGGAAGTGGTAGCCTTGAACCCACGGCGATTGGAGTCTAAACAGAAACAGTATGTATCTGGATCCCTCTAAGAAGCTATGCTTCGCCCTAATCCGGAGAGGTGAAAGTACTAAGACCGCAGACGAGTTGGGATTGCCTAAGTTCGATCTCGTGTTGGGTGGTTGACCGTGGGCGCCCCTGCCGCTCTGCGCAGCTCCGAGTACCTGGACAGCCCTCAGCCCGGCAGTGGAGAGGCAAACCAGTATACCAGGCACCACCGCCAATGTCCAGAAGCCGCTTTTGACCGCTGGCCGACTCACCCCGAGAAAGCCGAGCTTCTTTGGGTGGATCCGGTCACGATGCAGTTAGTCGCTTCGCTGCGGATTTTCGAATGTTGGGTTTGGGGCAGGTCTAGCGATGGAAAACAATGTCCATTCTTCCTCAGTGCTAGTCAGCCAGAGGAAGCATTGCAAGGGTTTTGGCGTCTCAACCGTAACTGCAACCGCGCTTAAATATCCAAGGATAACATTGTCTGGCTTGCATTTGGCACTTTGCTAATTCCAGCCCCAAAACCGTCTTGGCACAAAGATCTCCGAAGCTAAAAGTGATGGCGCTCCCTTACCTTTTAAGAGCCGGGGACCGACCCCCTCCCCTCCAAGTCTATCCATGACGACGCCCCTGGATCCAGTGCAGCTTCATTCCAAGATTACTCCCAACCCGGGCGGTGATGTCTCTTCTCTCCTCTGTCCAAAGCTGGCAGGAGAGACGGTCTCGCGAGGGCCCGAGCTGAGGGCAGAGAACTGATGCCTGTTTTGTTCTCAAAGAGAAGTCCGTCCGAACTTGTGGAATGTGTTCTGATCACGACGGTGAATCATTTGCCGCTATGTTAGCACAAGGTTCAAATCCAACCAGAGCTGCCAATTTCGTGGGCTAGTATAGCAATGTGAGTCAAGTTTTTTGTTAAAATAGGCGCAGACTTATCTGACATCTTCCAAATATTGTGGAAATGATATGTAGAACATTAATATAATGATACGCCTAATAGTTCGGATATCTCATGTATGAAAATTCTGATATCTCAAAGGATTCTGATTTCCGAGTATTCGGATCCTAAAGATCACTTACATGACACGATGGGTTCATTTCATTGTAGGCTGAAATATGTACCAGATGCATAAAGCGGTCACTGGTTTATTGCTGCTCAGCTTAACTTGAAATGATCTTAAGACTTGTTTTCCAAGTTCACCCCGAGGTATTTAATCTGTTGATGGCATTTTTCGAAACATGCCGTCCGAGTTTCTTGACTGGGGCTTCTATACAGCGCAGTGTCTGTTTGCCATTCAGCGCCCGCCCTCGTGCGGACACGGCAGCGGCGCTGCTGATGGTATCTGGGATGTTGGCGCAACATTAATGTATTCTGGCGAACTGCTTGCATAATTTGCGTGTCGCTATTAATGTATTCGGGGAATCAGTGGGGTGGGGGCGGGGGTCAGTGCGGGCATATTGATCGTTTCGGGATATGTGCGTGACTTTCAGCACAGTTAGCTGGATTTCTGGGCTGTGGTACGGTCCATACGTCGCCATCGGTGTCCCCCAATAACGGGATGGAGATGTTTCGAAGGCTCGCTGTTCAGTTTTTCAGCATTCCGTAATCCGCTTTTGATGTCTCTTCGGCCGAACAAGTTGAAAAGAGCCTCGGCCTCCTCTTCGAGACTATCGATGGTGCTCTTACGAGGATCATTCAGAGCCGAACTAACGTTTGAGAGCCATAGGGCTTCTCAACATTGACAAAGGAGGCGGAGAAAAGTTCCGGCACGCATGCAGAAGCGCGATTGCTTTGATCCCATTCTTGTCAAGTATGGCGGAGCCCGGCCTCACTTTTGTCAAACTTAAAAACTCAAGTTTGTGTTTTTGTTGTCCTTGGCATTGTTTTTTTCCAAAGTATGATGGAGAGAAATGTAAATTATGACGAGCTCAGAGTGTTGTCTTATGTTATGTTTGAAAAAATCCTCAACTTCCCACGATTTTTGACCGAAAAAGAAACGTCTCGAACGCCATTAGGTTTGCGGGCTCCTCCAGCAATGGTTAACCGACATTCGCCGGGCTGTATTTTGCAGCTTTTAAAGGGAATGTGGCACCTTTATAACGTGTTTTAACTGAAATAGCCAAGTTGTAAAGCATGCCGGAAAACCCGGTACTCTATATCATTTGTCTTGAAACTAAAAATTTCCGTAGATAAAGCTAAAAAGTAAATGAAATGTACCCCACATGTACCCTTAGCAGCAGGCCACATTTGTAAGCTGTTGGTGTGACGACACATGCTGACGTCACGGTGAGTATCAGCCAATCGAAGTCCTTGAAGCCTATTGAATATGGTAGTGGTTGCCAGATCATGACATCATCCCCAGGCAGATATTTCTTTCTTTCACCATGGGTGCATTTTAAAAATCAAAATATTGAGCCTATTGTACATTTTTCAGAGAAATCATGGACACATCCACGATTTTCGGCTGAAAGTTCACCTAATTAGACTTAATTCCAGGATTCGACCAGAGTGCCACATTCCCTTTAACAATACAGCCCGATGGACATGCTAGGTAATGATATTAAAGCCGAATGACATATCAGTCCCATGAAAATCATTGAAACTTCTTCAACCTGCTCATCATTCTTGCCTTTTAAGTTGTTTATATGCACCTCCTCTATCAACAGGAAACACCAGGGGCGTGGGAACGGTTTGAAAAGTGGGGGGCCAGTGGCCCCCTGGCCCCCCTCCCCCGGTTCCTACGCCTATGGCAAACACCAATGAATGAGATGCGGAGTATTTATGAGGTAAAGTCGCTGTCTTCCATAGGTACTTTTGGATGACCCGGGGCGATTGCACTGCGCAACTCCAATGCCAGCAGCTAAACGTCGTCTTTTTGTAGATGTGGGGATTGTGGTACACAATGAGCAGCTGAAAGTCAACCCCTGAGGTCGGTCCTGGCTGTTCAGGCGACTGCTCACAGGCGCTATCCTTGAAGCCATCCTCTACCTCTGCCCTGTGACAAGGCCCGGTCCTGCTATCCTGTCCACGGACCTGTGCTTTACTTGCGGGGCCAGCCGGGCCGTGCCAAATCTCATCAGATCTGCAGGCTTCCACCTGCTCAAGGATCCCCAATACACGATCATGAAACAACTCTCACGTATGTTGGCCAATTCCGTGACTATTCTTACTTTGGAGGGATTTGATACCGGAGTTTGGGTGATTTCCTGATTTCCCAGAGACTAACGTCTTGCCGGGGCAGTGGAGATGTGCTTTGGGATCCAAACTTCTGTGGTGATTGGAGATGGTTGCAAGGCCAAATTTTGTTTCCTTTCCTTTACAGAAAGTGTTGACGGAAAAGGTGTATCGTGCTGTTTGAACACTGTGAGCTTAGGTTCCTGATACACGTGGGCGATGAGGTTGGTGGCCTTTGAATTAAGCAGTAGTTATGTGGAATGAGTGGCGGATTTCTAATACAACTGTACCGTCATAACGGAAGACGCTCTGAATGACGCCATTCGATATTAACAGGTTTAACCTACTGGCTTGAGGCACCTACATGGTCCTTTCGAAATTTTCCTATCGTTTCCAAATGCCTTTCTTATCCTTTACAATCCATGCTAAATTTGTCTTCGTAAACTATAAAGCCTCTGTAAACGATACTTTCCCTGCTTCAACTGGTCAATATTCTCTTTGAGGAAGACATTGAGGCATATTGATGCGTAGACATTTACCGTTGTTCATTCCCCGATGAAATTTGATACTGCCAGCGCGCTGTGACGATTTCAAAAATACTCCTCAGTAATTATTTTGTTTTTTTGGGGGAGGGTCGGAATATTTGTTTCTTCTGATTTTTTCGAAAATCAGACAAGCTTTCACTCCCAAAAGGGTTTTTTGGCCAATAAGAAATAAACGCATTCGCTGCTTTATGCGAGTATCATTTGCATTTTCATGTCAGTTTTGTAACAGTTCTGTTACTTCTAAGGCAAGCAGCAGGATATGTAACCAGGGGGACTCCAATGGGCAGGTACAGCGTCATACTTGATCACGTGTTAGTAGCATGACTGGATTAAAAGAGCCCGATTGAAAAACGTTGGACAAATATTCCTTGAATTATGTGTGTATGTTTTCAGAATAAGAAAAATAATGTTGCAGAAATTTTCATTTGATGTCATTTCTTAATATGAAAAAGCGGTCGTGACATCTTTTTTAACTTCTTGCTGTGGCTGACAGACACCCATTTGCCCTGGGCGCCTCTTGAAAGGTCATGACACACTCGCCCAGCAATGTCGCTTCCCACATTCCCCCTTCCCGAGATGTGAGCATTGGTGCCACGATAATAGGATCTGGCGCAGCCTGATAAGTTTTCCAGCAAAATGGCACCCCCTTGGGGACCTGGGCGCCCTTCTGAAAGTTAATGGCGCTGCCCCCACCCCCTCGTCCAGTAATGGTGCTCCTCGCTGTCTCCCCAGGGTGCGAGCATTGGCGCCCAGATGATAGGATTTACCGTAGTCTGATAAGTTTTCGAATTAAATGGCACCCGCCTAAATACTACCACCCCCAACCACTCGGATCCTCCTTGGCCGAATCCCGAATCCTCGCGGTAGCCTTTTATATGTGTACTTTCTGACAGTGAACACTACCTCAGGCTTCTTTTTAAATGAAAGGAGAGCCCGTCTGAGTGACTCATCTACCGACAGTTGATTTATGGTTTCTTCAAAACCAAAGAGTGAAGTTGATCCTTTGAAACGTAATACGTGAAAGCATGGATTTAGAAACCTACGTACTATGTTTAATATACTGAAGAACATGTTTTACTAGAATTTAATTTCCGTTTTTTGTTATTGGCAAAAAGTGTTTTCCAATTTAAGGCAGATTTTTTTTCCGGAAAAGAAAAATGGGAAGCATAATTTTATAAATCTCAGCGCGTCACCGACTCCCTTACCGCCTGCAGCGCCCCGCCACTAGCACCTCCACCGCCCGCAACGCCCCGCCACTAACACCTCCACCGCCTGCAGCGTTAATGGCAGAGAAGGCGTCATTGAGTCGCGCATCGAAGCCGCCGGTGCCGTGCTGGTGCAGCAGAACGTGCACATGGACGACCCTCTGGTGGACGCCGAGGACTACCCTCGCGCCGACATCGACGTCTACGCCGTGCGGCACGCCCGGTCGCAGCTGCGATGTCTGCAGAACGACTTCAGAGAGCTGATGGAGCGGATAGAGGCGAGCCTGACCGAGCTACACGGTCTGGCAAGGGAGACGCCGGCGACCGAGGGGGACGGGGAGGTGGCGGAGGCACCGCCCGCGACCTTCTTGCAGGTGAGGGATGTGATGAGACGCGGCGTAGGCGGTAATGCTTGTTCTGAGATTCACATGGCTACTGCCTGTGTCAAATTTGTTGCTCTAGTGTGGATGTAATTGGTTTTAGAGATGTCAGCTTTGATTTACTTAATACAATGATACGATTCGGATTGTGGCGTTTAAAAAACTGTTTCATCATATAATCAAATACCAAGTGCATTAGTCATCCCGTGCTGCGGCGATAGTGTTTAGCTGTTGTTGTGTTGTCCCTCCGGCCTCCCTAAGGAGGCTTAGCCGAGCGCCTCTGGAGGGATTGCTGCACTGCACATGCCGCCGGAAGGGATTGTGGCCAATCCTGTGTCAAGTAGGCTGCTGAGCCGGACCAAGAGTCGGCCCGCAGCTGATGAATATCTAGCGTCAGTCCCCTCGCGGGCTGCGTTACAGGTGATGGAAGGCGGTCGGTCATGAGCGAGCGTTACCAGCCTGGCAGCCAGTGGGGAGTCGACTTGACGCGCGCTGCTCTGGCAGACGCCCGGTGTATCGTCTGCACCTCCAGTGGCACGTGTTCCTGGGACAGTCCCAAGGCCTCTTGGCGCAAGCTGGTCCGTTTGCCTGTTCCCGCCAGCTTGGAGATGTGCTTGTTAGTGCGACCAGGGCGCTTGTCCTTGCCAGCCTTTGTTATGGGTACGGTAGTCGCGCGGCGTCACTCGCCACAGACCGTCCGCTCCGGCCATGACGTATCTATCAGACGCAGCAGGGCCTCCCGGCCACTGGACCGAGGTACTATCGGGGCCCGGCGCCTTCTTAGCTTCAGATTTTGGATCTCTCCGGTCAACTTGTTACGCTGAAATCGGAGCGGCAGACTCTTTGAGGCCCCTCGCACCTCCAACATCGGGGGAAGGCGGGTTTGGGTTTCTTCAGTTTGCCTTGTGGTGCAACTTCGGGGCCCGGGCTTTGATACCCAAGCTTATTCCGTGCAGAAGACCTCTACCTTCTCGGCATCCATTATTAGGAGCTGGCCTCCTTGTGTCATTGCCTAACCATCACGGCGTTGATCGCCCTTCGCCCTGTCCCACTTCTTCAGGATCTTACAGGCTCGGCCCATTCAGCCCGTGAAACTGCAGGCCACGGCCAAAGCGCCCTCAAACCCAAACAAGCCTCGGAAGCAACCAAAGCTCGCAAACTGAATGGCTACTCACTTTCTACCCTTTGGCCATCACATAGCGTTCGCACTTTTCGGCGCAGGCTCGTTGAAAGAGACAATTTTTCGCCAGAGGACATGCATGCGAACGGACGCCGACAGACGTCCCTTCTCGCCGGCCGAGATTTCCCCTGTGCGAGTGATGAGGAGCCAGCTCGGGTTTCCATGCAGTGCTCCCCACTGACGAGTGCCTGGCGACGCCGCTGGTCCCTGTTTTTTACGTTTTAGTGTTCTCCTTTCCGGGAAGCATTTTTGTGTTAGTATGCTCTCACTCATTCAACGTGTTCACACTACATGCGTGGAGTGCGTCGATGCAAGGCGGAAGTTCACATTTGCCGGCACGGCTTACGGGACAGTGGCACTGCATTTTGTGGTGACGTTGCTCCGGGCTCCCCAAGCCGCAGCGTTCGGCAGAAGCCGAGCCCTCACAGGATGGTCGCGGATGAGAGACCGGACCGTTGGATCACTTGAAAGACCGATCAAGCCCCTGAAACCACGAACAGGGACGCCGGCTGGCATGCCTCTGATTCCACTGCTGCGGCGCGCATTCCCTAGTGTACCACCAACTCCTGGGTGGAGGCGGCCGCGGAAAAGGCTGCCACAGGTCAGCCTTGCTCCAGGAGTCCTCCACACCCAAGCGTGGCGTCTTTGACAACTGCGCCACGGGGTTGGCGGTTTCTGGGTTTTTATTAAGGTTTGTGAGCATCGAACCAATACTGACCTCGAAATATATTAGTGCCATATACAATGACGAAAACACTCGTATTGTATTTATTTTAGACCTTGGCAGAGCGGTTGCCTTTTTTAATCACCGCTAAAAGATTTTCACTTGAACTTCCCGAAGAATACTGAGTAAGGCAACCATTTAGTCCTTCTGCCTTCTTCAACAACACTTCGAAACGGAAGAGAATAGTTAAAACCAACGTTTTAAAAGCCGGTCTCTTCTGGCTGGTGCGAATGGTCGTCATTTAACCCAGAAATTTATACACAAAAACACTGGCGTGCATGTCGCGGCGCTGGCGTCAAAGCGCGAATTGTGAGCTTGCCGCCAGATTATGTAAGGTGCAATTACCGCCGGAGAGCCGGTCGGATAGGCAAGCCCTGCTCCGGCGCTGCCTTTGCCAACGCTCGTGCCGAGCACGGGCTGTAAGCCCAAGTCACTGCACCGATCCCTCCCGCTGGGCCTCGGTCCGTCGCTATTCTAAAAAAGGTGGTAGCCGCCTGAAATACCACTGCCAGGGCCATTTGAGAGGTGGCGGCACATCCAAGGTTGAACGGTGGTGGTGCTTTAAATTTCCACGGATATATGTTTTCCAAAATCATTATATTTTACCCTGGAACCTTTTCCCCAGTGGTGTTTTTTTTAATGTATTTAAATGTCAAATTGGACAGTACCGCTCCTGCAGATGAATAAAGTTTTTGGTTTTATTGTATGACTTCGCCCATAATTGGGGTCACCCGTCAGCAATATGTATATAATAAACTGAAGCTGAGAGCAATTTAGGCGCGGTAGTTTTCGGCTTACTGCCAAAGCGTACCATGTATTTTTCAGTCGTACTAAGTGGAGCAAAAATCTCCAAACGCTGAATGGTGGGATTTCCTTAAATCAAGTTTTTATTTAAGTAGATATTCTGCTCGCAGTATTGTATGGATTTCCATAAATGGAATGATACGATATTGTAAATGGAACTCAAAAAAATTTTGGTCGTTTTTTAAAGTCAATGAAGGGCGCGAAAAGTCAGTTGTTTTGATGGACTGAGATAGAAATGTAATTTCCTATGCAGAACGGGCAGATTTGCTTGACCGAGTGTTGGCTTCAGCATTCACGGCCGGGCACATATAGCCTCTGCAGCTGCAGTGCGCTAAAATTCCAATTACCATCAGCATACACGGCACCTTCGGGTGAGGTCTAGTGGGATGTTCCGGGCCACGACCTGCCACGTGACCGTTTCACCGTTACCGAGGCTGGTGTCAGGTCTGCGCTGCCTGAGCCCCAGTCCCACCAGTCATGTTGGCCAGGCTCAATTCGGTCTCTTCAATCTAATCTCAATCTCGTAAGTCCGGTTTCAATCTCTTCGGCCATCAAACTCATGCCATTTACACCGACTACTTAGCGGCGTTCCAGAGCGTCAATCACACACTACTTCTATACAACTTCAGGAATCCTTGCCAAATCACCGAACTGGTTCTAAACTGACTATCATTTTATTTGGGTAATGGGAACCAGCTTGTAACTGTCAACAAGAAGTACTCAGATTGGACCAAAGTACGCCCTGGAACAATCGAAGGTAGTATTTTATCACCATTGCTCTTTTATCTGCTTCTAAATGGTCTTTGGGACGTAATTCAGGGCCAGGTTGCCTAGTGGCTTCATTGCCTGCATTCAGACTAGGATCGTACGGATTAGGCGTTGGTTGGATTCCCACGGCTGGAAACCGCCCTCCATGTCCCACCTTACCCGTTGGAAAGGTTCCTTAACACGCGCCCCGCTGGGGGGCGAAATTCGCCCCCCTCCTGGTTTTTCCAGTTAGCTGAAAAACGAAGAGACGCAGAACAACGAAACGTACAGTTCCTTATCCTTGATCAATTTTACACATCTGACCAAATTTTTGAGTTAAGGTCATGTCAGGTCAAGGAGCTATTCAGGGTCAAGTGACCCGACCTCAAAACCTAAAATTACGAGTTTGAAGCAGCGCCCAGGGAACATTAGCAAACCGATCAGTTTGAAACTTCTACAATATAAGGTCATTAGGGTCTACAAATCTGCTATCTCGGAATTTCGATATTGTTGACCTAAGGTGGGGTCAATTTTTTGGTCACCCCATTATAAGTCTATGGTGAAAAATAGAATGGGCTCGTTTTCAGTAAATACTGGATAGACAAAGCTGAAAATCCTCAAACCGTCTATTCTTACCACGATCTTGACCTTAAAGTTGAGTTTTTGAGCATCTGACCTGTCAAAGGTCATATCAGGTCACGGGAGCAGAAAGTGATTGTTTTACCAATAACTTCTCACTGAATTGAGATAAAGCTCCCATTTTGCTTGCATTGTGCTTATATTGTCACGGGGAGTCGATTGATATGCAACATGACCATACCAGGTCACTCTGTGACCCTGACCTAGGTCGAGGTCCGGTCATTTTCACTATTTGACCTAGCAAGGTCATATTATACATCATTCGATTCGCTGTGATGAGAGGAATCCAATAATGCATAAAGATTTGCTCTAGCTCCCCTGAGGGCAGATCTAGAGAGGGAAACGTACACTGCTCTGTTGTATGCCTATGGAGCCTTCTTTGACCTATGCTGACCTCAATATTGACCTGATATAAAAATACTGCGTATAAAATCTCTTCATCTTGTCAAGAGCTTTCGAACACCGCTCGTAATTTTCCTTTAGCTTTCGTGGGTAATGAGATACGGAAGGGGGGGCGAAAAACGCCCCCCCCAGCGGGGCGCGTCATGCAAGGGACCCCAGCGGGGCGCGTGTTAACACTCCCATTGGCGGAGGCGTGAGCCACATTCGCTTTGACTCCTCCCACCTCCTATGTCTCGAAAACCATGCTAGATAACGAAAAATGGTCAACGGGTGTTGGATGGCCCATACAAATCTCCATCGAAAACGATTTGTCAGGTCAAATTAAATGTCGCCCGAGGTCAAGGCACCACCATAAGGATAGCATGTTAGTGAACGTTTCTCAGCCATTACATTTGAACTAGTATAGATAGAGCAACACAACTGTAGACAATTAGAATCTTCTCAGCAATCCAAATCGAATTAGATATAATATGACAAGTGGCGGATCCAGGAATTCATTTGGCGAGGGGGCTAGGGGATGTACGCACCGCAGCGGCATTCCACCCGATTCCTGACGTGCGCAATGACACCAGAACTGGTAAGCGCGCCTCCAAACGCGAATAGTTAGCCCAGATCGCAGTTCAGCCTTAGGCTGTCGATCTCATTCTCCTCAAAGGTCCCCCGACCGGGAGCAATCGCGAACCTCAGACCGGCACGAACCACCTTCGCTCTGGTGGGGGGTTCAAACACAACCCCCTCGATCTCGGCTCCTATGCGGGATAGTGGGAAAACGCGAACGCTGGTGGATAGCTCATAAAAATTTATAAAGAAAATAGGTCAGGCACTTTTAGGTTCAGGTCAATATTGAGGTCATGACAGCTCAAAGAAGGTGACAAGTTAGAGAAGAGTTTCTGGACTCTGGCATCTGACAGAGTTGAGTTAGAATCAATTTTTTAGGCGCTATTTGTTTCCTCTAGTTAGGGCGAATGGCATGATGTATGATGTGATCATACTATGTCAAAAATGGAAATTATGCGACCTAAGGTCAGGTCAAGGTCACCATTTGACCAAACGTCGTCAATATGCGTCTCAATGGACTCGCAATAATAATCCAAACGTAATGGTATCAAAATAGAGCTTTATTACCATTTCCTGCAAGTGATTGACCCAAGTTTGAAAACCTGCGTAAGTGGTTTCAGATGACCTCTCAGAGGTCACAGGTGCAAACTTGCAACCTGAACCTGGAAAAGGGCCCAGGATGCTACAATTTAGATAATAGCAAGGTATTCGAAGCTTTATCTACAGAAATGAGCCGCTTTCCCCCAATTCTCGTTTTCCCCATGCATTTCCTACGGAAAGGTCATGATCTGTACCTGACCATAGGTCATCGATGTGAAAAATACCGGAACATATTTTGTAGTACCCAGTGGGCCCATTATGGGATATGAGTTTGTATTGGATAGATTCGCTCTGTTCTTAATTATGCTATCTTAAGTTTTTTTATAGGCGAGGTTACTTGTCCTGCACTGGTGACCTGACCTGAGATGATCCAATCCTAAAAGTTAGGGAGAAGTTGCAGGATTAATCAATGATAAGGTGTGCCAAGCATGGCGGAGCTTTGCGTTACCGTTTTATAGTTCCGCCGGAAAAGCCGGAGGGGTGGTAAAACACCCTCCCACCGGGCCGAGGGGTTAAGCTCACGTATGCGCATGGTAAAGTGGGTTGCGTGGGTTGGCTCTGACGAAACAGAAGTACGTGGATTGGGGGGGGCATTATGAATCATTTCTTGTGCGCTCTATCTGTGACCTGGAGCTAGCCGCCCCTTACCGCCACCGCTTCCCTTGCCAGGTAATCTAACCGCTCGCGTTCCCCAGGTAACAACGGTGACAGCTGGCTCACCGGCTGAGTCTGCGGGTCTGCAGCCGGGCGACCAGCTCGCCTCCCTCGGCTCCGTCAACGCCTCCAACTTCAGTGGCCTGGCGGACTTGGCGGCCGCCGTGCAGCACAGCAGCGGCCGGGCGCTGCGGGTGGAGGTGCTGCGACAGGGGTGGAGGAAGACGCTGCTGCTGACGCCGCGGCTCTGGATTGGCCGCGGCCTGCTGGGCTGCACTCTGGTGCCGCTGGACAGTCCCGAGAGGTAGCTGAGGAGGCAGGCCGCTGGAATGTCCCGGAGAGGTAGCTGAGGGGGCAGGCCTCTGGACAGTCCCGAGAAGTAGCTGAGGGGGCAGGCTGCTGGACAGTCCCGAGAGGTAGCTGAGGAGGCAGGCCTCTGGACAGTCCCGGGAGGTAGCTGAGGGGGCAGGCCTCTGGAATGTTGGGTGGTGTCTGGTGGATCCGGACGGTCTGGAGTAGACGCGGCGACGTTCAGAGCCGGGGTGGGCCGTGGCTGGTTGGACTACCGGGAGAATAGGAACTCATAGTGCCTAGTGGCCTGCGATGGATATGTATGGGTTCGGGAGCGTTTTGCGTGCAGAGGAAGTGGGTATATCCAGTGTGATTGGCGTCGAGAGGTGAGCAGTCGCCGTGGATTTGAAGCTGGAGGGTTGGAATGGCGTCAGCTGTCGGCCGTGAGCCGCGTGCCCGCAGAGCGAGAGTAGAGGCATGACCTGAGCCGCCAGAGTCCTGGAACACTGAGCCGGCGTCAGCACCAGGAAAGGCAGCTTCAGGCAGCTCCGGCGCAGACCGCTCTGTTTTCCCGGCCCCCGGCTCCATTGTCCACGCCGTTTTACAGACCCGTCCAACCTTCATTGTGCGGGCCCAAACAGCACCAGCTTTGTGGCAACCAAACAGTGGTATTGAGAACACAGCGAACAGCACCGTTCGCCCGTCGCTCAGTCCTTTTGTTGAAGCTTATTTGCTTAAAAAAGTGATGGTGGAGCGGTCTGCGAGCCGCACTAAGCCCGGCGTGTACATGTGTGACTTTTCATGGGCACGGTTTGTAGTATCGCTCAGCAGTCCTGAAATTTTCAAGCCATAAATGTACTGACACCCCTCTGGGACGTAGCCACACCTCTTGAGTACGAGGTTGCTCGGTTTGTTAGAGGTATTGCCCCTGTCGAGACGCTTTGGTTTATGCATAAGTTTACGCCGAGAGCTTCTGCATATGCTTACGCTGAGATCTGTCACAGCGTCTGCACTCTGCGCTATTTGACGGAGACTGGTGTGCTGCGGTGTGGTTGGCGACCCGGTACAGTCGGTGCGTCGTTAAACCCTGACTATGATATGCGATGTGAGTTGGTTAGTTCCGGGGTTTAAGTCTAATGTTCCGAGCATTGTCGTTATCGTGATGGCACGTGGTGGATTCAAATACATACTACCTGATATTTCAGAGTGGCGTCTTCAGATGTGATCCATTTTTCATTTCCTAACGAGGAATGACTGGTTGTTGTACAACAAATAAGCAGTCTCTAACAGGCACCTTCCCTTCTTAATGGTGAGCTAGTATTTTAACCGGCGATGGTGGTGTCCTCGCGCTAAATTTTGTCTCCAGGTGGCATTGGTGTTTTAAATAAAGCTGGACATGGCAGCTCGGGAAGCAATAAAAAGTCGCAGCCAGCGGGGTACTGATCGGAAACACAATGCACACCGAAATCTGAATTCATCGTGCCATCGATATCAGAGCTGCGGAGTTACGCATGGCCGTTGCCCTCTTGTCCATGCTGTATTCTGTATTCTGTATTCATAGCACGAGTCCCATCCAATTATTTGGTTTTTCGGGTATCGTTACAAATTCCATCGTTATATATATATATATATATATATATATATATATATATTATATATATATATATATATATATATTCACGGATACCACACATTCGTACACCAGGTGTCGTAACGCCTTTGACACACAGGTGACAAGCAGCACACATAAAATACACGCTATAACTAAGCATACCGTCCAAGTTATTATTCATCGTCTAGTTTTCTGTGGAAATACTTCTGTATTGCATTCAGCTTTTGGATCCGAGTGACGTCCCTGGGAAGCGTGTTCCAGTGGGCAATAGCCCTGTATGGAAGGGCACGCTTCGTACTCTCCAGTCGACATCGAGGCAGTTGGAGCTGGGTGTTTGAGTTTCTAGTCACCCTTGCGGAGACACTTTCCCTTGGTGGTAGCATTGCCTTTAGGGCTGCTGGAGATTGGTAGACGTGAGCTACCTTACATATTTTAAGGCATAATAAGGCAATACTGGTAATATTATATATATAAATATAATATTTAAGGCAATACTTACAATTAATAATGGCTTAAATATTTTAAGGCAATACTGGTTTCGATATTATGCCAGTTAAGGCTCCTGAGAGCTGATGTGATGTGTTGCCTTTTTTGAGTGCCGGTGATAATTGCGTAAGGTAGGAGGGAAAAATTTTTATCCGGAAGTTAGTGTGTGAATCAAGGGGGGGTTAAAAAAGAAAAAAATTTTGATTGTTTTTTAATTTTTTAAAGGGGGGGGGGTTGAGCTCCAAAGTTGATGGCCTTTTGCACACTTCCCAGCTGGGTTTTGCTTGCCCCTCCCCAAGCCGGGAGGCAGTATGCGACATGTGGAAGGACATGGGCCTGGATGATTGGATGCAGGGCTTCGGATGTGAAGTGATGAAGAAATCTGCTAAGAGCTACCAAGGAGCCAAAACATTTTTGAACGACCTTTGAAATGTGATGTTCTCAAGAAAGCGTACGGTCGGCCACAACACCGAACAGTTTGATGGTTTTAGATGGAGGTAGGAGGGACTCAGATATCTGTATCCGGAAGTTAGCTGTGTGATTCAGCGAGGCTTTGCGTCCAATGAGGATGAAATCAGTTTTTGACACGTTCATTTTCGCTGAATTTCTTCCGAACCAGGTTTGGAGGGCATGTAGCGTTTCTTCAGCTCGCCTCTTCAGTTCAGCTAAGCATAGGGGTGTCGGTGTGCATTCATCAATGATCTGGGTGTCATCGGCGTATGATATCAGCTTGCCATATGGTATAAAGTTCGACAGGTCATTGGTGAACAGGCTGAACAACAGTGGCCCAACCAATGAGCCCTGTGGCACCCCGTGGATCACTGGTAGTGTACTAGAGCCCCCTCTTACTTTCTGCCTTCTCTGATCCAGGTAGCTTCCAAACCAGTGTGGGGATATTCCATACCACCCCAGTTTCTCCAACAGAAGATCGTGATTGACACTGTCGAAGGCCTTGCTGAGATCGATGGCTGTTACTGAGGTGACAAGGCCATCATCCATGTTTTTATGGACGTGATTGACAAAATCGAGCATGGCATCTTCTGTTGAATGGTGAGGTCGGTAGGCATACTGCGTATCAGCCAGGATAGAGGTTGAGCTGGGGTACTGCATAAGCTGCTTGCAGAAAATTTTTTCGGTGATCTTTGACAGCACACTGAGCAGAGAGATGGGCCTATAGTTTCCTCTGATGTGCAATAGTTTAACTCTGAGGTGCATGGTGACGTGCAAGACGTTCAGTACAAAAACAAGTTTTTATGATATTATCATTGATGGCTGGGCTCCTCCCCTCCGGAGACCCCGCTCCGCTCCTAAAGGCCGGAGGGTTTAATTGCCGGGGGGTGACAGGGGTGGAGACGGTTTAATTGGACGCTGAACGGAGCAGCCGCGCTGCCTGTTGGACGGGAGAAGCGCCATTCCGGGCCAACTGCTCAGACATATTTGGTAAAATGGTAGCGTTTTCTCAGAGCGCTGCGACATACCCGACCCTTCCACCGGAGAGAAGCCAGAAATTCTTCTACGGGAGTCATACATAGCACCTCACCTAAACCCGGACAATCTGGACTCGGAACGTGTCATGTATTGTATTCCCCATGGATTGCCGACCCATTGGCGTCAGATTGGATTGTATTCCCATGGATTGCCGACCCATCGGCGTCAGATTGGATTGGATTGAGCGCGGACTTCGGCAGTGCCGGACCTGGACACGACTTCAGATTCCCATTGTTGAGATGTATGTTTCGGGTATGGCTAAGGTATGGGTTGACGATCACGGCGTGGCTCGGACTGGCCTGGATTCGGCGGGGATGCTCTGGATATGTGTCGGATCGGATCTGGATTCGGCGGGGATGCTCTGGATATGTGTCGGATCGGATCTGGATTCGGCGGGGATGCTCTGGATATGTGTCGGATCGGATCTGGATTCGGCGGGGATGCTCTGGATATGTGTCGGATCGGATCTGGATTCGGCGGGGATGCTCTGGATATGTGTCGGATCGGATCTGGATTCGGCGGGGATGCTCTGGATATGTGTCGGATCGGATCTGGATTCGGCGGCAATGCTCTGGATATGTGTCGGATCGGATCTGGATTCGGCGGGGATGCTCTGGATGTGTCGGATCGGATCTGGATTCGGTGGGGATGCTCTGGATATGTGTCGGATCGGATCTGGATTCGGCGGGGATTCTCTGGATATGTGTCGGATCGGATCTGGATTCGGCGGGGATGCTCTGGATATGTGTCGGATCGGATCTGGATTCGGCGGGGATGCTCTGGATATGTGTCGGATCGGATCTGGATTCGGTGGGGATGCTCTGGATATGTGTCGGATCGGATCTGGATTCGGCGGGGATGCTCTGGTATGTGTCGGATCGGATCTGGATTCGGTGGGGATGCTCTGGATATGTGTCGGATCGGATCTGGATTCGGCGGGGATGCTCTGGATATGTGTCGGATCGGATCTGGATTCGGTGGGGATGCTCTGGATATGTGTCGGATCGGATCTGGATTCGGCGGGGATGCTCTGGATATGTGTCGGATCGGATCTGGATTCGGCGGGGACGCTCTGGATATGTGTCGGATCGGATCTGGATTCGGCAGGGATGCTCTGGATATGTGTCGGATCGGATCCACTGGCGGCGAAACTGAGGGGTGGGCACCGGGACACGGTGTCCCCTTCAATCGGAAATTTTATCACTAATCATATGGCATTGACTGGAAAGAAATGGGCCCATGGTGCCCCCTTAAATTCGGACGTTCCGCCGTCACTGATTTTATCAGAGCTCACCTGGTTACGATACTCTATGGATGAGATCTGATTAAAAAGGCCTGAAACAGGATTGAACGCACAGAAAATAAACAGTACCTGGGTCATTCCATGACATTTCAGCACACTCGATGGTCGATTTTACACCCTTATGTCTTCGATTTTCTTCGAACATTGTCCATGGGGTTATCGGCAGCCCAGAACACGCCTGTGACATTTTCAGCTCGCTAGGTCCAACGGTCCAGGATTTATAGCCTCTGGCAATTTTACCCTTTCCCGGCGCAACAGTTTCTTCTACAGCTATTTTATTCAATTAGAATAATGAAAAGAGGGTAAAATTATATATCAAAATATTTGGAATAAGCCAATGAAAACAACGGTGACAATTCCAAAATATTTTATTTTCATTGACAAAATTTGTAATTATTCAAAAAATCATTAGTTTTAAAAAATATGTTCTTCAGCGTCGATTTGAAAACTGACCATAGCACGTAAAAGAGCATGTCTTATAGTACTACGATCACATAAAAAACCGTGGGTATTTGCATCTACACATAAAAACTACCAAAATATATAACAAATACGTGCCGTTAGCGCACCCCGCGCGGTGCGCATGGTACGTTTGTTTGCCCCTATACCTTAGACGCCGTGACATTGACCTGAAGATAATTGCCGATGGAGCAAAGGGTTGTGCGTCGACAGAGGACCTTTTTCAATCATTTCTGTAGTTTTTCCCTCTTTGTCTCAGCGGTTGGAATTACGGTCATAAACCTCGAGACATGCCGGTTGAGGTATGAGGAGTTCAACCAATAAGTTAGTTAAAACACGTCTTCTTCAGCGTGTATTTTAAAACCGTCACAAGAGTGTGAAAGAAAACATCTTAGAGTGTTGAGATCAAAAATAAAAGCCGCGGGTATATATCTTTAAGCATGAAAAACAGGCGCCATGCAAGATGGGTACGCGCCGTTGGCCAACCCCCGCAGCGCACGCTCACCTCCTCCCTTACATGATGCGCCATGAACTTGACCTGAAGACGACGGTTGATGGAATAAGTGGATGGTCAGTGATAGAATATAACCGTTTTATCAATCTAAATGGTCTTTTCACTTCTATTTTGAAGACTGCACATAACTTAACGTTTTCAACGCGTTAGGTATTAGATGACGACATAAAACGGACATCGAAATGCTTGGTCGTCTGCAGCGTGAGAAAATGACTACATTCGTGATTAGGCAAGGATCTATCGGAAAAATTACTTGCAATATTCTTCAATTACGTGAAACTGCGAAGTGATTTTTAATAATGGTTGCTTGTGAGAAATGCAATATGCATTATAGGCTAATGACTTGTGATAATTAAACGCGCAAATCACTGTCAATAAGCGAAGACAACTTATCAATTTATCAAGAGCGTAGGTACTTGTGTGCGTTGAAACTGTTTTATTTTTATTCCAATTGGTCACATTTATGTACAAATCACACCTGCCATGATCTATTTCAGCACCCGATCATGTGGCCACCACAATTCACTATTCAGTCTCGAAATTCGCGCACAAGAACCCTTCTCCCATCCTGAGAAATTGAAAAATATAAAAAGGACGATGAGAAATGCCCAAATATATAATTCGTGTTTATCATGCCCTTTCACATTTCTGAATATCTCCTTGAGTCTGCAATCTGATTTAACAAACGTATTCTTTAGAGCAATTAATCATGTGGGAGTCCGGTTCGCATTGCCTACAATGGCGAAGCTTCTCCGCTGAGCTAATTTTTGTGAGATCGCGGACAGGTCAGATTCACACTGGCTGCGATTTTTTCAATGCACTCCCATCATTGTCTTACGAATGTTTGCCACGTGAAGCGGCAAAATTATGCTTATCATATTTGATATCAAAATACACTTAAAAAACCCTCTCCACAAATAGGAAAATATATCAGATATGTCCATTAGGGTACATCAAACGCCCCATGATTTTCATTTTTTGATGAATTAGCTTAGCGGCCCGTCACATTTTGTTGTTTCAGACATGAAAACCTCAAATCCCATTTTTTTGAAAATTTATATTGGGCTAGGGGTGCCACCTAGCTATCAAAGTTTCAAATTTTTGCAAATTTTGATATTCATTGGATCGCCCGTGGAAATTGTATTATCATAAAATCGGACCCAGCAGTGGTGAAATACTGTTTTCCAAGCTCCAAATGACCTGTGCAGTCACTTTCGCGCATTTTGGACGCCAGCTAGGGGTGCAACCTGACGGTAGAAGTTTGCAACGTTTGGCGTTTTGGTGAGTTTTTATCGACAATAATTGTTGAACCATCCTGGATTTGAACTTTGTTGTAATTATGAACTACTCCTGTAGGCCCAAAGTATTTGTTAAAGGCGTTTACAACTTTTGGCAATGAGTGAAATCTGGTGGCCGAAATTAATTTCTAAGTTTTTAATAAATTAATGACTATGACAAAAATGAGTAAGAAGTTTTGGTTGAGTTCCAACGATAATTTATGTTGCAAATTCCTCTCAAGTGTCAGATATCACCTTCAAAATTTCCGGACCAATATTTAATCTTCCTTTTTCGTTGTTTTTCAACAAATCATCCATTTTCTTCCATAGTTTTTGGGAGTTCTCGCACGACCTCCTCTCATTTCAGTAATCCACCGGAGCACAGTGGGCGGCTAAGTTGGGATATTTCGGGAAAGAACCCAATCGTTCATCGATTTGAGGTATTATTCCTATTACAATACAAGGCCAGTTATACAATGCTGAGATCAAAACATCTTGATTCATCAATCTTTGAAATGCCTGAAGGTTCCAGCTTAAGTACCTTGCATGAAAAGCACCGTTGCGGAAGCTAAGCTCATATACGATGATTAACGCCAAGAGCCGATGTTTTCAAATTGACACGAAATGTCTTAGATAATTGTAATCACGTTACTTTGGGTTATTGCTTATGTTGTTATTGTAGTTAACATAACACCGATCTTTCGATAACAAATACAAGATTTGTAAGAGACATTCATAGCACAGCGCACGCCCTGTTTGATTGATTTTTGGGGCTTATCGACGCACCAACTGCCAGGGTCATACGGCGTCGCCTACTCTTTCCCTTTTGGAAGGGTTTCTGGGGAGCCCGCTTGCTCCTCGTTCAAGTAAGTCGCCGGGCCTTGAACCCGGGTCGGCTGCGTGGAAGCCAGCTGCGCTGACCACTCCACTGCCGCGCTCACAACTCATGGCCTCGACAAGACGTCATGTTCAGTTGCGCTAGTTTTGACCACTGATAGTCACACTTGACTGTTTCTATTTCTACTGTTCACACAACCCCACTTTCTTGAGCACACACTCGTGTTTCGGGTTCCTTGAGCGCAGATCAGGTTGCCTTTTCGTTTTTTTCCCGACCGCTTGCTGAATATTCTGCAAGTGTCGCTTAGACTACGCTGTCGTCTGAAAGTCCGAGGCCATCTTTCCTCCCCTTACGGCAGTATCATTGGGAACATGTATGGCCCTGGGCTTTACCGTAGACGCCTGGTAGGTAGGTGAGTCGGGCCTGTCACTGACATCCAGCTCTAGGAACCCGGTGTCCAGCTTCAGGAGTCTGAATTTAGACCACGATTCAGGTTCAGCCAGGTCTACCAACTTAGTCTCTTTGCTCAATCTCTGCAAACTCTGGGGCCGGGGTGGCCCAGTGGCTTTGAAACCGCCTTCCGTGTCCGATTTGACCCGGTGGAGAGGATCCTTAAACACCCACGCCAATACTCCCTGTAATTGGGCAAGTGTGCCTGTTGGGAGTGGCCCTAATAAAAAATAAATAAATAAAATAAAAAACATGGTTTCCCGGACCCACTTCCTTCACGACTGAGAGGTGCCTCAGGTATGATCTTGAGCTTCACCACCAGAAAACGTTTTGCAAGCTGACTTCGCACAGGCTGAGATGTCAGGTTGCTGAAAAGAGCAAGAGAACCATCTCTAAGGTGAAGTACCGCTAATGGCTGAAAGCCAGCAGTGCACCGGTGCCAACAACTTTGTTCATCCAGTCCCCATAACAGGACAAGTGCTGATTAAGATTCAGATCATGCCATGTAGAATCCACTGCGTCCTGGCATATGCATTACAAGCCATAGACGGAGGAGATGAAGGTCCCGAACTGCCAAAGCTTTGACATTAGTTCCTGCGTTGGGGCTTTTTCGTCTTGAACGTTGGAATGTGGTGCTCGGACGTGCATATCTTCATCACATAAGGCAGGCTGCTCATCCATCTAGCTCTACGCATTGCTCCTGAGCGTCGAAAATATACATCTGGATTATTTGAGCCAAGGAAAGTAATTCCTAGTTCTCTGAACTCCTCGTGGTCATCACGGCTTTGCTTCTGACAAACAGTTTGAAGGAGTTTCTCTTTGAGTTCCGTCAGGATCGGGCGACTTTCTGGTGAAGGTGAGTTTATTTGAAAGATAAACTCAACCGTCTTTCATATTTCGCTTATCTTGATAAATAATCAATTTCGAAATATTGTTCATTTTTGGCCAGTTTTTCTTCAGTGTATGATGAACGTAAGTCGGTTTTTGTTAGAATTATTGGTTAGGCGAGCAGAATTTCTCAATATCGAGTCTGTTGCAAACACTGACGTGGACCTTTCCCCCGACGTAGCGCCTGTCCGCAGACCAGAGCAGAGCCTTGTTCAGCCCATCTTTGATTTGGATGTAGGCGGCGGACCGATGACCTGTGTTCGACCCTGTTGAGGCAAACACCATGTTCACCACTGCGTCCGAGCACCCCTGCCGTTCAAGAAGCTCAACCGTCAAACTCGATATGGGGGAGCCGTATTTTCCATTCGTTCT
The DNA here is from genome assembly GCA_034440635.1 of Lepas anatifera. Taxonomy (NCBI): domain Eukaryota; kingdom Metazoa; phylum Arthropoda; class Thecostraca; family Lepadidae; genus Lepas; species Lepas anatifera. Next base: position 189,004 of record JAOTON010002243.1, read on the forward strand.
CTTACTCTACCACGGTGTAACCAGCAATTAGTTTCCATGTGCGCTCCCCACAACTTGTTTCCGTCTTTCTTCGTTCTTAGCCTTGTGTGTACGAGAAGGCATCAAATTACAGTAAAACGGTAGTTTATCACCCAAAATATTAGCTGCAAGCAGGACCAATGTCCTCAATAAATAAAAACGGATGAACAGAAACCAATGTAAATTTTTAACTTCGGCCGCCAGGTAGTGCCATATAAAGAAATCCAAAATGCATGAAATCCGTCTCGCAAGTACCCTGAGGTCGATTCAGCAAAATCTCGTTTCAGCTGGACCAAAATACACAATGGTTCTGTCCACACATTTAATGAAACAAATTGTAAAAAACTGTCAAAATTGATTTTTTCACCGCTAAGAGGCACCCCTAAAAGATGTCTAAAATCCATGAAATTGGGCATGCAATTGCTTTTAGGCCAGCGCAACAGTGTTTGGTCACAAAACAGTCCACTAATAAAATGAGGCGACTTCTGCGGTCAATCCAAAGTATATCCAAAAATGGTCAAAATTGAAAACTTTGGCCGCTAGGTGGCACCCCTAGCCCCTTTCGAAATTTTAAAATATTTCATATTTGGACTCACTAGGTCCAAGGTAAAAAATTGGTCCGGGCCGCGTTGCTAATTTCAAAAGTCGGGGCGTTTGATGCACCCTAATGTGCATTTATGTTGGGCTGTTGCATCTTCTCAAGTGTAGGTATTGCATTTTCCCAAGACCTGGTGGTAGTAAACTGTTTGCTTAGAGATTCTGAAGAAAAGTGCGGACTAAACTTTTCAGCACTTCATTGCTCCAAATATCACGCCAAATAGATATGTTGCTTTATTCCCCTCCCACCTCAACGCCCAAAAGCACAGTTGCAAGTACGGCCAAACCTGACTTTGTGTCCTGAGGAGTGTTGGGAACGAACCCAAAGTGAAATAAGACCTATGCTTGGGAGGTTATAACAATTGTACCATTGTTTTAGAATTAAAATTTAACGTCGTAGTCCACCATCATGGAAACGGCGAGGCACAGCCGCAAATGTTTTAGATTTGGGATTCGTACCAATGTTTCCTTTCCACGAGTGCATGGGAAAGGAAATTTACAAACCCAGCCTTTGTCAGCTAAAGAAAAACATAACTGAACTATAATCACTTGAACCATTATAAACACTGATTTACGAAATGTGTTGAAGTGCTTTACGAAACGTGGGTAACAGGCGAGAGAGTGCTTGAACATTTGTTATGGACAGTTATCGTACGTGAGTTATTATGCGCTTGCAAACACATTTCCACAGTTCCAGGCTTTGATCTCATTATTTTGGGATGTCTTTTTCACGTGCTAGTGTCAGTTTTCAGTTACGCGCTGAAGAACACGTTTTTAACGAACTTACTGGTTGCACTCTTCTCTACCTAGAGCTCTAAGACAGTAGTTCCAATCGCTGAAGCAAAGAGTAAAAATATATAGAAATGATTGGAAACAAAAGTATTCTGTCAACGAACAACCCTTTGCTTCATCAGCAATTATCTTCAGGTCAATGTCACGGCGTCTAAGGTATAGGGAAAGCACTCATGCCATGCGCACCGCGCGGGGTGCGCTAACGGCACGTACCTATGGTATATTTTGGTAGCTTTTTATATCTAGAAGCAAATACCCACGGTTTTTATATGTGATCTTAATACTTTGAGACATGCTCTTTTACGTGTTATGGCCAGTTTTCAAATCGACGCCGAAGAACATATTCTTAAAACTAGCTAAATGTTTGGAATAATTACAACTTTTTCAATGATGATAAAATATCTTTAAAGTGCCACCGTTGTGTTCATTGGCTTTTTCCAGACATTTTGATATATAATTTTACCCTTTTATCATTATTCTAATTGGATAAATCGCCGTAAAAGAAACTGCTGCGCCGGCAAAGGGTAAAATCGCCGGGGGCTATAAATCTTGAACCATTGCACCTAGCGAGCTAAAAATGTCACAGGCGTGTTCTGGGCTGCCGATAACCCCCATGGACAAAGTTTGAAGAAAATCGGAGATATAAGGATGTGCTGAAATGTCGTGGAATACTACCCCCCCCCCGCTCTCCAAGAAGTCGCAATGGGAAACCTTGCACTTTTTCGCCATTACTACCTTGCTAATGACGATTTCTCCAGTATTTTCCCTAAGTATACCAAGAGCATCATAGGGAATTGGAAAGACCAATTATTTTCAGCCCTCCCAAAACAATTATCACTTTTCTGTGGTCAAAGGACTCAACTGCCCTGGTCCTGCAAATTTTTACCGATCTGTCGACTACTTTGTTCATTGTTCCCAAAATTATTCGCGGCCCCTGTTCACACGATTCCTTCGGGGCGTTGCAATAAACGAAAACTGAATTCAGGTGTGGTCACACCCTCTTTAAAAAATGTTCTATGTTGTGCGTCCCTACCGACAAGATACCAATATGGAAACTAGTTTTCCCAGATTTAGGCGCTTCCTTGGCCTTGTTTTCAGGACGAGCGCGACCAGAACACCGGCCATACGCTGGTGCGCTCTCGAAGTGGTAGATACTTCCCAGGGTTGAGCTTAGAAATATTCGAAAATCCTTGGAAATGGTGTTTGTGAAAATACCCTCCGATTGTTTCCGGGGAAAGCGGCGTCACCTTTCCGCGTTCGCACAAGAAAAGGGTTATCTTGCAATCACGTCTTTATTATTTGAAATGTTCTCACTTCTCAGTAAGTCCACTGGAAACAGGGCGTCACCACTGTGACAGTCGGAAGCGATGGCGGATTAATCACAGCTACGATCGATAAAACAGCTGTTTTATTGAACTTACTTGTTTCAACTTTACACGGAGCCTCTGAATAAGTTGATCTGATCCCCAAAATCCCTTCTAACAGGGTGAGAGTTGGCGACGCCGTATGACCCTGGCAGTTGGTGCGTCGTTAAACCTCAACAATTATTATTTCAACTTCACACCTACCATTAGCCCGCAGAATGGCTCCGTTACCCCAGGTGGGGTCACATCCTACCGCTACAGCCCGCAGAATGGCTCCGTTACCCCAGGTGGGGTCAAAACCCACCGTTTAGGAACAACTGATATGGGGCCCGCCCAAAACTGCATGAATTCAACAAAGTCTCACATGTACACTGATAAACGACAACACCTCGAGCGTAGAATTTCAATCTGTTTAGTCCTAAAAGTACCCAATTTTTAAGCATTTGTCTAGAATTCTTAGTAAATCTATTCTGACAACTAGTTTAATTTCAGAATTAAAAGTGTAACATTACAAGCGTGTGGTAATTTCATCTCTGTGTTATTCTAGCACGTGGCAGTTCCATTCGTGCTGAAAATGCAAAGGGGTAAATTCATCAGTACATTTACTCTGCAGAGTATTTCTATGGATCTCGCAAACTGTCTCAAGAGTAGTCTTACTCTCCTGTGGTGAAACTCGACCCCCGCCTTCGGGCGAGAGGCCAAATCTAAACTGCCATCCTCATCCTTTCTAGGCCTTCCTAAATTCAAATCCCACCAACTCCTTGTTCCTTTTCCTCTTCTTTCCTTATTTCCTTGTCTCTCCATGCCTCTCCACCCGTATCCTTTCTGTCTACTCCTAAATACCCCTCCTGCCCACTGTATGCGATGTCTGGCCCGGCGTGTCTCCGCGGGTGGCGGGGGTGTGTGCACTCTTGCTCGTCTTGAGTGTGGACACCTCGGTCGCGTGCGGCGCGCGTCTGGGCTGGACAACGCAGACCGACCCTCTTCCTTTTCCAACTCATAACTTCCCAGTTACCCACATTATCCCAGTATCATGGGCGTCCTTGCACGTGCTTATGATTCCTGGATGGTCTGGGTGTATGTGGGCCTCCGGCTCGTGTGGCTGGCGATTGGATCCCTCTAATCGCCGGCCCTGCAGGCCGGGGGCTCGCTTCTCTCGGACCAGCCGGGAATCAGTTGTGACGAGCAGGTGGTAGTCGCCTGCTCCGATGAGGCCGTGTGGAGGCGCCTGTCTTTTTAAGGTGAGCTGCGCACCGACCCGTACCCCGGGATGAAGGAGTCCTGGTAGCTGAGCTGAGGTATGCGCTGTAATGGTTTGTGTGCCTCTAGCAACACTCTACTTTGGTCTGGATTTCCGCAAGGGCGGGGAACTCTTGAAGGCATCGACAAGAGTAGCAGCTTTGTAAAAGTCTGTCGGCCTTTGGTGGGGCTCGGCTGTCCTTCCCTCCTTTGGTGAGGTCCCGACTTCACCTGGGGAGGGTGGGGTGTCCGTGCCCCGCCCGGGGTCGTCTGGGCTAGGTGCAAGGGGGGACCGTCGTCAGGGCCAAGATACCTTTACTTAAAGGTACGTTCAAGAGGGGATTCCTCCACGCCCGAGTGACGTCACATGGGCGTGAAGGAATTCCTTCACCAATGGGCCGTGTGTCAAACTGCTGCTAATGGCACTGCCCGCTTACGAATTTGTGAGAATACACGATGACCAAATTTATCCAAAATGCAATAAATAAGCATTTTGTCTTCGATTCTGGGTTTTTTTGCAAAAATTTGGATATTTAATTGTTTAATTTTCCCATGTTATATGTCACGAGGTGTGACGTCACATCCGGTATGTGCACTGGCTGTTGGAGGGGAGCTGGTCGGGGCAGGGGGGGCTTGGTGAGTCTCTCTCCCCCTCTGTAACGGCGGCGTCTCCCCCGTATAGCCAGCCCGTGCGTCGTCTCGCCTTGTAGCACCCTCGTTGGAAGGGGGCGCACGTGGCTGGCTGAACCTAATAACACTCCCATGGACACATCAACCACAAATCCCTCACCTTACCCTCCACAGGAGGCCCACACTCCCTGTCCCCCTAGAGGGGAACTCCAACACCCGCAGCCATCCTGCCCTCGTGTCGTCATGATACGGGGACGAGATGGCTCATTAGCCAGCTTGTCGCCTTTCAAGAGGAAGCAGGCTTGTGATAGACTCGGGAAGGTTTCGCGTTGCGACCGCCTCCGAGATGGCACTCTCGAGGTAGAGTTTTCAGATTCCACTGACGCAAAAAGAGCACTCAACATTGAACAACTCACGCACACTAGGCGAGAAGGAGGAGTGATGACGACAACATCAGTAAATGTTTCGGTTCAGCCCCACCGCACAAAAAAAATTGTAAAAGGAGTCATCAACTATTATGATCTGAGAGGAGTCTCTGAGGATGAGATTGTGGACGGCCTGAACGAGTTCGGAGTGATTTCTGCCAGAAAGATGAAAGTAAAAGACAAAGGTGACCTTAGGGAAACAAACACAACTGTACTCACATTCGACACCACAGACTTACCAGAACACATCTTTGTAGGCTATGAGAAAGTCCACGTCCGCGCTTTCGTGCCCGGCCCCATGCGCTGTTACCGATGCCACCGGTACGGTCATACTTCGACCTCATGTAAAGGCAAGGCACGATGTGGCAGGTGCGGTTCAGAGCAACACGAGAAGAGCGAATGTTCAGAAACACACCCAAAATGTGTCAACTGTGGTGAAGGACACGAAGTGACAGACCGCGAGTGTAAAACCCTAAAGAAAGAAAAAGAAATAATGTCTCTCATGGTTTCGAGGCGTATCTCGTTCCGAGCGGCTAAAGAGGCCTACGAGGCCGCCCACCCGCAAAGAACATATGCCCAGACTGCTTCCCGGGGCGCCTCTGCTCCCGTTCAGATGACGGCTGAAGATCTCCTTCGCTCGTTGACTGTGACCGACTTTGTCCGTGTAGCGAGAAAGCTGGGGCTGGTGTTTTCACACCAGCCTGCCGCCCCGGTGTCTCAACCGGAGGCGGCTCCCCCGCCACCCCCTGCCACGGGTGGGTCGGACAGACGGGAGCAAGGACTTGCTCCTGTCCCTGATGTCCCGCCTGCAGACGGCGGTGACCCGGGGAGCAATACCCCTCTCCTATCCGAGCCTTCGGCGGAGGCGGGAGAGTGGACGTTGGTGGGTCCGAGGGGTAGGCCCTCCCCCGCCGGACCCCGCGGCCCAAGATCGCCGGCTATACCGCCAAAAGGCGCTGCTGATCCCATGCCACCACCTCACCGGTCTGCTCCGGCACCATCTGCCTCATCGGTGGCGGTTGTCCGGAAAACGTTCGAGGTTGCGCCCAAAGTGACCGAGGGGAACCGTGGAAGATACCCCACAAAACGTCCGGCTGCCGGAACTCCCCCTGGCCATCCGCAGTCATCCCGTGCGCGTACAGCCTCTGCCGAAGCTGGCAGATTTCCTCCTCCCAATCCCCTAAAGCAGGGAGGACCACCGGGAGGATTTCGAGGGAGAACAGCCCGTGGAAGTAACCCCTCTCTCCAGCTCGTAGTAGACTAGGCCCGTTTGTCGTTGCCCTTTTTACTTAAATGACACATATTTTACAATGGAACTGTCGAGGCCTTCGCTCAAACTTCTCGGACCTGCAAAACGTTTTATCTGCTTACAATCCGTCTGTTGTGTGCCTCCAGGAGACAAAGTTGCGCCCAGGTGGTAACTTTTCAATTCGACAATATAGTATATTCCGAAAAGACGTATTTAGTACCACAATAGCATACGGTGGAGTGATGTTAGCTGTCCACACATCCATACCATGTCATCAAATCACTTTAAGAAGTACTGTGCAGGCTGTAGCAGCCCGGACCGAATTGGTTTTTATGAAGCTAACCGTTTGTTCTATTTATTTACCACCAGGAGGCACCACAGACATCGGCAGTTTAAACAACCTTGTTGATCAGCTCCCAACTCCTTACATGCTATTGGGTGATTTCAACGCCCACAACGCCGCATGGGGAGAGACTGGAGGCCGTACGTGTGCCCGAGGTCGAACACTTGAACGTTTTCTCCACCTAAACTCTCTATGCCATTTGAACACCGTCAGCCCCACCCACGTATCTCTTCCATCCGGAAATTCTTCTGCTATAGATCTTTCAATTTGCACACCGTCTCTCCTAGCCCAGCTCCGATGGGAACCTCTAGATGACCCATACGGTAGTGGCCATTTCCCTATTATCATCTCCCAAACCCGGGCATCCGTCCACGGAACAAAAGCTCCACGATAGAACACGCGGCGCGCGGACTGGACTGGTTTTGATAGTGCGTGCAGTCTGGTAGACCATTCTTCGGAGACCTGGGCAACCGACTGCATAAGGGAATTTAACAACATGATCCTGGAGGCTGCAAAGATCTTTATACCCATGACCTCTGGCAAACTCAAGCGAACACCTGTTCCGTGGTGGAACCCTGAGTGCAAACAGGCCATTTTAAGTAGGAAGCGGGCTTTTAGAATTTTTTAGGAGGAGTACGACAACCACGACCCTAGTAGCGTTTAAGCGTGCCCGAGCACTCGCCCGCCGCATTGTTTTAAATGCGAAGCGGAGGTGGTGGGTGGAGTATGTTTGTACTGTGAATAGATTCACACCAATTACACAGGTTTGGACCAGAGTCAAACAACTCCAGGGTAGATCACAATATACATCCACACCCGTATTAGATGATAACGGCATCAAAACTGACACAAAAGAAGTATCGAACCGTATGGCGGCAGCCTTTAGTATGCGATGTAGCTCCCACGTCCAGGATGCTAGCTTCAGGCGCTTACGCGAACGAGCAGAGCAAACAATTGTAAACTTGGGAAATAACCATTCTGCCTCATATAATGTTCCATTTACAATGCTTGAACTGAAAGGAGCACTTCGTTCTGTTATGCCAGTTTCGCCTGGGCCTGACACTATTCGAAATGAAATGCTTTCCCACCTTCCTGACGGTTCATTGGCATCTCTACTTCAGATCTTTAACCGCATCTGGGTAGAGCATGATTTCCCCGAGCAGTGGCGAGACGCGGTTGTTGTTCCTATACTGAAGCCTGGTAAGGAAGGTAGCTCACCTGGGGACTACCGCCCAATTTCACTGACCTCTTGTGTCTGCAAGTTGCTGGAGAAGATGGTTAACGTCCGTGTAACCGCCGCCGCCCACCAACACTCACAGAAGCCAGCCGCAGACCATTTATTGTTCAGTGATGAACAATGGAGTAGATGAAGATGAAGATGGTCTTCAACCGGATCAACCAACGAACAAAATCAACATTCCGTACACCACCATAAACCACATCTCCCCGGATTTTGCCTTACGTAACACCACCAGGAAATCCATCAGTCATCGAAAAATCCCTCAGAAAACCCTCCTTTAACCAGCGTAATGCACTACTATTAAATGTCTCGGAGTTCAATATAGAAGCCGCAAAAAGAAACTATCAAATCAGCTGACCAACAGCATCCACAACTCCGAAATCCTACCGGCCAGTGGCGTCCTGCCCACACGACGGTGGCGACGATCAAGTGCCCACGCTGCCGCCGCACCAGAGAGGCCATCGCACACCCAGCCTCCGCTGCTCCACTGTCACCCGCTGCGGGCGCCGCCTAGCCGGCGCGAAAACCCCAAGGGCCGCACCTACAAAGTAATAAGTCATCAGGACTACCCACGAGCTGATAGATAAAGTGCCACAATATACTTGGCGCAGAGCAAGTTATACGCAAATATTAAATCCCGGAAAAGGCGTCACAAACGTCACCTGTAACAAATACCTAGTTTATATCCCCGCAGAACGATTTAGATAACATTTTGCATGAAACCTATCAAATACGGAACAGATTTCACACTTTAGCGCCCCTCGCTTTGCGATTACTTACATCAGAGGGTTGGTAAACGCCGCACACTGAACCACAGAACCGCTCGCCACGGATTCAAAACCGGAAAGAACGTTCCCGGGGCCGGACCGGCCGATGTAAACAAAGTCACATGATCGCCCATCTCTACACCGCCGTCACTTATCAGTCAAAATTCAGCGACATGAAATCAACCATCAACCCGAATTACAGTTGCATTAAATCCTAAATATTTCACTTTACATCAAATATCGGCTGGCACACTGGAAACCGAAAATCCACCATGAAATTATCCATTCATTTCAAATTAGAGCCGCCACTTACAGAAGCACCCGACTGAAGTTGCCACATGGCAAATCACTCGACACCCGCAATCACGATCCATGGCTCTGGGGCGTCCGGGCAACCCCTCCCCTTTAGGCGCCCCTTCCCTGAGGACGGTAGACTTTACAGTCCGCCTCATGTCGTTTTTGGAGACCAATAATCTATTGTCAAACATTCAATGTGGATTCCGGAGGGGTCGAAGCACCATTGACCACCTTTTAGCTCTAGACTTGTCGATCCGGAAAGGCTTTAGCAGAAAGCAGCACACAATTGCCGTCTTTTTTACATTGAGCGAGCTTTCGACCTCACCTGGAGGCACGGTATCCTGCAGAAGGTCTTCGATCTAGGTGTGCGAGGTCACCTGGGATGGTTTCTGTCTAATTTTCTTAAAGCCAGACGTTTTCGATACCGGGTTGGCACATCAGAATCTGATGAATACACGCAAGAGAATGGAACACCGCAGGGGCAGCGTTCTTTCTGTTGCTCTGTTCGCAATCGCTATCAACGACATAGCAGATGGCATCTCTCGGAATGTAAACACAGCCCTCTTTGTCGATGATTTTACTATTTGGGTCACGACAACGTCCACACCATCTGCCGTTAGGCAATTGCAGATTGCTCTGGACAAGTTGGAGCGATGGAGCGGACAAAATGGCTTGAAGTTTTCAACGCAAAAAATCAAATGTATGCATTTTTGTCGTAAACGAAATGATTGCACCGACCCTGTCCTAACATTGTATAAACAATCCATAGCTGTAGTAGAACAAACTCGCTTTCTCGGTGTAATCATTGATAGGAAATTAACATACGTACCACATTTCAAGGATCTAAGGGATAGATGTTTCAAAGCACTGAATATCTTTAAGGTTCTGACCAAGCTCAAGTATGGCGCGGACCAGAAAACGCTCCTTATGCTATACAGATCTTTGGTCCGATCTAAAATAGAATATGGTTCCATAGCATATGATGCTGCAACAGAAAGCTCTAAGTGCATGCTGGACACAGTTCATCATCACGCCATCGGGACAATAATCGGTGCTTTTCGCACATCTCCCACCTCCAGTATGCTCGTGGAGGCAAGCGAGATGCCGTTAGACCTAAGGCGCAGAATGAATGGCATGCAATATGCCCTAAAAATTTTCAGTACCCAAATCACCCAACCTCCCGAAGGCTTTTCTCAGGTGAACATCGGCGTCAAATTGAACACTCTGCTCAATATGCCCGGCACGCAGATTACAGGATAGCTGGCTGGCTTAATGACGCCCAAGTTAACTTGGAACAGGTGGAACTTTTTCAGGCCCCGTCCATCGAACCTTAGATGATAGCTGAGCCAACGGTAGACACAAGCATGGTCTCAAAAACCAGAGATTTGACTCCGGTTATAGCCTCACAACAGGTTTTTCTGGAGCACTGTCAGACTTCTTATCCAAACCACAAGTTCTTTTATACGGATGGCTCCAAGGGTCAGGACGGTGTCGGATGTGCCTTTGTGAGAATGTTGTGAGGTGTTTCACTCCTCCGCCCACTGCTTCAGTTTTCACTGCGGAGTTGTATGCCATTCTACGCTGCCTGGACACCATTCTTTTATCGAGACAGCGCCGATGTGTTATATTCACTGACTCTCTATCCTCGCTACAGGCCCTCGAGTCTTTCGGTACTAAGTCGCCATCGTCATATTATTTAGATGAAATCAGGCACAGAATTCACCGAACGCATGTCAAGAAAAAACAAGTAATACTAGCCTGGGTCCCCAGTCACTCGGGTATCGTTGGAAACGAGCGCGCTGATATAGCTGCAAAGCAGGCAGCACAGGGCACCGTACCATCGGGCCTTCGGATTCCGTGTTCGGATTGGTTCTCACATATTCGAAAACACGTTACTAAATTATGGCAGGACAGGTGGGATACGGACCCAAAGGGTCAAAGGCTCCGGGCCCTGAAACCGCTGATCGGTAAGCGCTTTTCAGGTTCTGCCAGTTCTAGGAGGGAGAAGGTGATCCTCTCTAGGCTCCGTATTGGTCACACCCACGCAACACGTTCATTTTTACTTTGTACAGATGTCCCGCCGGGGTGTGCTCGCTGTGGGGAGCGCCTGTCTGTGCGTCATGTTTTGGTGGATTGTCGAGATTTTGAGGTTGAAAGACAGCGCTACTTTCGCGGGCCTCCCTCACTGGATTCGCGGCTCGGAGAGCACCCAACCGTGGACTTCACGGCTATTGCTGCTTTTTTGAAGAGTGTCTCATTTAATGTCATTTACTCGCCATCTTAGGACGTGATCACCTGCGTTTGCACTCGTTGACTCGTCGAAGCATGTGCGGTGTATTTAAATTTTACCCTTGACACACTTTTAGCCCTGTGAGATGCTGAAACCATATTGTATATATCTTGTCTAGTGTTATGGGCGCCACATGACCCTTGTTGTCGGCGCGCCCTTAAACACCAACGATGATGATGATGATCCTGTGGTGAAACAATTCTGCCAATAGATTAAAAGGAGACATTTACTGATTGAACTACGCTAAAGGAATGTTTTCATTCTTCTGATCTTCATTGAGTGTGTTTCTATGATATAAGAAGGTATTTTTTTACTACAGTTAACACGTGGGTGGAATCGTGCCATTTTGTTTTCGCTACAGCTCTGAGCTTGAACCACCGCGTTGCAGTTCTGCATTCCACAGAGTGTTGATCACGACGCGTGTAGGTTAGTCGTCGTGGAGAAGAAACGAAGATTAAATGATTCTAGCTAAGTGCAACAAATAGCAAAGAGCTGTTGAGTTTGCCTCAATGGGCCTGATATGAATCGCTTATATACCTATCTTTGTCCGGCATCCAGGGCGTCGTCAAGGATTTTCTACAATAGGCCCGGATCCACAGTGAAGAGGTAGTGATAACCTATATTTTCACTCGAATTAAGCATATCCAATAGTATTCCAGCACAGATATCGAATGTACCCGTTTCCAAACAGTAGAGGGATTTCAAACCCCCTACCCCCGTAGCGATGCTTTTGTTAGCCACTCTCGGAATATAGATGGGTCATTTCAGAACAAATCGTCCAGGTAGGCACGAAAAAGTTCAACATGACTCACTCCTCAGACTTCCACCAAACTTTTACTCAAAGCCCTCTATACAAAAGAACAATTCGGGCCCATTTTCAGGTCCAAAGGTCAAAGAGGTCACCAGATGGAGGTCATGAAGGTTTCAAGGCTAACACAGACATTGAATCAGAAATAATTTTACATCCTAAAAGTGGCTGATGTAAATTAATTTGTATTGATATCGCTGGATAGAAGATACCTACATCGGTTCATATTAGAAACAAATATAAAAGACTTTTCCTTCAGGTCAGGTTTTGACCTTGCGACCTAGTTAAATTAAAAATGAAAAAAATCATATTCTGATTTTTCACTGGGTGCTCCTCAGGGTATAAGCTAACCAATGGTGGATGACCTTTGCTTAAATCAGATTTAGTAATAGGTTACGGAGACCATCACCTAGGTAAAGTTATCGTTTTCGGCCATGAACGGTTCTCCGGCCACCTCGGAAAAATAGGTGGGGGCTGGCCTCCGAGACCCTCTCCAGTGTGCGTGTTAAGAAAACTTGTGCAGTGCCTCAAAGAGGTGATCCGCGGTGATGAGTGGTAATGATGCAGTGGTAAGCGGATATGAAAGAGGAAAAGTTGCGAAATGTAAAACGAGGAGACCTAAGACAAAAACCATAAACCTAGTGATGATTGTGCAAAGAGAAACTAAATTATTGTAGTGATTGAAGGTCGATTTAAATATTGTTCCAGATTAGAGTGCAAATTAGAGGTAACTTTTTCGATTATTAAAAGTAATTATGAAAACAAATGATTTAAACTCTCCGTTGCAGTGTATGTTTATCAGAGAGTATATTAATCAGTCTAGTCAGAGTAAACTGACCTCAAACACTCGATGAGAATAAGCTGGGTCGTTTTTTTAATCGGTGTTTCTATTCAGCAGCAATAGAATATTGAACGCGCGTTCATTTTGCACCTTGCAAATGTTTCTTTTTACGCCAGGAATTTCACATTTTAATCGATTTTTACTCCCTCACGTCCAGTTCACAGTGTTCCGGTTTAGCTGACAATCTTTTTACTCCAGTGGTATAATAATATTATCTCAAAACACATGCATTTTTGCATTACACCGGTGTAAAATGGGTTGTGGAATAATGCTAGAAAAAGGAGTTGATTTTGGCACCGTAGAAATAATCCTAACAATGGCGCACTTTTTGATAGTTGATATTTTCACCACCCACGGGTTGGGGTTTTATTATTCCTGTTTCATGGCATTTTGCGCTTCTCAATCTAAAAATATCGGGTGTGAAATATTCACGGAAAGAAGAGTGGATTTTGGCACCGTAGAAAAATCTAATTTCTGGCGTACTTTTTTCAGTGTGAGAGCAGTGCAAATAGCCGCATTGATTGTGGGAAGCTGACATACACCAGCGCCCAGTGTTATAAATCAGCAATTATCGCCTTTTATACAGAGGATAAGTGATTTTTTGGTCAAACCTCGCTACCTACCATTAGTGTATTTTAGATTATCGTGAACGTGCGCTTTGTCATGGTGAACGATTTATTGTGGCGCCACAGTGCAGAGTCGTGTCCGTGGTTTCTTCTTCCAGGCGCCTGTTTCCAGTATTAATAGACCTTTGCGTTGATTGAATCTAGGTTATTAATTCATGGTGCATAGTGCCATCCACTTTGGTTAAAAACAATGATCTCGCTACCGTGACTGCTTCCAGTGGAGTATGAAGACGCATGAAGAAAATCAAAAGAACACCAGTGCGACGGTAGGAACGTGTGTAACAAGCTTTCTTATGTTTCCGGCGCCACACAGTGTTCCTCAATAGCGGTATAACTGGCCTGGAAACTCCTTTGCCGCTCCAAACTTTTCCAAGGGTAGATCGCTCCTGATGTGGTTGGCAGGAGCATGGTAGTCAGAAATAGCTGGAGATTGATCTTGTTGACTGGCGTCGCGTAGATAGCCCATGGCTGAGGCTGTGGCCTCGCACTTGGAATTAGTGTGTTGTCTTCTTCAAAATAACTGGGAACGCCAATTTGGATACAGGAAAGCAATGTAGGAGCACGATACGTTCCCACTTTATGCTATGTTTCAACTCCTGGCAGCCTTTATGGCAGCACTTGCACTTGACAGTCGTGACAGGATCCGGAAGCGAACTGAGATGTCTCCGCGTAAGTCACCGGAATGTTTTAAGCCAAGTGGTGTGTCGACGTAGGGTCGTTTGCCTGAGGCCTAAAAAAGTGAGAAATTGGACTGAACACATATATTGGCCTGTTTTGTGGTTTTGCTGTATTTACACAATGCCGTGCTCCCAGAAGACTCCCGCTCTAGTGATGACATTCATCGGGTCTTCGCACGGATGCTCTTCCCTGAACCGGACTCGAAGTGAGAGCAAATGCACTCATGGAATGAAAATGGCTGGCCTTTCGCATAACCCACGCCATTTGGTCACATGTGCTGACGGTCAGATTAGCTGAGGTTTCGTAATCGGACTGGCGATGCTGAAATGGTATGAACACTCGACCGTGTGCTAAGCTCGTGTGTGGAAGGTCAACTTTGTGGGTGTTGATCGCACGATGGCCCCAGGGCCATGTGGAATGAGAACTATCCTCGCGGAATGGTCTGAATGTGTGACACGCAGTGAGCATTGACATCGAAAATTGGGGAACCGGGCGTCAGTCTCTCGACCCGTGAATCAGGGGGCGTCTTAAAAAGGGACTCGTATGTTTTTTCCTTTCCTCCCTTACCAGCGTAGACCTATATAAATGTTTGCACTTGTGATTTTGTTGAACTTCCCTAATAGCGCTCAAGACAGCCTTCCTGTGCAGGTTTCATGTCACCCTCCCCTGCTATCGCCTGATCGATTTTGTTTTCTTTTCCCCAGTAAAAATTCCTTGGTGACGCCCCGAGCCAGCAGTGGTGAGTGTGATAAACTTCTCATCTCGAGCCAGCAGTGGTGAGTCCGTTAAACTTCTCATCTCGAGCCAGCAATGGCGAGTCCGTTAAACTTCTCATCTCGAGCCAGCAGTGGTGAGTCCGTTAAACTTCTCATCTCGAGCCAGCAGTGGTGAGTCCGTTAAACTTCTCATCTCGAGCCAGCAGTGGTGAGCCCGTTAACACGCGCCCCGCTGGGGTCCCTTGCATGACGCGCCCCGCTGGGAGGGGGCGTTTTTCGCCCCCTCCGTATCTCGTTCCCTACGAAAGCTAAAGGAAAATTACGGGCGGCGTTCAAAAGCTCTTGACAAGACAAAGAGATTTTATAAAAATAATTTTTATGTCAGGTCAATATTGAGGTCAGAATAGGTCAAAGAAGGCTCCATAGGCTTACAACAGAGCAGTGTACGTTTCCCTCTCTAGATTTGCTCTCAGGGGAGCTAGAGTAAATCTTTATGCATCATTGGATTCCTCTCATCGCAGCGAACCGAATGATGTATAATATAACCTTTCTAGGTCAAATAGTCAAAATGACCTGACCTCGACCTAGGTCAGGGTCACAGCGTGACCTGGTATAGTCATGTTGCATATCAATCGACTCCCCGTGACAATATAAGCACAATGCAAGCAAAGTGGCAGCTTTATCTCAATTCAGTGAGAAGTTATTGACAAAACAATCACTCTCTGCTCCCGTGACCTGATATGACCTTAGAGAGGTCAAATGCTCAAACTTTATGGTCAATATCGTAGTAATAATAGACAGTTTGAGAGTTTTCAGCTTTATCTATCCAATGTTTACCGAAAACGAGTCCATTCTATTTTTCACCATATACTTATAATGGAGTGGCAAAAAATTGACCCCACCTTAGGTCAACAATATAAAATTTCGAGACAGCAGATTTGTAGACCCTAATGACCTTATCATATTGCGGAAGTTTCAAACTGATCGGTTTGCTAATGTTCCCTGGGCGCTGCTTCAAACTCGTAATTTTAGGTTTTGAGGTCGGGTCACTTGACCCTGAATAGCTCCTTGACCTGATATGACCTTAACTCAAAAGTTTGGTCAGATGTGTAAAATTGATCAGGGATAAGGTACTTTAAGTTTCGTTGTTCTGCGTTTCTTTGTTTTTTAGCTATCTGGGGAAAACCAGGAGGAGGGGCGGATTTCGCCCTCCCCCAGCGGGGCGCGTGTTAAACTTCTCATCTCGAGCCAGCAGTGGTAAGTCCGTTAAACTTCTCATCTCGAGCCAGCAGTGGTGAGTCCGTTAAACTTCTCATCATTTGCAATGACGCTCTAATACAGTCGTCGGTAAGCAGTTCATGACCGAAAAAACAACAGCAAATGGTGATAGATTTTCGGGTGCACCTTAGACCGACGCTCTATTGATTCTTTTTCCTTTCATCCAATCTTTTTACAAGAAACCCCTCAATTACCTGCACCCGTGGGCCCCTCGCTGGGTAGGGGGAGGGCACGGGGGAATGCTTCCTTCCACTTTTGAGACTCGAGGGGACAAAGTTAGGTTTGCTCCCCTCCCTTCCGCCCCACTTTTCACGCAAGGGCCCATGACGTTGTCCCGAATGCTGAAATTGTGACAGCGAATAACGATGAGCGAGCGTATAAAGGGGCCTAGCACCAACTCAGGAGCAGAGACCAATCCAGGAGATCAGACCAGTTAAGGGCCCCGCCGAGTTCAATGGGACCAGATCAGTGCACGGGGCCCAGGCAAGCTAAACTCTTACATACCATTTAAACGGCCCAATACCAACTCGAGGGGCCCTTGCCACCTCGAGGGACTTCAATCTAACTAGGGACCCGTGGACCAAGTCAGGAAGCTTTTACGCGATTTCTCTTAGTAGCCATAGTAGCCATAGACTAGCGCAGGGCTTCCTCCGTAATTCCACCTCAGGGGCTCTTTCTCGCTCAAGGGGCCCCAAACCAGGTTGGGCCCCCAAGACCAGGCCAGTAAGCTCCTGTACAATACCCTCTCAAGGACCCAGAACAGCCCAGAGGCCCATTGCGAAATTTCCTCTCAGGAGGCCGAAAAACCAACTCAGGGGCCCAGGTCAACTCAAGGGTCCCAAGATAAGCTGAGGGGCCCCAAATCAGTTAGGGGACCATACCAAATAAGGGCCCCCGACGAGCTCATGGGGCCCCAGTGCCAGCGCAGGGATTTCAGGATCAGCGTGGAGCCCTAACTATCTAAATGAGTCCTAAATAAGTTCAGGGGATCCAACACTAACTCAGGGGCGAAGCTTTAACTCAGGGGATCCAGACACGCTGATGAGACCTCAAAGAAGCTCAGGTTCCTCATACAAACTTAGTGGACCGAACCAGATGGGTGCCTCGACGAACTCACGGGACCCCAGATAAGTGCAAGCGGGGTCCAAACATGTTAAAAGGACCCAAACAAGCTAATGGGACCCCTACCAAATCAATTGGGGTCCCAAGATCAGCTGAGGGGATCATACCAGTTAGGAGGTCCCAGACCAGATAAGGTGACCCTGGCAGCTCAAGGAGTCCCAGGGCCAACACCGGGGTTTCACGATCAGCTTGGGGGGGACAACATTCTAAAAGGGCTCAGGAAGCCCAGGGCCAGAACAACTTAGGGGCTAGACCAGGTAGGTTCCTCGACGAGCTTAAGGGCCCAAGATCAGCACAATAGGACCCGGGAAAGCTAAAGTGCCTCATACCAGTTGATAGGCCCAATTCCAGCTCAGGGGTCCTTATTAGTTGAAGGAATACCGATCAAGTTAGACGCCCTACAACCAAGGCCTCTTCCATAAATCCGCTCAGGGGCCTTAGACCAGCTCATTGCCGCTAAGTAATTCCACTAAAGGGACTCTTTCCAGCTCATGGGGCCCCAAACCAGCATGTAGCCTAAGGTCAGGCCAGCAAGCTCCTGTACAGTACCCTCTAACGGCTCCAGAACAGCCCCGGGTTTCTCTGCAAAACTCACTCTCGGGAGGCTCAAAACCAACTCAGCGGTTCAAGATCAACTGAGGGGACCCCATACCAATTGAGTAGACGTGACAAGCCCAGGGGATTCCAGCGCCAACACAGGTGTTTCAAGACGAGTGTGGGGGCCTGCTTAACTAAAGAGGCCCCAGATCAACAGAGGGGGCTCAATATCAACTCAGGTAAACCGATAACAACTCAGGGGGCCCAGGGCCATTAAAGTAACCCCAAAGCACTCAGGAGGCCCAGAAAAACTGTCAGGGGTCCCCAAAACAGCTCAGGGCTCCCTCTCAGTAGGTCCAAAACCCACTCAGGGGTCCGAACTAACTCAGGGGTCCCAGAAACAGCTGAGGCAGGCCCCATACCAACACAGGAGGCTCAAACGAGATAAGGGGTCCCGAAGAGCTCAGCGGTCCCCGGTGAAAACTCAGGGGTCAAGATCAGCTCATGGGTCTCAACACAAGCGGCCTCCTGAACAGCCCAAGGGCTCTTTGATATCCATAATGCATAGGCCGTGCAACCATTGCATTGGGAGTCTTTGGAATTAGTTGAGGCTTTCCCCATGAACGCAGGGGTTTGTTGCAGCATCTGTGGCTGCGGGTAAGGAAGGGCAAGGGTTGGGGACAGTCGCCCCCCACCACCATTTTTGGAGGGGCCCCCTTGGGCACAGCACACAAATTTGACTGGGTACTCTCTTAAAAATGCCCTGTAAACTGGAGCCCATTCCCCAATTTCACACAATTCAAACACTTGCCCCCACCTCCAACCGAAAATAGCACCTGCCGCCACTGGAGCGTTCAAAGACAATGTAATTACATTAACATACTGGGGCCAGTGGCAATGCAAGGCAATAACCCAACTTTCAATGACTCATTAGCTAATATAGGTTGGAGTCTCTTTCTGTTACCAGGAGAGGAGATACTGAAGAAGTCAACACTGACATGGAGCTATATGCCCTTTAGCAGCCTTAATTCCAGGACATCATTATCCCAAACCCCTACGATATATCACTCGCTATATTCTTCGCTGGAATATTCCGAAGAAGAAAAATACAAACGCGTTCATTGTGCAACCTAACTTATGTAGCCGGTTTGTTTGGTTTGGATCGCATCTCGGGGAACGGAACAGACGATGAATTGCCACTACACACACACACACACACACACACACACACACACACACACACACACACACACACACACACACACACACACACACACACACACACACACACACACACACACACACACACACACACACACACACACACACACACACACACACACACACACACACACACACACACACACACACACACACACACACACACACACACACACACACACACACACACACACACACACACACACACACACACACACACACACACACACACACACACACACACACACACACACACACATATATATATATATATATATATATATACATATATATACCTACATACATTAATATATATACATATATATATATATATATATATATATACATATATGTATATATATATATATATTGATAAAAATTGGAAAGGAGCTTACGAGTTCAAGCAGCAGTGCGGCAGCGGAGGGAGCGTGCACTTTTCAGAGGAAAGGTTGATGCATGCGTTTGTATCCTGGTATATTTAACAATAACGACAAATACTGTTCGTAGGTTTTGGGGCCCATTCTAAGAAAAAGCCCCTACACTTTCACTCCATTTCCAAAAGGAAGGATGTGCAAAACAAAAATCATGATGCGTTTTTATCTTGTAATTGATGACACATCGAGCAATGAGCGAATCCATTTTTTTGGTGACGCCCCAGCAGCTGGGTTTCCCTATTTTGCTAGGATGCCATGAAACGATATGCGGTACCTTTGGAAAAACCATCCTGTGCTGATCCATAAAAGGAGTGTGCGTGTTTTGTGCAGGGGAGGGAATTTCTTTCCAGGGGACCAAAGTTGGAGGGGCTAAAAAATCTGGCCGTCTCTCCCCCTCCCCACTCTCCAGCCCGTGGCGGAACCTTGCATGCACCACATTGCGTAACGTAGGCACATGCACAACAGTGAACGTAATTTGTTATTTAGAATGTCTGAATTAGGTTCATATTTGACACGTTAGTGCAAACTAAAGCAAGAACAATCAAGGCTCAGGGAGTAATCACAGCTTAGACAGAAGATCTAATCGACAGGTGTTTGGACTTTTTTCTAATTAAGACTTGAAATCCGTCGGAGGATCATAAAAGGGGTCGGACTGAGGCTGGACATTGAAAAGGTGTTACTACTTGTCGCAGCGCGGCGAAACAGTTCCAGCGTGTCACGATGTATTGTGCTGGTGCCTCACCACTGAGTCGCGCATCCCCCTCTCACCCTTCCTGCACGAAGAGGTAGTGAAGGGGGATTCTACAGTATACACTGAGAGACAATGACTCCTGATTGGCTATGCTGGCAAAAATATGTGTGAAATAAAAACAACACAGGGCGTCGTTACGAGTAGATCACAATGCCTGACTTATTCTGTGGTATTCTGTGGGAGCGTGCACTTCAGAGGAAAGATTGATGCATGCGTATTCTCCGTGCGTGGTCATCCGTATTCTCTGCGTGGTATATCTCCGGTCAGAGTTTTGCACATCTACCGGTGGAACTCAGGTGTTAACCCACGCCCCACCGGGGGTCCGGCGCCGCCTTCGCCCCACTGGGGGCCATACATACATGCATACATACGTGTATTTCATTCGAACAACACATTCATAATCAGGGACAAATGTATCGATTGGTGCAAAAGCGCATGGCGCTTGAATCAAGGCACCTCTCGACAGCAGTGCCTTAATCTGTGGCACAGTCGGACCGCCCGTCGGCCATGGCCGCTCGCCTGTCATTCCAGCGGGACACAAAGGTGCCTGCAGCAGCGTCGGTGTTTTCGAGATGAAGTGTCAGGGCTGTCGAACCAAAAATATTTTAGTATTGAATATAAATTTTAAAGTTTCTTTCGCTATCACCGGGTTAATGTTGTGTGCATTTGTTTCTCCATGAAGCAAAATTTTGATTTTTTAACGGCTGAAAAATTTGAAAAATCGGCTCTTATTATGAGGGAAATGTTACGGTGTCGAACATTTCTCTGTGCTGCGTAGTTGGGGCAATGGGAAAGAAAATGTTTTGTGTTTTGGTTTAGATGGCCGCAGCTATAGAACGGGGTATCTGATCGAAGGATTTGGTGAGCGTGGCCGTTTAATTTTGACATATCGACTCTAAGCTGCGTCAAAAGAGAGTTTGGGATTTTGTTAGTAGTATTTCGGAGGCTGTTTCGTAGATAAATGTTCAAAAATGTTTTTTTTTATTTATGCGATTGAAGGTCTCTAATGTGTTCTGGAAGCTCATTGTACAGTTTTATCGTACTCGGTAAGAAGGAGTTTTTGAAGCTAGACGTTCTAGTCGCTAGCTCCGTTCTTTGGTTGCGGTTGCGTAATTTTCTATGAGTAGTTAGATTCCGATTTCTGGGAAGAAAATTATTCATAATATTGGGGTAAATCGTCATGGAGCAGTTTGTGCAAAAACTGTAGTTTATGAATTTTACATCGATTCTTTAAACTATTCCAACCCAGATCTGATCTTAATTTTTCCGTAGACGTGCTTGGCAATGTCCCGGTAACGAGCCTTGCCGCCCTGTTTTGTAGCCTTTCGAGACTTAGGCAATCCCCAGTTGTTAAAATTCCATCATATATTACACTACAGTAATCGAAATGAGGCATGATATATGTGCTATAGATATGGCACAGGATTGGACGTGGTAAGTATGGGGCTACTGGATAAAGGGGGCCTAGAGTAGTGTGCACTTTTTTGATAATATTGCTTAGGTGTGAGTGAAATCTGAAGTCTTTTGAAAGGGTCATACCTAAATGCTGTGCTCGTTAACAATGGGGATAACTTGATCGTCAAAAAAGATTTGGAGTTCCTGCATCTTGTCTGTAAGTAAAGGTCTGTTGAATTGTTTTTGAGGCATTGAAAGTAATTAAACAATTATTTCCATACTCTTCAATTTGCCCGAGGTCGTTCTGAAGAGATCTTTGAACATCTTAAACGTTTTCAGAAATGTGCTGAGCAAACAAACAAGTATCATCGGCAAAAAACAAGATTTCGTTATTTACTTTAGTGGACAGGTGGTTAAGGTAGAGGAGAGCAAGCAAGGGCCCTAAAATTAAGCCCTGAGAGCACCCTGCGTTTAGTGGCTGTAGGGAAGATGTCGATTCGGTAACAATGACTCTCTGTCGCCTGCCTGTTAGGTATGAACGAAGCCAGTGGATAATGTTAGTCAGTCCGAATTCATGTTCGCATTGATAGAGAAGTCCTGTGTGCCAGATTTTGTCGAAATAGCGAGAAATATCAAGGTACAGAACTGTGATGTCTTTTCCTTTGTCTAGAGATTCGTAAAGAGTGTGCGTGAAGTAAAATAGTTGAAGTTGTGTCCCACGTCCTGGTCTGTACCCGCTTTGTCGTTCAGTAAGAAGATGATTGTCAGTAATGTGTCGATAAATTTTCCTGAAAATAATTTTCTCAAAAACTTTGGACAGGCAGGATAGTAGGCTAATTGGTCAATAATTATTGGCGTCAGCAGTACTACCTTTGTTTTTTATAAATTGGCTTAACATTAGCTACCTTCCAGGACTCCGGAAATTTACCTGCTTCAAGTGATTTATTACAAAGCCTTGAGAGGGGATTTGATATTATAATTGCGGTGAGTTTTAGAAGTTTTACTGGTATTCCATCTGAGCCGGTAGATTTATTTTTACTCAAACCATTAAGAGTGTTAAGTACTTCCTGCTCAGTTACTGATATCTGTTCTAAATCGGGTGCTACAGAATTTCGGGGTTGGTGGTGAATTGTTTTGCTGTCAGAATCTGGTAAATATGTTTGGGCTGCAAAGTAAGAATTTAGGACCTCTGCTTCTTCACTATCGTCTGTGACCAGTTGTTCATCAGAGTTTATAAGAGGAGGAATGCTAACCGTTTTTGAACTCCCGATCATTTTTCGAAGCGTTTGGTGATATTTGTGCAAGTTATGTTTTTCTTCGATGTGCAAGTTATGTTGCCATCGATGGCCCCCTCCCCTCTAACTCCGAAAATATGGGGGTTAGCGCAAATCTGCAAAGTGTATTAGAAAGCTCGTGTGAATTCAGTCAGAAGTTACTTTGAATATTTATGCGCTCAAGTCAATGGTTTGACCTCCAGAGGTCAAGTTAGGTCAAGATCGGCTATTTTCACTCAAATATGCAATGCTTAAGCAAACTGGGCATAACTCTTATGCCATTAGAGCTATTGAGATCTGGTAAAATACATTTGATAGGAAAATGCCAGACCTTTTTCCGCTATGTGAAATGTAAACACCTCCCCTCAGTGGTTTGACCTCCAGAGGTCACCTCGTGACCTAATATGACTTGAGGTCACGAAAGATCAGAAAGTGACCTTGCCGTATATAAAAGGAAAGCCAGTGACGAGACATACATGCTAGTGTTTGATTCAGCGCTCTAGCTTAATTAGGTCAAAAGTTATTGTCAAAATACTGTTTTTGACCCCTGGTGACCTTGAATGACCTTGGAGAAGTCAGAGGACAAATATGGCCCATGGTATCCCTGAAAGGGTGTCTAAGAACGTTTTTTTCTGAGCAAGCCGAGCATTTTCAATCGTTTTTGTGACTTTTAGATCATAAGACAGCTTTTCCCTATGCTTTTTCAATGGGAGAGGTCACCTCGTGACCTGATCTTAGGTCATGAAATCGAAAAATCCCGGATATACACCTTGTAGACCCTGGAGGGGTGATAAAGTGTAGGAAGTTTCAAATCGATTGAGTTCGAAATGTAGCTCTTATAGAGTTGAGAAGTTGAAGTGAGGTGACCTTGGTTGACCTCGCCTGGTGACCTGACCTTGGGTGACCCGGGGTAAAAAATTTCAGGGATGGTGGGAAAAGGATGTCGTGAGAGACAGAGTCCTCGACCGCGGTGCTGCGCTTCGTCGTTTTTCTGCTATCCCGGAAAAACCTTAGGGGGGCCATCGATGGCCCCCGGTGGGGCGAGGGTTAATGGCATTTCTCAGCAGTTCGAAATGAGATCTCCGGTTAGGGACGATGAGCAGTGCTGGCATTTGCTGCGACTTCAGTGACCTATTGTGAGAGACTGTGTCGAAATGAGGCTGCGCCGGCTGCAGTCACGTGCACGTGCCACCTCCGCCACGTGCAGTTGAAGTGGTCACGTGCTGAGCCACCGGATACGCCGAACGGATGTCGGACATTGCGGCAACAGAAACGGAGGTTGCAAATGTATGCACAGCGCTGTGGCGTATCAAATGCCATAGCATTTGCCGAGGCAGCAAGGTGACATGCTGCGACGAGCGTGGTTGCCGCCTCCCACCACTTTAAGCCTGCCAGACAGCGGAAGTTTCGTCTCTAGAAACCAATGAACAGAAGAGGTGCGGGCTCTGATTAAACACTATTTGTGACTTTGCAGCGTCGGACAGTTCGAGAGCAGGCCGTCTGAAGGATTATGACGGCAATAGTCATTGTGACGTAGTGAGGCTACGAGTGATAGCGAACTAGCGCACTCACACAGGCGACAAATTCAGGCTTTCTGCTGTAGATTGGAGTAAAATATATGCTCTTCCGTTTACCATTACAAGCTCAACCAAACTGCAAAGTTTACAGTACCGCATTTCTCATCGCTTTTTCCCCACGAGAAGGTTCCTCTGTATCAGGAATGTTACAAATGACCCATTCTGCAATAATTGTGGAGAAATTGAGAGGTTAAAGCATATTTTCATGTACTGTAACGATACTTATTCTGTTTGGAACGAGCTACTGAGCAGGATAAATAGCAAACTAGAATACGGGGAACATTTAAGGGTTGAAGAGAAGGATATCTTATTCGGTTCACTTAACAAGCCAAATATAATTAACGTCATAATTCTCAATGCAAAACAGTTATTGTAAATCAGCGTGTTAGAGAAGAATCACTTGATCTAAATAGCTTCATCTCCCTTATTTCAAAACAATTTAGCATGGAGCTTGTGATCGCAAGGAAGGCTAGAAGAGTGCCCAAATTCGAGAAAGGATGGGCCTCGTTCTTGAGCCAAAACTTAGAGTTCAGTTTTTAAACAAGCTTTCTGTGCTGAGCCTGACTCCGGGGGACTGGGACTCAAAATTGCAAGTTGAATATGTTGCTGCATATTTTAAGGCTTTTGGCTCTAGTGGGGAAGGGAGGGGGGGTAAATGTAGAACTGGATTTGACTGACAGGCTGAAAAATATTATGTATTCTTTCGTTATCGTAGGCTAAGTCTCGGCCGCACATGACTACGGCGGTAGTTTGACCAGGATAATGGATGTTGGTATTTATGTCTGAGCGGTGGTTGTGTTCACATCTCTCTGAGATGGGGCAATGCTGCCGCTAAAAGTTACTGCATTTGTTGCAGTGTGATTTCGTTGTCTTCACGCTGTCCGATTTGATTGTAATTGTGCAGTCAGAAGGCAAATAAAAAAGTGTATTTAAAAAAGTGGTATCCAGAACTCGCCAAGCACCTGGACATACCGCTCGGTGTTGATTGTCCCAGACTTACCGGATCCAAGTGTGCCTACAGCGGCGGGGGGCTCACTTGGAGCGGTTGTCGTTTTGAAAATCCCGGTTAAACAATGGGGTGGGTGTTCCGGTCGTTAAGAAGGCAACACTAGATGATACTTGGGATAAGACGAAAACATGATGTAGCACACTATTAAAAAAAACCTTTAACACATCTTGAAGCGCCAGTAAAAATCCGAGTTTTTAAACCAGAGGCTTGAAAGTTGGTGGATGTTGAGCACATAGCCTTGCTATAATGTGGATGAAGTTTGGCCATGATCAAAATAAAACTGCGGACGTTATTTGACTTTTGGTGATGACTATTTTTTTTGGCCACCCTGTACTAAAGATTGCGCTAGTTTTTATAGGTTTACTTGGTAAGAAGTTGCAGAGCCAAGACGTTCTTCGAAATGTCAGAGCAGAGAGCGTACCATCTGATGCTGCAGACTGCGGTGAAGGTCTAGTGTAGCTTCGACAAAGAGTTTTGGATCGATCGGCCCAAAACTAGATTTTGGGACTACATTCCCTACTTTGGAGAAGCTGTCTCTGTCAAAGACCTGTTCCCGGTGTTTCCGCAGCAATGTTCGCCCGTAACGACCACTCGCTCGCATCGCATTCCAATCCGCTGGCATTTGCGCGACTCTCGAGCTTCACTCGCTCGCCGGTGACTGAACCACTGCCGCTCCGCACGACGGGAGAACTCACCTGAGGGCCGACGTGCGCCTGATGATCGCGACACACATCACATTCTCCCTCCCCTGCACTGACCACAATACATATCAATGATGTCCTCTGCAAATCCAACTCTGATATTGTTTAGTTTACATCATGCGTATGAATCACCTTCCAACCACAGAATAAAAATGGCCACCGTGGTCCCATCCAGAGGTCAAGAAAATCGCCTTCTCGCCTACCATAGCAGGTAACATGAACCAGCTCCACAGTCGACAGCAGGTAACCATGAGACTGCATCTGTTCTGATTCAAATCTGATTATACTATTTTTTGTCATTCGTGGATCGACTGGGCATATTTGGCTTACCGTCCCAAAATCATGACATTGGCATCTCTAGTTAGTTCATGGCCATCACGAGCAAGTACCTTTAGAGGGTTAGTAGAGATGGTCAGAGATTGGCCACTTCCTACTTACCCAACACTATCAACATGGAATTCGACCTTTCGAGAGCAAATTCTCGCTATTAATTAATATTTGCAATCCAAGAGCCCGGATTTATCTTCAAAATATTTTTTAATTGTTTTCTATGAGAAAAAGCAAGATTCCAAAGAAGAAACGCGATTTTGATTCAGAATATGAACAGCCGGACCGCCTACTTTTCCATGAATGTTACCTACTGTTACCGCTGTTACCTGTGCTCCCTCAGGACGAGCAGCAGGAGGTGCTTTAACGACCAATCAGATTTGCACGTTGTACGCGGTGCGCCGTGCGGATTTGAATCGAGGGAATGTTCTGGAGGAGTGGTGGCGCGGTTAGTGAGTGGTGATTTTCGTGCTTTCTGTTTGGTGCTTACTTGTGAAAATAATAAACTTTGGTGATACCCAGTAAATATATCGACAGTGTGCTGTAAAGGGGTGTACGCTTGCAAGAATTTGATCAAGATGGCCAATGGGACAGAGAAAAGAAAGCGGGTCAAGTGTGGCATTCCTGGCTGCACTTTCAATGGCGTAAACTTGAATAGGCATTTTAAGTCCGTTCACCCAAACCTGAACCCTGCTGTGGACAAGCAGATAGCTGGCTCAGGGATTGCACCAGGAGAGAAGTTTTCATCGTGGTGCCAAGGATCTTTGGTAAGCTTTGTTTGATAATTGAAGTGAGCGCATTATGTTGCTTTCTGTATGATTTGTCTTGCTTGCTCTTCTTTTGTCTGCTTCTTGCTCCTCATTTTTGTCATCTTCCTATCATAGAAAAAGGAACAAATTGAATGCAATTGTTTTTCAGTACCTGCCTATTCATGCCTGGCAGCCAGCCTGTAAAATATTCCAGGTTTCAACAACATTTGATTTCGGCAGTCTGCAGATTCTTTTTTGGTAACTTTGCATCATTTGGGCATTCATGGCCCAAGTGAAGTGCAACAGGCTTGAGGGAAGGTTAAAACACCCCCTATTTCATTAGCTCTGTCAATGGATGATCATTGATGATCATTGATGATCATCCATTGACAGAGCTAATGAAATAGAGGGTGTTTTAACCTTCCCTCAAGCCTGTTGCACTTCATAAGAACCACAATCATTAAAATGAGAATTTAGAAAATTTGAAGGAGTTTGTAATACCATAGGCGTAGGAACCGGGGGGGCCAGGGGGCCACTGCCCCCCCCCCACATTTCTGTGATGGCCCCCCGCAACGGAGATAAGAATATCAGTAACTGTAATATCAAGCAACAAACCCAAATTGGCCCCATATCAAGCCCGGGAAACCTCTTAAACTTACCTGTGCCCATAAACCTATTTGAGGTCCTATGAGTCGATTTTAAAGCCCTCTGAGCTTTTGGGGCCCCTGAACTGGCCTCTGTTGCCATACGAACTAATCTAGGCCCCCTGAGCCGAATTGAGCGCCCCCCGAGATGTTTTGGCCAGCATGAACTGTTCTAGGGTCCCTAAGCTGAGTTAGGAGCCGTGAGCCTGAACGGGGCCCCTTGAGTTGGCCAAAACCCTATATCCGCCGACCTGGGGGGGGCCTGAGCTAAGCTGGGACCGCAAAGCTAATCTTCGCCCCTGCGCCGCACGGGAGGCCGTAAACTTATCTGGGGCCCCTGCACAGTAATAGGGCCCCTGACCTGAACTTGGGATTATAAGCTTTTTATTGGAATCCTGAACTGTTCTGAAACCCTATATAAGCCGACAAGGGCCCCTGAGCTGAGCCGGGCCCTCAAGCTAATATGGTCATCTGAGCTAATATGGGCCCCTGTTTGAACTGAGGGCCCCTGAGATGGCCTGGGACCCCTATAAGGCTTTATAGCTGCTGATCTGGGGGCCGTGAGCTTAAAATGGGCCCTTGAACTGTTCTGAGACCCTATACCAGCCGACCTGGGGGTCCCTGAGCTGAGCTGGCCCCCAAAACTGGTCTAGGCCCTAAGCTAATCTGGGCACCCTGTGCTAAACTGGGCGGCCCCTGAACTGGTCTGGCCCCCTGCATAGTTTGGGGCCCCTGAGCTGAGCTGGGGGCCATGAGCTTGAATGGCCTCTAAAAAACAACAACAACAACAACACAACTTTATTAAAGTAGCGACATCCGCATGACATTCATCACGGAAAGGCACAAAGCACAAGGCTTAAATCCCGGTACCAATTCTGCCACAGTGGTAAGATTCTAGAATCAGAAAAAATGTGAGAAAACAAAATGATAGTGGACCCAGACGCCGCGAAAGGTCGCATCCCGACCTGCCGGACATCCGCCACAGCGCCGCCTGCCAGCCGCCGCGCCGCTCGCTTCACCGCGTACATGCGCTGCTAAGTCTCGCTGTGCGCCGTCGCATGAGGAATTTTGAAATGCGAAAGCAACTCTGTGCTGTTGCAAGCGAAAGAACTCTTGCTCGGTCACCTCTTATGCTGTTCTGAGAGCCTAAATAGGCCACGCTGGAACCCCCTAAGCTGAGTTTGGGCCCTAAGCTAATCTGGGTACCCCATGTGCTTAACTGGGGCCTCTGAGCTGGTATGGGCCCCTGAAGTCTTTTAGCGTCACTGAGCTAAGCTGGGATCCGTGAGCTTGATTGGAGCCCGCTGAGCTGGTATGAGACGAGACCCTATATCAGCCTATCTGGGGGCCCCTGAGCTGAACTGGGCCTCCAAACCTAATCTGGGGCCCCCTGTGATAAACAGGGGCCCTAAGCTGGTCTGGGGCCCCTGAACTGTTCTAGTGTCACTGAGCTAAGCTGGGATCCGTGAGCTTGTGATCCTGTGCTGAGCTTCTAGGGGCCCTGTCCTTATGTGGGTTCCCTTGATAAGCTGGTCCCGAGGCCAATGCACTGGTCTGGCCCCCTGAGCTGGCTGATTTGGGTTCCTGAGCCATGCTTGGGGCCTCTAAGATAATTTGGCGGCCCCTGGGCGGCATAGGCATAGGAACCAGGGGGTCAGGGGATACTACCCCTCCCCTTTTTATGGTGGGCCCCTGCAACGAATATACAAGTATCAGCAACTGTAATATAAAACAAGAATCCCAAACGGGCCCGATAGCTTGTCTGGGAAAGTTCCAGTCCCGTAGTACGCCCCATGGAAGCGCTTCATGAAAAAGGCCGAGGCACCTACAACCTGAGTCTTTTCAAATGAGCCCCGAGAACTGGACCCAATCAAACCTCATCTCATATCGATCCCAACACAAAGCATGAATTCGGACACGGACCCCGCACCAAATGCCGAGCAACAGTCGTCCCTGAGCCATCGGAAGGCGTGAGAGATCGGCCGTCTTCTACTAAGAAGTGAAAAAAACAACCCGGAATTATTCAATGAAAGGAAACAGCGGGAAATAACGTGAGAAGTCACGTGTGGGAATAGGTACCTGGCGCATGCCGGTGTGTATTAGGTTGTGCCAATATATGGAAAATTGAAAAATGAGATTTGCCCCATGATTTTCTGTTCTATTATGGTTTAACAAACAATAATAAAAGCCAAAAATGTTTTAGGCTTTTTTACCTATTCTGTTTTCGACTGAAAAATGCATTCTAGGTTTTTTGGGGGCATTCAAACCTTCAAAGAGCATGCTTCTTTATATTTGCAGATGTTTCGGCTTTTTTATCACATTTACAAAGTATAAGAATGTTTAGAAATCCACAGACAGTGCTTTGATATCCAACGACCACACTTCTCTATGTCTAGATGGCTTTGAATCACCTACTGCACGACACAAACGAGAAGAGCTATTTAGGTCATTTCGGACTCCTTCTTTAGAGCATTAGGGATTGATTCAGGGAAAGGATAGTCACAATAAGTCAAGCTGTATTTCGAAGCTTAAAATACAAAGTTTCGGATCGATTGCAAATTTCCATCTTCTTGTTCACCAACTAAACTTTGTGATGCCGAGGATGTTCTGCTTGCTGTTGATCCTGGGCATCAGCTTGGGGTGCTGGGCCCATTGTTTTACAGACGTGGCAGCTACAGCCATGGCCTGCGTGTGGCAGACGAAGTGACGAAGTGTGGCAGACGAAGTGTGAATAATCTCCATGGGCTTCCCCATGAACCTTGAGAACTTGCATTTGATCAAGCTGCAGGTGATGATAGGCTCGATGACCCCATCCCAGTCAATCATATTTTTGAGAAAGGTCATCTGTGTGTTGACGTAGGGCAGGGTCCGCGGCCTGAGGGAGGTGTTCACCACCTCCTGCTCTCCTCTAATGGAGATGATCTTGTGGAATGTGGTCCTCCTCTCCTCCTCCTCACTGCAAAGCATGTTATGGTCATTTGGATCTCCTCAGAGTGAGCAAACCATTCAGAGGAGCACACGGTCGGCATGACAGTCAATTGCACCATCTAAGGCTGGATCCTGAGGCATGAGAGCAAGAATAGTATGTTTCCGGGACTGTCTTCCAAGTTGTTGCTAACCTTCATCTGGAGTCAGTAGGTAAATTAGAACTCGGTAGGAGATCGTCGCTATCATTACCGAGCCTTAATTTCCCTACTGGCTACAGGTGTAGACTAGCAACTGCTGGCTGGAGGGCCCTCGGAACGTCATGTTCGAGCTCTCGTGCCTTCGTACCCAGCCCAAGGTGGTGCAGTTGAATGTCATGCCCTCGGTGTGCTCCTCTGGATGGTTCGTTCACACCCAGGTGATCCTGATGACCATGTTCCGCAGCGAGGAGGAGGAAGGTCGTCTTTGTTAAGATTATCTCCATCAGAGGAAAGCAGGAAAAGGAGAACACCTCCGTCAGGCTGTGGATCATACCCTACCTCAACACACAGCGTCTGTCCTCAAGAATGTAATCGAACAGGAGGCCACCACCGAGTTTATCATGACCTGCAGCTTGACCAAGTGCAAGTCGCTAGAGTTTATGGGAAAACACATGAACGTAAAGTACGTCCCTTGCCGCCCACACATCGGCCATAGAGAGAGCTGTAAAGAAAGTGACAACTAGAGCCAGTTCAATCTGTAATGCTGAGAGGAGGGACCGATTCATCGGGCAAAGGGTATAACACATCGAACTGGTGCTCAGGATCAACTGCAAGCTGGACCTCCTCGGCATAATAACAATAAATTTTTGGGCTTATCGATGCACCAACTACCAGGGTTATACGACGTTGCCGGTTGCTAACTCTTTGCCAGTTGGAAGGGTTTCTCGGGAGCCAGAGTGATCTTCGCTTAGGGAATCTGGCCGGCCTTGAACCTTGGTTGGCCGCTTGGAAACCACCATAATTGCTGGGGCTTATCGACGCATCAACTGCCAGGGTTATATGGCGTCGCCAACTCTTTCCCTGTTGGAGGGGTTTCTTGGGAGTCAAATTGCTCCTCGCACAAGGAATCTGCCGGGCCTTAAACCCGGGTCGGCCCCGTGGAAAGCAAGGTTGCTAACCACTATACCACCATGCCCCCACCTCCTCGGCATCACAAAGCTGGCCATCAAGTACATTGCCCTTGCAGTCATGCTGGAACTCTGCATTTTAGGCATCGAAATATAGCTAGGCAGATCTATTGTGACCAAACTTTACCTAAATCAATATCTAATGTTTTAAAGAAGGGATCCGTAATAACCTAAATAAATGTTCCCGTTTTTTGCCATTAAATACGTAAATAAAAGTTGATTAGGCAGAGTTAAGTGTGGTTATTTGGTAGGAAAGCATTGTTTGTAGCTTTCTTAACAGTTTTTAATTTTAATTTTAGGGGCCTAAACATCTGTCAATATAAAAAACGCGCCCTTGGTAAGAAAACTATTGAAGTCTTCCAAAAGAGCTAAAAATGTATTTCTTATTCGAAAAAGGCAAAAGTAAAAACCCCAATTTTTTTGCATTTTTTTATGATTTATTAGATCATACTTAATACAACTCGAAATCATAGAGCAAAATTCCATTTATAAATTTTTCGTATATTGACAACCTAGTGTGCATATGTGCCTCATTGACACCAAACGAGCTATTTAACCTTCGCCCGGGTGGGGGGTTCTTTTTAGACCCCCTCGGGTTTTTCCGAAGTGATAAAAAACGGCGGCGTGCAGCGCCGCCAAACTTGATCTAGCTGTTCCTTAATCATTTTTACATATTTCCTGAAAATTTTAGCCCAAGGTCATATCAGGTCAGGTCACCAGGCCAGGTGAAAGTGACCTCACCTCAAAAATGCTTAGGACCGCATAACTAAAAGAAAGGTTAATCGATCAAGTTCAAACTTATACCACATATTGGGCCCACCAGGAGCTACAACATTTGTTCCGGGATTTTTGATATTGGTGACCTAAGGTCATGTGCAGAGCATGACCTCCCCATTGTAAATACATGATGAAAATCACGAAATGAGCTTTTCTCAGTAAGTATGGATGGAATCAACTTCAAACATCGGTTACGATTTGATCTTAGCCCATTTCTAAAGTTTATGCCAAAAATTTTGAGTTGTGACCTTTAAAAGGTCACTTTAGGTCAAATAAGCATTTTTTGGTGTTTTACTCTATAACTTTAGAATAAACTAAGATAGAACTTTTATTTTGTCACCAAAGTGTTTGTATAGTCACTGCAAGTCAAATGATTTACATCATGACTATACCAGGTCAAGTTGGGTCAGACCGTTGACCTGGGTCAGGTCAAATTCTTAAATTTTACCTGGCATAGCAATATTATATATCATTCGATTTGTATTGACGAGAGGATTGCAATGGTGCATCAACTATGGCTGTATCTTGTTTGGTTTGGAAGTTATTAGCGAAAAAGGAAACGCCCTTATGCATGGGTGGCTATGGACATTCCCAAGAATATGCCCAATATTCAGTGACCTGTAGCTCACTAGGCTTTGACCTGACACGAAAATGAATGCCACTGTAGTGAAAGAGCAACTCAAGAGCTTTCGAATGGTGTTAGAAAAATGTTTCTAGCTATCATAGTTTCTGAGATATATGAGGTTTTCTTAGTACACCTCATATTAGCGATTTTGACCTATTTTGACCTCTGGTGACCTTGATATTGACCTGACATGAAAAATGACCGAAGTATTTTCGATATCATTTTTGAAGAGCTTTCGATTGCAGTTTTGCGCTTTTTTCTAGCTCTCTTAGTTTTTGAGATCGTGGGGGGTCTTTTTTAGCCCCCCACCAGGGCGAAGGTGGCTCGTACCCGCCACCGGGGCAAGGGTTAAAACTTTTCATAATTATGGGCCCCCATGGGCTGGGGCCCCCCTTGAGGTGGGCCCCCTCTACGGTTGGCCCCCCCACTTTTCAAACCGTTCCTACGCCCCTGTGTAATACCACTCCCAATGTATGATTGAGGGTGCCTGAGCACACTGAAAAAATTATGTTAATTGACACCCTAATATCAAATCAAATGAAGCTAAATTCAAGCTTGAGGTAAACATGTATGCTATCTTTCTTTTTAAATGTGGCTGAACAGTGGAACTATTAGGGAGATGGTTCTGCCCACATGAACAATATGCTACATTAGGGTGTCCCAAAATTAACAAAGTTTTAAAAGTTGGTGTTTACCTTTCCTTTTCCCGTTGAGTGTGACCTGAAACGAAATTGTGCAAAAAATCAGGCATTTAAATTAATATTTGACCCCAGCGCAAATCGCTTGAAGTTTTACCCATGGCTCCCTATGGAGACTGCAACGCTTGAACACGAAGTATTTCGGTATTTCCATCGTAATGCGGGTTTACAGCTTAGTGTGTCTTATATTTTCTTCTCGTTTTGGCTATGTTTTGTAAGAATTATCTTTTATCTATTGTTTACATGGCATTCCGACTTATTTCCACACCAATTAGGAGCTTCACGTTCTTCGTTTTACATAGAACCATATTGTGTTATAAGGTACACAACCCTGATCCGAATAACTGGTTGTTTTTCCTTGTATGGTCAGGCAAAACACTGTTTTATAAACATTATCATTGATCCTTAGAGTAGAAAGGCACAGTTTCAAGACATATACACGTTATTCAATATGGAACAAAAGTCCATTGCTACATATAAACATCCTTCTGGAGGGCCCCTGGCCAGAGGTGTACGCCAGAACTGATTTCCTAGTGTCGGGAAACGGCTTGTGGCAATGCTCTACAACTTGCAGTAGGTGCTGCTGGCGAGTGGTGGTTGGGGGGAATACATTCCCCCAAAACAGAAAATCTAGGGGCAATACTATGGTTGCACCCCCCCTGCCCAAAGCTGTCGGCCTCGTTTTTGCCCGGACTCTTTTTTAGTCTACAAGCAAGGTTTTGGTGCTTGAACTCTCAACTTTAAACACAGCCACCCAACTTCAGTGCAAAAATTGAGCCCTGGATAGCAAAACAAGCATCTTGTGGCTACAACTTTGACCCGGCGACGTTATTTTTATTCTGCTTATCGACTCTTCCAGCTTACCGTTTAGTTAAATCGTGGTATGCTATCACCGCGTGACGTTTTTTCCTCATCGACTTTGGCTTGTCCCCAAACCTGCCGGCTAAATCCGCCACTGCTGTCGGCTCTCCTCATTCTTAGTAAGGCAGCCGATATAGTAATTTATCAGCCTAGCCCCTCTCTCTGCTGGGTTGTTCGCCAACTGCAGGTTTCGGATGAAGGCCGCCAGCCTATCGTAACCTGGGATACCGTCCCATGGCGGGCACTCAGCCAGAAATGACGTGTCAACCGACAGGCTTTTCAAACATGGGATGGGACTGCGCGCCCACAAACTTATCCAGCGACAGATCCTCCATGCCTTAAATGGAATGTGGCACCTTCATAACGTGATTTTAACTGAGATAGCTAAGTTGTAAAGCAAGTCGGAAAACCCGGTACTCAATATATCATTTGTCCTGAAACTCAAAATTTCCGTTGAGAAAAGCTAAGAACTACCGGAAATGTACCCCTCAAGGACAATGTCCAGGTGATTTCTTTTGATACAACAGCGTCCAACACAGCGCCCGGCGAGGGGCTGATGAGGTTGTTGGTGTCCGGTAGGTTTTATTATTCTACGGAAATATCGAGTTCCAAGACAAATGATGTATGGAGTACCGGGTTTTCCGACTTGCTTTACAACTTGGCTATCTCAGTTAAAATCACGTTATGAAGGTGCCACATTCCCTTTAAGGCATGGAGGATCTGACGCTGGATAAGTTTGTGGGCGCGCAGTCCCATCCCATGTTTGAAAGCCTGTCGGTTGACACGTCATTTCTGGCTGAGTGCCCGCCATGGGACGGTATCCCAGGTTACGATAGGCTAGAGGCCTTCATACGAAAACCTGCAGTTGGCGAACAACGCAGCGGAGAGAGGGGCTAGGCTGATAAATTACTATATCAGCTGCCTTACTAAGAATGAGGAGAGCCGACAGCAGTGGCGGATTTAGCCGGCAGATTTGGGGACAAGCCAAAGTCGATGAGGAAAAAACGTCACGCGGTGATAGCATACCACAATTTAACTAAGCGGTAAGCTGTGGGGGTAAGCTGAAGAGTCGATAAGCAGAATAAAAAACGTCGCCGGGTCAAAGCTGTAGCCACAAGATGCTTGTTTTGCTATCCAGGGCCCAATTTTTGCTCTGAAGTTGGGTGGCTGGGTTTAAAGTTGAGAGTTCAAGCACCAAAACCTTGCTTGTAGACTAAAAATGAGTCCGGGCAAAAACGAGGTCGACAGCTTTGGGGAGGGGGTGCAACCATAGAATTGCCCCTAGATTTTCTGTTTTGGGGGAATGTATTCCCCCCCCACAACCACCACTGGCCAACAGCACCTACTGCAAGTTGTAGAGCATTGCCACCAGCCGTTTCCCGACACTAGGAAATCAGTTCTGGCGTACACCTCTGGGCAGGTACCCTCCAGAAGGATGTCTATATGTAGCAATGAACTTTTGTTCCATATTGAATAGCGTGTATGTGTCTTGAAACTGTGTCTTTCTAGTCTAGGGATCAATAATAATGTTATAAAACATTGTTTTGCCTGACCATACAAGGAAAAACAACCAGATATTCGGATCAGGGTTGTGTACCTTATAACACAATAAGGTTCTATGTAAAACGAAGAACGTGCAGTACCTAATTGTAGTGGAAATAAGTTGGAATGTCATGTAAACAATAGATAAAAGATAGTTCTTACAAAACATAGCCAAAAAGAGAAGAAAATATAAGACACACTACGCTGTAGTCCCGCATTACGATGGAAATACCGAAATAGTTCGTGTTCAAGCGTTGCAGTCTCCGTAGGGAGCTATGGGTAAAACTTCAAGCGATTTGCGCTGGGGTCAAATATTAATTTAAATGCCTGATTTTTGCACAATTTCGTTTCAGGTCACACTCAACGGGAAAAAGAAAGGTAAACACCAACTTTTAAAACTTTGTTAATTTTGGGACACCCTAATGCTACATTAATACAAATTTTTGTTGATTATGGGCACAATTTGAGCTGCCTCAGCCATTGCAGCAGATTTCTCCCTGCCACATTTTGCTGATTGATTTGATGCCTAGCCTGCAGTTCCCAAATGCCTTGTGAGTGGTTCCAATAATCCAGTGTTTTACGGATAGGGAGGAATATCTTCCACTTATGCTCCCTAATAAGTTAC
Source organism: Lepas anatifera (assembly GCA_034440635.1). Taxonomy (NCBI): domain Eukaryota; kingdom Metazoa; phylum Arthropoda; class Thecostraca; family Lepadidae; genus Lepas; species Lepas anatifera. The sequence continues at coordinate 226,164 of JAOTON010002243.1, forward strand.
ACTGTCTTTCATTTCTTACATAAAAATGTGCTTTGATTTTCAGAAAGAAAGAAATTAATTTGCATGAATAATTGGCTTTGTCTAAGTTTTTACCTGATTAGTCTCCCTTGTTGATGGAAAACTGTTAAATGTAGACCAAAAGGGAAAGGAAAATTGGATAATAAAGAACACGAGTGAAAATTAAGCCCTCCCAAATGTCTTAGTAAAAAGATGCACTTAACCCTCATCCCACCGGGGGCCATCGATGGCCCCCCTAAGGTTTTTTTCAGGATAGCAGAAAAACGATGAGACGCAGAACCACGGTTAAGGGCTCTATCTCTCACCCCATCATTTTCCCACCATCCCTGAAATTTTTTACCCCGGGTCACCCAAGGTCAGGTCACCAAGCGAGGTCAACCAAGGTCACCTCACTTTAACTTTTGAGCTCTATGAGAGCTAAGTTTCTCAGTCGATCGATTTCACAAAATCATTTGATTAAAGGCTTTTATGCGTTCTCGCACTTCTGAAGATATCAGGTCCATTCCAAGGCATGGAATAGAAGTGCCTCCATAACTACGGGTTGTGGAGCTGAAAAAACCGCGTGAATGGTGAATCACGTATTACCAAGAGCACGTTGGGTCTTCCTTCATTACATATTGCTCGAATTTGTACGGAGTAACACCTGGTGCGTAAGTTTGATGTTTCTTTAGGCTCCTGCACCAGCTTAATCAGATACCGGTCACGTTTGGCCAGGTTCTAAGCCAGGTAACGGAAATTATGTGCTGAAAAATAGTAGGTAACACGATGAACAGATTCTTGACCTCTGGTCCCATCTGCCATTCAGTTTTCGTACCAGTGCTTCGCGAATCGGAGAATACTCGCACGGGCGAGCCGAGACTACGATTACCGTGGCAAGTGACACGAATATGATTCGGATGATACGAGCAGACGTCACCACCGGAAAATCGGTTACGAGCCTCGCGACTATTTCACCATGCATTTGAAGAGCCCCTCAAGCGATTTTCGGCATGCCAAAACGCTGAGAACAGGCTTTAACCCTCGCCCCACCGGGGCCATCGATGGCCCCCTAAGGTTTTTTTTCGAGATAGCAGAAAAACGATGAAACGCAGCACCGCGGTTGAGGGCTCTATCTCTCACCTCACTATTTTCCCACCATTCCTGAAATTTTTTTATCCCGGGTCAACCAAGGTCAGGTCACCAGGCGAGGTCAACCAGTCACCTCACTTCAACTTTGAAGCTCTATAAGAGCTACATTTCTTAATCGATCGATTTGAAACTTGCTAAATTTCATGACCCTTCCAGGGTCTACAACGTGTATATCCGGGATTTTTTCGATTTCGTGACCTGAGGTCAGGTCACGAGGCAACCTCTCCCATTGGAAAAGCATGGAGAAAAGCTGTCTCATGATCTAAAAGCCACAAAAAGGATTTAAAATACTCAGACTGCTCAGAACATCGTTTTTGGACACCCTTTCACGGATCCCAGGGGTCATATTTGCCCTTTGACTTTTCCAAGGTCATCCAGGGTCACCAGGGGTCAAAAACAGTATTTTGACAATAATTTTTTACCTAATTAAGCTAGAGCGTTGAAACAAACACCATCGTGTTTGTCTTGTCAGTGGCTTTCATTTGATATACGGCAAGGTCACTTTTTGACCTTTCGTGACCTCAGGTCATATTAGGTCACGAGGTGATCTCTGGAGGTCAAAACACTGGCGGGAGGTCATTATGTTTCACATAGCTGAAAAAGGTCTGGCATTGTTCTATCAAATGTACTTTACCATATTGCAATAGCTCTAAAGGTATGAGAGCTATGCCCAGTTTTCTTAAGCATTGCATATTTTATTGGAAGTAGCGTATCGTGACCTAACTTGACCTCTAAAGATCAAGCCATTGACGTCAGCGCTTAAACACAAGAATTGAATGCTTGCTGAATTCGCACGAGCTTTCTAATGCACTTTGCAGATTTGCGCTAACCCCCCATATTTTCGGAATTAGAGAGGGCCATCGATGGCCCCGGTGTGGTGAAGGTGGCGCCGGACCCCCGTTGAGGCGCGGGTTAATACTGCATGCCCGTGTCCACGCGGTTTCGTATCCACCTTACAGCCAACATGCCCAGAAACACGTCATTGCAAAATTCACACTACAACATCTGCTAAGGAGATCGTGGTATACTCTTGCAATTTTCATGCGAATTTTATATTTTCATTACGGTAGAGGCACATTGTATGAGCACATAGGTGCGCACATAAAGCGCGGCCCTAGAGCTGATAGGTGTAACTGATTTATTTTGCTAGCGCAAATACACATAGGGAGAGTGCCCTGAATGCGCACCTCTGCCTAATTGCGCCACTGCTGTATCTCCCATCCCGCTAGTGTGATTCTCACAAAAAATATTTTCATCGCAATGGGTAGCGCTAGATTTAGTTGGCAAGGTTTTTATGTGCTCGAGAGTTAAATGAGGCTTTTGTGTCAATTGTTTGAAAAATTAGATAAGTTTCCTGAACAGATTTGATATTAAGAAATCGTGTGTTTCTGCTCTACATTACTCAGGGACCCTGGCGTTGAGTATTCATCGTATTTTAGGAACATTTCGTTTTCTTTTGTGCCATTTGCACTATCTTTTTTAAAGCGTTACTTATTTGTATGCCATTTTTTATGAAATGAGCACAAGTCCTATTTGCGCCGCCTGTGGCAGCCCCGAATGCGCCAAGGTGGCGCATTTGGGACACCGATCAATTTCTAATGCGTTACGATCAAGCGGCGTTGTTGCACACATACAGTGCAACAACAGGAACGAAACATACATGAATGATTATTTGGTTTCTGTATGTGAGCACACAGTTGAAATACAATGACCCAAATAAACATTACCTTAAAAGTTCCTAGAACGAGGGAAAATATTTGGCAAAGGACAGTATGCTGACAATACAGCTGCCATAAGATCAAATCCGTGCGAGACCAAACAATCCGGCTACCTACAAGACAATTTATACCATACGATGTCTACAAAAAATCCATAATTGAGACATAAATCAAACCCCATACAACGAGAGACACACATAAATTCCAACGATACACTTTATTATTATTATTATTTGCTTTCTCAGAGATACCCACGTTGTCGTGGCAATTACATCTCCGTTTACACTTAACTCAGTGACACAGATCATCGTTTAACATCGATTGTGCTAATTATGGATGACAGACTATTATTATAATTATTGAATGAAAGTCATGGATTTTACTGATAATGGATTGACACAGTAACACAGATTATGATTTAGGGTCGGATGAGTTTCTTTATTTCCTGTTTGAAGCTGTAGCTGTTCTTGGTGTGTCTTGCAGTCGTAGGCAGTGCGTTCCAGGTTCTGACGGCTCGGTGCGGGAATCTCTTGTGTGTTGTTTCTAAATTTGGTGGTCTTGTGTTGGAAGTTTGGATGATGGTAGTGTCGGCTGATAACATCGTAACATCGGCTGATAACTTTTGCCTGCATAACATCGTAGCGAAACAACAACGACGCAATTAGGACCATATGGTGTCACCATTAGGGCAGGGGTGTCCTAATTGCGCCTTTTGTAGTCTTCCGGGGAAAATTATTATAAATTGTACAGGTCGCACAACTACCTATAAATGACCAAAATTAGCAGAAAAATATTTATGACGTCTGCAAAAAACCAGCATTGTAGGTCGCTCACTCTCTAAGCAATGTAGTGTTTCCTTTAGGTGGCGCAATATGGGCACTTTCCCCTACCGAATTTCAGCCTAATCGAGCCAGTACATTCCGAGACATCAAAAAGAGATATCACGCACGTGCACACATGGCGTCGGACCCAAAATGTAACCCCTGCTGTCTTGTTCTCCGATCAGCTCAAATGTATACCGTAAATTCCAGTTTGATAGATTTTATCTTTTCTGAATTACCTATAGCGCTGGGGCAAAATCTGGTCACATCTTTCTCGTGTACCTGCACGTGGGCGATTTGACCTGCGATTGTATCAAACCTCAGCACTTAGCCCACTGCGTTGGTGCTCCCTGCGTGCCAGGTTTGGATCTCTGAAAATGCGCTGGAGCCAGGTTATGGCGTAATATGTAACACCAGTTTGATGATTTGACCGGCCCGTGCCTTTCCACGTGCCTCGAGCACCGTCAACACCCCGTCCGGCTCGGTTTGATGATTTGACCGGCCCGTGCCCTCGTGCACCGTCAACACCCCGTCCGGCTTGGTTTGATGATTTGACCGATGATTTGACTTTCTTTAGGTGAGGTCACGTGACCTACACTGATGTCCTGACCAGAAATGGCCTGAACGAAACATTGTGGCAGGAGTTGTAAAAAAGGTTAAACAAAAGCTGAATTGAGTACAGCGGCGCTGCTCGTAGCCGTTTTCAGGACACTTTCGAAAAATCCGAGGGTATGGTCACCCAACCCCCGCCCCGGAATGCGCATACTCGATACGAAGTCAGTCAGGTGCACCCAACTGTGAGTACCGTTAGAGACTAAATACTGAAGCGCTTATTTCCACCTCACGTATCCATCACCTGCAGATAGTCCATGGTCATACCATCATAATCCTCATTACTATGCAAAAGAGAAATGCTGCTTATCTGATGGCCATTTCCTATTACAATCTAGCTAAGGAAACACAATAATGCTATTTTATTTGCTATACTGCAACAATTAAGGTATTCAAAAATTCGGCCAGTCCTTACAGAAACGGCTCAGCTCTACTAATGTTAGTTTTCAAAGCTATGGCAACGAAATGATTTTTCTGCAAATTAATGTAGACCATATCTGTCAGCTTATCAGTCTATCAGTAGCGCTGTATAGTTACAGCTGGTTGTTGGCATAAACGGGATACGGAATAATACAATTTTCATGCATATCTGCGATCTGTGCTATCGCATTGCCTACTGTCATTACAGTGGCTAAAGCACTTGAGCTTGAAGAGCTTGAAGTGTTCTGGCGGACTAGCAGTCTGCCAGAATCGACAATACAATTTCTGGAAGTCTTGGCAATGGTCAACCGATGCCAGGCGTGTCGCCTCTTACACCGAGAGCGGTTTCGAGCCTGGCACTTTCTCCTATGTCAAAATCTTGTTGGGAAAATGGTTGACGTCCGTGGTACATTCCAACATAAACATAGCTAAAATAAACATCTGGGAAAGTATACCAGATTTTTTTGTTGTTTTACGGGAAAATTGTTCCCATCGGCAGTTTGTTTTCTGTACGAATTCATATCTAAAAAGTAGTGGTATCTCTAGTTAGTTCTGAAAACCCCCTCCCCCATCTACGGCACATTTTGCATAAGCCATGCACCTCAATGCAGGCTAGTGACTCGAATAATTCGTCAGCGGGCAAAAGGACCCGCTGTGAGGTAGAGCCGAGGGTGTAAACCAATTTTCAAAAATATATATCAGGTCAACATAAAACGAAGCAAAATACATAATAGAAAGAGAGAACATGGCCGGGGAGTGTAAAATCAGGTCACTGAAGGAGCATTGTTCGGATTTAAACTATATGATCTATTGGCCTGTTAGGGATTTCGCGAAATCCCTGAAAAATATTCAGGTAGTTCGCGAACTCACTGAAGTTTCGGTGAGTTCGCAAAATCCCTTGGGAGTCGCGGAATCCCTGGTCGGCCAGTGATTTGGCAAACTCCCGAGGTATTTCGCGAGTCACTGGCTGGTCAGTGATTTCGCAAAACCTCTAGGGATTTCGCGAAATCCCGGATTTCACCCTTTTCCTGTAACATATTTATATAGGGAGATTTCACGGACTCTGACGCCCACCGTAATTAAACATATGCTCACTGGTACACTTTAAACATTTGATGACTTGACCTGGCCTAGTGAACTTGCCTAAGCTGACCCAGACTTGACATTTTTGGAAAATTTGCGCGAACAACCAAGGATGTGCGGCAGTGCCCCGCGCGACAATTTTCCGGTTGTTTAGAAAACCTCGAACACTCGCTCTAGAGCGAGGGTTAAAAATGGTTGAACAACTGTAATCGTTAGTATTTACTAATCTAAAAAATGCTACAGTTATATGGCGTCTCCAACTCACATCCTCTTGGAAGGGACTACGGGGACCAGATCACGATTTATTCAGTGAATCCGCTGGGATTTGAACGAGGGAACTTCGCTCAGCGAGTGGACCGCAGAGCCGGCTAGCCAGTGGTGTCCACCACTGGCTAGGGCAGTCGCCCCCCCCTCCCGAAGCTACCGAAATTCAATGCGGGCTCTGTTTAAAACGTTGAAGAACAATAGTGCTCCTTAGAGTGTAAAGATTTGCCTCTTTCAGTTCTAACAAGTGCTCCTTTTCTTCCTTGGCCTCAATGGAAAAGTTGAAAATTGCACTGTCATTAGCATGAACGACGAGATAACCTGCGTTACGATACAAAATGTCTTCGGTAACCGGAGCTTCCGTTTGATAAGTTACGCTATGTTGTGTTGACTATAGCCATCAATGACTTGCTTGCTATGGCCAAAATATAGTTGTCATGGCCGGTTCGGACCGCCGATCAGGACAGACTGTATTTGGTCTATAATTTTATCATTTGAGTCCACCATCCACCGCCTTTGAGTCCACGATTTGCTATTTCACCAGCACTTTAGCACCAACTGTGGTTTAGTGCTGAGAAGATAGCACGTGATGGGTTGGATCGGCAGCCAGATCTGGACTGCATCTTGACCATGGACCCTAAGTCTTTCATCTTCTTCGCTTTTCTGTTGCGTGGAACGAGAAATAGCGTGTGGTGCCGTGTTGAGACGTTGGCATCCTGCGTTTGAATGTTATGTCAAGCTGTGAAGTTCCATTTTATGCTCACTTGGGGCTCTTATGCATTTGATATTGTTGCAAACATATTAATTTTTAGAGCGAGTGACAATTTATATAGCCGAAGCCGTTTTTATCTAAGAAAAACAAAGAGGTGTGCATTTGTGGAGCTTTGGAGATTGTGAAGCTGCCTTTTGGGAACCTGCTGGGTATTTCTTCGAAATTTGATAAATATATATATATATATATATATATATATATGTATATGTTTATATATATATTATATATATATATATATATATATGTATTATATATTTATATATATATATATATATATATATATTATTATATATTTTATATATTTATATATATATATTATTTTTATATATATATTATATATATATATTATATATATATATATATATATGCTTTTGGGGGTAGATTTTAGGAGTGAAATAAACAATATCATATTTACATCTAACTTTCTCTGTACTCATGATATATGCATTACAATGTAGTTGCCACATTCCCACGATGCATCGTCAAGTGGACGTCGAATTACCCAAACATTTCCTCATGCTGCTGTGTGCTGTCATTCATACCCATTTGCCTTTCAGGAAACATAATCCCTAGCTCAGCACCATGGCCCTAACCATCACCCAAACACCAACCCGTAGTCACCTTTGTTGTGACGTCACACTGGCGATGAAGTTTTCCTTTACCCATTAGGTCCTATGCTAAATTAATTAAATTCAAACGCCTTTGACGTATGCCTTAAAGGAATTCACTTTTTCATTCATCATAGTCTTATATTCAATTTGATCCTAAAATTAGTTCTCACCAGAGGGGCATTTTCCAATGGATAAAAAGTGTGCGTCTAAGGTTAACTCTGCAACCTCCATAAAAGTCATGCCTTAATTACTGCCGCCCTATCGCTGCCATACCGCGGTGTGATGCCACCCTGATGACAGAATTCCCTTCACGGGCCAGCCTTGTGTAAAGTTATCTTGGCTCCTACCCAACCAAACCAGTACTGAAGTGTTTTCTATGACTCCCTTTCCCCCAGCGCTTCATCAGACATATTAATTTGGGAGGTCAGCACCAAGTGAGCTCGCTCTCCAGTCAAGTTGATGCTTAGCCAGTGAATGGGACGACTGGCATCGTTAATGAAGAGTCTAAAGACCGTCAGTTGCAGGCAGAGCCCATTCAGTGGATTAATCGGAAGCTGAAACTTCTCGCCCTAGCATATGCACTGGAGGAATAGAATACATATCCTTACCCAGGGTTATGAAAAGAAAAGTTAAAAGACCTCACGCCGACACGGCGATACGGCGCGAGGTCCGGAACGTGCTCCGAACCTCGGCTTTCTTAAGAAAAACAATATTTTATTCAGACGAAGGCTGAGCGTCGAAGACGAGAGGTCATAGTCCAATAGGTGATACAAATGGGAGTTCTGTATGTGTGTCATTGTTTGAATCTACGTATTTATGTATGCCTGTGTGTTTTTCGAGGATACGTCATACTCCAAGAATTTAACGAAGCAAAAAAATAATTACCGAGCAGGTGCGTAGCACCCCCGGGCTCTCTATCCAGATATTGATACAGTTTCACATATCAGCGATGGGGCTCGGCCCGGCCCATCACGCTAACAAAAAGCTTAATCTCCCAAAGGGTGTAACTTGGGGCCGGGGTGGCCTAGTGGCTTCGTTGCCAGTCTTTCAGATCGGATAGCATGGATTAACTTGGGTTCAATCCCCGGCGGGAAAACCACCTTCCGTGTCCGATCTGACCCGGTGGAGAGGATCCTTAAACACCCACGCCAATACTCCCTGTAATTGGGCAAGTGTGCCTGTTGGGAGTGGCCCTAATAAAAAACTTGCCTTGACGAGGTCTCCACCATGTTTTAGCCTGATCCATTCAATTACTGACGGAATTCATCAGGGATGAGTGTAGTACTGGCGAAGCTCGTGGCCCGTGCAAAAGCAGGGGCATGTAAAATCATCAAACTTCCGTCATTTATTACATCCTAACTAGGTTCTTACTCTTCTGAGTAGGCCCAACTTCGTGAACAGGGAGCAATAATGTAAGAGTCGGGATGTAACTTGTGAGCGATCTTAGGAATGTTTTATTCCTAACCGGTCCTTATACTTCCATTGATTTGTCAAGGGATTGAAAGCCTTAAACTGTTGTCCTTTTATGTTTTGCGACTTTTCGCGTCCTCAATGCTCTAAAAATCTGTGTTTCGACAGCAGGCGAGGGTGAATATCCGGAGCTGTTCGGCTGCTATATCCTCGATTTTTTGCATATTAGTGGGGTTGCAGTAGATGTATATCCACATAGCTTCTCAACCGACGGCTGCCTTTACTGGAAGAGTCTGTTTTTGATGGTTCGTTGGATTAAATATCTCCTAAATAGGTGTGTCACCCACAACCGTTTGCTATGTTTCCTTGCACTTCCTTGGCTAAATTATGGGTCTTGTAACATCTTTTGAGATTGACCATACGAGAGAGATACAGATGTAATTATGTTGGCTGATTCATTCACTTCATTCTTCATTCACTTCAAATTCTGTTGGCGGTGCTGAGCAGGGTTATGATTATACGTTGATAACACGTTTAATGGCCTGGCTCCTCGAATCCCGGATGCAAAATGGAGCAAATACACTGATTATATGTTCGGGCACAGTCCTAAGAGCACGCCACTAGGAGATAATTTCCTCCCGAAACACGGAGCAGAACATACTCAGGCTATATCAGAGCCACTTGAGCTACAAGTCCCCCATGGGGCTCGTGACCATCCGGATAGAAAGCTGAATCCATAATCCTTCAGGATCGTCATAGCAGCCTTAACATACAAGGAACGTCGTTGTGTATTATGTGGGTCTAAAATAGGCTATCATTTGGCGGCGCAGATTTAACTCTCGCCCCACCGAGAGCACCAATGGCCCCCTTAAGGTTTTTTTCGGAATAGCAGAAACACAAAGAGGCGCTGCACCACGGTTAATGGCTCTATCTATCATCCCATAACTTTCCCACCATTTCCTGAAATTATTTACCCCGGTCATATAAGGTCAGGTCACCCGGCGAGGTCAACCAAGGCCACCTCACTTCAACTTTTGAGCTCTATTGAAACTTCCTACACTTCATGGCTCTTCAGGGCCTAAACAATTTATATCCGACATCTTTCTATTTCGTGGCCTGAGGTCAGGTCGTGAGGTGACCTTTCCCATTGAAAGCATGGGAAAAGCTGTCTTATGATCTAAAAGTCACAAAATGATTGCAAAGGCTTGGACTGCTCAGAAAGACGTTCTTGGACACCTATTCACGGATTACAGGGGCTATATTTGCCCTTTGACCTATCTGAGGTCATCACAGGTCACCACAGGTCAAACACAGTGTTTTGACAATAACTTTTGACCTAATCGAGCTAGAGCGCTGAATTAACGTCATCGTGTATGTCTCGTCACTGGCTTTCATTTGATATACAAACATATCACTTTCTGACCTTTCATGACCTTAGGTCATATTCACTGGCGGATCCAGGGGAGCCCAGGGGCCATGGCCCCCAAAGCCCGAAATAGTATCTTTTGGCCCCCAAAACGACCGACTTTTGGCCGTTTTTTTTAATCCTATGCTTTTTGCGATTTTTTCGATTTGCCCGCCCAAAACGATGTTTTGGCCCCTCCAAAACTTTTCCTGGATCCGCCAATGGTCATATTAGGTCACGAAGTGATTTCTGCAGGTCAAAACACTGGCTGGAGGTCATTATATTTCACACAGCTGAAAAAGGTCTGGCATTTTTCTATCAAATGTGCTTTACCATATTGCAATAGCTCTAAAGGTATGAGAGCTATGCCCAGTTTTCTTAAGCATTGCATATTTTATTGGAAGTAGCCTATCGTGACCTAACTTGACCTCTAAAGATCAAGCCATTGACCTCAGCGCTTAAACACAAGAATTAAATGCTTGCTGAATTCGCAGGAGCTTTCTAATGCACTTTGCAGATTTGCGCTAACCCCCCATATTTTCGGAATTAGAGAGGGCCATCGATGGCCCCGGTGGGGCGAAGGTGACGCCGGACCCCCGGTGGGGCGCGGGTTCAGAGGCGAGAGAGAGATCAGCGTGAGGCTATGTGTTCTCGGCCGGGCAAGTAATCATTGATGGTGATTTTTTGCTGCCAGATGTATACTCATTTGACGCTTAGCGTTGGGCCAGAGGTACAGGCTGGAGAAAAGGGGCTAGCAATGATTAATCAGTTTAAATAGTCGTAGATGAACTGACTTTAGGGCTCAGGGCTGGTATTTTCGGCTAGGTATGTAATAGCTGATAATTTTTTCTGCAGCCTGACGTACTCGAGGGCCAGAGTTACAGACTGGAAAAAGGGTTTATCAATGATTTGGCAGATTAGCTAGTCAGAAGTGATGGATTGGGTTGAAGGGTTCGTATTTTTGGTTAGGTACGTAAATATTGATGATGCTTTTCTGCAGCCAGACGAATACTCGTTCAACGGTTAACGTTGAGCCAGAGGCACAGTATGGAGAAAAGGTTTTGTCAGTGATTAATCATACTCACTAATATCAAGGGATGGATTGATTGTGGGGATATTTTAGCCTTGATTTCTAAAGAAAACATTTACTAACGATAGAGAAATGCATCCGGATGATGTCATGTGGACCCAGCGTTTATGTATAACAGTTAATCATTGCTACTCAATTTGGGGTCTTGGCTTTTGTTTATTTGTTTAAACAAACTACACTATGAACAATAAAGTCACCCATTGTATTATGAGGATTCTAATGAAAGGCTGTGTCCGAATATATAATGACAGTGTATTTATTGCACTTTGCATATAGGACTCGATGAGGCAGGCAATTAAACGTCTTATCGTTTATCAGCACTCTTCAAATCAGGGGCATGGATTTCCGGAAATCATTGGGGTACCCAAATTTGAAAAAGTAAATGACCACCATATGAAATAAGATAGCATAATTTTACCTTTCATTCAGCCATTGCGCAATCCTTTTGAATTCTGAAAATGATAAACAATAAAATTTAAAGGGTACTTACCCGATGCTTCATTGCAGGTGCCCAGGCACTCCCAAAGAGATATAAGTTCAAACTCCTGCATTAACACGCGCCCCGCTGGGGGAGGGGGCGAAACTCGCCGCCCCGCTGGGGGGGCGAAATTCGCCGCCCCTCCTGGTTTTCCCCAGATAACGCAAAAACGAAGAGACACAGAACAACGAATCTTGCAGTACCTTATTCCTGATCAATTTTTCGCTTCTGGCCAATTTTTAGGCCAGGTCATGTCAGGTCAAGGGGCTATTAAAAGTCAAGAGACCTGACCTCAAAATCACGAGTTTGAAGCAGTGCCTAAGGAACATCTGCCAACCGATCAGTTTGAAACTTTCACAATATGATGAAGTCATAAGGGTCTACAAATCTACTACCTCGGAATTTTGATATTGTTGATCTAAGGCGGGGTCAATGTTTTGGTCACCCCATTATAAGTCTATGGTGAAAAATAGAATTGGCTCGTTTTCAGTAACTACTGGATAGATAAAGCTGAAAATCCTCAAACCGTCTATTCTTAGCATCATCTTGACCATAAAAGTTGAGTTTTTGACCATCTGACGTCTCAAAGGTCATGACAGGTCACAGGAGCATAGAGTGATTGCTTTGCCAATAACTTCTCACTGAATTGAGATAATGCTCCCATTTTGCTTGCATTGTGCTTATATTGTCACGAGGAGTCAATTGATATGCAACATGACCTGGTAAAAAACCTGCAACATTACCTATACAATTTATTTTATCAAACCTAAATAGCTCTAAGGGCATAAGAGCTATGCACAGGTTTCGTAAGCATTGTATATTTTAGTGTAAATAGCCTTTCATGACCCAATTTGACCTCTGGAGTTCAAACCATTAACCTGAGCGCTTAAACATGTGAAGTAAGCCCATACTTAATTCACACGAGCATTCCAACTCACTTTGCAAATTTCTGCAAAACTCCATATTTTTGGAGTTTGACGGGGCCCCGATGGGACGAAGGTGGCACCGGACCCCCTTTGGGGTGCGGGTTAATATAGCCCGGGCGCGGCATCGGCGGCCGCGGGTGTGGTGCAGCGCGTGAGAGCCCAGAGTGGCGGCTGGTCAGCGTTGCGCGTTGGGTTGGTGCCAGCCGGCCGGCTCGGGTTTGGCTGAGGTATAGTGCAGTTGCAGTGGAGTGTGTGAGTGATTGAATAAACTTATGGTTCCAAGTAAAAACATTCTTCATTCTGATTGGGACTCCTAACGCCCTTAGCAGGATAGAAGCATTTCATTTAAGTGTAGCAGGCTCCATCATCAAGCCTTCAAAGTGCGTTCGCTTAATTGGTGCCAATGGCGTTCGCACAATTGATCCATGTTAGTCTTAGGAAGCCCATGTCACGAAAGTCGTCATAAAACGCAGCTAATCCCGCTCCGCTGTTTTCAACATCATTCCACTCAGGATGCGCTTAACACGCGCATTGACGGGGGTCTGAGCCACCTTCGCCTTGACGGGGGGGCGGGTACCCGCCCCCCTAAGATCTCGAGAACCGCGCTAGGTAGCGAGAAACGGTAAACGGCGTTGGGTAGCCCATCCACTTCTCCATCGAAAATATTCGTACCATTTCTTTGTCAGATCACATTTAAGGTCACTAGAGGTCAAAACATGCCGTCATAGGGATAGTAGGTAAATTAAGGTCTTCGGTCATTACGTCTGAACAAGTAAAGATAGAGCAAAACGATTTAAACTTAATGAATACTCGCCGCAAGCCGAATCGAATAATATATAATATGACCTTGCTAGGTCAAATCAAGGATTTGACCTGACGTGAGGTCAGGTCAAGGTCAAATTATATAAAATGCACATCATTAGACCCGCAAATACAAGGAAAATCTAATGCAGTCAATATAAATGCTCTATCGCTATCCATTACTAAGTTATTCAGATAAAACAATTTTTCCTATGTATTTCCAAGGGAGAGGTCATGGCTCGCACCTGATCTTAGGTCATTGATATCAAAAATACCGAAACAAATTTTAGAGAAATTGGTGGGCCCATTATGTGATATGAGTTTCAATCCAATAAGTTCACCCTGTTCCGACTGATACTATCTTAAACTTTTTTTAGGTCAGGTCACTTGACCTGTACTGGTGACCTGACCTGAGATGGCCAACCCTTAAAATTTTGACAAAAGTTGTACAAATAATGAGGGAAAAGGTATGCCAAATACGGCGGCGCTACACGCCGCCGTTTTCATGCGATCTCCGAAAAACCCGAGGGGGCGGGCACCTGCCCCTACGTCAATGCGCGTTTTAACACCCGCACTGGAGGGGGGTCTGGCACTAACGCGCACTGGAGGGGGCCTGGTAGGCCCCCTAAGATCTCGGAAACTAAGAGGGTTAGAAAAACGCCACTTGGTAGCTGGGTGGGGGCTATGGTGATCTACATGATGACCAATTTTCATTGACCTAGATCAATATCTTCAAGGTCAAACGAGGTCGTAAAGGTCAAATATTGGCCATGCTGGGATCGATTGGTAAATGCTGTGATTATGCAGGAAAATGGCGGGAATAAGCTAAAGGCGGACAAGGTTCATAGAGAAGAGGTCTCAAAGAGGCTTCCCCACAACTTTTGGGTCAAGTTCATTCAAGGTCATTGACCTTTAAGGTCACCATATGGTATACTACTTATTATTTACACTTTGACTAACACTGTAGCCACTGTTTGGCGGGAAATGAGGATTGACCTTTCCCAATGAACTTTTACCTTGACCTTTGACCTTGACCTTTGTATTGGGGTACCCTGCCGATGACGTCATAGCATAATATATGTCAGACGGGGTAACGTCATTTGGCCGGACGCACAGTGGTCAGTGACATTGAAAGTGAAGATATGACCTTGACCTGTGACCTTTGACCTTGACCTTGACTTGCATGTGAAGTGACCTTGACATATAGTCCCGCTTATATGACGTTATGACGTCACCACTCGGTCTTCAATGCAAGCTAACTGGTCCGCCCGCGCGTTTACGGCGATCTCAAAATGCAGGTCTGACTTTGAAAGCCTATAAGTAAAAACATTTTCGGCCGATTTTCAAAAGGTCTTCACCAATCGACGCGCTATTAAATTCTGTTAAATGTGACCACGTTTCGTTTTTGGGCTACAAGCGGTTCCCCGGCCACCTCGGAAAAACAGGTGGGGGGGGCCTCCGAGGCCCCCTCCAGTGCGCGTGTTAAGGTGTTGTTAGAGGCGCATGTTTAAGGTGCATACACACATCCGCTGCAGTTTTTTGGGTTGGGGAGGAGCGGCCAAGAAACAGTTGAATCGAATAAAGTCTTGAACTTTAGTTCCAGTAGTGACAGGGCTCCACATAAGAGAATAAATAGGACAAGTGGATGAACTCAATTGAGGATGAATCGAGGATGAGATGCGAGAAAACGACATTTGCAAGATCCATGAGATAATCCATGCAGAAAGATTTCGACAAGCCAATCGAGACATGTTTGTGATACGATCCCAGATTTCACGAAGAGCGACTAGAGCGACCGAGTCGAAAACGATAGAATTGCCAAGTTGTCACATTAATGCTTCCGATACCGTGCTGCCAAAGCGTGAAACGACATGCCTCGCCAGACGCTGAACTGGGTAGTGGAGTGTTCAGCGCAGCTGGCTTCCACGCAGCCGACCCGGATTCAAGGCCCGGCGTCTTCCCTTAAGAAAAAGCAAGCTGGCTCCCGAGAAACCCTTCCAACAGGGAGAGTTGGCGACGCCATATGACCCTGGCAGTTATAGTTGGTACGTCGATTAGCCCCAAAATTATTATTGTTAAAATATATATTAATTAAGTATTAATATAGATTATATCGTATAAAAATAATATTTGAAAAATAAAGTTTCATGTCTTATATATCCGTCTTCATAAACTTAAATCTGACGAGAGCCCTTATGTCCACAAAATTCATACCAACCATATTGTCAGGTTTCTGCTGCGGATGTGTGGTGTGCTCTGCTTGTTGCTCTGACTGTCACGTTGGCACCTGAAACCCATCTGAAAATGAACGGTGCGGTGATGCTTACAGTACAACTGATATCAGCAGTTGTTGGAGGCAGATTGGGGTGTGTGTGGGAGTGGTTAGAGCGGCTGTACAGGAGAGGGGGTAGGTGCGACGAGTACGTATGGATGCTATTTTTCTCTGCGACTTTTTTGCGGCGGTCTGGGGTGTAATTGTTTGTTTTTTCCCATTTTGGTGCGCACATTTTGTGGTTTTGTTTCTTGCCACCCTTTGCCAGTAGGTGCTGGAGCAGGCGAGGCTGCTGCTACCTGCGCACCGCACTGGTGCCGATACCCCATTCAGCTGCTTTTCCCTCAGTTTTGTAAGGAATGAGGCAGTTGAGCAGGTGGTCATCGCCATTATGGCGGGGCAGCCCCGAAGCGAAAGGCTCAGGACTAACAACTGAATGCTAGGGTCAAGTGTCTGGTCTGGCCCTGGTCGCGGTCGTGTGCAGACGTGCCCGGTGGCGCTGCGAGGTGGATCGGCTTGACCCGCTGACCGGCTGCTACGATCGGGGTGCGGCCGTGCGGGCGGTGGCGGGCGCTGGGCTCCTTCCTATTTTGTTCCTTTCAGAATATCTATTTCTAATGTCTTGCTTATATCGACACTATTGAATTCATTTCGACATATTCCTACATTCTCAAATATCCTGAAACATATTCTGTTGCTTCTTTCCGGTTCAGTTTTGGCAAACATTAAATTGGTTGTCAAGGCAGTCTGGCAGTTTAATTTGAGTGGTCTAGTACCGGCGAGGGTTTTTTATTCGGTTAATTAACTGTTTATCTAAGTTTCTGGAGCAATGTCAGACAAAGGTGATTTGGATGTGTTAAAAAGACTGGTGGAGGAACAGAGAGCTCATATAATGCAACTGGAAACTACGGTTGAAGTAGCCATGCAAATGGCAGAGGATGCTGAGGCCTACAGCCGCCAGGATTGCCTCATCCTAAGGGGTGCTCTTGACCTGCGTCCCGGGGCTAGTTTGAGAAGTGAGGTGGCACGACTGATATACTCTCACACAGGAGTAAAAATTGAATATTGGCACATAAACACGGCTCATTGGTTGAAATAAGGAAAATCTATTATGAGATTAAAAAAATAGAAACACCATCTACAGCAAAAGGGTTCCGAAAACAAAACCAAGAGAGGACTATATTTTCACGAATCTCTGACAATTTCAAAGGCCAAGTTAGTGGAAGTATGTAGCCTTAAAAAAGGAAAAAATCATCACCTCATACTGGACCCAACAGGGACAAGTGTACATAAAGAGCGGGAAAGACCTCCCTCCCCTGCTACTGAGGCCTGACTGGAGTGTTGATGACATCCGGGGCAAAATAGCTGCACAACCGAGGGCCTACAGCGAGGCAGTACAAGTTTGGACTGAGCATGCCTCACGTGAACCCAGCAGCCCCCATCCAACACCGTGGCCACGTCGGACAATGACACCGGGAATGGGGAGGGGCAAAATTCGAACGAGGCTGAGAGATCAAATGCAACAGTACCAGCGGAAGCAGGGGAGGGAGCGAAGGAGGAAGTGCATGGACCTAGGAACGCAAACATGGCTAATGAAGAGCGGAAGACTGCTAGCCAATGCAAAGACGATGGGAAAAAGTACACAGACAGGAGAAAGACAGGGGGACAAACACGGGAGCTCTGGGGAACGTGAGGCAGATGAGGTGTTACAGGGCGGGGCTGGACATGCATGTGGTACTAAGGCAGATTCGGAAACAGAGAGAGTGAAGGCACAGACAGAAGTACTGCTTGGGGCGGAGGAGGAACAGGAAAAAGGTAGGTCTGGTGAACATTGTGATACTTTTGGTACCCCAAAAAGTAAAAGCTCACCTGGGAAAACCCCATCACCACAAAGTGACAAAAAACAAAGAAAATCCCACAGAAGAAAAGCTAAATGGTAGACATGGATTCCACACATCAATGTCTGCATTTCCAGGATCAATATTTGGAGGCGATGCAATGATGAGCTGGCGAGCTTGGAATTTTATCATTACGATTTTTCGCGATACCACCATGATGTTATGAAAACTGACAATATGCTATTGCAATATGACAAAATGATCAATTTGCATTTTCAGAAGAATAATTTGAACAATCCAGGCACCTTAAATGACATGTGAAGATTGAAACTCCTATGAATTCGCTTTTCTCGAGAATGGTGTAAATCCAGATTCAGCCTTTATTAGAGCGTCATCTCAATGTACGTATCATGAACTACCCATTCCAGTTTTAGGCCATAAAAGGATTCTCAATTCTACATTTGAATGCTAGGTCCGTCAAGAACAAGTTTAACGGTCATCATCATCGTTGGTGTTTAAGGGCGCGCCGACAACAATGGTCATGTGGCGCCCATAACACTACACAAGATATATACAGAAGTTTAACGAAATTAAACAACTTTTGCAAAAACCAGCTATATTGTTTGGTCTATTATCTCTATATCTGAAACATGGCTTAGAAAGGAAATTGAAAAATATTTCGAATTAGACAATTATACCATGTTTGCTTCTATTAGAAATTCAACACAGGGTGGAGGTGTTACCGCAATATATGTGAATAGGCAATATGAATGCAAACACAGAAATGATCCAGAAGGAATTTAGGCAGAATCAGCATTTGCAGAAGTAACATTTAAAACTGGACAAATGCAGCAAAATATTATATTCGGGGAGGTCTATAAACCCCCAAATTATAATAACGATTTGTTCCTGGAAGGTGTTGAAAAGCTCCTTGATAAACAGGAAAGTAATAAGCTGTAGATTTTGGCAAGGGGCTTCAACTTTAACTTTTGGAAACTGCTAAATGATAGGGAGTCTTCCAAGTTCTTTAATACAATGTCTGCCTACAATTTTCTACCCACCTGTTCAAAACCGACTAAAATGGGCACGAGTGACCCCTCCCTTTTGGACGACTTATTTACAAGTGATATTAACTTAGTTAATCAATCTGGTATAATATTAGACGAAATTTCTGATCATTTACCTATATTCATGACTCTTAAGGAAATCACTCAAAACACATTAAACAAATGCCGAAATCGTATCACGGTTTTTGACAATACTAAGATTAACCAACTGAGAACATATATATCTAGTAATCTAACCAACTTGTATGCTATCGCAGATCCTAATATCTCATGACGAATGCTCACAAATACATTTTAGAACGGAATAAACTATTTTTCAAAAACCTTTACTCCAAGTAGGAGAAGAACTACGATAAAGCATTGGATACCGCCTGGAATTTTGGCGTGCATAAACCACAAAAACAAATTGTTTAAAAAGTGTATTTCCAAAAATCTTAAAAACCAGAATGACCCAGAACTAGAACAACTAGAAGAATCATGTAAAAGATACCATAACGTTCTGACAGGAATCACAAGAGAAGCCAAGAGAAAATAAAGAGACTCTTTTGATGCAAATGAAGGAAATAGAAAAGGAACATGTAAATTACTAAATGGACTAATTAATAAGAAACAAAAATAACGACTATCCGGTAACATTCAAAACTTGCCAAGGAACAATGCCAGATAACGATGAGATTGCAAATGGTTTTAATGATTTTTTTCAGCTCGGTTGGAACCACTTTAGGGGAAATATTCCTCCCTCGGACAAAAGCGCAGTTGACTACTTGCAGCCCTCTAAATATGATGCATTTTGGAATAATCTCTCAACAAATAATGAGCAAATTAAAATTATAATAAAGTCTTAAAATGCTGTCGGAGGATAAATAGATAGGATAAGTTCTAGGATTTAAAAATCGACATACCAGTGTTGTTTAAGTAATTTGGTACACTTCTTTAACCTCTGCTTATCAACTGGAATATTTTCAGACTTGCTAAAAATTGCAGTGATTATTCCGATTTATAAATCTGGAGACAAGGATGGGTTCAACAACTATCGACCTATATCTTTAATTCCAATTTTCTCTAAAATTCTGGAGAAGATATTACATCAATACATACTTGAATATTTAAACGCAAACAACATTCATTACAAATTACAATTTGGATTTCGAAAGCTACATAGCTCCTACATGCCAATCGCCCGTTTATACGACACAGTTACGGAATTTTTAGAAAGAGGTGAGATTTCTTGCGGAATTTTTCTAGATCTAAAAAACACTTGATACTGTTAGTTTCGGAATACTCTTGGAAAAATTACAATTTCTTGGAGTTCGTGGAAAACTTTATGGCATTGTGTGTTCATACCTGAAAAATATGAGTCAATTGACTAAATCTACTTATATATTCTCAGATCGGAAAATTGTCACCACGCGAGTATCGCAGGGCTGGATATAAGGCTCGCTTTTGTTTATTCTATACGTGAATGATTTATTTCGTGTTTCGGAACAGGCCGTCTTTTATCATTTTGCCGACGAAACAGCCAATGTAGTAACAACTGAAAATCCAAACGTTCTGCAACAAAAAAATAAACACTATTCTACCAAAGGTAACTCAGTGGTTTTAATCAAACCGTCTATCGCTTAACCGTCTATTGCGTAACCGTATATCGCTTAGGAAATCGCACTACCAAATTTATTATAAAAGCAACTTTACTGTTATAAAAATAAAACTGAATGGAGTCGAAATAGGAAAAGAAAAAGTGGTTAAGTACTTTTGTGTCATGGTGGATGATAATTTGAAATGGGATGCTCATGTGGCCAACATGGCAGCTCTGATTAGTAGAAATCTGGGAATAATGAGCAGAGCAAAATATTATTTAGAATCACAAGAACTTATTTGTCTATATAATACTCTTGTGCTACCATACTTCAATTACTGCACAGTTCTATGGGGAAGCAATTATTAAACGCATTTCGATAAGTGAATGAAACTTCAAAAAAGGGCAATTCGAATAATTATGAAGAAACCTTTTTACCATCCAACAAATGTGTTTTTTTGTTGAACTCAACTTGTTAAAACTCAATGATATTATTACTGAACAGAAAATTATCATTCTAACAAAATTTTTAAGCCAATCACTACCATTTGCCATCTCATCACTCCTTCAATATCATCATCCTACGAACACTCGATTAGTACAAAATTTTCAGGTTCCTTTATCAACAACGAACTAAGGATAATTTTCAATATCATGCTCGGCTCCAAAAGCGTGGAATCAGATAATATGTCCGATTTTTCCAAATATTGATGACGTTTCATTGCAGAAATATACATTAAAGAAAATTATCAGAGAACATTTTAGGAACCAGTATCGATTCCAGGAGGGGAATCAATAGAATAGTATACTAGTAAATGGATTCAGGTAAAACATCAAGCTATCAGGTACTTTCTTTTTTGTGATCCTTTTTCCATCTCGCTGCCTAGTTTTCTCATAGCCTTTGACTTACTAGGTTTTTTCATTTTATGAGTTTCTTATTTAACCCTGAAAAGCTTTAATCTTCTAATACCCATTTTATAGTACCCAGGTTTTTCTCGAATGTTACTATTTCATCTATTCTTTTCGAGAGCGACTTGGAGAAATACTCAGTTAACAACTTTTGTTTTCATCTGTAAAGCAAAGAATTAATGGAGCAGGGAATGGTGCGGCCTTCAAATAAGATATCAACATACCTGTCCCAAATTTACAATGGACAATTTGTAGTTTGGTCGCATGTGTACGGAAGGGCCTCCTGCCTACCTTTTAAATGGGTAGTGGGTTAAAAAAGTGAGATATGGAAATAGTCAAGGCCCCTTCCTGTTTGTCGAGATTGATTCTGAGTCTCCTTCCAAACGCAAAGGCTGGCTGTGGATTCAGACATGTCTAAGGAGATCCTGGGGGCGGAGAAAGCATACAAAGTGAGCTTCAAGGACAGTGGACTGTTGATTAAAACAAGGGATGGTTCACAGACAAAAAAGTTAATGGGAGTAAAGCTTATTGAGGGCCAGGCGGTAAGTGTGAAGAAACATGACAAACTCAACGGAAGTAAAAATTCGATATATGCGGAGGAGTTGAAAGATTTAGATGCTATGGAAGTAGTGGAGGGACTTAAGGAGTATGAATCAAGCAAATCTGGGGCAAGGGAGGCCAAGCAAATCTGGAAAAAGGTTAGAAACAGGGTGGTAAAGACACCTGTCTTTGTCCTTATCTTTGATCGTCTTGTTTCACCTGAGCCATTCACTTCGAGGGCCGGACACCAGAACCCTTGAGGTTATGTGTCTTAATACGCGCATCGACGGGGGTCTGAGCCACCTTCGCTTTGACGGGGGGCGGGTACCCGCCCCTAAGATCTTGAGAATCACGCTAGGTAGCAAAAAACGGTAAACGGCGTTGGGTAGCCCATCCACTTCTCTATCGAAAATAACTGAATTTTTTCATGTCATATTTAAGGTCACTAGAGGTCAAAACATGCCGTCAGAGGGATAACATGTAAATGAAGGTTTTCTTTCATTTCATCTGAACAAGCAAAGATAGAGCAAAACAATTGGAACTATAAGAATTCTCGCAGCTAGCCGAATCGAATGATATATGAACTTGCTAGGTCAAATGAAATATTTGACCCTGACCTGAGGTCAGGTCAAGGTCAAATTAGATAAAATACATATCATTAGAACCGCAAAGACAAGGAAAATCTAATGCAGTTAAAACAATTTTCCCATGTATTTCCAATGGAGAGGCCATGACTCGTACCTGACCTTAGGTCATCGATATAAAAAATAGCGGAGCATATTTTAGAGAACTCGGTGGGCTAATTATGTGATGAGTTTCAATCGAATAAGTTCACGCCGTTCCGACTTATGCTATCTTAAACTTTTTTGAGGTCAGGTCACTTGACCTGTACTGGCGACCTGACCTGAGATGACATAACCTTAAAAGTTTGGAAAGTTGTAAAAATAATGATAAAACATGTATGCCAAGTACAGCGGCGCTACGCGCCGCCGTTTCAATCTCTGACAAACCCGAGGGGGGCGGGTACCCACCCCCCGCCAATGCGCGTGTTAACCTGCGCCCCACCGGGGGTCCGGCGCCACCTTGCCCCACCGGGGCGGCCATCGATGGCCCCCTCTAACTCCGAAAATATGGACGTTAGCGCAAATCTGCAAAGTGCAATAGAAAACTCGCGTGAATTCAGTAAGAAATTACTTGCATGTTTTAGCGCTCAGGTCAGTGGTTTGACGTCAGAGGTCAAATTAGGTCAAGATCAGCTATTTTCACCAAATATGCAATGATTAAGCAAACTGGTCATAACCTTTATGTCATTAGAGCTATTGAGGCCTGGTAAGTTCATTTGATAGGAAATTGCCAGTACTTTTTCCGCTATGTGGAACGTAAAGACCTCCCGCCAGTGGTTTAACCTCCAGAGGTCCCTCGTGACCTAATATGACCTGAGGTCCGAAAGGTCACAAAGTGACCTTGCCGTATATCAAATGCAAGCTAGTGACAAGACAAACACGATGGTGTTTGTTTTACCGCTCTAGCTTAATTAGGTCAAAGTTATTGTCAAAATACTGTTTTTGACCTCTGGTGACCTTGGATGACCTTGGAAAAGTCAAAGGGTAAATATAACCCCTGGGATCCGTGAAAGGGTGTCCAAAAACGCTGTTCTGAGCAGTCTGAGTATTTGCAATCATTTTTGTGGCTTTTATATCATGAAACAGGTTTTCCAAATGCTTTTCCAATGGGAGAGGTCGCCTCGTGACCTGACCTCAGGGCACGAAATCGAAAAATCCCGGATATACACCTTATAGACCCTGGAGGGGTCATGAAGTGTAGGAAGTTTCAAATCGATCGACTTTGAAATGTAGCTCTTACAGAGCTCTAAAGTTGAAGTGGGTGACCTTGGTTGACCTCGTCTGGTGACCTGACCTTGGGTGACCTGGGGTAAAAATTTCAGGGATGATGGGAAAATGATGCAGTGAGAGGTAGAGCCCTCAACCGCGGTGCTGGCCTCGTTTTTCTGCTATCCCGGAAAAACCTTAGGGGGGCCATCGATGGCCCCGGTGGGGCGAGGGTTAAAGCACTTTCCCACGATAATGGCGGTGTCCACCTGCTGAACTACCTCACCCCTTACAAAAATGAGGGGAAAACGACTGTTGGTGTGACGGTAAACCCCAAGCAAAAGGAAAGAAAATAATGATACGTATAAATTTGCTCTAGCTCTTCTAGGAGCCGATTTAGACCCTGATGATGATGATTTTTTCCGGCTGTCGAATAAGGGTATTCATATGGAGGGTGCCTCGTTATAGGCGCCCTAATCCCCGGAGGAAGATCACAAGTCGGGGCCAGTTGGCCAGCGCCTCCTGAATGGTTGGGTCGTCCCGGTCGAATATATCTCGACGTAGGATCAGGCCATTTTTTAACATGTTAACTGGGGGCCATTTCCCCCCCAGTCGGCCGAAATGCCCCCCCAGTGCCCGGAAATTGGCCCCCAGTGAAATAGACAGATGGCTTAAAATTGAACAAACGCAAACACACCTGACGAAAAGAAGACAGAACACCAAACGATGATAACTGTTTTGTTCTATTGCTCATCCCAAATTGGCAATCCACAAAAATTGTGTTAAGAATTTCCACCAGTGGCTGTCTACTCCATCGTGCAAAAACGATACGAAGCGCGTAGTTAAGGGAAATCCGGGCAAAGCAGCCTGAGCCAGTGGCGTAGCCAAGGGGGGTCCTTGGGGTCCGCGGACCCCCCCTTAGGCTGACCTTATGCACTGGAAAACACGAGCATTGGTCTCAGGGGCCCCTGAGCTTGGTCTCAGAGGGCCCTCCGAGCTCGATCTCAGGCCCCTCCCCGAGGTTAGTCTCGAGGGACCTCCGAGCTTGATCTCAGGGGGCCCCCAAGCTTGGTCTTACGGGCCCCCTGATCTTGGTCTCAGGGGGCCCTGAGCTCGGTCTCAGGGGGCCCCCGAGCTTGGTCTCAGGGAGTGCCCAAGCTTGGTCTCAAGGGACCTCCAAACTTGGTCTCAGGGGCCCCCAAGCTTGGTCCCAGGGGGCCCTCCGAGCTTGGTCTCACGGGCCTCCTGAGCTTGGTCTCAGGGGGCTCCGAGCTCGGTCTCAGGGGCCCCGAGCTTGGTCTCAGAGGCCCCGAGCTTAGTCTCAAGGGACCTCCGAACTTGGTCTCAGGGGCCCCCAAGCTTGGTCTCAGGGCTCCCGAGCTTGGCATCCCATGGGGCCCCTGAGATTGGTCTCAGGGGCCCCCGATCATCGGTATTGAGGGCTCCAGAGTACCGAACATTGATCTCAGGGGGCCCTGAGCTTGGTCTCAGGGGCCTCCGAGCTTTGTCTCAGGGGCCCCTCGAGCTTGGTCTCAAGGGGTCTCCGAACTGGGTCTCAGGGGCCCTCCGAGCTTGGTCTCATGAGGCCCTCCGAGCTTGGTCTCACGGGCCTCCTGAGCCTGGTCTCAGGGGCCTGAGCTCGGTCTCAGGGGCCCCCGAGCTTGGTCTCACGGGCCTTCCGAGCTTGGTCTCAGGGGCCCCGAGCTTGGTCTCACGGGCCTTTCGATCTTGGTCTTAGGGGGCTCCAGAGCTGGTCTTAGGGATCCCCCGAGCATTGGTATCGATGGCTCCGGAGCAGCGAACATTGATTTCGGGAAGTGGGGGGGACAATATTGATCTAGGGGTGCCCCCCCCGACTATCGATATCGAGGGGACTTATGAGCGAGGCACGAGAATTGACCCCATGGGACCCAGAGTTTGGTCTCAGGGGCCCAGGCTTGGGCTCAGGGTCCCCGAGCATTGGTATCGAGGGGCTCCAGAGTACCGAGCATTAGTCTCGGGGGGCCTCCGAATGTTGATCTGGGGGCCCCCCGAACAACGGTGTCGAGTTACTCCTGAAAAAGCGGAAGCGTGGGCCTAAGGGTGCCCCCGAACCTAATCTAAGTGGAACCCCGAGCTTGGTCGTAGGAGCCCCGCGCATCAGTATCCAGGGGCTCCGGAGTATTGGTATCGGGGGAAAGCAATGCTTTCAGGGGCTTCCAAGTGCTGATCTCGGCGGGCCCCCGAATGTGTGGATGCAGTGGCGTAGCCAAGGGCTTGTAGGAGGCCGAGGACCCCCTTTGGGCCAATCTGAACCACTGCAAAGCATTCTCTGATCACGGGGCCCCAGAATCAGTCTCAGAAGCCCCTGAAGATTCATTCTCAGGGCGTCCTGAGTCGGCCGCAGGGCCCCGCCCTGAGGGTCAGTCTCAAGACCCCCAAAGTAGATTTCAGGGGGTCCCTGAGAGTTAGTCTCAGGGGATCCCGAAAGTCGGTCTCAGGGGCCCCGAGAGTCGGTCTCAGGGGGGCCGAACTCGTCCCAGGGTCCCCCAGAGAGTGGTTCTCAGGGCCCTGTGACAGTCTATTTCAGGGGGCTACATTAAAATCAGTCTCAGAGAACCCCAAGAGTCGGTCAAGGGGACCCCGAGGGTCAGTCGTAGAGGACCCCCGATATTTGGTCCCATAGTCTTACGGGCGTCTCTCTCAGGAGTCAATATTTACTTTCAGGTAGCCCCGAGAGTTAATCTGGGGGTCCGAGAGTTAGTCTCATTTGATCCGCAGAGTGCTGATCTCGGGAGGCCCCCGATGGATAATCTTGGGAACCCTCGAGATTGAGCCTGAGGCTGGGCCTCCCCCTAGTTGTTGCATAAGAGGCCCCGAGAGTCAATCTCAGGGAGCACCTAAAAGTTAGTCTTAGAGTGCTGCCGGGAGCTAGTCTCCGGTTCGTCCAAGAGCTAATTTTGGGGCTTTGAGAGTAATTCCCAGAGGTGCTCCCGAATTTTGGTCTCACGGCCCCGAGTTAGCCTTAGGCATCTGAGGGCTAATCTGGGCTTCCGAGAGACAGTCTCAGGAGTGCCGTGCCAAATACTCAGTCTCAGGGGTGCTTCCACGCCTCCCTCCTCGAGTGTTAGTCTCAGGGGGCGCCCCAGGGTTAGTCTCAGAGGGCTGTCGGACGTCATTCCCAGCCCCCCGCCCCACCCCAGAGATAGCCTCAGGGGACCCCCAAGAGCTAATCTGGATGGCTCCGAGAGTCAGTCTCAGCCCCCTCCCCCAAAGCAAATCGGGGGGGGCGGTAAATAGGCCCAGAGGTGCTGCCGATAACTAATCTAGGGAGCCCGAGAGATTCTCAGGAGTCCACAATTTTGGTCAAGAGGCGCCATGAATCAGTATCAGAGACTCCCTGGGATCTAATCGGGAGAGGGGCCGGAAATTAACCTTGTGAGTAGCGCCAAGTGTTGGTCTTAGGCGGCCCCAGAGCTAGTCTCAGGTCCCCAAGAACTGATCTCGGAAGCCCGAGTTATTTTCAGAGGGCCTTTCAGTTCTAGTGTAAGGAGGGCCGGAGAGCCAATCTCGGAGATCCGACAATTAGTCTCACCAGGTCTCCAGGAGTCAGTCTCAGGGGTCCCCTGAAGCTGCCCTCAGGTGTCCCCAAAAGCTAGTCTCAGCGAGCACTCCTCTCCTTCCTCCCCTCCCCTCAAATTTATCCTCAGGGCCCCACGAGAGTAAATTCCAGGGAGTCCCAGTAGGTAGTCTTATGGTACCCCCAAATGCTGGTTTTGGGGGACGTAAGTACTGATTTGCGGGAAAAGTGTTGTTTTCAGGGATCCCAGATACTGGTTTCGGCACAGTGTCAAGTGCTAGGCCCCTTGAGATCTCTGCTCGACCCAGGCGTCAGGAGGGGGGTGGGTGATGGTCCTGAATGGCTTAACACTGGCATAGCAATACAAGCCCTGTACAATAGGGTGGGTCATATTCATGAGAAAAATAAGATTTCCGTATTTTAACTCGGTACTACGATTTTATTATGCAAAATTCAATTCTAACAAACTTTCTCGAAATACATTTTGGTCACAAATTACTTAAAGGTCACAAAAACGAACATATGTGTTTTTGAAATTATGAGTAGAGAAGTTTTAGGATGATGCCGACTCTCACAGGCAGTGTGAGCTTTCGAGCGATCGCGAGCTATCAATTTCAGCCATGCAGACCCCAAATTCAGGTTGCACGTGCCAGGGCAGTTTCTAGTGCACCTTTGGGGAGGGGGATCCAGGACATATAATGAGAAAACACAACTTGTTTATAAAAATCGGTCTAAATCTGCCGAAACTGGGTAATATGTGACTGCGTTCAGGGACATGACCAGATTGCTTCCCCCTGGATCCGTTCCTGGCACGTGCACTTGATAAAATCTGAACGCGAGAAGAAATGGATAAAAGGCGGCGAAATCGCAGTGTTCAGAACCTGAGCTTCGTAAAGCCTAGGTATATCTCCGCATTTAGCAGACTTGATTAAACAAATCGCCATGCTATAACTATTGTGTTTACTTTCCCGCTCATTCTAACTAGTCACGTCATCCATGCTTTCTTAGTTGCTTCATCAGTAACACCTGTACAGGCTTGTGAATTTATTTTGTTTGCAAAACTCATCCCTATCTCCCCTACAGGAGCCTATTTTATTTGATAGCTCTCAAGACGAGGAAGGACCTGACCTCAGGGTTGGTAAATACCTGGGGAAAGGAAAGAGACATGTTGGAGACTGAGCTCCCAACCCTGAGATCTGCTCTTAAGAAAGCGTTGCAGATAAGAGACGAGAAAGTTCTCTCCACTGGAAAGGATCCTAGAAGTGTTAATATGAATGTGATAATGGGCACAGTAGTGAGAGATGTTATCATACTGTGGTCTAAGTCTAACTCACAGTTCATGGCCCCAGTAACAGTGAAATCTCGTGCAATTAAGAAGAGGAAGAGCAACTGATTTGGCAAGATGAGGAGATGTTTGTCCCCCAATTGCAGTGAACATCATTTTTGGATGAGCCCACTCAGTCCCCGACTCGAGATCAGACAACAACAATAATATAACAGACATACTCAAGGATACTGATCCATGCGACACATATGCTTCATCTCCCAGCACTAGCACTGATATGAGGAACTATAGCCAATCAAACACGCTGCAGCGGCCAGTTTAAGGTTCCAGAACTCTGCTACTCAGACCGCAGTAACATGCTCTGCTTTCTGAGAGATCTGATGGAAGCTGGGCACGTTTCAAGAATAGTGTATGTTGCCTCGATAAAAATAAATTATTTTTTTTTCGCACATGTTTCCTGAGAGATCTGATAGAAGCTGGGCACGTTTCAAAGAATAAGTCGTATCTTGCTATGGATAAAATGAAAGTTTGCTTTCTTTCTTTTTATCGAGAGCAAGATACGATTTATTCTTTGAAACGTGCCCAGTTTCCATCAGATCTCTCAGAAAGGCAGAGCATGTTACTGCTGTCTGAGTTGCAGAGTTCTGGAACCTTAAACTGGCCGCTGCAGCGTGTTTGATTGGCTATAGTTCCTATCAGTACTAGTGCTGGGAGACGAAGCACATGTGTCGCATGGCTCAGTATCCTTGAGTATGTCTGTTATATTATTGTTGTTGTCTGATCTGGAGTCGGGGACTGAGTAGGCTCATCCAAAAATGATATTCACTGCACTTGGGGGAACAAACATCTCATCTTGCCAAATCAGTTGCTCTTCCTCTTCTTAATTGCATGAGATTTCACTGTTACTGGGGCCATGAACTGTGAGTTAGACTTAGACCACAGTATGATAACATCTCTCACTACTGTGTCCATTATCACACTCATATCAACACTTCTAGGATCTTTTCCAGTGGGGAGAACTTTCTCATCTCTTAGCTGCAACGCTTTTTTAAGAGCAGATCTCAGGGTTGGGAGCTCAGCGTTCAACATGTCTCTCCCTTTCCCCAGGTAATTCACCAGTAGGTCAGGTCCTTTCTCGTCTTGAGAGCTATCAAATAAAATAGGTTCCTGTAGGGGAGACAAGGATGAGTTTTGCATACAAAATAAATTCACAAGCCTGTACCGGTGTTACTGATGAAGCAACTAAGAAAGCATGGATGACGTGACTAGTTAGAATGAGCGGGAAAGTAAACACAATAGTTATAGCATGGCGATTTGTTTAATCAAGTCTGCTAAATGTGCATATATTCCTAAGCTTTACGAAGCTCAGGTTCTGAACACTGTGTGATTTCGCCGCCTTTTATCTATTTCTTCTCGCGTTCAGATTTTATCAACTGCACGTGCCAGGAACGGATCCAGGGGGAAGCAATCTGTTCATGCCCCTAAACGCAGTCACATATTACCCAGTTTTAGCAGATTTAGACCGCTTTCTACGGACAAGTTGTGTTTTCTCATCATATGTCCCGGACCCCCTCGCCAAAGGTGCACTAGAAACGACCCTGGCACATGCAACCTGAATTTGTGGTCTGCATAGCTGAACTTGATAGCTCGTAATCGCTCGAAAGCTCACACTGCCTGCGAGAGTCGGCATCATTCTAAAACTTCTCTACTCATAACTTCAAAAACACATATGTTCGTTTTTGCGACCTTTTAAGCAATTTGTGACCAAAATGTAATTGAAAAAAGTTTCTTAGAATTGAATTTCGCATAATAAAATCGTAGTACCGAGTTAAAATACGGAAACTTTATTTTTATCATAAGTATGACCAACCCTACTGTACAAGCCTATCAGAGACTTAAAGTCCAAGGAAGTACTTACCTCTCCAAGCCCCCGGGATCTCCAACCAATGGCTAGGGAGGAGTAAGTGAGCGGTTTCATCAGTAGGACCGTCCATGGAAAAGGATGTATATAGCATCTGGGGCACACTCATATATCCTTTTTATTGAACGTCCTTTTTCCTTTCCATTTCTTTTAGATTTTGGAATACAATCCAGAGATATCGCTTAAAATCCTAGGCACAAAGAAGATTCTCCAAAATCATATTTTCGAAAATTTATATTCTCCCATTGCGTACCAAAAGGATAAATTGAAACATGTCGATCAGGCACCATTACTGAAGGAAAGGCAAAAATTCATCTAATTTTAGCATCCATAATAGCAAATCGAACAGGAAATTTGGAACTTCAGCTGGTTTTAAATCTATTAGCTTAGTCCCAATTACTACCGTCCTAAATATTCTGAAATAAACAACTTTCAAATATTTTCGTAGGAAACCAAACAAACAAGGAAAATGACAAACATTGATGAGCATAATCCCAAAAATAGATATGAAAGGCTTAAAATAACAATGACAGAGTAATCCAAGGCGATGGTTATCTCAGGCGCCTATTGTTTTGGTGATTTGCTCATTTACAACATAGCAAGGGTAAGAAAGTAACTGTGATGAATTCATCAGGATCTTTCCCCGGAATAGACGTTATATGACGTCTGGAACACACCACCGTCCACCATATCCCTTGTATTTTTGTTCATTTTTTCCATTTCTTTGGAAACTTTCTGATTAAAGAGTTCATTAATTTGACACCCGGAAAAAATTGGTAATCATTTTCCGTAGAACACCATTTCTTCGTACTCAAAACGACTGACATTCAATAACTTCATACCTGATTACCAGAGTGAATTGAGGTAAAGTCAGGTTTAACATCATGCACGCAGCAACATTTGATTTCCCGAAATGTGCCACAATACTGTTATTATAGCCACGCTGTCATATAGGTATGGGCCAGCCTTAATAGTTGGTGGCCTAAATTTACCAACACTTGGTCGGATCGAGAAAAATCAAACTATAAACAAAATAATAACAAGCACTTAAAGGGAATGTGGCACCTTCACAACGTGATTTTAACTGAGATAGCCAAGTTGTAAAGCAGGTCGGAAAACCCGGTACTCCACATTTCATTTGTCTTGAGAACTCGATATTTCCGTAGAAAAAAGCTAAAACCTACCTGACACCAGCCCCCTCAGCCCCCGTCGCCGGCGGCCATTGTTGTGAGCTACTGGTGTGACGACATATGCTGACGTCACGATGAGCATCAGCCAATCGAAGCCCTTGAAGCGTTTCAAGTATGGTAGTGGTTGCCAGATTGTGACATCATCCACAGGCTGATATTTATTTCTTTTTCTAGAGGAGTATTTTTAAAAACCAAATATTGAGCTTATTGTACATTTTTCAGAGAAATCGTGAGTGGTTTCATTATTTTTTACTAGAAGTACGCCTAATAACACTTAACTCCAGGATTCGACCAAGGTGCCACATTCCCTTTAAGAAGGGATAGAAAAATTCCGTCATGTAAATGTTATAATGCCAAAATATTATACGCCACATATAGGAGATGGGCCCCGACTACTAAGGGGCCCCCGGCCTGGGGCCCCCGACGGTAGTCGGACCCCCTTGGCCGAATCCTGGCTACGCCACTGGCCTGTGCACCAACTAATTACAACGCTGGAGATAACCTAAAACCAATGAAACATCGTGTTTTATCCGACCGGAAGCCCAGCCAGTACCGGGGAATTGCAAGATGCTCTAAGTACTTCGCAATTTATTTATTTATTATTGTGGTGGTAGCATTGATAAAAGTTATAGTGAGATCGCTGCATATTTTTTCTGTAAGTTTATAAGTTGTTAGTTGGCTTTTCTCATTGATTCCTTGATGTTGTAAATGGGGAGAGATTATATATTCGGCCAGCCCTTCGTCCGAATCAAAGCTGGCTCCTAAGAAACCCTTCTAACAGGGAAAGAGTTGGCGACACCATATGACCGTGGCAGTTGGTGCGTCGATAAGCCCCAAAAATTATGAACTAGTCTTTGCACTACATTTCCTAGAAGATTTTGACAGCAACAGCCGCACATCAAAGTAGCTATGTACATAGAAACTTGTCTCGATTTAGACTATAAGCCACATGTGTTCGATACTTTAGGAATTTGCTTACCTTGCTATACTCATAAAGAAAAATAAGAAAATAATTTGTTTGTTTCGAATACATTGCGGCAGAACCAGGATTGCCAAGCTGGCCATTTTGTGGCCAAAGATTTAGATTTTGTTTTTTTGTCGTGTTTGGCCGCGTGATTTTTTCGGTTGGCCCTCTCTTGGAATCTGGCCTTCTTTGACCCTTTTTCTAGCAGCTGGCACCAAGTTCTTTTTGGTTTGCCCTTTGTATAAATATGGCTTCTCTTGGCCTTTTCCGGGCTTGAAGAAGACGTTCTGACACCAATAAAGGATCAGAGCAGCAGAGATAACTGCTATGCCAGTGGAAGGAGAACTCTGTGAAAAACACGATCCAAATAAATGACCCACCGAAAACCGGACGCAAAGGATGCCGACTATAGGCACATTTTGGGTGGAAAGTCTACGGCACAGTGCGTTTTGAGGCCCCACCCTCCCCCTCCTATTATTATTATTGTGGTGATAGCATTGGTAAAAGTTATAGTGAGATCGCTACATATTTTTTCTGTAAGTTGATAAGTTGTTAGTTGGCTTTTCTCATCGTTTCCTTGATGTTGTAAATGGGGAGAGATTATATATTCGGCCAGCCCTTCGTCCGAATCAAAGCTGGCTCCTAAGAAACCCTTCTAACAGGGAAAGAGTTGGCGACACCATATGACCCTGGCAGTTGGTGCGTCGATAAGCCCCAAAAATTATGAACTGGTCTTTGCACTACATTTCCTAGAAGATTTTGACAGCAACAGCCGCACATCAAAGTAGGTATGTACATAGAAACTTGTCTCGATTTAGATTATAAGCCACATGTGTTCGATACTTTAGGAATTTGCTTACCTTGCTGTACTCATAAAGAAAAGTAAGAAAATAAATTGTTTGTTTCGAATACATTGCGGCAGAACCAGGATTGCCAAGCTGGCCATTTTGTGGCCAAAGATTTAGATTTTGTCATAGAGATCTACTATAACTAGAGCGGACAGCACACCTGTGCGGACGTCAAAATTGAACGTTTTGTTAGTACAAATCTGGGCCTCTGTGGGGAAGCTCGTGACGTTTTACTGAAACACCTCTCTGCCAAGCGTCTGAAAACTTCTGGTTACCAAATAAGTTCTAAAGTTCGTTAAAAAGTTGCGGTTCTGTAGCATATAGGTGATGCTCCTGGAACAGGTCTGAAAATTGAAAATGTCAGTATTTATTTCATTTTCACTACATAGAATAATGAGGCCACTGAAAAACACGATGACTTTTTACATGTCGTCTTCCGGCAAGGTTGGATCTTGTAATAGATAAGATAGGATCAGCCAATGGTAAAGATCAGGGACTGGTGTGCTTATCATAAATTTGATGCTTTTGACGATGATCCTATTCTTAACACTTTAAAATTTCAATCATCTATTGAAGAACACTATGCGCTCAGACTTACTCATATAGGAATACATAGGGTCTTCTAGGCTCCAACAGCGTTGAAATTCACAGTGACTTTTTAGCCAGGTCGGATGCCCAGCTTAGATAAGTATCAAAATTAAACACTTCTAGCGGCGGCGGGCTTCGGCATCCATTTCATTCATCGTGCAAGCTTTCATACTTAATTACTTGAACTTATCGAGTCGGCTCCATCTAGTAGATGCGCAGCTATCTGCTGCCTTGGTTTTACATCGTTCCCATGCACCTCATGCTCCATGCACCACAAGCCACCCATTAATCAAGGAGGGAGTCAGGGTTGACAACGTTGCACACTCAAATATTAGGTGCTCCAATGTTTCATCACCGCTTTGACAGAGGGGGCACACCTGGTTCTCCTGAGTGTGTCTCCTTATAATGCTAGTCGCAACCCAGGATTGTCCAGTCAGCAGATTTATCTTCGTGAGTGTTGCTGGTCTTCCAATGCTGCTGTATCGACTTGCAGGCCGGAAGAGTTCAGGAGCTGCATTTTGCATTCAGGAGTGCATTTTCTTCGGTTACTAGTCTGGGCAACCAGTGAAGACCCATGAGCTTGTTTCCGGCTTCCAGGGTTTCAGTCAGTGCATAGCTCGCTAATGCCTGCTGGGCCATCTTGCTCCAGCGTTCAATAATTACGCTTAGGTTCTGTTCCCCTAGCTCAGCAGGATATTTGGAAGCTGCAGCCCTTCTAGTTTTCTGTTCCACTGTTGGGCAAGGCTGGTTCTCCGATCATCATTAACGGCTCCATGTAGTATCACATAGTAGGTATGTGAGTTCATGTTCCTTTGCTGCATGGAGAAGGAATCCGATAAACTAAAATGTGATTTTCACAATGAAAACCCGGCATGACGGCGCCCCCAGCATGGTGTACACCACAGTCTTCTGTGTCCTTGATGGTAGTCCTTGCATTAGCGGATATATCCGTAATATCATGCCTTCTAGAAAAAACATGTCTGTCATGCTCGTCTGATTAACTGCCAGGCTGTAGCTCAGTATTGGCTCCGCATATATTTTCCATGTGGTATAGAGAGTGAGGGGGCTCGTTCTTCTAATACTCAATCCATGGTCAAATCTTGCATACAATGCTCTCCTGGCTCGGTTCATGGAATTTTCGATCCGTTTTTTGGCTACCGCTCGAGGGGACATGGCGATGCCTAGATGGAAGTATTCGGCTGCTTTATCAATAACTTCTTCTCCCAGTCTCCACTCATTACGCGAGCCAGTTCCGTAATCGAGAATCCTGCTTTTTGCTTCATAGAATGTTTTTCATAGAATGCTTGGTAGAATGATTGTCACTTCTTTCACAGCTCAGGCCAAACTGAGAAATTTGACCAGCGCCTTAATACAGCTTAATTCAACAAACGGTTGCTATGACAACGATCTAATGTACCACTAATCCTCGCAATGAATAATGGCTTTCCCTGCCAAAATTATTTAGTGGTGGGCTAAATCCAGAGGCTCTCGTTGAAATTAGCACGTGATTCTCCAATTAACCTGGCCAAGATTTGTACTAACAAAACTTTCAATTTTGACGTCGGGGTATTGAGGTTTTGTATAGGATGTCCGCTCTAGTTATAGTAGATCTCTATGGATTTTGTTTTTTTGTCGTGTTTGGCCGCGTGATTTTTTTCGGTTGGCCCTCTCTTGGAATCTGGCCTTCTTTGACCCTTTTTCTAGCAGCTGGCACCTAAGTTCTTTTTCGTTTGTCCCTTGTATAAATATCGCTTCTCTTGGCCTTTTCCGGGCTTGAAGAAGATGTTCTAACACCAATAAAGGATCAGAGCAGCAGAGATAACTGCTATGCCAGTGGATGGAGAACTCTGTGAAAAACACGATCCAAATAAATGACCCACCGAAAACCGGACGCAAAGGATGCCGACTATAGGCACATTTTGGGTGGAAAGTCTACGGCACAGTGCGTTTTGAGGCTCCACCCTCCCCCTCCTACTTACCAAAATCCTATATCCACCACTGTTGAAAGGGCAAAAACTCAGTTGGAAAAACAGGAAAAATATTAAATGTTAGCGGGGAGTGGTGCGGCTAAGATACTTGATGATGGTAAAAAATGTTCTGGTTATATGGCTAAAATCATTTGATAGTCACGCGGGATTGAAGGGGCACTCCTGGCCTCCTATTTACCCGCGCCCCACCGGGGGTCCGGCGCCACCTTCGCCCCACCGATGGCATCGATGAGCCCCTTTCTAACTCCGAAAATATGGGGGTTAGCGCAAATCTGCAAAGTGCATTAGGAAGCTCATGTAACTTCAGTATGATTTTACTTCACATGTTTAGGCGCTCAGGGGAATGGTTTGACCTCCAGAGGTCAAGTTGGGTCACGATAAGCTATTTCTACTAAAATATGCAATGCTTAAGAAACCCGGGCATGGCTCTCATACCATTAGAGCTATTGAAATTTACTATAGTACGCTTGATAGGAAAGTGCCGGGGCTTTCTCTGCTATGTAGAACATAATGACCTCCCGCCAATGGTTTGACCTCCAAAGGGCACCTAATAATAATATTTGTTGGGGTTTAACGACGCACCAACTGCCAGGGTCATATGGCGTCGCCAAATCTCACCCTGTTGAAAGGGATTTTGGGGATCAGATAGACTTATTCAGAGGCTCCGCCGAGACTTGAACACGGGACCGGTGGCTTAGAAGACAAGGGTGCTATCCACTACCTAAGCCACCTCATCCTCCCAGAGGGCACCTCTTGACCTAACATGACCTGAGGTCACAAAAGGTCAGAAAGTGACCTTGCCGTACATCAAACGGAAGCCATTGATGAGACATACACGATGACGTTTAATTCAGCGCTTTAGATTGATGAGGTTAAAAGTTATTGTCAGAATACTGTTTTTACCCCTGGTGACCTGTGATGACCTCAGATAGATCAAAGGGAAGATATCGCCCCTGGAATCTGTGAAAGGGTAGCCAAGAATGCTTTTCTGAGACATCTGAGAATTTGCAACCATTTGTACGACTTTCAGATCTTAAGGCGGATTTTTCCATGTTTTTTGTATGGGAGAGGTCCCCTTGTGACCTGACCGCAGGTCACCAAATATAAAAAATCTGGATATACAATTTGTAAAACCTGGAAGGATCATCAATCATAAATAGTTTCAAATCGATTAGATTAGAAATGTAGCTAATGTAGAGCTCAAAAGTAGAAGTGAGCCTACCTTGGTTGACCTTTCCTGGTGGCCTGACCTATTGTGGCCCCGGGGTAAACAATGTTTAGCGTGCGTGGGAAAACGATGGGCGGAGAAGTAGACCCCTCAACCACAGTACTGTACCTCATCGTATTTCTGCTATTCTAAAAAAACTTAGGGGCCATCGTTGTTCCCCCGATGAGACGAAGGTTAAATGGCCAGTGCGCTAAAGGAATATTGCGTCAAGTCAAGATCAAACTGTCAAAAATTTGTTTTAAACAGTGATACAAGTTTCGCTTCTGTGAGTTTATGATGACTGCGAGGGGTCGTTTTAGTCTCAAATCTGACTTCTGTGATAAGTATTTGGCTGTTTTAGTGAAAATAAAATTTGGTCCCTTTTGGCCCTGCTTCAAACTCGGTTTGGCCATTTTGTACTGCAAAAACTTAGCAGCCCTGGGCAGCATCTATAATTTCTAGAAGATGGGAAGACACAAAAATTGGGCAATTTTTTTTAAAACTAGCGTTTCTAAGTCTTATTAACGCCCCCCCAACGGGGTGTCGATCCCCTGAAGACACATAATGGCCAGCACAAGAAATGCCCCCCACTGACACTTCCTTAAAAAAATGCCCTGCGTAGGATGGCGCGCGCAGGGCACAGGGTCAGCAAGTGTCGTAGAGTTTCCTCCTCCTCATTGCACTCTGGGCAGGTAGCCTCAGGGTCTAGTCCAATCCGCTTTCGGTAGTGGCGAAGAATAAGAGAATGACCGGTGCTTAACCACGCCACCTCAACACTTTCCCTTCGTGAGAGACCCTGGCGGTCTCCTAGAGTAGGCCGTTTGGTGCCGCACTCTTGCGCGTAGCGGGTAGGTGCTATGTGTTTCGTCCATTTTTTGTGGACGTATCGACGGAGGCAGCCTTTGGCCGATTGGAAATCTATCAGATCAGATATTTAGACCCTTGTTTTGTCGGCCTCATTTTGAAGAACAGTCACCTTAAATGGGTTTAGAAATGGTGTCATAACTCGGTGAGCTGACCTGGTCCGACCTTATGCCAATTTTCAACCTATATCGAATTGATCACCAGGGAGCTATGCAAAGCAACGCATCTCTCATTGAAATAGGCTCGGAATCATTAGCAAAACAACCGAGGCGGATTTCGATCAGATCTCCGACGTTGAAGGAGTAGGACCTATCAAAATCACGGAATCCCAATATTCCTAAGCACAGACATGCACCACAATTTGCGTCCCATTAACATATTTCTTTTGGTGGGATGGAGCTGAAGCTGAGGTCTGAAGCAAGAAATCAGAACGGAGCCAGATTTACCCCATGCCTGCTCGGAAACAAGCTACCTCGCCATCAATCCACCCAGATTTACCTCATACCTGCTCGGAAACAGACTACCTCACCATCACTCCACCCATATTTACCTCATACCTGCTCGGAAACAAACTACATTACTGTTACTCGACCCATATTTACCTCATACCTGCTCGGAAACAAACTACGTTACTGTTACTCGACCCAGATTTACCCCATGCCTGCTCGGAAACAAACTACCTCACCATCACTCCACCCAGATTTACCTCATACCTGCTCGGAAACAAACTACCTCACCATCACTTCACCCATATTTACCTCATACCTGCTCGGAAACAAACTACGTTACTGTTACTCGACCCAGATTTACCCCATGCCTGCTCAGAAACAAACTACCTCACCATCACTACACCCAGATTTACCTCATACCTACCTGCTCGGAAACAAACTACCTCACCATCACTCCACCCAGATTTACCTCATACCTGCTCGGAAACAAACTACGTTACTGTTACTCGACCCAGGTTTACCTCATGTACGCTTGGAAACAAATTACCTCACCATCACTCGTTCTATTGGCACAGTCACCTCATCAAAGGAAGTTGTATGCAGTGATATTGTATGGGCAAAAACACGACAAACAATACCTTGCAGTTTCTTGCGCAATAGCCTTCCGGCTAATGGGTAGTGTGTTTGCGACCATCCTGTTTATTTCCCTCGGGGGAGGAGTGTTCCCGTTTTCTTGTGTTTTTTTCACTGAACTCAGCGTTGTTGAAACAAATACTGTGGACTGAAATAACGCTCGCTTTCAGGGGTCTTCTTCGAGAGCAGTTTAGGCTTAACCAATTTGGAAATCTTCGGTATCTTGCTTATTAAAAATCTTGCCTAGAAAGACAATGCATTTTCAGAAGGGGGAGGGGGAGCATTCATTTGGTGCTTAAAAGACTGTAAGACTACTGAATATGCTGCCTGTCTGGTTGCTGGCTGGCGGAGCAGGTAAGAATAAAAAGTCCATCAACGAATAGCAAGAGATTCCTTTCACAAAGCGAGGACAGGCAAATTCACAATCATTCACTGCTGGTCGCCTGATGAAGGCGAGATTCGGATGGAGCTGAGACGGCAGTCTCATCTCGGATTTAACACTGGGGATTAGGTCCAGAGCGGGCTGATGCGGACCCTTGCCGCGCTGAAGACAGATGCAGCGCGCATGAGCCTCATTGATTTTCGGCGTTACTGGTGCTTTTCGCTCGGAGTAGGTGGAGAACACCAGTCATGTGTAAAAGCCACCCGCTGATCGGCGAGGCTATCAGTTTCCCATCGGTGGTGGCAGCATGGCCAGTATTTACACGGGAGGAACTTTCATCGGCAACCCGACGTCGCTCATCAGCTTTCTCCAATACTGTCAGTGCCAACTGCACGGCTGAATGTATCGAAGCCGCCAGACTAAGCGATATTCTGCCACCTTATTAGGACTTTCAATTACCACACCCAAACTAGATGGATGTTATTCAACGACCGGGCTGAAGTGTGATTCGATTGACTTGTCCGGGCCGGGCTGCGCCGGACCGACATTTCGTGCTTCTAGAGGGTTAATTGGACGGAAAATGATTTTTCTACTAGTTTGCTTCCTCTCCCTGTTTTTCAAGCTGTGCTACGTTATCGTGTGCCAGGCGCGCTTGGAAGCGATTGGTTCATTTGCGGAGATTTCGCCGCTCTCTTGTATGCGGTACCGGTAGTTTAAGATTACAGCCACAGCCGCAATCTACCTGATTGCGGGCTGTCACACTCGATGGGATGTTCCTGAGATCAATACACATCGCTGTAGACCGGCGGGTGAAATACTCCAGACTTTTTTATTGGAATCCTGGAATCTGGAGTATTTCACTATCATACTCCGGACTTTTTGATTGGAATTATGTAGCACTCCGGTCCTCTCTGGGAAGCTGAACACTCCACTGGGTTTGTTCCGGTTGTTATATTCCAGGCGTCAGAATCGGGCGGTGGCTGATTTGAAAACTGCGTCACTCAGTCGACTCGTACTGTTTGCTCCACCAGGTCGACTGGAATCCTGGGTCGCCGAAACCCTTTTCCTTCTGCACTTGGTGGATCTCGGTCAGAAGGTCGTCGCTGATGCCTCCCAGCTGAGAGAGAGAGAGAGAGGGGCATCAGTCTTGAACAAGCGTTTCAATTCCTTAAAATAGCTGTGATAGACCTGCATCTCCCGAGAGAGATGGATCACGGTAATTTTGCATGAAATGTAGGCAATCAAGCATCTATAAATAGAGGGAGTGGAAGAGCACTGGGCGCTGGCTTCCGCCGGCAGACGCGTCGCCGGTGGCAGAAGGCGACCTCTCATCACAGCCGACGCACCTTGAGGGCGTACTTGTAAGCCTGCTCGGCGAGCACGCGCTGCTCGGAGAGCAGACTGGCCAGGCTGAGGTAGGCCCAGGTCTCGCCGCAAACGTTGTCCAGCAGGTTAGCCTCCCGCAGCGCCTCCTCTGCTTCGCCGTAGTGGCCCAGCTGCAACAGACAACGCGACAACTCGTCAACCTCAGCGGTTCACATGGGCAGATACAGACAACAAACCGCGCTCAGGTGGCATGAAACTTCCAAATCTGGAGAAACTTCATCTTGTCACTAAATTTACTCTTCGGTCCCATTAGGACGAATGAGTAAAGCAGTAACTCGAAACGGATCGCCAAATATATAGATAAAAGAGATCTAAGATAGGGCATTCATCGTCATGTTGAGGGACTCGTTAAGACCAGGATACATTCATCGACGGCTCGAAATAGTTCCGATGACGCACCGCATGACAAACGGAGATGCGACAATGCCGTCGCTCATGATTTCCGTTAAAAACAGACTCGATACCATGTTGTAGTCTTCGGAGGTCCGCCCGCCAACCTAATTGACATCATCGTCACCGCAGACCTTATCGCTGCGGTTGCATAGGTCGCCACGTCCCAGGCCTGAGGCAGCTGGGGTGGACGATCTCATTTATAACAAGTCAGACTGCTGCCGGCTTAATAAGTGGTGGACTTGTTCCTTTCCGTTATTCCGAAAGCCGAACGCTGGTATTCTGGAAGCCACTGATACCTGGTAGTTACCATCGTAATTACGACGTAATCATACATAGTAAAACATGTTAAACATCGAGGTCCCTGAGCCTTCCTAAATCTCCGGGAGTCTCCACTGCAACCACAAAGCGACGACCAGTATCTTGCATCTGATGGGTTTTCATTTTCTGTCACCACTAGCCTTTACCCTTTCTCTGCGGTATTATGTAAATTGAAGGTCCAAATTCAAAAGCGTAAATATAATCATGCTCTTATCTAATTATCATGAGATCGCTGAACATAGTACTCTTTGACGTCGGAGTTGGTGCCCGATATAAGGAATCCATGAGCCAAACCCAGGCTTTCTGTGGAGAGTGGACTGTCATTAGGGCGGCTATCTTTGAGGAAGTTTTCGAGGCCGAAGTTGGACGTAATATTTCAAGGGGCGCCAATCGGCTTTTACAGCCACCTTACCCATTATTTTTCTGAGACTTTCTGAGTCCGGTGACGTCGCATGTGCATTATACAAGTTCATCAACTCCATGTGTGCGCTCGTCGTGGGCTACATGTACCAAATCTTCCTGGGCTATGCTTATTGTTCGCTTGATTACTTAGTGAACACTGATGCTAAATGTTACATATCAGTTTTTTATTGAAGGGAATGGTTCACTTTTTCTAAATTATGAAAAAAAGACTATTTATGGCCAAAACAAGCCTAGAAATCAGTAAACCACATTTGTTCCATCTTCAATCCCTCAAACAAAAAGATCACCTCTTTTCTCACTACCCTGGGTTGACCTTAGTATCGCGTGTAGTTACGACGCTCAGCTCAGCTGGCTGCTTGCGTCATGTAAAGCTGCAGTCATACAATTCTGATCACGTGACATGTGTTGCTAGATAGAACAAGAGATTTACTCATGGCTTGAAATCCTGAAATAGTCTTTATCTTGAACTCTATATTGTGCGGAGGGAGATAGGCGATAGAAGATAGCCCTGGTAGCCACAACAGCCACAACCTCCAGGCTCAGCGATCAGGGCTACTTCTGACGCACAGACATATGCACAGTCCACAACGAGAGAAATTTGGGATTTGCACTCGACAGCTGAAAGCTTCTATCCCTCTTAAACGGCTACATCTGTACGGAACAAGATTGATAAGCTCATTTCCGCCACGTATCTGCCAATATGAGGCAGGGTTTTTATATGAGCCAGGGATTAGCACCTTCAGATTGTATGGTGCAGAATACGATATTGATGAATGTTTCAGAGTGTTGTCTGTTGGACCGAGTCCCACCAGCACTTTCGCTGTGGTCTGTAATACCGACAGAACAGTCAGAAGGAATTTTCGGTCGTACATCGCAAGGACTTCGGAAGTACAGGATTTGGCAGCCCTGGGCACATTCGTCTTAGGGCTATACACACATTGGAGGTATAGAACTCATCGACCAGAAAAATTATTCGAGGAGCACACGCACAAGGGATGTAAAGCTCGACAGCCGAGGGCACATTCGACCTAGGAGCACATACGCAACGGGAGTGTACATTTCAGCGGTCGAGGTCACTTCAGAACCAGGGGGCACGTGATTTCTGTGAGTTTGACCCAAGTCGTATATTGGTTGCCCCCTGAAGGGTACATCGTTTTTGCGAGATCATCTGTCCGCCAATATGCTCACAATTTTCTTTTTCCCTTCACACATTCAATTTGCTGTGTTGAGAACAGCTACCATGCAGTTATGGTACCTAATCTATAACAGTAGAACCCGTCGTCACGAGCTGCTTTCAACTCAGAATGTCGAAGGATTTTCACTCGATTTTCATGGTTATTTCCCACCAGGGGCATTCCACGACAGATTGGCAAGTCGATAACAACCTCATATCGCAGATTTTGGTGTATTTTTTGTCAGGGGGCTATTGATGGAGCTGATGACAATTTTTCGTATTCAATTTCCTCCCTGACTTACGGTTTGAACATTATAGCCTCAGGCATTTTGACTATACCCACTTACATGTATTTTTTAAGACGAAAGTTTTCCTGTATGCTTCCAAAAATGTCATAAAAACTTGAGCTATGTCTCTTAAGGACGAATTATGAATTCTGGCTGATGAGAAATATAATTAAAAAATGAATGTATTTTACATTCTTGAATTTTTCAAAATCTATAAAACTTTTTTTTCCTGTTACTTATTTTAAACTTTTTGAGGCTCATATTACTCTTTATACTTTTCTCTATAAAATTCATCAATAAAAACAATGGATTCTTTAACAGAAAGCAAGTTCTAAGCCCCCAAACGTCCCGATCCCCACTTTTGTGAGGTTCGTGAGCCAGCGCGGCCCGCCGTCGCTCCGTTGCTGCAACTATCAAACGTCTCTGGTCATGAAAAAGGTGTCAATGATGGGATTGGAGGGACATAAGGCTAAGGATATATCTAAAACAATAAATTGTAATCAATGTCCCATTCCTTAACACCCGCACTGGAGAGGGGTCTGACACTTACGCGCAGTGGAGGGGGGACTGGTAGGCCCCTAAGCTTTCGGAAACTAAGAGGCTTAGAAAATTTCCGGTTGGGGGCTGGGTGGTAACTATTGAAAACTATATTATGAACGATTTTAGTTGACCTAGGTTAGTATCGTCAAGTTCAAGTGGTCATAAGGGACAAGTATCAGCCGTGCTGGGGATTCATCCGGTAAGGCCGTAATTAAACGCAATAAGCCCAGAATGCACTAAAAACGGACCAAAGTCATAGTGAGAACGTCCCAAAAAAGTAAAATTAACTTTTTCATTGCTTGCCTCGATCTCTACCGAAAATTTTTCAACAAACAGTACTCAAATTAGCTACTGAGCTCAAAAAACGCTTCGATAAGGCAATCACGGGAAAAGGAACATTGAATATTCACAAGTTCGTACCGGTTAATTCAAAGACCGTTATTGTCCATTAGCTCTCGAATGATGAGGGACAGAAGTTTCGAGTTTCACTTTGAATATGTGAAGTTCAATGGTGCCAGGTGATGGAGTCGTTCTTCCGATCCGTGGGTCAGATCTTAAGTAAAGCAGCATGTCTTAATCTTATATGTTCGAAAAGCGGTTGTCGGCGTGGAAGTTGTGTGGCTTTTTGTTTGTGATGTGTGCTTTCTAATATAAATTGAACTGGGATACGTTAACTTTTTTAGGGTATGGATAGAAAAAGAGAACTATCTAAAACAAACCTAAGACAACAGTAGTAATCGGCTCCTGACCCATTATCCTGACGCTACATTTTCAAGCAAATGCACCAGTGTTGGAACTGTTACGAATGTTCCGGTAATACATTTAGTTTTCTTGGAATAGGAATTCGTCTTTTTGGCTCATGATCAGGCACTCAAACACACACTTATGCAAGTAATGGGATATCTATACCATTGCTGGTTTGGTCCACAGAGCCTGTGCCCGTCTTACCTACCATGCCCGT
The DNA here is from genome assembly GCA_034440635.1 of Lepas anatifera. NCBI lineage: Eukaryota > Metazoa > Arthropoda > Thecostraca > Lepadidae > Lepas > Lepas anatifera. The sequence continues at coordinate 271,112 of JAOTON010002243.1, forward strand.
CTTACCACCCTCTCCCCTATGCTTATCTTTGCAAAAGTTTGGAAGTGCATTTTAGACATATTCGTGTCAATTAATAGATATTAAACTTACATATTTGTATTGTTCAGACTTTTGCAATTATTTTCATGTAACCTTTTGTAGGAATACATTCAATTTAAATGGCTAAAAACTCAGGCGAAAAGTCCGATGCACGCGTCCGATGCTGGATTGCCCGAGGCTATAACTCCGAAACCATTATTCGGACGAAATTAAAAATAATACATCGTTTTCAGCACCACTGAGAACCCTAGTCCCAAATTTTCACGAAAATCTGAGATGTGAGGGTGTTATTTCAACCCAGCCCCCCTCCAACAGCAATCGCAAACCACCGGATGTGACGTCATACCTCGTAGCATGTAACATGAGAAAATTGAATGATTAAATATCCAAATTGTTTGCAAAAAGAGGCCCACAATTGAAAATAAAAGTTTTATTCATTCCATTTTGGATAAACTTGATTACCGTGTATTCTCACACATTCGTAAGCGGGAAGTGCCATTAGCAGCAGTTCAACACACGGCTCAATGCTGAAGGAATTCCTCTACGCCCGTGTGACGTCACTCGGGCGTGGAGGAATCCCTCTGGAACGTACCTTTAAGTAAAGGTATCTTAATTTCAACCCATAGATTTTTTATTTGTCGTGGAATGCCCCACCACTAAAAAACAAACAGTGGAGAGGGGTGTGGCGTGAACGCACAGTGAAGTGGGGTCCTAAAGCGTCCTTCCAATGAGATATAAAAACGAAGAGGGTTAGAAAAATTCCCGTATTTGGGCTTGTGGGGGGCTATGGTGATCTTCATTATGACCAACCATAACTGAATTATAATATATTAAGCCAATATATTTAAGGTTAGACTAGGTCATACATTTTAAATCCGGGCCATGCAGGGGACCTATTAGAAAAGTCCAAAACTATTTAGAAAAGTCGTAAATACGCCAAGAGCGGAGTCAGGACATGAACGTAAGGCCCCGTGCAGTTGCTCCTGAATTAAAGGGGTCAAGGCCATTGGATGTCATTGACCTATGGCGTAACAATATGATATATCTCGCTCAATGTGCACTGTAACAAGCATTCTAGTAACAGTTGGAAGGGAAATGAAGATTTTGCCTTGACGGATGGCCTTTGAACTTGACCTGCGGCCCTGAACTTAATATCAACTAGCCTTATCTATAGCACCATAAGATAATATACGTCATATTAGGTAACATCATCTGACCGGAAGCACTGGAGTCAATGACCCTGAAAATCGTGGTATGACCTTGACCTGCGAACTTGACTTGTCTTTCATGCGAGGTAACCTTTACATATCCCGATTATATGACATTATGACATCACCACACGCTCTACAATGCAGGTGAGCGGGTGCGACCACGCAATTGTGGCGATTCCAAAATATAGGTCTGACTTTGAAAGGCTGCAAGTAAAAAGATCGACTCATTTTCAAAGTTTTGTTCCCAATCCATGGTGAGATAATGTTCAGTTATCTTACACGTAGCCCAGGGGCGTCTCCCCGCAGAAAACGGCTCTCCGGCCACCTTTAAAAAAATAGGTGGGGCCACTTTATGACCCCCCTCCACGGCACGTGTTAGTTCGGTTCGCGTAATTCTGGTATCCGCTCGAAAGTAAGGGGGCATTGCCCCCACAGTAGAAATTGGGGGAGGGAGCCGTCCCCTCTGCCCCCCACGGTTCCTGTGCCGATGTCCATATGAGAACCCATGAACCATTGCTAATAGAATTAATAAGAAGCATGGAGGGTGGCGTCGCCGGCCAGCGCGGTAAAGACGGAGAAGCCATAGCCCGCTTGTAACTCAAGCAGCTTTCCTTTAGAACTCGTTGCCTCTGCGTTGTGGAAAAGACTTGGATGACCCGAGGAAAAATTGCGATAACGCCACAAAATATTTATGCCGGTCTCATGACACCCAATTACGCCGTGATAGAGCGAACAAAGTGATCATGATGATGAAGTTCAGTTCATCTACGACTAATTAAGTTAGCAGCCTCAGGCTAGCGAATCCATCATTAAGTATAGCATGCGCATTTGACATAGTTATGGAAGATTGTCCATTCCTGGGGTTCTATACATTTCTGAACATGGTATTCCGCTGATTTCCAGCGAATGCCAGCCGCTAAAAAATATTCCTCCGTATCATATGCTTGCCGTCGGTATATTTTCGATCTGCAGAGAAACGACCGCCTATTAACCCGTGCATTGTCAAATGTCTGAGCCACATTCGCTCTCACCGGGGAGGGATACCCCTCCACCATCAAAGCGCGTGTTAATGTCAAACGGCCGATTGCAAGATTTGGCTCGCGTTCGAGATGCTCGTCCTGCTTGGTTGATTGATTAGAACAGCAATTCTGTTAGAAGGCTGCACGCAGGTTCGGAGGGAGCAAAGGAGAATTAATCCCGCAGTTTCACTTGGATCTTCCGAACACACTGCAAAATAGCTTCCAATTTAATCGCGTCCAGAAGAGCCCATTACGTCCGACCATCAGCTCTCTTTGCTGGAATTGTGTTCAGAGAGAACGACTTTTTCGCAGGTCACTAAGCACGTCGCTGCCCACGCTGTTATCAAACATCGCGCCGATAGGCTCTGAAATTCGTCTCTTACAATACAATTACGTATGTCCTTAAACAATTGATATCTGCCAATGTTGCCGTCTCGTTACCGCCTCAAACGTGTCTGGATGACTATGCTACAGGAGATGCTGACCATTGGCTAGACGGGCTGATTACTGATGCAGGGTTACCCCTCTCCCTTCCTCCCAAAAAACGGACCTCAACTTTCCGTGGCCATTACGTCAAGGTTTTACTTCAGATATAAATGGAACTTTGGCTATGAATAATATATCATATGAAACGTATATACAAAATATAATAATCACAAGCCTATAGGCTATAGAGGTATAAGAGGTATAGGTACCTCCTTATTCTATGAGGCCTTCTATATGCATTAGATTTAACTACGTGCATTTTCACGCAACGGTAAAATGTCCCGATAAACTGACTAAGCTCTGCTCATTTCCACGGTTGGTTTGTCCTGCCACAGGAGAAGTCCTGGACTCCTGTTGTGCACGCAGTCCTTCAGGCGGCCCGAAGTGAGGATATTTCAAGATTTTTCATGGGGTGTAAAGAGAGACTGTTTCCGCTCGCGTCCCTAATTCTTCGGATAAGGTGGCCCTCATTCCAAGTTCTCTACAAGCTCCATTGTGCACTCCCTGAGATGTCCTAAATGGCCTTGAAATATTTCATTACCTGCATAGAGATTGTCACAAGCCGCGTGCCTTTCAAAAATGTCCCACCAGTTGTGGATTTTATTTTTAGGAAAGTGTAATTTGTACCATGGAAGAGCTCTGAATTTTGCAAGTCATCTGGCAATGCCCAATCTCACATATACTTTTTTCTGCAGACTCCATTGGGGCCCAACTATATTCATCAGTGTTGAATTTAGGCTGTCGTACAAAATTAGAGCGATCGGCGCATTACTTGCGGAGATATGACAAAAATATTATCCCGGCCCGTTTTTTCCGCTCTGTATGTACTCTGTGCCAGGGACGAAAGATCAAGCGCTCTGGCACAGCAAGGGGAACACGTACCTTGTAGCAGGTCTTGTCAAGTCAAACCAGATACAGAAGAATGCGTATTCTGTGGCAGGTCTTGCCTATTCTAACCAGGGAGAGAATATACGTACCCTGTAGCAGGCTTTTCCGAGCCAGAGCCAGGAGAAGGGAGAAGGCAGCGCCTTCACTGCCAGCAGGAAGCTGCCACGCGCACGCCGAAACTGCTCGGCACGGTAGTAGATCTCACCCATGCTGCGGAGCACAGTTGTATACTTTATTAGCAAGGTAAGTTCGTATTATTTTTTGTACATAATGCGACCAGTTTTTGTTTGCGTTGAGGAATTTATAACTTGTCTGACGTGAGGCTGAACTTCCGACGTATTCAGTCGGGGCCGGAGCGCGTACAACCGCATCGCCTATTCTCATTCACGCCTGCCAATCATATCCATTTCACAGCCCAACTTTGATTTAGCACGTATCCTGGAACAGGAGCTTTTTAACCCTATTCCTATCAGGCTCCTGGCTACCCCCATTCCTGTCAAGGGAGGCGGATTTAACCCCGAAAGATCTCAAATTTACTGGTCTGATTTTACAATTCAAAGTGGGATTGACTTGCTTTGCGTTAAAACCCATGTCTAAAGCGAAAATTAAAAAATTAAAAAGATTGTAGGGCTCCCTGTGTGCATAATATACAAAAAAATTGTAGGGCTGGGTGTGCATAATATACAATATGTTACTGTTGTTTTAGATTTTCCATGATTCTTGCCTCTGCTGTTTTATTTTCACAAAACTAGTACGTACGTATTGACGGAGAACTAATGCAAGATAGTCAATTATGCAGTTTCAATTACCTTTCAATTATGCAAAAATCAAAATTCAATGGCAGTTCAAGGGCCATAACTATTTGGCAAAATACATAAATTTTACCAGTTTTCTGTATTATAGATTAATAAATGTAAGATACTGCGTGACAGTCTTGACATCGAGGTGATTGGTATATTGCCAAGAAATCGTCAGAGGCCGATACAGGGAAGCAAAATAGTGGGGCAAGATATAAACTACCAATGCCCATGAGGCATGGACATATGTTCCTCAGCTATTGATACTTTTTATGGCACAATCTTCATCCGCCCATGCCAAACTCGAGGGGACTCTGAATGATCTTGTCTTATTGATCCGTCTATGGATGAAGCTTGCTATTCGGTATTGAATCAAATGCATGCCCAAGATGCGCTCCCCATTTACGGCACTTAGTACACTAGAATACGCTTGCACATGCGTGAAAGCCCCTCAACTACGATAGCTGAGTACGGCTATGAGATCTTACAGTTATATAGTCTATGATTGGAAGCATAGTATTCTTACTTTTAGTTCTCCAGGCTGCCATGAAAGCAATCTTTTCACTCGGCAAGATCACCACCAAATTACATTAGAAACCCCCATTTTGTGTCGTTGTAACCGCCTCTGTAAAAGGAAAATGTGTATAAACAACCTGAAATCTAATTCATACTATTCAAACATCCTAACTGCTCTTAATATTGTTACAGACAGCTTTGTGGGACAAAGAGCACACTGTGCACGATAATTCACGGGTTGAGAATAGATGCTTCCTAAAAACTGAGCAATAGTTCCGCCCCTGGTAAATATATCAACGAAAAAATTAATTAGGAAGTCTGTCCAACCTCATTTTAGGAAAACTCAGCGGTTTCAGAAGCCTATCAAAAACCGTTTTGGAGACATCCCGCGAAAACATGAGAGGCGGGCGGAATCCGACCCCCGGACGGAAGAAGGCTGAAAGATTGACTGGGATTTGGAATCGGAGGAGAGTGGAGAGCTTTACTATTATCAGATGCTGATGCAATGCTCTACAATGGAGTGTGACGCGTGCGACTTATGTACAGCCAACTATCATTTCACGGCCTCTTAAAGTCGTTTTATTCGCTGCGGTACAAAGTATGGGTACAATTTGGGCAGGTGACCTCGCCAAAACCAGCAGCGACTCACAACATGTGCACGAGGTGCATGTCGTCGGGCTGTTCGCCGAGGTCCAGCAGGGTCTCGTAGCAGCGCAGAGCGGCCGGCGTGTCCCCGGAGCAGTAGTAGATGTGGCCCAGCAGCGACCACAGCTTCGGGTCCTGGCCAAACACACTCACCAGCATCACTACAAAGGGGCACAGGTGGGCGCCGCAGCAACTTGTTGAAACCGCTGCCGCTGCTTTCACGACCCTGCCTGTCTGAAACCGGTACCGCTATTAACGTATTAGAGCTACTTTGTAAAAATCTGGAAACCGCCATGGATGGATCTAGAATTTCGTTAAGAGGAAAGGGGGAAGTCAAGCCTCGAGCAGGCGAGGGGCAGCCAATTTACCACCTTGGGGGAGGCTTTAGGTATTATGAACGGTACATTTGCGATACTAATTTTGACTGCAACGTCGTCTCAAACAGCGCCGACTAAAATGATAATATAAAACGTCATCGAGGAAAGGGAATCAGAAGCCGTTGACGAAGCATAAAGGCCTCTTATCTTAGAGTTCCCCAGAGTGTCTCTGGTCAAATACCAAAGTCTGCATATGGCGCCTCTGTCCGCATTACTTCCTCGAGTCAACTTTCCGCTAAGAAGGCCGCTGAGGATTTTTAGGATCGATTTCTGTGCCCAATTTACCATGTCTGCCTGTCTGCGTAGAGCGGGTAGCCATAAATCCTTTTTTACACGAAAACAATTGTTTTTCGATTTGCACATTTTCATGGGCGGGTGGGGGAAGGCGCAAGTATAACTTTTCAGTATTTCCCACCGGGTGTCCAACTTGTTCACAAAGATGACGTGGAAATTGTTCCCTGCAGTTTGCAGACAAAATTGCTTTCGTGGCGAAGCGGAACAGTCACAGACTCGAGGACGACCAAAGAAGACGAGGGCAGTCCAGGCTGCAGACAATTTCCGACGCCTTCAGTACCCAAAATTGGCGCCGTGGCGAGTGGGGAAATACTACATCTTAAAGATGATGGGTATATGGGCGGTGGGTGGGTGAGCGTAATGCGGCACGGTCCTTCCTCGCCGAGGGTCACACTCTGTCTGTCTCCCCTCTCTCCGCTGGGCTGCCAGGGGCCACGCAGCACCCCTCGGCCGCCCGGTCCCCTATTGTTTGCGTAGGACGTTATCGTCGCCCTAGTGCGTCGGCCCGTGTCTCATGAACCAGCCGTGTGCTGGCTGGCTCTCTCCGTATTGTCATGTCTGGGCATCCTAACTTATATTTAACGCAGTCGTTAATATTCATTTAGTTGGTAGTCTCAATTTGAATATTGCCTACAGCTTAACACGCGCATTGACGGGGATCTGAGCCAATTTTGCTTTGACTGTGGGGGGGGGCGGGTGTACCCTAAGATCTCGAAAACAACGCTCGATAACGAATAAACCGGTAAGCGGTGTTAGGTAGCCCATTGACTTCTCTATCGAAAATAATTTAACTTTATTTTATTAGGTCACATTTAAGGCCACTAGGGATCAAGACATGTCATCATAGGGATAACATGTAAATGAAGGTTTTCGGTCACTACACCTGAACAAGCAAAATTAGAACAAAAACAGTTTAGACCATCGGAATCATCGTAAAAAGCCGAATCAGATGATATATACATATATATATATATATATATATATATATATATATATATAATCTGATTCGGCTTTTTACGAGGATTCCGATGGTCTAAACTGTTATAACTGTTCTAAACTGGTCTAAACTGTTATATATATATATATATATATATATATATATATATATATATATAATGGCCTTGCTAGGTCGAATCAGGTAAAACAGGGTATTTGACCTGACCTGAGGTCAGGTGAAAGTGAAAAATTAGGTCAAAATGCATATCATTAGAACCGCAAAGACGAGAAAAATCAATGCAGTTAAAATAAGGGCTCTATCACTATCCATTACTAAGTTATTCAGTTAAAACCATTTTCCAATGTATTTCCAATGGAGAGGCCATGGCTCTTACCTGACCTTAAGACATCGATATCATAAATACCGGAATATATTTTAGAGAACTTGGTGGGCCCATTATGTGATATGAGTTTCAATTGGATAAGTTCACCTTGTTCTGACCTATGCTATCTTAAAATTTTGAGGTCAGGTCACTTGAACTGTACTGGTGACCTGACCTAACATGACCTAACCTTAAAATTTTGAAACAAGTAGTAAAAGTGGTCAGAAAAAGGTATGCGGACTACGGTGGCGCTACGCGCCGACGTTTTTATGCTGTCTTCGAAAAACCCGAGGGGGGGCGGGTACCCGCTCCCGTGAATGCGCGTGCTAACCATAGCCCCGGTGGGGAGTGTTTGAACACCCCTCGGGTTTTTCCAGTGGCACCAGAAAACGGCGCCGCGAAGTGCCGCCGTACTTGATACACCTGATTCTTGACCAACTCTGCAACTTTTCCCAACATTTTACGGTCGGGTCACCAGTGCAGTGCAGTGGTCAAGTGACCTCACCTCCAAAAAAATTAAGATGCATAAGTAAGAACAGGGTTAATCTATCCAATTGAAACTCATATCACATAATGGGACCACCCAGCGCTACAAAATATGTTCCGGCATTTTCGATATCGATGACCTAAGATCAGATACAGACCTCTCCATTGGAAATGCATGGGAAACCCCACGCTTCTGATGCTGGTGACTATGCCAATTTACACGCAAACACAAACGTGCTGTTTTGTAACCGAAACATGATATTATAGCAAAAATTGTTAAAATTGCTAAGATGTTCCCTGGCCTCTCCTCTCGAATCCGGAAATGTAAAAAAACACTGAAGATTATATATTCGGGCACAGCCCTTCATCAGAATCATGGAGTAAATATCAATAATTCTCAGTCCTAGTATAGCCAGACCTCGAATTCGAGGTGCTGGCTATACTAAAACTGTGCCCGAATATATAATCTTCAGTGTTTTTTACATTTCCGGATTCGAGGGGAGAGGCCAGGGAACATCTTAGCAACTTATCATCATGCTCCTCGCCGCAGCACTTCAAAACTTATCAAGAAGTGTTAAAATACACTTTCGATCCATATTTAAATTTCATACCAGAAAAATACTTTGATAGAACCAAAATGAATTTTTGTTGTTTTCTTATTGAAATCGACCTGGCCTATGGTTCACGACAATAAACAGTTGTAAGCCTTCTCTCGATCAGAAATGTATCGGGCGTTTGCAGCGGGCCGCCGTGCCTGCACCTGCAGGTCCGTTCGACATTGCAAGATCAATGACAAAGTCATGCCAAGAAACTGGCACTAACTTTCCTAATTTCCCCCCCAACACGAGAGTAAAGGACACCAGACTCAGGGACTCAAATGTAATTTAAACTGGGCATAAGTATTTCAATGTGGTCTCATATCAGAGCAGACCAGCATGGCAGCCATGAGGCAGCAGTCAGTGCCGCACTCGCGGTCCTGTCGTCGCCTAGCTCCTCTTACAATGTAGATCAGAGTAGTGATCTCGGCTAGCCTCCCAGCTGCCCCAATAAGAGCTCTATCGGGGCCTCAGCAGCCTATCAAAGCACATCTTTCCTAAATAACGCAAGCTTGACAGCATGCGTCGGAAACAGAAACTCATAACAACCAGCGTCAGAGCACAGCAAACCGCTTGCCAGTAATAACTGACGTAGGAATATTCCCATTGAGACATGAGTATTTGCTGCAGCCAACGAGCTGGTGTATATGTTACGGGCGGTATGGGATTTCAGGCATTTTGCGAACTGCCCAGGCATTTTGCAAACTGACCAGAAAGCAGGACAGTTTGTGAACTGCCCAGCCATTTTGTCAGTTTGCAAACTACCTGGGCATTTTGCATAGTGCCCGGCTCTCCGGTCATTTTACAAACTGCCCACCCGGCGGGCAGTTTGCAATATGACCGGTTTTCATATGAATCGGAATGACTGTATGTTTAGATTGAAATTATAAAACAAAAGGAAATAATTTGACCCACGTGGCATTAGTTTGAGCCACGTGACAACAAGACTGGTGGTGGAACTAGGGGCACCGGGGGCACATTGACCCCCTTAAATGAGAAACTTAAAAACTATTCCTATTGCTTTCAATGGAAATAAATGTACTGAAAAGTCCATGCTGCCCCCTTAAATCCAGGCGTTTTGCCGCTCCTGACAGCAGATGGTGGCCGTCCAAAAAACGGTATGAATGCAGCACTCCAGCAGGGCTGAACATTGGGCGGCTAATTACTCGCGACTATAAGCCAGAACATTTAATTGAACATTGAGAGCTCCCCTCGGATTTTCCGGCGACACTGAAAAATGGCGGCGTGAAAGCTGTCAAACTTGCAATAGCCTATCCCTTATAAATTCCGCAGCTATTCTGAACATTTAAGCTTGGGTCATCTCGACTAAGGTCATTAGGCCAGGTCAAGTGAACTCCCCTAAAATATTTCGCATTGCATTAGCCAGGACAGGATTAATCTATCGATCTGAAACTTATCCAATAATTTGCCCGCCGGTGGCAAAAACTCATTCCAGTATTTTTATTTCGTTGCAAGGGTCATGGTGTCAGGTGCGAAGTACGATTCATGATCTCCCCATTGTAAATGCATGGGCAAAAACTCAAGTTGGTTGAAAATTCTCCCAATTTCGGTCGATACGGCTTAGAAGACTTCTTATCCTTGGGATATTTTTTCCTTAGGGCACACACAAGGTTCATATTGCATGTTCGACGTGTGACCTTTGAGAGGTTATTTGGGAATACTTAAGCAGGTTTTGAGGCTACAATAACATCGCAGGAAATGGCGACAGAGTTTCAGATTGATACTGATACTTCTGGATTGTCACTACGAGTCGATCGATATGCATGTTGACTATGTTTAGTCAGATAATAACATTAACCTGACCCTAGATTAGGTCATTTCTTTTTTCCTAGCATGGTTATGGTATACATCATTCGAATTGCCGTAATGAGAGGAATCAAATGACCCTAACTGAAATTATATGAATAAATACAATGCAATGAAATAAATTAACCCAGTCATTCGTTGGAAATAAAAAGTATTATCAAAAAATTATTTAGCATCTCTTGACCTAAGTAATAGCCTGAGAAAAAATGTTAGTGATGCAGTTTCAGTATTTTTATGGGCAGCTATCTGCTTTTCACGTTTTTTTCGTTACCCCGCTCGGGAGCCTAGTTCGGGGGAAGGTTGACCACTACCCCCCACCACACTGGGGCGAAGGTGGATCTGAGGCCCACTGGGGCATGGGTTCAAGGCTCCCGAGACCAACTTTTGTCCCCCCCTACTCCTAGAAAAATGTTGGGACCCCAGAGACCAACTCTGGGAACTCCGAAGACGAATTATTAAGACCCTCCGAGACAAGGATTCCGATGATGTCTGAGCTTACATAATCAACTTTTGGAACATTAACACCAGCCCCGGTGGGCCTTCGAGACAGTGATGGTGGAACGTTCAAGTATAGGGGGAGAGGCACCTTGGGATTTTCAACCCATCTCTTTCAAGTCAACGCCATAGGGCTAGTGGTAACATTTCTGGTTTAAGGGGGAACACTGTGCCCCGGTGCCCCCCTTCCCCCTCAGTCAGTTCCACCGCCAGTGATCCAAGCTACCTTTGCCCTGGTGGGGATCGGGAGGTGTTCAAACAACCCCCCCGAACTCGGCTTCTATATGGGATAGAGCAAAAATGCAAACGCTGTTGGACGGCTCATACAAATTCATGAGGAAACTACATTGGTCACTTTTTGGCTCAGGCCAATATTGAGCTCATTACAGGTCAAAGAATGTGGCATGTTAGAAAAGAGTTTCCGGGTTCTATCTCTGACAGAGTGGAGTTAGAATGCCTGTTTAGGCACCATTCGCTTCCTCTCGTTACGGTGAATCGCATGATGTTTTATATGACTGTACTAGGTCAAAACAAAAATGACCTGACCTAAGGTCGGGTTAAGGTCACTTTTCAACCCAGCATAGCCAATATGCACATCTATTGGCTCGCAATAACAATACAAACGTAATAGAATAAAAATAAAAGCTTTATCTTTATTTCATGCAAAGTTGTTGATCCAAGCCTGAATCCGGTTTAAGTAGCCCCAGATGACCTCTGAAAGGTCACAGGTAAAAAATTGCAACATGAAGCTGGAAAGTTGCCCAAGATACTACGATTTGGAGAATATGAAGGTCTTCGCAACTTTATCTACATAAATACAGCCCAATTTCTGTTTCCCCATTCATTTCCAATGGAGAGGTCATCATCTATAACTGACCCTAGGTCATCGATATGAAAATTCCGGAATATTTGTTTAGTACTCGCAGGACCCATTATGTGGAATAAGTTTCAATCCAATAGACTCACCCATTTCTTATTTATGCCAATTTAAACATTTTTGGAGGTGAGGTCACTTGGCATACACTGGTAACCTGACCTAAAATGAACCAAACTCAAAGTTTTGGTTAAGTTGCGGAATCGATCATGGATAAGGTGCGGGAGGTACGGCGGCGCTTCGCGCCGCAGTGTTTTCCACGCCACTGACAAAACCTGAGGGGGTGTTCAAACACCCCCACTGGGTGAAGGGCTAATCAGAAATCGACGAGGGCCCTGCGGGAGGCTCTTTCCAGTACCTCAACTGAGCCCAAGGAGGAGAGGCATTCGCTCACAGCTCCCCTCCCTTGGCTACGCGCCTGCACGCTGAGAAGTTATACTCATTTCATTCAAGTGAAGACTGAACGCAACCACAAGTTAGCTTTGGTTACAGATGACATTTTTCAACCAGTGCGCGAAGTCGGCTTGAATTGTTGTAAATTGTCCAGTCAGTTTGCAAACTGCCCAGGCAATCTGCAAACTGCCCAAGCTCTTATACTGCCCGTGGGAATAAGCACTGGGTAGTTTGTGAATTGCCCGGGTGATTTGTATACTACCCGGGCAGTTCGTGAAATGACTGGAGAGCCGGGCACTCTGCAAAATGCCTGGACAATTTGCAAACTGACCAAATGGCCGGGCAGTTCGCAAACTGCCCAGCTTTCTGGGCAGTTTGCAAAAAGCCTGGGCAGTTCACAAAGTGCCTGAAATCCCATACTGCCCGTAACATATACATAAGTACACTTGAAACAATTGACAGCTCCAGTAAAAGCTGGAGCAATATACCTACTTACTCTTAACCCTCGCCCCGGTGTGGGGGTGTTTAAACACCCCTCGGGTTTTTCCGTCGGCACGAAAAAAACGGCGGCGTCAAGCACCGCTGTACCACACCTTATTCCTGAGCAATTACGCAACTTTCCCCAAAATTTTAAGGTTGGGTCATCTTAGGTCAGGCCACCAGTGCAGGTCAAGTGACCTCAGCTCCAATTAAAAGGCATAAGTAAGAAAAGAGTGAATCGATCGAATTGAAACTGCTACCACATAATGGGCACACTGAGCACTACGAAATGCATTCCGGGATTTTTCATATCATTGACCTGGGGTCAGGTACGGATCACTACCTTTTCTTCGGAAATGCATGGGAGAAAGTGGACATTGACAGAAAAATTGCTCTATTTTTGTAGATACAATTTTGAATATCTTCATATTCTCCAAACCATGGAATCCTAGGCCCCTTTATAGGTTCATCCTGCAAGAATAAACCTGAGACCTCTTAGAGGTCATCTGGGGCTTCTTAAGTAGGTTTTCGGAGTTGGGTCAATAAGTTCACAGGAAATGATGATAAAGTTTTATTTTGATACCATTACGTTTGAATTGGTATTGCGAGTCAAATGATATGCATATTGACTATGCTAGGTTAGTTGGTGACCTTGACCTAACCTTAGGTCAGCCCATTTTATGTTTTCACCTAATATGGTTATGTCATACATCATTCGATTTTCCGTAAGGAGAGGAAGTAAATGGTGTCTAAAAATGGTTCAAATTCAACTCTGTCAGATGCTAGACCCAAGAAACTCTTCCCTTACATGCCACCTTCTTTGGCCTGTCAAGACCTCAATATTGACCTGAGACAAAAAGTGACTAATGTAGTTTACTCATGATTTTGCTTGGGCTATCCATCATCATTCATCTTTTTTCTGTCCCGCATAGGAACCGAGTTCGAATGGGTGTTTGAAAAAAAACTACAGGGCGAAGGTGGCTTGGAGTCGCACCGGGACGGGTGTTAAAGAAGCTTAAATGATTGATTTTATTTGAGTCGCTGACTGTGCATCTGAGCCAAAAACATAATTAATGACAGTGTTTTACCCAGTTATTATGGAAAATATACTGGATTCGCTCCCGGAATTGGGAACGAGAATATTGATAGTAAAGTCACAACCTTATCGGATGTTCCTCGTAGTAAGTTCATCTTCAAGAAAGTTGTAAAAAATGGTATAGATCTTTACTCAGGCACCTACTTTATCGTGCTCTTGTTCTATTCATCAGTGATATTAGTTATGTTTTCTATTTCAGTGATATTAGTTGCGGAATTTTCATTTGGTTTCTCGTCCCATCCAGAGCTAATACATATTTGAACGTTTTCATATTGAATCGATGTGTTTGGAGGCACTGAACAGCTATTTATATTGTTATTAGCTCTAGGCAGTTATTCATGATTATAGCCGTGCTTTATATATGGCGAGCCTAATGAGATTCTTAGCTGGGTTACATGGACGAATTTTGAAATAAAAATATTTCCTCAATTAAAGAACAAATATATCCTGATTTTGCTTCCAGACTCTGGTCCCCGAACAACAGCCATCAAGTTTTGGCCCCGTTTCCAACATCTCCCACAAAACACTACCAAAGGCGAAAAAGGGGCGAAGAGGCAGATATACCTTCCCCTTATCGGCCCTTGGAGCAGCCATTCTCTGAAAACGTCGCCCCCTTTCCTCTGCTATTCTTGGAGTGGCGACGTCCCCGCGCTACGACAGTGGCCTCACTGCTTGGCGCCCCAAAAGGCACCTATCTGGTATAAATGACACCGTTTCCTCCTACCCAAATGCCCCCGCTCCCGATTGGAGATCCCAGATCCGTCAGCTGGCCTTACGATTCGCAGCTGAATGCTATAGGGCGTGGGAGAATCTCATACAACTAGGTGGCGTGAACTGGCGTCAATATACCGCGGTTAGGTGAAACATGGTATGTATATACCAAGTCAAGGTAAAAGGCCCCATAGTCAAAGTAAAAGGTGCGGTAAACCATAAAATTATCGCTGGGCATCGCGGAGCTTAAGTCGCGATTCCGCCATCACGGACTACTCAAAATCGATCCCGAAATTTATCTAATTAGAGGCCATTCCGCAATGGTGGTCGCGGATTTTTTTACCGTTATTTCAACAACCTTAAAATCCTGTCTCATCTTATTCTACTTTTGACCGAAAAAGTAGTTTTGTTTTCAGCGATGCCGCGCAGGGAAGCGCGCCGGTCAGCTGGTACTACCTAACGCGTGACGCGCACTCCGCTGGTCGCCCGCGGGCACACGGGCGCGGGCGATCGACAGCACAATAACAACTGATGCCAGTCGATTGTTTGTCTTCCGATTTCGAAAATACCGCAACAAAAAATTTATAACCAGCCCTGCAAAATGGACACTGCGATTAAGCATAAAGTAGTAACAGATCACGAAAATAGACCATTGAGTTCAAGTTTAACCCTTTCACTGCCTGGGGTTCCGATCGGACTCCTCCTCAGATTTTTGTGAGTGACTCTGCCCGGTTTCTTAGAGAGGCACATCGCTTTGTACACCTGTTAGGTAATACATTTCACGGCTTCTGACCGAAAATTAGTGTCAGGTTAGGTCAACGATCTATGGTGTCATTTCCAAACACATGCAACGCGATTTTGTTCTTCAAAATATGACCGACAAAACCAGTGCTAGGAGAGCTAAATCAAGTTTCTAAACATCACCCGAGAACTTTTGGGAAGAGAAATCTTAGCGCTCCCGTCCACTTTCAGGTCAGGTCAATAATGAGGTCACCAGGGGTCGCTGAATACCACGCTTTTCGAATTTGTTGTGTCTATAGCTTTTGAACGAAACACGATACAGCAATACATTTGATATCATGGTGACAAGCACGACCCAAAGATGTGCAAAATTGATGTGCAAAAAATTGATGTGAAAACATAACCTTGAAAGAAAATTATTTGAGTGTGACCTAAGGTCAAGGTATATGACCTTAAAAGGTCACGCTGTGTATCATGCGAATCATTGGGTAAAGATGAACACGTTGACACCCTCGACTTTGTTCTATGTCTGTGCTTCCTGAGCTATACGGGATTTCCTAAATATAACTAAATTTGACCCACCTTGCCCCTGTGGCGTCACGGGTCAACGGATGTGGTTCAAACGTGGCATAACAGTAGAAGACGGTAAGGTAATTTCTGCGCATTTCCGATTTTGCCTTATCGCTGCCAGTCCCAGAGATGTAAGGGGCCTCCGATCGAACTCCCCAGGCGGTGGTGGATACGAAAATAGCCCAAGTGGTGCTGGGTTAAGAGTTCAAGCTAAGAATAGATGTTCAGAAGTTTATTTAAACATCATTGTATCATATTGTAGAAATCATATGTAAAATTGGAGTAACATCAGGTCAACTTCATGAATTGACCCATAAAAGGACAGAGATGATATTATACGTCATTCAAATTGCTGCGACAGAAGTATTTAAATGGTGCCCGAAAAATTGTTCTGGCACGCTTTCATAAGAAAAATGTTCGGAAAAGGGATTGACCTCTCATGACAAAACAACTAATCTGATTAAAAAAGGCTGACAAAATTGAGTCATAATCTTCACAAGCAGTCCAATACGATTCTTCGTTTTTCATAATCTTCCCTAGGGGCCGTGTTCGAGGGATGGCATTCAAACAGCACTAGTCGCAGAGCCCCGTCACTCCTCCCCAATAATTATTTGACCCCCACAGGGGGTGGGTTAGCAGGCAAATAAAAATCCCCTAGTGGTTGCGATCGCGGAAATGTTATGCAAACTTGAATATAAATTTCGTGATTGCAGAATCATAATCGCAAAATATTCTTGAAATGGCTGAAAAGCTTCAGGGCCGTTGAAAAATTATATTTCGAAGCAATCCACAATCAGTCTCAAATCTAGGCTCCTGATTTGAAAGGGGAGCAACAGGATCCAAAATTATTGTGGAAAGCAGTGGAACCGGAGAAAATAGGAGAATTGGGGCAGGAAAAATGTCTCCATGGCCTTCCCCCAGATCAGTCAGTGCTTACAGTATTTGGGTTTCACGTCAAGGGAGACGGGAAAAACTCCGATACGGTGGCATAATTCACAGCACATTCACCACTTTCAGCTCAAACACGCAGTTATGCCACCCTGTATAATTGACCTCGGCTTGACCGAACAATGGCTATGTGGCGCGCGTTCCACCTCTTCTCAGCTGACCTCGCGCCACGCTCCGCCCGGCTTAGCACGACAGCGTACGGTGTCTTCCGAACGGGTGCCTCGGCTGGCGAAATGATACATTAGCCCTGTTCCAGCTGTCAGCACAGTTTTGTCAGCACCAATCAGCGGGCCGCGTTGCGCCTACGTCACAGGATTGTAGCCTCTCCCCGGGAACTAGTTCTAGAGGTTTTACGGGCTGACGGCCTGCTGTTTGTGCTGATGAAAAACCGTAAGTGCACGAAGTGGCAGCCTAATATTTTTTAATGGTATAAAGGTTTGAGTTCCCTTTGCTTAGCACAAACAAGAGGCGACTATGACGCTGATGTTACTTTTCTGGAGGAGATGTTAGAGGTCCTGCTGTCAGCACAGTTTTGTCAGCACCAATCAGTGGGCCGCGTAGCGCCTACGTCACAGGATTGTAGCCTCTCCCCGGGAACTGTTTCTAGAGGTTTTACAGGCTGATGGCCTGCTGTTTGCGCTGATGAAAAATAGTAAGTGCACGAAGCGGCAGCCTAATGTTTTTTAATGGTATAAAGGATTAAGTTCCCCTTACTTAGCACAAACAAGAGGTGATTATGGCACTGATGTTACTTTTCTGGAGGAGAGGTTAGAGGTCCTGCTGAAAAAACTGTGCTGACAGCTGGAACAGGGCTATAGGCAACCGACTGTACGTACAAGCCCTCATTCCATCCCCACTCGGCCGCGCCACTCACCCTGTAATAATATTTCTGCGCCTCGTGAACAATGTCGTTGGCAGTGGAGAGGTCTCCCATCAGGTAATTGAGTCTCCCAGCGGTGATGTAGTAGTCGGCGGAGAGCTGTACCCCTCCTGTCAGCAGCATCCGGCTCACCGCGTGCTCGGCAAACTGACAACCACGGCCGGCGTCACCACAAGCGATACTCAGCCCCCATATTACATACACTCAAAAGCAATCAGCTCACTGATGACAGTACGCGGCAGCACTTCAGCTTTTCTTACTGCACCGATGCTGTGTTGTGACATTTCCAATCAACAGGCTGAAGTTACCAAAAACTGCATCTAGAACAAGACACCGCTACAAAAACGGACACCAGCAAGAGAGCATCAACTGATCCACTCCACTTACGTTGTAGGCCTTGTGTTTCACTAAGAACTGGGCCACCAGGAGGTAGAGTTTGTTCCAGAGTGCATCTGACCCGGCCAGCTCCGCCGGGCTCTCCTGATTCGGACCCCCGGGCTCGCTTTGGGAAGGCTCTGTCGCTCCCTCCTGACCCTCCTTCTTGTCCTCCGAAACCTGCTGGCACCATGATGTTTTTAACACGCGCCACCCGTCCCTGGCATGACGCGCACCGCTGGGGCGTCCGTATTACCCCTGTATCTCATTTCCCCTTGAAAGCTAATGAAAAATTACGGACGGCGTTCCAAAGCTCTTGATGAGACAAAGAGAAATTATACTACTATTTTTATGTGAGGTCGATATTGAGGTCAGCGGAGGTCAAGAAAGGGCCCTTAGGCATACAACAGACAGTGTTCACTTTCCCCTCTAGATTTTTACTCAGTGAAGCTAAAACACAGCTTTAGAAATGATTTGATTCCTCTCATCATGGCAAATCGAATGATGTATAATATGAACTTGCTAGGTCAAATGGTGAAACTAGCCTGAAATCAAACTCAAGGTCGAGGGTCACATGGTGACCTTGTATAGTCATGTTGTATATCAATCGATTCTCCGTGACAAGATAAGCACAATGCAAGCAAAATTGAAGCTTTATCTCAATTCAGTGCGAAGTTATCGGCAGAATAATAACTGTATGCTCCTGTGACCTCACATGACCTTTGAGAGGTTAGATGGTCAAAAACTGAGCTTAATGGTTAAGCTCGTGGGAAGAATACATGGTTTGTGGATTTTCAATTTGATATACCCAATAAGTGTGCCGTGTTAACCTAGTTGAAGAGGTTCACATACAGGCCCGCGTGATCAGTTGTAAATACATACTCGGAGAAAATTCCAATTTAGAAAATTCTGGGTACACTTGTAGCGGCTTATCTATGTTTGGGGGAGGGGAACATAAATGTCAGCAAAAAATAATATTGAGTTCAGAATTTGAAAAGGGCCGTGTATTAATAACGTAATACTCGGGCGGGGGCGGGGGCGGGGGGAGGTAGAGCAGGCCATAGCATTACGAAGCATAACGTCGCGCCGCGTGGTTGGGTGAAGTGAAGCGACCTATCTCGACCGTCACAAAGCGTTTCAGGGGGAAGGGGCTGGCCCCGATCGCTACGCAATGCCCACAGCTTTAGGGCGTTTCTTAGGAGGTTTTTATATATAGAACATTAAGCTGGTGTTATGCAGTTTCAATAGACCTGTAGGAAAGCCAAAACACGATTTATTTAAATGAACATATCTTACATATGAAGCATATCTGCACATATTTATATTTTACCATCTCTTGTACCATGCTCATAACTGACTTTTTCTTCAAATCTGGGCATCCACATAATTTTTAAAATCAACTCCCCGACCTATTAGGCGGCTTGGATTTGTATTTTGCAGTGAATTTGCTGTGTACCCCTTTCAAAAAAGTGTGTGGGACAAGGAGTGAGAAAGCAGTCTGTGTCAGGGCACATTGGCACAAGCGAGCCTCGTGCCTGTTCTATGAGAAAGTAGGATTTAATCATTGTACTCTTACAGCAACATTTACATTTCATTGATGATTTGGGAAACATTCAGTCTTATTCGTCCCATATGAGCAGAGAGCTGAATCGTTGCATTCGCAAAAAGCGTCACCCTATATCAGCTCTCAGACTGGGCATTTGTTAAGGAAAAGTCAGTGGGGGAGGTTAACATAACCATAACCATAACCACATAACCATTTCTTGTGCAGGCCATTACAGTGTGTTCAGTGGATCAAGACCCCATTTTGAGGGGGGTTTAAGACAACTTAGACGCGTTAGTGTTAAACAAATGTTTCTGTTATTCCATGGTATTCCAGATTATAGATGCTGCCCAGGGCTGCCAAGTTATTTTTCGGCGGAAAAGGTCAAACCGAGTAAGGAAAAGGGCCAAAGAGGGGCAAAATTTTATTTTCACTAAAATAGCCAAATAAATACCACAAAAGCCAGATTTGAGGGTAGAATAACCCCTAGCGGTAGTCATAAGCCCACAGAAAAAGCGACTTTTATCACTGTTTAAAACTAATTGTTGACAGTTTAATATTGACTTGACACAATATTTTTTAGCACACTTCTCATTTAATAGGAAGCCAGGGGCGCCCCTCCAATCCCGCGTGGCCATCAAGTGATTTCATCCACATAACCAGAGCATTTGTTAGCATCATTTATCATCTTGGCCGCACCACTCCCCGCTAACATTTAATGTTTTCTCTCTTTTCCAACTATGCATTTTTTGCTCTTGAACAGTGGGGGATCTAGGATTTTGGTAAGTGGCGGAGTGCGGAGCCTCAGAGGGCGCATTTTGCCATCAACTTTGCACCCAAAGAGCGCCTATAGTACCGCATCCTTCGCGTCCGGTTTTCGGTGGCCATCTTTTTTTTGGATCGCGTTTTTAACAAAGTTCTGTCCCTCCCATACCACCATGCCAGTTTTTATGCAGCTTTGCTGCTTTTTCGGTGACAGAATATCGTATTCAAGAGCAGAAGAGGTCAAAAGAAGCCATATTTATTCAAGGGACAGACCAGAAATAGCTTAGGTGCCAGCTGCTAGAAAAAGGGGCAAAAAAGACGAGATTCCAAGAAAGGACCAACCGGAAAAATCGCAGGGCCAAACACGACAAAGAAAGCCCAATTCGAGATATTTGGCCTCAAAATAGACAACCTGACGCTGCCGCAATGTATTCCAAACGAAAAGGTTATTTTCTTATTTTTCTTTATGAGTGTGGCAAGGTAAGTCAATTCCCAAAGCATCAAACACAAGTGGGCTAGATGCTAAATCGAGATCAGTTTTATGTACATACCTACTATGATTTGTGGCTGTTGCTGTCAAAATCATCTAAGGAATGTAGTACAAAAACCAGATAATACATTTTTAGGCTTATCGACGCACCAACTGTCAGGGTCATATGGCGTTGCCATCTCTTTCCTTGTTGGAAGGGTTTCTCGGGAGACAGCTTGGTGATTCTAACGAAGGGCTGTGACCGATGTATAATCTCCCCAATTTTCAACATCAAGGAATCGATGAGAAAGGCCAGCTAACAAATTATCGACTTTGCAGAACAACTTGATAACTTGATGCAGCAGTCTTACTACAAATTGCCACCTTAAGCGTCGGAAAAAGGGGGACCAGGGGGCCTGCACCCACCCCCCCCGCCCACTTTTTGACTAGTAGTTTCCTGATCTCAGTTAAAATGGGAGAAAACCTGAAATTTGTATAACTAGCCCGCTATGGAAGGCAACGAAGACCCCAAATTCGAACAGCTTTTGGTACTAATGTGGAAAGTTTGTTGTCAGCAGCAGGTTGAAGTTTGGCTGGCCCCCTCACTTTTTTACCGGCAGTGACGTGACGTTTATGTATGTTACCACCACAATAATAAATAAAAAGGCTAAGCACTTCACACCGCCACACCAGCAACTAGTCTTACGCGCTTTGACTACACCGTGTCCCGTCTAATCCATGAACGAGCTCTAAGCGCTCGCAAATGGCCGCGTGTGAAATGATATACATCATACAATCTCACGATACTGGCTGGGGTGTAGGATTCCGGTCGGATAGAACATGATGTATGATTGGATGTATTCCAGCGTTTATCTCCAGGGTTGTGATTAGTTGACATTGAGGCTGCTTTGCCGGGATTTCCCGTAACTACGTGCTTTGTTTCGTCTTCGCGCGATGGAGGAGACAGCCACGGATGGAAATTTTTTTAACACAATTTTTGTGGATTGCCAATTTGGCACCCGCAATAACACTAAGTTATTATCATCGAATGGTGTTCTGTCTTATTTTCGTTGGGTGAGTTTGCATTTGTTGAAGTTTAAGTCATATTCTGTCTATTTCACTGGGGGGCCAATTTCCGCGCACTGGGGGGGGGCATTTCGGCCGACTGGGGGAAAATGGCCCCCCAGTTAACATGTTAAAAAATAGCCTGCTCTAAGAATGTTTGGAAAAGGAAATTAGGCGTTTCAATATATCCCTCTCGCGAATTTCCATTCGCGCTATTCCGCCTGTCTCTCAAGATAAACATGTGCGTTCGCACTAAAGTCTATCGAAGTGATCAAACGAAAAGTCGGCAACTGACTATAATCAAAACAAAGTTCATCAGTATTGGCGTCGTCTTCCTGTGTACCGCTGGGACTGCCTCGTCCAACGCAGCGCTTTGTTTGTCCTGCCTAGGCTGTAGCACGGCGACGTGATGCAGCGCGCCGCCTGGAACGGCTGTAGGTCTCCCAGTCCGTCGGCGCACCTCGGGGCATCATCGGTAATTCAGCGCCAGAAATTCACCTGATCCAGAGCGAGATGTAGATTGGTGCCGGATATAGGCCGGCCGGAGGGCCAGAAACGGCAGCCAGCGCCGTCTAAATCCCATAAGTGAGACCGAGCTTGGTAGCAGCAGTTTCATTTCGAAGTTGGACGGAACCGTGTTCGTCGGCGAATGAAATGAAACCCCGCGAAAGCTGTGGAGAGCTGGATATCCAACTGCAAGTGTCAGGGGTGTGGCTCAAAACTGTGCTGGCGATGCGGGAGGTCGAGACGAGTGGACTAAACTGGCTGATGAGTAACTTGAAACACACTACTCGGTAACGTTTCACGAATATCGGCCCTGAGGGACAACAATGGACATGTTTATACCATTTCCATGGCTGCTCTCTGCTTATTAGCTTACATAAGTCTCCAAGTCTGTGGCCTGATTGAGATCCTAGGAGGTGCATAACTGGAGACAAACACTAGCTGATGAGCTAAAGTTAGCCCTGTTCCATCTGTCAGCACAGTTTTGTCAGCACCAATCAGCGGGCCGCGTTGCGCCTACGTCACGGGACTGTAGCCTCTCCCCGGGAACTAGTTTTAGAGGTTTTATGGGCTGATGGCCTGCTGTTTGCGCTGATGAAAAATAGTAAGTGCACGAAGTGGCAGCCTAATATTTTTTAATGGCATAAAGGTTTAATTTTCCTTTGCTTAGCACAAACAAGAGGCGTTTATGGCGCTGATGTTTCTTTTCTAGAGAAGAGGTTAGAGGTCCTGCTGACAAAACTGTGCTGACAGCTGGAACAGGGCTGTTGTCTACGTCCTGAACTCAGGAAATCCCTATACCTTTAGTACATGGGATGCACTGGGGTCACAGGATGCACGAGCCCCAAGTGCACACGCCTGGCTATGGGCTGTCAGTCTCCTGAATGATACAATAATATGAATGATACTATACAAATCTGGAATATAGATAGTTCTACATAAGACAGAAAATACCCGGCCTACCCGCCCAGCCGGATATATCAGCTTCAGCCACTCTGGCGATGGCACTGTGGCCAGGGTTACCTTTCCGTCGGATTTGTCGGACTTGGCACGGCCGGCCCTGGAGCCGACCCTGCTCTGCTGTCGTCCGGTCCTCCTCCTCTTCTTGTCCGTCTCCTCCGACTCCGCCCGCAGTCGACTCTCTTCGTCACGCAGCAATAACAGCTCCGGACTCACCTGCTTCTTAGCCGCCTCCTGAAACGGCACCAGCGTTAAATCCACTACATATACATATATCAATGGCCGACGGGCACGGCGGCGGGCGTCATCAAGCCTGGCCGACGGGCACGGCGGAGCGCGTCACCAAGCCTGGCCGACGGGCACGACGGCGGCCGCGTCCTTCGCATGATTTAATTTTATTTAAATTTAATTTGGAATTAAATCAAAATTCAAAATGCAAAGCAAACAAAGATAATTGGAGGTGATCACCTATTTCTTTTAAACTATCCCTTCAATAGCTAGGGCCGCCAGCCAATTCCCGTTGATTTGTGAACAAAATTTCGAAGCAGCTGGAGCTTCCAGATTGTTACCAATGTCCGAGATTTCCTCTGCCACTCGTGGCTCCAGTAGAGAGGTCAATGGCCCCTTTGCAAATGCTGCCGACCGTCGGCGACGTTCCTGACGCATTCGGCTACGACACCGCATTACATGCCCTAATCCTGCGTACTCTTTCTCCCCAAAGCAGTTATTACAAATTAGAAGAATAACTCCTAAGCAAGGCAACAGATTGATATGAAACACATTCATTTTTCCGGCACTTGAAGGTAGACGAAATATGATCAAATTTCGTTCAATGTCATTTAATACCGTGAAACAAGGCTGATGTTCTTACTTTTCGTGGTGGAGGGGAAGGGGGGTTGGGGGTGCAAACTGACCAGGGGCGTAACCAAGGGGGGCGGCGAGGGTGGTCGCCCCCCCTCCCCCTGAGGGCCCCTCTGAGGATACGGGCAGCGTTTCGCGCGGCCCGCTCGCACTATGCTCTGGGCCCAAATGTGGGACTTCATACCAGACTAAGCCCTCTTCAGACTCTTACACCCTGTCCAGCACTCTATTTTGTGAAAAGCAGGGCTTTGGTAAAACAGGTGCTTACAATGGGATTATTTTATTACGTTTTAGTTTTAACAAAAGACACAATTTACATGCCTCCGTTTCAGCTCTTCCGCTTTGATCACGCCATTGAAATAAATGAAAATACACATAACGCACATGGAAGAAACAAGCTCGTACAATGAATTGCAAATATTGTGTCTACCGTTGGAATACTTTTTGAATTTTTCAAAACAAGGTATAGATCGAGCATGCAAACACTTCATGAAAACCTCTCGTCGGAAAACAGTTTAAAAAACAGAAACAGTTCACAATACACCGTAATTATCTAACACCATAGAGATCTACTATAACTAGAGCGGACAGCACACCTGTGCGGACGTCAAAATTGAACGTTTTGTTAGTACAAATCTGGGCTTCTGTTGGGAAGCTCGTGACGTTTTACTGAAACACCTCTCTGCCAAGCGTCTGAAAACTTCTGGTTACCAAATAAGTTCTAAAGTTCGTTAAAAAGTTGCGGTTCTGTAGCATATAGGTGATGCTCCTGGAACAGGTTTGAAAATTTAAAATGTCCGTATTTATTTCATTTTCACTACATAGAATAATGAGGCCACTGAAAAACACGATGACTTTTTACATGTCGTCTTCCGGCAAGGTTGGATCTTGTAATAGATAAGATAGGATCAGCCAATGGTAAAGATCAAGGACTGGTGTGCTTATCATAAATTTGATGCTTTTGACGATGATCCTATTCTTAACACATTAAAATTTCAATCATCTATTGAAGAACACTAGGCGCTCAGACTTACTCATACAGGAATACATAGGGTCTTCTAGGCTCCAACAGCGTTGAAATTCACTGTGACTTTTAGCCAGGTCGGATGCCCAACTTAGATAAGTATCAAAATTAAACACTTCTAGCGGCGGCGGGCTTCGGCATCCATTTCATTTATCGTGCAAGCTTTCATGCTTAATTACTTGAACTTATCGAGTCGGCTCCATCTAGTAGATGCGCAGCTATCTGCTGCCTTGGTTTTACATCGTTCCCATGCACCTCATGCTCCATGCACCACAAGCCACCCATTAATCAAGGAGGGAGTCAGGGTTGACATGAGGATCCATACATTCAGGTTATTTCCAGTGCTTTCCGGACTCTAGCTGTATATATATATATATATATATATATATATATATATATATATATATATAGTGGATTACAAGACTTTCAGAGGTGTTCGCTTGTAGTATTTACTCCATGGCTGAGGTTCTTCCTTGGAGGTGCGTCTGATATTTCTGCTAATGCTCGCTCCTCGGACAACGTTGCATACTCAAATATTAGGTGCTCCAATGTTTCATCACCGCTTTGACAGAGGGGGCACACCTGGTTCTCCTGAGTGTGTCTCCTTATAATGCTAGTCGCAACCCAGGATTGTCCAGTCAGCAGATTTATCTTCATGAGTGTTGCTTGTCTTCCAATGCTGCTGTATGGACTTGCAGGCCAGAAGAGTTCAGGAGCTGCATTTTGCATTCAGGAATGCATTTTCTTCGGTTACTAGTCTGGGCAACCAGTGAAGACCCATGGGCTTGTTTCCGGCTTCCAGGGTTTCAGTCAGTGCATAGCTCGCTAATGCCTGCTGGGCCATCTTGCTCCAGCGTTCGATAATTACGCTCAGGTTCTGTTCCCCTAGCTCAGCAGTAATATTTGGAAGCTGCAGCCCTTCTAGTTTTCTGTTCCACTGTTGGTCAAGGCTGGTTCTCCGATCATCATTAACGGCTCCATGTAGTATCACATAGTAGGTATGTGATTTCATGTTCCTTTGCTGCACGGAGAAGGAATCCGATAAACTACAATGTGATTTTCACAATGAATACCCGGCATGATGGCGCCCCCAGCATGGTGTACACCACAGTCTTCTGTGTCCTTGATGGTAGTCCTTGCATTAGCGGATATATCCGTAATATCATGCCTTCTAGAAACAACATTTCTGTCATGCTCGTCTGATTAACTGCCAGGCTGTAGCTCAGTATTGGCTCCGCATATATTTTCCTTGTGGTATAGAGAGTGAGGGGACTCGTTCTTCTAATACTCAATCCATGGTCAAATCTTGCATACAATGCTCTCCTGGCTCGGTTCATGGAATTTTCGATCCGTTTTTTGGCTACCGCTCAAGGGGACATGGCGATGCCTGGATGGAAGTATTCGGCTGCTTTATCAATAACCTCTTCTCCCAGTCTCCACTCATTGCGCGAGCCAGTTCCATAACCGAGGATCCTGCTTTTTGCCTAATAGAATGTTTTTCATAGGAATGCTTGGTAGAATGATTGTCACTTCTTTCACAGCTTAGGCCAAACTGAGAAATTTGACCAGCGCCTTAATACAGCTTAATTCAACAATCGGTTGCTATGACAACGATCTAATGTACCACTAATCCTCGCAATGAATAATGGCTTTCTCTGCCAAAATTATTTAGTGGTGGGCTAGATCCAGAGGCTCTCGTTGAAATTAGCACGTGATTCTCCAATTAACCTGGCCAAGATTTGTACTAACAAAACTTTCAATTTTGACGTCGGGGTATTGAGGTTTTGTTTAGGATGTCCGCTCTAGTTATAGTAGATCTCTATGTCTAACACACTTTTCAATTATTATTTTCACTACAGTATAACATAGTTTAATTTTCTCCATATTCCCGTTGATCGTTGATTTTGTGTTTATAAAGGCCGCTTCTATTATTAATCTTTCTTGCTTTTCTTTTTCCGAGCATAGTATGATTATTTTACCAATCTGTTTTACCAATCTGTCTCACCATCCTATTTATAAGCAGGGCTTTTTACCCATCAAAACCGTCTGTAAAAAGGTGCTCCTTGAACCACTGGTGGCCAGGGCCCCCTATCCATAGTAGGGTCCATTTTGGCCGGCTGGGCTCTCTTTAATCGATTAAGCCACGATGGGCAGCGGGACTGTTTGGGCAACAGAGCCCAGTGCGACTCGCAGGCTGTCGGGCTGGTCTATAGCCGCCAGGGACCTGTCTGACCAGCTGGGTCCTCTTTCAATGAGGAGGCTGTGTGGCTAGTAGGGACCATTTTAACCCACAGGGCCCAGTCTGACAGTCAGTACCCTATTTAACTAGAGAAGCCTCTGAACTAGTGTAACCGTCTATTCTCCACAGGGCCCTCTGGTCAGCTGGGCCCTCTACATAGGAGTAACCAAGTAGAAGCGACTGGTGCGGTGGCCCCCTTGAGGGCTCGGAGGGCCCTTCGAGGATAGCGCGAAGCACGGCCCACCGGCATTATACTCCGTCACCCGGCGTGGATAATTAATTTAATTTTTGGGGCTTATCAACGCACCAACTGCCAGGGTCATATGGCATCGCCAACTCTTTAGCTGTTGGAAGGGTTTCTCGGGAGCCAGCTTGCTCCTTATTCAGGGAAGCCGCACCCGCCGTGGAACTTCATGCTCAACAGGGACCTCATAAGCCCTCTCCAGTACTCCATTTCTGTGACAAGCAGGGGTTTTTAAACAAAGGTTTCCTCTAAGCAACTGTCACCCCCCCAAGGCCCTCGTCGACAGCAGGACCCTCCCTGGTCAGCTAGGCCCTCTTCAACCGATAAGACCGCTATGGCCAGCAGGGCTTTTTGAGCCACGGGGCCCACTGCGAGTCGCAGGGTCGACCTTCAGGGCCCCGTTAGACCAGCTGGGCCCTCTTTAAGTAAGGAGGCCACTGTGGCTTGTAGGGATCGTTTTAGCCTACAGGGCCCACTCTGACTGTGAGGACACTTTTTAACTAGCGAAGCCTCTGAACTAGTATGGCCGACTATTTTCTGCAGGGCTCTCGATCGCCAGGAAGGCCCTCTCTGGTCAGCTGGGTCCCTCCAGAGGCGTAGCCAAGGAGAGGCGATTGGGACGGTGGCCCCTTTGAGGGCCCCTCGAGGACGCGCTGCCCCTACTGCATCATACTCTGTGACCTGACGCGGAACTTCAAGTCAGACGGGGCAATGTCAAACTCTCTAAAGTACCCCATTCTGTGACAAGGCCCTTTTGACCATCGAAACTCTTAAAAACAGGGCCCTCTGAACCACTGTGGTACCCAGGGCCAGTGACGGCGGAACGTCGGAATTTAAGGGGCACCATGGACTTTTCAAGTCATTTCTTTCCAGTCAACGCCATAGGGTAAGTGTTAAGTGTTTATGATTTAAGAGGGGACACCGTGCCCCGATGCCCTCCCTTCCCAGTTCCGCCGCCAGTGCCCAGGGCCCTGTGTCAACATTAGGGCCCTGTCTGGTCAGGTGGACCCTCTTTAACCGATAAGACCACTATGGCCAGCAGGGTTTATTTTGGGCCGCAGGGCCAACTGCGAGTCCCAGGGCCAGCTAAAACCTTCAGGGCCCTGTCGGACCGGCTGGGCCTCTCTTTAAGCGAGAAGGCGATTGTGGCTAGCAGGAACCACTCAAACCAGTGGCATTGTGGCTACTCGTCCACAGCGCCAACTCTAACTATCTGGACCCTCTTTAATTACAAAGGCTTTTGAACTAGCAGGATTGACTATTTTCCAAAGGACTCTCTATCGTCATCAGGGACATCTCTGGTCAGCTGGAGACCCCACAGAGACACGGCCAAGTAGAGAATGTTGGGGCGGTGGTCCTCTGGAGCTGCATTATTCTCGTATCCCGCCTGGAAGTAGGAATGTTGGGGCGGTGGTCCTCTGGAGCTGCATTATTCTCTGTATCCCGCCGTGGAACTTCATGTTAGACAGGGCACTCTCAATCTCTCTCTAGTTCTTCATTCTATGTTAAGCGGGGATCTTCTAACCATCAGAACCATATGAAAGAGGGCCCTCTGAACCACTGTGGCCACCAGGGTCCTCCTGTCGACAGTAGGACCCGCTCTGGTCAGCTGATTCCTCTTCAACCGATAAAACCACCATGGTCAGCAGGGCACTTTGGGCACCAGGGCCCACTGCGACTTGCAGGGCAAGCAATATCCAGCAGCGCTATAGCTGAACCCGAGCAGCTGTCCAGGGCTGTCTGAACAGCTGGGCTCTCTTTACATAAGAGTGGCATTGTGGCAAGCAGGGACATTTTTAGCCTGCAGGGCCAACTCTGACAATCAAGACCCTCGTTAACAGAGGAGCCTTTGAACCAGTAGGACTGACTGTTAACCGTAGGGCTCTATATCGTCAGAAGGGCCTCTCTTAGTCAGCTGGGTCTTTAATAGACGATACCGAAGGCCCGGTTGGCCCTCTAAATCCACCAAAGACCTGTGTAGCTTGTAGGCTTCTTTAAAACAGCAGATAATTTGTGACCCGTAAGATGTTCTGTGGTTATAATGCCTCTATAACCCATTTAACCTATAGCCAGCGCGGTCCATTGTAACCCACAGGGCTTTCCACAACCAGCAAACCAGCTGGTCCCTCCTTTTAACCCTCGCCCCAGTGGGGGGGTGTTTGAACACCCCTGGCCGGGCAATGATGGAGAAAATAATAGGTTCTCGGAAGGCCTGCTGTAGATAGGGTGCCATGAACCGTAGAGTGTTGTGGAAATGACCTAGGACCCTAAAAAGATAATAAAACATAAGACAGTCAAAGCGCTAAAAGACTTGCAGCCTAAAAAGCCAAAGTCCAGAAACTATGACGTCTAAACCCTAAGAAGCCCAAAAAGGCTGAGTCAAGGTAAAAATAAAGTAAAAAAGCGTGGGATGAGGTAAATGCAACGTTTGGGTCTTTGACCGTCGTCAGACGAGGAGTGCAAGGTGGAGGTGGCTAGAGGCCTGATGTAAACTTGTTTTAAATACCGAGCGACTGGAGGCCTAAGGTAAAGTTTTGGTCGAAGCAAAAAGTGCTGACAGTCCCAGCACCCTCTTACCGAACGAGCAAAGGAGCACTGTGTGTGGTGTGTGTTTACATGCCTGTGAGTATGCGTTTGTGTGGGATGTATGCGTTTGTGTGTGCGTGGCTGCCCGTGCATGTCCAACTTACTGCAGGAGTGGCCGGGATGATGTTTGAGTGTTGAGAGAAGGTCTGTATCGCCGAATGAGGAATGATTCTGCGATTTTCTGTTTGGGCCATCTTTGGCGTATTTGAGAATTTTGATGCTTTGGTTATCTGCTGTCAGTTCATCATTCGGATGTGTGCTTAATCTTAATGTGAGGCTTAATCTTAATGCGTGATTAATGTGAGGGCCATTAGACTTAGGCTTAACGAACACTTAGGCAGGACACTTGCTAGAACACTTGCTAGAAATAAGAGGCAGGAAACACCTTTCGGACAACACAGATTAAGCACGCATCCGAATGTGAGCTGACAGCAGACAACCAAAGCATCAAAATTCTCAAATACGCCAGATCGCATACTCAGGCTATGAATACACCACACAGTGCTCCCTCCTCTTACGGTGAGGGTGCTGGGACTGTAGCACTTTCCTCAATAAAAGTTTACCTTAGGCCTCCAGTCACTGGTATTTGGAAAAGTTTATCTCGGCCTGCCACCCACTTCCCCCGGTCAAAGACCGAAACGTTGCATTTACCTCATTCCGCACTTTGTTTTCTTTATCTTTACCTTGACTTAGCCTTTTTGGCTTTTTAGAGTTTAGACGTCTTAGTTTCTGGACTTTGACTTTTTAGGCTCAAGTCTTTTAGCACTTTTGCTGTCTCCTGTTTTATCATCTTATAAGCGTCCTAGGTCATTCCCACAACGCTCTTTGAACACCCCCTCGGGTTTTTCCGGCGGCACGAATAAACGGCGGCGCGAAGCGCTGCCATACTTGACGCAGCTTATTCTTGATCAAATCCGCAACTTTCCCTCAAATTTTAAGGTTGGGTCATCTCTGTTCAGTTGACCAGTACAGGTTAATCGACCTCACCTCCAAAAATGCTTGAGGCTGCATAAGTAAGAAAAGGGTGAATCTATCCAATTGAACATATTCACACAGTGAGCCCATCGAGGTTTACGAAATATATTCCGGGATTTTTTCATATATACGACCTGGGGCCAGGCACGGATCATGAACTCTCCATTTAGAATGCATAGGAGAAACGGAAATTGGCCGAAAAAATTGTTTTATTTCTGTAGATACCGCTTGGAATACCTTCATATTCCCCAAATCATGGTATCCTAGACTCTTTTATTGGTTCATGTTGCAAGTTTGGACCTGGGACCTATGAGAGATCATCTGGGCTACTTAAGCAGGTTTTCAGACTTGGGTTAATAACTTTGCAGGACATTATGATAAAGCTAATATTTTGATACCATTACGTTTGGATTACTATTTTGGACTGACTGATATGCATATTGACTATTGTATAACAGTGATTGGCGGGTAATCACATTTAAACATATTTTGTGTTGGTTGGAATGTGAATATTGACTATGCTAGGTTAGATGGTGACCTTGGCCTGACCTTAGGTCGGGACATTTTTATGTTTTGACCTAGTATAGTCGTATTATACATCATTCAACTGGCATGCCCACCGAGCCACCGTGGTTATAACTCAAATCCCTTTGTGGCCAGCAGGGTCTACTGGGACCATCAGAAGAAGCATACGTACCAATAGGACTCTTTGAAACCAGTTGGAACCACAATTGATCGTATACCCCGCCATCAATGGGAGGACCCTTTTTAGTCAGTTGGATACTTCATAATCAGATTCGAAGCATCCTGGTGGCCCTCTGCATCCAGCATAGTTCCCTGTAACTAGTTACAGAAGGCCCACAGATACCAGCAGAACACTTTGTGACCACTAGGCTCTTTAGAACTAGCAGAGTCCTCTTTGACCATCTGGGCCTATAATGGTCAGCTGAGCTCCCTTTGTCCGCCACTAAATACCATTTTAGGCGTTTTTTGTCATTCGAAAGGAACCGCTTTGAAGGTTAAAGAAGCTCCTAGAAAAGTTGTTGATTGCCAATCTATATTATGCTATACATTAGTCTTGCCAATCTATATTAGGCTATACATTAGTCTCATCATTGTACTGCGAAATTTTAATATATATAACGCTGCATTCTGACACTGAAAAATTGAAAGAAATCACTTTAACAAAAACTAAACAGCATTTCTGGCGGCGTAACAAAGCACGTACGCTGTTGCCTTCTTCACTTCCTCGGCCGGTACTTCCTTGACACAGCTATCGTTAATGTGGCACCAACCAGCCTCCGACTGGTTCCAGCAGAATTAAGTGTAGTGGCTGGTCTGGGGGCTGCCATGGTGTACTACCGTTCCAAACAGGTCAAACACAAGGCTGTCAGATATCTGCGGGTGCCCGAGGACCTTTAAACTGCGGTCCAGGTCGCTAAGGAGAAAAGTGCCGTGAGCGAGGGCTTTGAGCGATGTGCTGCCGCTGTAGGTAAAACGCTTAATTTACATAATCAACAAATATGGAAGGCGCCAGGCATCAAACTTAAGTTGTTAATTGGCCTGTCTCCTAAAAT
The DNA here is from genome assembly GCA_034440635.1 of Lepas anatifera. Lineage (NCBI taxonomy): Eukaryota > Metazoa > Arthropoda > Thecostraca > Lepadidae > Lepas > Lepas anatifera. The sequence goes on from JAOTON010002243.1 coordinate 303,987, forward strand.
CCTGGATGCATAAAATAGCAAAAATAATGAAAATATTTTCGAACACGGCCCTTCCTCAGAATCGTCATGAAATGTATTGATTGGAGAAGCCCTTGATCGTGATGTGAGCTGGGGCCTGGAATTTCAGATTTCACCAAATTTCAGAATAATCTTTGTGCTTTTGCTTTATTATGAACCCTGGATTTGAGGAGATAGGTAAATGACCAACTTTTCTCCCCATAATTATGCTCCTGAGTGCAGCACCCCGAAATCTATCTATCTAAAGTTTCTCCCGAAGAAGGAGGAAATACTTACGGCCTTTTTCGCTTTTCGAGCACGATTGGCTCTGAAGCAATTTAGTAGGCACACAAATGAATTGTCATGGCGATATCTTAGGGGCGCTCTGGCTTAAAGCGACCTTCTTTAGATTAATTGACGCAAAAACTGCGCTGACCGTTTTTTTGCTTGCCGACATTTTCTTTGGAATTTCGGGGCCCTTTTTGGCCGCCGCCCCTGAGCGAAATCCTGGCTACGCCCCTGAAACTAACGTTAGCTTTGTTTAGTCAGCATGAGTCAGGCCTGATTAGCTGCTAAGGAACAAAACAGCTGCTGTGTACTCTGACAGACTGCGCAATCTTACTTGCTTTTGCCCTATACATACATATATATATATATATATATATATATATATATATATATATATATATATATATATATATATATATATATATATATATATATATATATATATATTGTGGCGTGCACCCCGATATATATTGCCGGAGAGGCGCACCCCGATATGGAACTGGGCCCCATTTCATAAAAGGTGTAACTTACGCCAAAAGCGTAGAAGTAGCATAATGTAGCGTAGAAAGTGAACAATACACCACGATTTTGTTTCATAAAAATGCAGTGTAAAATACAAATACTTAAAAAATTGACGCTGGAGTAAACTACGCTGTACTGGAATGCAGCGTAGAATATTCACAATCCTGATTCATATAGCAGACAACATGTATGCATGACGTTGAATATATAAAACGTTCCTGAAAAGCTACCCAAGAAGAAGTAGCGTAACTTTTATCAGCCAGTGCACAGTGGCAAATATTGCCATTTAGCCTGCCTTTAATCAATGGTTCTACATTTCGTGTGATATCTCCAAAGTGGAAACACTTAAACATTTTAACTTGCTTTGAGCTGATAGAGCATTGATTTTCCTACATTTTGTGATGTATTTTAGTACAAGATGGTGAGCAGGGGCGGCTCTACGACTAGACAAAAAGGATATATTTAGTCATGCCAGTTATTCTTGCAATGAAAAAGGTGTCTTCACGTCAATATTTAAGCATCGATATTTTACACCCAGTTTTGATTTTAAAACAAAGTTTGGCATTGCTGTGCTCATAGGCGTTCTTGACCTGGGGGGGTTAAAATGAGAAGTGGAGGAGGTCCTAAGGTGCACCCGCCCCCAACTATTTTCTCCAAGAAGGGCGGAGAACTGTTCACCGCTAAAAATGCTACTTCGTCACATTTGAGAGAAATAATAAGCGCGTCGCTTGGTGAAGGGATTTTGGGAATAAATCAATTTTGTACTTATAGGCTTTCAAAGTGAGACCTTTAAGCTGAGACTGTCGCAATCACGCAGTCGCACCCGTTCGCCTGCAATTTAGAATGAGTGGTGACGCAATAACGTCGTATAATCCGGATGTATTTGAAGGTTACCCCAAATGAAGGTCAAGGTGAATGGCACAGGTCAATGTGATTGACCCCACTAGTCCGGTAAGATGACATTATTTAGTTTGACGTATGTTATGCTATGACTTCATAGTTAAGGTTACTCAATGTCAAGGTCAAGGTCAAATGTATTTTTCAAGGTCAAGGCAAGTTCACAGTCAAGTTCACCACTGGGCAATGATGCAAAACATGACAAATATATAATTTTTTCTGAAACTTTGAATCTCAGGTAAAACTATTGCTGGGAAAAGACAAAAAGAAAGAAACTTGAATGTGTTTAAGTTCTTCCTGGCATAAGTTTGAAGGGAGAGTTTGAGTTACTGATGTCAAACTGAGCCTATATATAGGGTTCTATGGCAATTTGGTATGGCAACAAATATAGCTATTGATACAAATGAAATACACAGGCAAGCTGACATTGATTTTTTACTCTAACTTTCTGCCGTGATTTTTTTTTACAGTCTAGGGAGTACGGAACCCTATAGGGCTGACACTGGCACGGTTATATGGAGTCAATGGAGGGTAATAATTCAATTTAGGATGGCTGTAACTAACAAAATCCAAGCATCTCCACCGAAGCATCTGGCGAAAATAATGATATAGGTACCTAGGTACTGGCATCTAGGTATTATTCAAATATGTTGACTCAGTATTCCGTTCCCAGTTTCACGACATTATCAGGTTCACAAGCCTTTGCCAGTTCACTCACGGTCAGTGCACACACTTCAGAACCACTAGAGTACACCTGCACAGCAACAACACAGAAACTAACCGGTCACAGCAAGCAAACCGCAAGAAGGTGTTGCCAAAAAAATGCGTTGTATATTTATTGCGTCTGCTATTAGCGCGCCTTCTTCAGCACTATTTCAAAAAGTTCATGAGAAAGTTAATGATCAAATAAGAGCAAATAAATCCAATAAATTTTTTCAACTAATTTCTTAAAAAAATATATATGCCTTTTTAATGTTAATAAACCGGCTATTATTTTTCGAAGGGGTAATACCATTTTGGAATTGGGCTTAATTCACGCTGAATTTCATATCTCTGCCGCTGTCGTGTGAATGTCGCCGCTCTTTGTGAAACATGATTCTGACTACGGCGTAACTTTACATGTGAGTGTGTTGTAAAACACGTTGCATTTCTAAAAATTTTATGAAACGGGGACCAGGTGGGGTAATCTGCACACGTGCTTAGTGTGTATGATCTGCGTGCGCCCGCGCGTGGGGTGACCGCGGGGCCTGAGGCAATGGCTGACCAGTGGCAGGATTATGTCGCCCGCACCGGCGGGCGGACATTCTAAGCCTGGGGTTGAAGCGAAATGCTCGAGTCGTGCGTGTGCCCAATACATCCGCAATGAAGACTTGGCTCGTCTACACACACACACACATACACCCATATATATATATATATATATATATATATATATATATATATATATATATACAAAGAACTCACCAGGAGCGATATTGTGGAGAACACCACCATACTGACGCGCTGCCACGACGAAAGAAAACTGCAAGCCCTGGAAGCGGTCTACATCCGTGAAATGAACCCGACCATCAACAGACAGATGAATCTGGTGGCTAAACTAGCCTTGTATGAAAGCGTCCCGCTGAGATTACATAGCTAAAACCCAGAACATCTAGCTATTAAAGTGCGAACCCGTATTAAAATATGTTAGTTTAACGCAATTCAAATATCATTGTGGATCCGTGTGTGTTTATGATTGGTCATGTCTTAGATTTTAAGGATATTGGTAACGTTGATAAGTTTTGAAGTGCTGCGGCGAGGAGCATGATGATGAGTTGTTGATGTTCCCTGGCCTCTCCCCTCGAATCCGGAAATGTAAAAAACACTGAAGATTATATATTCGGGCACAGCCCTTCATCAGAATCGTGGAGTAAATATCAATAATTCTCAGTCCTAGTATAGCCAGACCTCAAATTGAGCTTCACACAAAAACGCCTCTTTAGAATGAATCGTTAAAAATAAGATTGGATGTCGTGACAACAACCATATTGGTACCTCTAACCTAAAAGTAATGCCGACAATACGACAAACCTAGAGCAGTATTTGTGACAGTTTTTTCTATTATTTCAGCCAAACACTAGCTTTTGATTAACAGTGAAAAACTCGCTGAAGTACCTTAATCGGTTATTTGAATATTTCTGTTCTTCTATTTTACTATTTTTCCGTCGACTGCAGCTAAAATGCTAACCAAAAAATACCTATTAAGCACTAGTAGACGTGATACTAGATCGGTGTAAAGACTGCATACTTTCCTCTTTAAGATGATGCTATATTTTTACAATAAAAGCCTCCCTCGAATTATTTTGTTAAGATTGTACCTAGTGGTCAAGGTCAACTTTTTTTTGTAATTGATAAACCCATTTTCCACAGCCTGTTCCTCTGGCCCAACGTTAAGCATCGAAAGAGTATACGAGTGGCTGTAAAAAAAAACATCATACATTTTACATTATACTTATTCAACAACCCTTGCCCTTAGTATGTACCTCTTAAACAAATGCAACTTTTAAGGTGAACAATCACTGGTAAATACTTTTCCTCAGCCTGTACCTCTAGCCCAACGTTAAGTGTCGAATGGTTATACGTCTAGCTGCAGAAAAGTATTATCAATAATTAGTTGCATATTTCAAAACCCCAACCCCAGTACGTACCCCTAAAATCAAAACATCTCTTTGAGCTAGTTAATCTGATCAATCATTAATAAACACTTTTTCCCAGCCTGTACCTCTCTGGCCCAACGTTAAGCGTTGAAAGAGTATACATCTGATTGCAGAAAAGCACCATCAAATATAAATTACCTAAAAAAACCTGAGCCTTACCTGTGACCTAAGTCCATCATTTCTGACTAGCTAAACTAATTCAACCATCATAGCCCTTTTTCCCAGCCTGTAAATCGGGGCCCAAAGTTAAACGTCAAAAGCATATACGTCTAGCATCAATAACACTATCAATAATGTAAGGAAGTCCTACCCCCAGAACACATATACTTACGCTGATCCCTCCCTTACCTCTTAAGCCACTGCTGTTAAGTGATAGCCTATCCTAGACCCGCATAATAGGCCAGGACGTACCTTGTACGTTAAGGCTGGGATGACGATCCTGAATGATTATGGATTCGGCTATCTTTCTATCTGGATGATCACGTGCCCGATGAACTACTTTTAGCTCAAGTGGTTCTGATATAGCCTGAGTGACCTGTGCTGCATGTTTCTCGAGGAAATGATCTCCTAGAGGTGTGTTCCTAGTTTTATTTTTCGCGTCCCGCAAATGTTCGTTAAATCGCAATCGGACGGGCCTCATCGATTCCCCTACGTATTGAGCCCTGTTTTGATCCTGGTTACACAGTCTACAGTCTATTTGATACACCAAATTTTTCTGTGTGCAGTCGCTTTTAAAACCTGACTTGCATAAATGACACCTCTGACCCCCAGGACATTTTGGCTTAGAAATGGCCGACCTAACCAATGACGACTTAAGTTTCTTGTTATTCTTCCAGGCTATATGTACTTTCAGGTTAGATTTCTTTACGACCTTTTTTATTTTACAGAGTAGCTGTTCGTCTACGTACGGCAAAGTCAAGAACCCATCATAAGAATCTGAGTCTTCTTTCTTTTTCTTGCACCTTCCGTTACCTGTCCTAGCTAGTCTAACCTCCCTCAACAAACGCCTGAGAAGCCCTGTATGATACCCATTTTTTAGAAGCAGATTCCAAATCTTATCTACGCTTTTTTCTCTCTTTCTCTGGGCCCGATGAGTTATCCATAGCCCTGTGGAAACATGTTTCGGATAATATTGTGTTTCGTAGACGTGGGATGGGCAGATGTACTATGGAGGATGATTCCCGAGTTGGTTGGTTTGATGTAGAGCTCTGTCTCTATCTTAGTGTTTTGGCCGTGTGTTTCTGCTGTGACTAACGTATCCAAATAGGGCACCCCACTCCCACTACCCGTGTGCTCCATGGTAAATTTTAGGTGTGGATGTCTACTGTTCATATAGCTAAGGAAGTCATCCAAAGCTTCCTGCCCATGCGAGAAGATACCTGCATAATCGTCAATGTACCTTACCAAGAACTCTGGTTTGACAGGACATGTAGCTAACGTATTGGTTTCAAACATATCTAAGAACAGAATGGCCAAGGCAGGTGCACATGGATTCCCCATAGCTAACCCTAATTTTTGTCGGTAGTACTGATCCCCAAATGAGAAAACATTGTCACTCAGACACTGGTCGATATGGTTGTTGTCACGACATCCAATCTTATTTTTAACGATTCATTCTAAAAAGGCATTTTTGTGTGAAGCTCAATTCGAGGTCTGGCTATACTAGGACTGAGAATTATTGATATTTACTCCACGGTTCTGATGAAGGGCTGTGCCCGAATATATAATCTTCAGTGTTTTTTACATTTCCGGATTCGAGGGGAGAGGCCAGGGAACATCAACAACTGATATTGGTAACGTGCAAACTTTGAAAACGAAGTGCCCGCACGAATAATGCATCTCTTGTGATTGTTTTTTACTTGCCTATGCTATGAAATAATGTTCGCCCATTTGAGAAGGTATGGAGTCCGACGCGAATATTTACGAACACTAGATCGATTTTGCTGTGTATTTAATATGTTTTATTATGCCAGAGGATGATATTAGAAATATCGAAACGTTGCAAAGCCCAGAGTCGTTTGGTGTTATTTTAAAAGAATTCAATCGCGAGAACAAGAAGCTTATCAGGACCATAGAATCACTTAGCCGAAAAGTAACAAAGGCCCATTTCGCCGTCATATTCAACGAATATTGCATCAAAGAAAACCTGCTCCTGAAGTACTCAAATATATATACACACACACACACATATATATATATATATATATATATATATATATATGTTACAGGGAAAGTGCGGAAATCCGGGATTTCGCGAACTCCCTAGGGATTTCGTGAACTCACTGAAACTTCAGTGATTTCGCGAACTACCTGAATGCTTTTCAGGGATTTCCGCGAAATCCCTAACATGCCAAAATGTCATATAGTTTAAATCCGAAGAACTGATCCTTCAGCGATCTGGTTTTACATTCCCCGTCCATGTTTTCTCTTTCTATGATGTATTTTGCTTGAGTTTATGTCTACCTGATGTTTATTTTTTGAAAATTAATTTTACACCCCTCAGCTCTACCCTCACACCGGGTCCTTGTGCCCGCTGACGAACTATTCGGGTCACTAGCCTTCCTCGAGGTGCATGGTTTATGCAATATGAACCGTAGGTGTGGAGGGGGCTCAAAACAAACTAGAGATGCCACTACTTTTTTCATTGTCATCTGTAATGAATATCTTGATTCCTTAACAAAGCAAACTTCTGATGGGAAGTATTGTGCCGAAAGAAACGGACAAAGAGCTGGTATACTTTCACAAATGTCTATTTTAGCTATTTCTATGTTGGAATGTACTATGGACGTCCACAAATTTTCCAATAACAATATTTTGATTCAGGAGGAAGTGTCGGCCTCGAAAAAGCTCTCGGTGTAAGAAGCGGCACGCCTGTCATCGTTTGAACATTGCCAAGGCTTCCAGAAATTTTATTGTCGATTCCGGCGGGCTAGCAAATGCACTTCAAGCTTAAGTGCTCCAGCCACGGTCATGACAATAGGCAATGAGATAGCACATGGAAAATATGCGTAACAATTGTTTTATTCCGTATCTTTGTTTATGCCGACAACTATAGTTGTCGGTTTGCTTATGTTCAGCTATAGCTGAAACTGTATAACGCTTCTTGTATGCTGATAAACTGAAAACAGAGATATGGTCTAAGTTAATTTGCAGAATAATTATTTCGTTGTTGCAGCTCTGACAATTTATCTTAGTATAGCCGAGTAAAGACTGGCCAAAGTTTTGGAATACATTAATGAACTTAATGCAGAAAATAATATAGCATTATTGTATTTTCCTTACTCCAGATTGTAATACGAAATGGTTATCAGATAAGTAGCATTTCTCTTTTGTGTAGTAATGAGGGTTGTGATATGATAATGATCTCTCTGCAGATGCTGGATAAGTGAGTTGGAAAGAAACGCTTCAGAATTTAGTCTGTAATGGTACTTACAGTTGGTGCACCTGACCGACTTCGTACCGAGTACGTGCATGGCCGGGGCGGGGGTTGGGTAACCATACCCCTTGGGTTTTTCACAAAAGTCTTGGAAAACGGCTACGCACAGCGCTGCTGTACCCAGTACAGTTTTTCCTGAAGCTTTTTACAACTCCTGTCAACATTTTCGGTTCAGGTCATTTCAGGTCAGGACATCTGTGCAGGTTAAGTGACCTCATCTCCAAAAAAGAAAGAAAAAAACATGAGCAAGGAACAGCTTAATTTATCAATCTAAAATTCGTATTGAATAAAGGGCCGATTGATTACACATAATTTTTTTAGGATTTCTGAAGTCGATGACCTTAGGTCAATTATGAGTCATGATGACACCGTTGGAAAAGTATCGGTAAAATGGTTCAAACATAATAATTTTGTTGGGAACGGAGCTAAATTGTATATTTTGGTATCATTGGGGTTGTCTTGTTTCTGCAGTTCTAATGATATACATTCTGACCCAATTCGATATTGACCTGATCCAAGGCTAGGTCAAATCTTAGCTTTAACCTAGAATAGTCACATTATTAATCATTCGACGCCGCATGCAGAAAAGCTTCAGATAGTGAATCCTTATATATTGTATGTCTTTTACATCAGATGGTAGGACTGAAGAACTGTATCTCAGTTATATCACCATATCCATATTAAGCCATTTTTTGGCTTCCAATGCCGTCAGATTTTACCCGACAAAAGAATGTATAGAACACTTCCTTTAAAGCTTAGGTTGTGCTGCTTAACGTCATTTACTTTTCCGCTAACTAGCGTAGTTATTAGATTTTAGGGGGGCGTAACCCACCCCTCGTCATGGTGAAGGTGGCTCAGACCCCTGGCATTGCGCGTCTTAAAAATTGCATCCCGCGAAACTAGTTTCAGACTCATACCAAACGTTTTTGACTGTGATGATTTTAAGCCATCAAAAGGCATAGTCATAAGAGACTTTGCAATTGATCTCGGTGACCGGCACCTCATCGACACCACCAGCTAAAAGACACGTGATGAGTTTTCAAAAATGTGAGCGTCAGGCACATTCTTTTTCGGATGGCGTGGTTTGCTCAAAAGTGAGTGCGTTGCGCCATTGCCGAGCATTTATTCCATTTTTCAGTAGCGCAAATATTTCTGCCATTTTTTGAACTATGTTATACCCAGGTTTATTCTAGTTATCAAGCCATTGATTTCGTACCATTTTCTTTATCGTATCCGTAGGTAAAATTCCATAATAATGCAACCTACACAAAATACCGTAACGTTATTCTGTAATGTAGATTTGATATAAAATAACCGTAGCATCACATAATTATGAAACGTGGTGATAGCGTAGATCACTTTTTATTGAATACTTGGGTAGTTATACTGACTCCATGCACTGCATATGTATAATACTAAATATACAGATCTATCATAGGCGGATCCAGGATTGCCGATCGGGGGGAATCTTTCGGGGAGGGGGAGAGGGAGGGGGCGCTATCTGGACCAGGGCAGTGCCTTTTTACCGAAAAAAACCTATCAGGTGGGCGCAAAATCCTATCGGTGGGCGCCGATTCTTACATCCCTAGGGACGAGGAATGGAAAGCGATATTTCAAAGTGGCGACGTGACCATTTCAGGGGGCGCCGAGGGTCGATCGGGGGGTCGGGGCACCTGCCCCCTTTGTCCCCCCTATATCCGCGTATAACATATATCATAAATATAAAATAACCAAGTACCAAATCACAGTGAAGGCGAAGGGTATTCTGTGGGGAGTGTGTGTGGGAAACAAAATTTTAGAAGTGGACCAGGGCGTTTTGGAACCGCCAGGGGCCAGTGTCTTTCTCTCCGCGATCCACATTTGCAATCAGCAGCAACTGAACTTTTACATTGCAGTACGATATTTATCAGCGAAACTAGATAAATGTATCGCTACGACCTCAACAATAAAATTATGACCTTCCTTATATTTAGCTTAAAACCTTCCTAATATTTAGCTTAAAACCTCCTTTATACGTGATTTTTACGGAAAATGTCCGGTTACTGTTTGAAATAAATCATAAGAACAATAGTCCGCAATGCTAGCTAGTCATCCTTGAGCTGACTAAATGTCAAGGAATTCGCGAACTCCCTGAGTGTTTATCCGGGATTTCGCGAACTCCCTGACTTCTAAGTTATATATATATATATATATATATAATTTATCGGCAGTTGTTTTACTGGGGCATTCTCATGCCAGTCAGGTCTCAGTGTACCTCCAGTATTGATATATAAGTTATACACTGTTGTAATTTTGCAGCTTTGGAAAATTGCTCCTAAGCTGGCACTCGAACCCAGGTCTCCGGATTTCCGGCCCGGCATGCTAACCACTACACCACTCAGGAGCCTGAATTTTCCTTTCAAGCTTGCGTATTTATACTTAATTTATCGGCAGTTGTTTTACTGGGGCATTCTCATGCCAGTCAGGTCTCAGTGTACCTCCAGTATTGATATATAAGTTATACACTGTTGTAATTTTGCAGCTTTGGAAAATTGCTCTTAAGCTGGGACTCGAACCCAGGTCTCCGGATTTCCGGCCCGGCATGCTAACCACTACCCCGCTCAGGAGCCTGAATTTTCCTTTCAAGCTTGCGTGTTTATACTTTATTTATCGGCAGTTGTTTTACTGGGGCATTCTCATGCCAGTCAGGTCTCAGCGTACCTCCAGTATTGATATATAAGTTATACACTGGTGTAACTTATATATATATATATATATATATATATATATATATATATATATATATATATATATATATATATATATTCATTCTGCTGACTCTCACCCTGGCGGCTTTTTCCTCGCTGTTGACTAGCCGTTCCAGCGGTGAAACCTCGGGCGGCACCGGGCAACACTCCAGCTCCAGGTAGTAGCTGTCGTAGTACTCCATCACTATGTGTACCTGGTGGTGCCTTACAGCCCGTATCAAAAGCCGCAAAGCTGTGAACATCAGTGGTTGTCAGCGTACTCCACCGCCTTGCTATAACATTGCCGCACCCCAAAATGTATCATGCACTTAATCTTTCACACACTCTAGCAGAATTCCCAGTGATATATTGCCTGGATCTATGAGCCGTGGTGTCCCTGGGTTGCCTTAATGAAATCTACGGTGATGTATCGCCAGCGTTCCAGGCAACGTGCTTTGGCACCTTGCGGAAACAGCTTTATCACGCTCTGAACTGAATTTCAAAGCTGGTCAATGTCGGGACGGCAGAACATAAACCATCAGAACGGGTTGCGGTGATAGTAATAATCTTGATAGGTATAAAATGTTATCTTAGCCATGGAACTAAGATGAAACAGTCAGGATAGTGCTAAAACGGCTCGATTGTTCTTATAAGCCCTACAGCTGAGTATGACAAGACTAAGCAGCCAGTTCCGTTCCGCGCTATACTCAGAAGGTTCCGAATTTGTGTTTTCTTCATCAATATTACCATCTCTCACAACATTCGGACAATTTGTACCGGAGGTGGTTTTGAGCCCTTTGCACGCTGTGTGAATATTAGCTCACTTCAACCAGCAATTGCCAAGTTCTAGTCCAAGGCTTTCTCGAGAGGCCCTACCACAGCCCCATCGTTGACACTTTGTGGTTTGAAATCTGAAATGATCTGATTTTCAAACATGAAACCCAAGGGCGGTCCCAGAAACTAGACTGGGGAGAGGGGCTGCACAGAAGACCGAAAGATTGGGAAACAGTGTTTGTAGGAAATTTCGGGCCGAGTCGGGCGTATTGGGGAGACTGGGGAAGATGAGGTGGGGCATGGCCATGTGACTCTCGTTTAGACCACCAGTGGTGGTGAACTAGTGGATATGTTTTCGCTGCACAGCTGAAGTCGCTTTGGGTGACTTGCCCGGGAATGCCTATTCCGTCACACTGAATAATCAGAATTGTTATACCACTTTTATGTATGGAAAGAGTTTGTTCTACTTTACCCAGCATTTATTGTTTGTTGTTTATCATACCCAAATAAAAGCTCAAGTCAGGAATCATAAAACATGAGCACAGAAAACAGGTCACATACAACTTCAAGTAAAAACGAGGAGTCAACCAACTAACAAGCACGAATCACCTTGCAAGCTGATTAAAATATGCAAATAAAACAGTAAACACGTAAATACCAGAGCGTTAAAAAATTCCATTTTGCTCAACTCGCAGGCAACGACTTCATGTATATAAACGAACTTGTGATCGAAACTGACCAAATGAAGATCTAAAAGGGTCGGAAACCGGACATGCCGTCATATACGAGTTAAAATTAGTGGTCGTGCGACAAAACAATCCACGCCTCACAGTTTTTACCCTACATGCCATTGCAGGGAGACTGCCGATTGCTCAGGCAGGGCACGCCTGCTGCTGATCCCGACCGACGATACAGGGCCAGTCGGCCTCGTTAGCGACTCCACTCATCCCATCGGAGGCTCAACCGGTCACATACTGCCTCTTATTGTAGAGCAAATCAGGCGTCAGGGGCACAGCTACGTCTTATTGTAGAGCCAAAGCGGATGTTAAGAACAAAGCTACGTCTTATTGTAGAGCCAAATAAGGCGTCAGGGGCACAGCTACGTCTTATTGCAGAGCCAAAACAGGCGTTAGGAACAAAGCTACGTCTTATTGTAGAGCCAAAGCGGACGTTAAGAACAAACCTACGTCTTATTGTAGAGCCAAATAAGGCGTCAGGGGCACAGCTACGTCTTATTGCAGAGCCAAAACAGGCGTTAGGAACAAAGCTACGTCTTATTGTAGAGCCAAAGCGGACGTTAAGAACAAAGCTACGTCTTATTGCAGAACCAAGTCAGGCGTCAGGGGCACAGCTACGTCTTATTGCAGAGCCAAAACAGGCGTTAGGAACAAAGCTACGTCTTATTGTAGAGCCAAAGCGGACGTTAAGAACAAAGCTACGTCTTATTGTAGACCCAAATCAGGCGTCAGGGGCACAGCTACCTCTTATTGCAGAGCCAAAACAGGCGTTAGGAACAAAGCTACGTCTTATTGTAGAGCCAAAGCGAACGTTAAAAACAAAGCTACGTCTTATTGTAGACCCAAATCAGGCGTCAGGGGCACAGCTACCTCTTATTGCAGAGCCAAAACAGGCGTTAGGAACAAAGCTACGTCTTATTGTAGAGCCAAAGCGGACGTTAAGAACAAAGCTACGTCTTATTGTAGAGCCAAGTCAGGCGTCAGGGGCACAGCTACGCCTTATTGCAGAGCCAAAACAGGCGTTAGGAACAAAGCTACGTCTTATTGTAGAGCCAAAGCGGACGTTAAGAACAAAGCTACGTCTTATTGTAGACCCAAATCAGGCGTCAGGGGCACAGCTACGTCTTATTGCAGAGCCAAAACAGGCGTTAGGAACAAAGCTACGTCTTATTGTAGAGCCAAAGCGAACGTTAAAAACAAAGCTACGTCTTATTGTAGACCCAAATCAGGCGTCAGGGGCACAGCTACCTCTTATTGCAGAGCCAAAGCAGGCGTTAGGAACAAATCTACGTCTTATTGTAGAGCCAAAGCGGACGTTAAGAACAAAGCTACGTCTTATTGTAGAGCCAAATAAGGCGTCAGGGGCACAGCTACGTATTATTGCGGAGCCAAAACAGGCGTTAGGAACAAAGCTACGTCTTATTGCAGAGCCAAAGCGGACGTTAAGAACAAAGCTACGTCTTATTGTAGACCCAAATCAGGCGTCAGGGGCACAGCTCCCTCTTATTGCAGAGCCAAAACAGGCGTTAGGAACAAAGCTACGTCTTATTGTAGAGCCAAAGCGAACGTTAAAAACAAAGCTACGTCTTATTGTGGAGCCAAAGCGGGCGTTAGGAGCAGGCAGCGCAGAGTTGACTTTCTCGGGACTTTAAATCTCATGAATTGGATTCTGTGAAATCCCTGTCGGACCTTTCAATCATAACCGTATCTATATTTGTATTTAAAGTTTCCAGCCCAAGTTAGGCACGCTGCTTCAGCTAATATTTAAGCAATAGAGGAGACCACCAAATTGGTTTTTCTTGTTTCTGATAGTTTTAGGCGTATATTTCAAATATGTAATTCAAAAAGTCTTGTTTTGCGTCGTGTTTGTAATCATCAGTTGTATTACAAAATAGTTTTGACCCTAGCAGCTTCAAAAAACATTTCGACGAATAATATCACGTTTGGATTTTTTCTGAATTGCCGAAGTACTGAGAATCCAAATATTCGAAGCTGTCTCAATTTTCATTGTATTATCTGTTATGTTCTTGCAAAAGTTATTTAAGACACCAGTCGTATTTGTTATATTTTCGTAGCTGCCGAAGGTCATTCGACTATCCTCGTCAGCGAAAGATTGCTCAGCCAGCGCCTAATTTAATACTACACAAGTTTGAGAAAACATCGCATCACACTCGTGCTAAAACTTCAAATTCTACTTGTTATTTGTTGCCCAAGAATAATGAATATACAAGTTCAACAATTTAGTTAAGTGAGTTAAGAGTCACAAAGGCAAATACAGTACACACACAGGAAGGTTATAGTCTAGATCATTATTCACCTACGCGATGTCTGGATCAAGCTAAATTCTAGATCATCATACACCTGCGTAAAGTCTGAATCAAGCTAAATTCTAGAGCATCATACACTTACGTCAAAGACCGACGAGTAAGGTGTTGCCGAAAACGACGCGAAAACTTATTAGAATACGCTCCTTTTCTGCCGCTTGAATTCTTAATATGTCCCAGTCAAACACCATTTACCGCAACATAGCATCTGTTATGTTGACAAAAAGCTGCAATAGTTTTAACGCAGAAGCCAATGGCAGGTGCTGCCAACACCACACACTCTGGCGGGAGAAATGCACAGTTCGCTAGGAAATGTACGTCTGTGTGCGTTTTTAATGCGAGATATGTTTGGCCAGATTTTAAAGTTGTATACTCTAGGAATTGCATCGTAAAAACCTCTCCATTTTTAGAGCGATATTTTTTCGCAAATCCAGCTCCGTCAAATTGACTGCTGACGCAATATGTTCCAAGATTCCAATGCTAGAAATCGTAGCTAGCAGAAGGCGGCCGAGCTATCTATCGCTGATCAGTAGTTGGGTGTTGGGCGGGTGTCAGGGCTCCGAATGAATGTGACCGAGGTGTAAAGCTGGCAGAGGCGTTTCATGCAGCGCACTTCCATTTGAAGGACGGTACAGCGGGGTTGTCTTATGAGCAGCATTAATGAAATGGCTTTTACGAAGCTTTGATCAGCCCGAATATATATCGCGGTTCTGCGAGGTTATCGCCTGGATTTAGATTCTGCTTCTAGAAGCTATTTTCATTTTTTACATTTGCTACCTTTACTTTTTGTTCCGTGTATTTCGTGGCTTTACTCCTGATCCATGCTCTTACTGGTTAGCTATGCCCAAAGTATGCAATTATATCCAATTCTCACAAGCTCAAATTAATGGTCAAGATCGTGGTAAAGAATACATGATATGAAAGTTTGTCATGCTGATTTATCAAATATTTACTCAATATCAGCACCTTCGTTGGATATTTCTGCTTCCTTCCGCAATCTGGTACGGCTTGGCTTGCACATCGGCCAATAGTTTGTACTTTTTCTTCCAGGGTACCTCTCCTAGTTTTTGCAGTAGGGAGAGAGAGTCGTGCAGATGCGGAAGTTCGCGATGGACACCGAGACGTCGTTAATGTCGGGTAGGGCCTCGTTGAACGTCACGAGCTCGCTCCGGACGGATCTCGTTAGGTTGCCCTCCGCCACCGCCCATACGGGGGGGCGTCCGTCAGGCTCCAAGCGCGATATATCCCCATTGCCCACACGGGGGAGGTGTCCGTCAGGCTCCGAGCGCGATATACCCCCACCGCCCACACGGGGGTGTCCGTCAAGCTCCGAGCGAATAAAATACGCAATTAGTGCTCGCCCGGGCCGAGCGGGAAGTCAGGCCAGCCGCCCGGGTGCAGATATGTACGCAGCTGGTCGTCCCTCTGTTCCGCGGGTTCTGGTCTGGGAGTTCCATTGTTTCTGTGAAGTTACCTTTTATGTTTGCCTCTTTGGTAATGTCTTCGGCACGCTCCCGCCATGTATCACAGTTCTCTAGGCGTCTCTTTGAGTGGTTCCGGACCGTCTTGTACACTGGGGTTCTGTTTTCCAGTCTTCCAATTTTTCACGTTGGATGGGCACAGTCTCGTCCGCCACGGAGGACACATCACGGAGATGAGCCTCTGCCATAAGTGTTTCTATAGGACATCCTGATACGACTCGGGCTGCCGCTCTTGCTGTTCTTTCCATGGTTTCTTTGTTCGTGTGTTTCGTGAACTGCACGTAGTGCATGTCCCGCCAGGTTCTTCGGAGGCTGGACCTTGGAGCGCTGGCGAAAGCCCCCGTCACGACTTCTGGGACTGGCTGACAGCACGGCGAGACTCCCTGTGGGGGCGTTACGGCCCCACCCACGGCATCCAACTTCAAGTGGCGGGAGTATTTCAACCAATGACGCCAACCACACACCCGGGACCGGGACTGCCCCCGGTGCCCGGGACCCTCCTGCCATCAGCTCCAGTATATATACTGGAGCTGATAGCATATATGCTGTAAATTCCATCACGCTGGGATTCATAGCTTCTGATCTATACCGTGGGGTGAACTTTGTTTGAAAATCACTGATTCGATACCCCTTTCTCGTGTTCCTGCACGCGAGCGATTTGACATAAATGAAATTGACCATGATCTCTTAATCCCCGGGGAGTGTTTCAACACTTCCTCCGAAAAACGGCGGTGCCTTACGCCATTGTGCTTGGCCCAACTTATTCTTGATAAATTCTGTAGCTTTCACCAAAATTTTAAGGTTGGGTCATGCAGGTCAAGTCACCAGAGCAGATTAACACGCGCATTGACGGAGGGGCGGGTACCCGCCCCCCTTCGGGTTTTTCGGAGATAGCAAAAAACGGCGGCGCGTACGCGCCGCCGTACTTGGATTACCTTTTCCCTCATCATTTTTACAACTTCTGTGAAAATTTTAAGGTTAGGTCATCTCAGGTCAGGTCACCAGTACAGGTCAAGTGACCTGATCTCAAAAAAAAGTTTAAGATACCATAAGTCGGAGCAGGGTGAACTTATCCGACTGAAACTCATATCACATAATGGGCCCACCGAGTTCTCTAAAATATGTTCCGGTATTTTTTGATATCGATGACCTAAGATCAGGTACGATGCATGACCTCTCCATTGGAAATACATGGGAAAATTGTTTTTACTGAATAGCTCGGTAACGGATGGGGATAGAGCGTTTATTTTAGCTGCATTAGACTCGCCTGGGCTTGGCGGTTCTAATGATATGCATTTTATATAATTTGACCCTGACCTGACCTCAGGTCAGGTCAAATCCTTGATTTGACCTAGCAAGGTCAAATTATATATCATTCGATTCGGGTTGCTGCGAGGATTCATATAGTTTAAGTCGTTTTGCTCTATCTTTACTTGTTCAGATGTAATGGCCGAAAAACTCAATTTACATGTTATCCCTATTACGGCATGTTTTGGCCTCCGTGGCTTTAAAAGTGACCTGACAAAAAATGGTCCAAATATTTTCGATGGAGAAGTGGGTGGGCTACCCAACACCGTTTACCGTTTTTCGCTACCTACCGTGGTTCTCGAGATCTTAGGGGGGCGGGTCCCCTCCCTCGTCAAAGCGAAGGCGGCTCAGACCCCCGTCAATGCGCGTGTTAAGTGACTTCACCTCCAAAAACGTTAAGATAGCATAAGTAAGAGCAGGGTGAACCTATCTAATTGAAGCCCGTATCACATAATGGGTCCACCGAGTTTTACAAAATTTATTCCGGTATTTTTTATCGATGACCAGGTACGAGCCATAACCTCCCCGTTGGAAATACAAGGGACAAATTGTTTAAGCTGAATAACTTAGAATGGATGGTGGTAGAGCGTTTATTGTAACGGCAATATATTCGTCTTATCCTGCCGGTTCTAATGCTATGTATATTGGCCTAGTGTGATCCTGACCTGACCTCAGTTAAGGTCAAATCCTAGATTGGACCTAGTAAGGTCATATTATATATCATTTGATTCGGCTTGCTGTGAGGATTCCAATGGTCTAGAGTGTTTTGCTCTACCTCTACTAGTTCAGATGTAAGGACTGAAAACCTTCATTCACATTTTATCCCCCCGTGGTGGCATGTCTTGACCTCTATTGATCTTAAATGTGACCTGAAAAAATGTTTAACTTTTTCCATAGAAATTCTAATGATCTATCCAACCCTGTTTACCGTTTTTCGTTATTTAGCGTGGTTATTGAGGTCTAAGGGGGGGGTACCCCGTCAAAGCAAAAGGTAGCTCAGATCCTTAGTTAGTTCAGGATTTTTTTATAAGGCGTAATGCGAGTGTTAAATATGGCACGCTGCCAGTGTATCTTCCCTTCTCAACCCCCCCACCTCCCTACAACGGAGCACCCTTGAGCCACTAATGGCATCTGCCAAAGCAATGAAAACTATATTAGATAGAGTACAGCTCTAAGAACCATTCACATACCCGACTTGAATGCAATTTCGGCTCCAATCAGGTCGTTCATTCTTTCCAAATGAATAGCCAGCACAGCTTGGGTGATGAAACATTCTCGTCGGACGCAGGCGGCGTACTCGAGGCAAGTGGATGCTTGTACCATGTCCTGACGCAGCGACGCGCAAACTCCCAGCATTAGAAGACTGCAGAGAGAGAGAGAGAGAGAGAGAGAGAGAGAGAGAGAGAGAGAGAGAGAGAGAGAGAGAGAGAGAGAGAGAGAGAGAGAGAGAGAGAGAGAGAGAGAGAGAGAGAGAGAGAGAGAGAGAGAGAGAGAGAGAGAGAGAGAGAGAGAGAGAGAGAGAGAGAGAGAGAGAGAGAGAGAGAGAGAGAGAGAGAGAGAGAGAGAGAGAGAGAGAGAGAGAGAGAGAGAGAGAGAGAGAGAGAGAGAGAGAGAGAGAGAGAGAGAGAGAGAGAGAGAGAGAGAGAGAGAGAGAGAGAGAGAGAGAGAGAGAGAGAGAGAGAGAGAGAGAGAGAGAGAGAGAGAGAGAGAGAGAGAGAGAGAGAGAGAGAGAGAGAGAGAGAGAGAGAGAGAGAGAGAGAGAGAGAGAGAGAGAGAGAGAGAGAGAGAGAGAGAGAGAGAGAGAGAGAGAGAGAGAGAGAGAGAGAGAGAGAGAGAGAGAGAGAGAGAGAGAGAGAGAGAGAGAGAGAGAGAGAGAGAGAGAGAGAGAGATTTCGGTACATCTATTACTATCTATTACATCTATCAAGGTAGCTCGTAAATATGCACCCTTTGCTTTTACAGGAATGTTCCAGACTAACTCGATTATCTGCAGGTTTGACTCTGCTGAACACTTCAAGGGAATTATTTTTTTAAGCAGATTGACGCTGATGGGTACCAAATAATAGAGATGGATTTTAGTTCAGAATAAACTTGTATCTGCAAACTCTGTGAGCAAGTAAACTTATCTGACGAAACAAACGTTTTCTTTATAAATTCTGCATGTGTCGAACATATAATACGTCGTTCTTGGGGGAATACGGTATGTCGCACAGCACCAGAATACACATTTTAAGCCGCGTCATAATAATCCATGTACTTGATGATCCAACACAGACAGGGATCTTGGAAACCACCAGCCTGGACCATTTGCATGGGCTCACCCCTTTGCACTCCGGGGGTTGGTGCTGAGCACGTCCCTGAAGCAGCCCTCGGCGACGTCGATGTTGCCGACGCTGATGCAGAACTCGCCGTACTCGCACCAGTGTTCGGCATTATCACGCTCCCGTGCCAGCCGCTGCCGGAAGGGCGGCAAAGGTCAGTGTATCGTGGATTATAGGTGGCGGGTTCAAGCAGAGGTCAGAAAAAGTCCGACCGTGCCAACGTAGTTGGAGAAGATCTTCAGCTGTCGGGAGTCTGTACATTTTGTTCATTCTTCCTCTACTACAGCATTTCTGGTCGTCTTACATGTGAACATTATGTCTTAGGGACTTAAGAGTAATTTATTTTTCCACTTTGTAGACTATTTGATCATTAAACATTTAGATGGTTATTCATCGAGACGTTCTGGCCATGACTCTGCTTTTGAGGTCGAATCCGTTAGATTAAGAGAATTAGATCCGTGTTTTTAATTAAGAGAATCCGTCCGCATCCCGGTGGAAGGCGGTGGCAGCCGGTCGTCCCCGGCTGACAAGCTGGCGCACGCATTACAAATTGCTATAAAGTACAACGCAAATATGTACGCCGGGCTCGTCAACATAATGATATTTTTTTAGGCTGTGGATTTGAACCTTGCAGTGAAGAAAGAAGATGTATATTACAGGAGCAAGGCAATAGAGGAAGGCGACTGGGACTGGTTGAGTGGTTAAGCTCAGTGCGTCCCGCGCGGCACCCGGTTCATTAATATTGTTGCATTCCTAGGGCATAATCATCGGTGATTTTGTTATATGCCCTGGTTTTATTATCGTAACATCAGGAAGATTACCAGAGTCAATACAGTATTAAATAACTACTCTCAGTACATTTTCGCTAACCAAGGAATGCCTATCTGCTAGCAAAGGTGAGACCAAGAAGCCTGCACTTTGGAAACTCAAAAGTGTGTGGGGAGCAGAGCTGTGCGTTTCAGAATTTTATTGAGTCGACTCAACTCAACTCAAGTGCTGAGAGTGGTTGACTCAACTCCAACTCATCTCATGATCAAGAGTTCAGTGAGTCGACTCAACTCCGACTCAAAGCTAAATTCATCCGACTCAACTCTGACTCAACTCACGACTCAACTCAACTCCAACTTTGACTCGTTTTCAAAATAAAATAAATAACTGATAAATATATAATAATATTTATAAAAGAAAATTAAGAAATAAATCAATAAACCAGCAAAAAAACAAGCTGTTCAGAAAGTCTGACACACCCCTCAGGGGACCGATCTTCACTTGCCGGATTCGTCCGGCAAGTAAAGATTGGAGCAACGGGGTGTGACGCGCCCGGGGCCCCAGTCAGCCTTGGGAGGCACGCCGTCGCATCGCCGCGGATTCATAATGTCTAGCCCTCCGGCGGCCGCCGCCCCTTCCGCCCTCGGTCGGTTAGAGTCGGCGTCTGTCGTCGGCGGCTCTGGTGATGAGGTCCGCGGTGGTGCTGATGACTGTCTTACGGGCCCATTGTTACCTGGTCGGTAACCGTATTGGATCGGGTCAGCTCTGTCCTGCACCTCCCAGTACGTAGCTCCTGTTTGTTTTTGTTATCTTGTTTTGTTGATTATTTTTAGTTCCTGTCATCTTTTTATGCCTTAGTTGTTGGTTCCACAGTTATTTGCCTTCTTCGGCATTTTATGGGTGTAAGGCGCCCACTCGAGGCCTATCTCGAGCCCCGGCGACGAGGTTGACGGGATCCTGGGGGGTTGAGGTCCCCCTCGGGCGGGTCAGTCCCGAGGGCTCCAACACGCCTCCTTTGGCTCAGATATCTCTATCTAACCGGGGGTAAGCCGTCCGTAGGCTGCCGCAGGCGGCCTAGCTACGCGGCAGTGTTTACGGGCACTGTCGCTCGGTCCAGCTGGGCAGGGGGATTATGTTTCGGGCGTGCGGCGCGGCGCCCTTCGCGGTGGGCACTGTGATAGTTCTTACCGGGCGCGACGCGGGCCGGGGTCTCGGAAACCGTCGATTTGCGAAACTACGGCCTGTTAAGCGCGCCTGGTGGACCGCAGTCTCCGCTGCGTGAGGGCTGCCGCGTTTTGCTTCGTCCCGACTCATGGCCCTTCCGGCCCACTAGGCTGATGGCGTCAAGGGGGTGGGTGCGTTCTGATCGGAGGGGTTGTGTGAGCATCTCTCGCCCCTCTGAGACGGGCGCACCTGCCCCCGTAGGCACTTACCAGCCCCCGGGCCCAGCTATTGACAGCTGGCAACCCGGGGGGCCGAAGGTAAATACTTTTCTCATGGCATCCTCCCATGCATCTACTTCTCCTGGAAAGACCCTATGAACTCCGATCCCTGCTTCGAACTTGACCAACCCGACCACATTCTCTGAAACAACTGATGTGATGGACTCTACGGATGATAGACCCCCGCGCTAACTAGACCACACCAGGCTCGCGCTTCAACCCCTGTGGGGGACAAGAACACTCCCAGAGTTCTCGTCCTCACTCTTAGGAGGGTGACAAGGTTAAGCCCTTCCAGGTCTCTTAGGCCCTGGCAAAGTTTGGAACTGCAACCCACGTCTATCGGCACTCAGGTACAAAATTGGAAGTAACCATGTCATCGGAGGCAGAAACACGTGACCTATTGTCTGCTAATAATAATTGTTGGGGTTTAACGACGCACCAACTGCCAGGGTCATACGGCGTCGCCAACTCTCACCCTGTTGGAAGGGATTTTGGGGATCAGATCGACTTATTCAGAGGCTCCGCCGGGACTTGAACCCGGGACCAGTGGCTTAGAAGACAAGGGTGCTATCCACTAAGCCACCTCATCCCCCTATTGTCTGCTAAAAACCTTTCCTATTTAGGTGAAGGAAAGGCAGTGATCTGTGTACCAGTCTCTGTCGCTCTTCATCCGACAAAGAACAGCGCTGTGGGCGTTGTTACTTGTCGGGAACTGGTAGACTCCACAGAGGAGGATTTTCTGATCGGTCTGGAGGAGCAGGGTGTAACGAAGGTACGAAGAATGAGCAAGAGATTGAATGGCAAACTCGTGCCAACGAACAGTCCCAGGAACCCCCTGCAGCGAAACGCGCACGAGTCAACCGAGCAGATGCTCCTGGCCCTGTGAGTACCAAAATACCTCCTGCTGTGACACAGAGCGAAGGAGCCACTCCAAAAAAGGTAGGAAGTGCGGTACCCATCATCACAACCGTAAAAAACTCAACACTACAGACGTCCACAGAATCGAAAGGCAGAACACCCTCAAACAAGATAACCAAACGGTTTGGCTCAGAGCGGTCCTCCTCCGCACCCCCAAAGGGCCGTGACGTGAGCAAGGAACAGGTTGGAATCATCCTATCTCCGAGTCACGGGGATACAGGGATAATGCCCCCGCCATACCCTCCGCCACCTCCGCCTCCACCAGCACCACCTGCGAAAACAACTAACAGGAAATGCCCCGGCGCAATCGTGCGTGACGGGAAACGCAGGCTATCCTCTCCAAACTTACGGTGTGAGGAAAAATCCCCCCAACACGTGACTGAGGAGAAAACAGATTTTGTTTTTCGAGACTCGAAAGGAAAGAGAATTTGGGTGCCAAGGGTACAAAAAGAGCTTCTTCATCCACGGCTGCATTCTGGTTCCACCGAGAGTATCGGAAACGTGCAACATGTGTGGCAGGATGTGCCGCGCCCATCTCCAGGTAGTGATGGGAGGCACCCCGGTCAGAGAGTTCGAGAGGCGTACATGGACAGGGATACAACATTCGTGCGTCGCTCTCCGCCCAAAGGTCTGGGATACCCGGAACGATTGGCAAGACCACCAGCAGAGTGGGACACATGTACAGCGTGGTGTGTCTCAGAAATGTTTGACGGCAGGAGTTGGGAAACGTGGTCTGTACTTGGTTGATAGGTTTGTTATATTGGAAGCTGTTTTCCAATCCACCATGTGTGCTGTGCCGAACATAATCGCTAACCTTAATTTTTTGTGCATTATAAACAAAGATGGGCGCGAAATGACCATGTAGTCGAAGCACCCTAAAACCCCAAACAACAACAAAGTCTGACACGAAGCGGAAGATTAATAAAAGCAAAATTGATTAATTGACATTGAAACATTGGTTAACAATTAGCCAGCAACCATGAATAACTTTTTAATTCTTCCAGACTGTCACTGCCCAAAAAACCTACCACATGTTGCAATTATTTCTAAAAGGAGCATTGCATATTAAACTAGGTAAATGAAATGGAAAGGAACCTAAAAGGGCTAAGGTTACACCAACACAGGCAAAAATTGAGCCTCCATACTGTCAAAAAAGGTCCAAGCTTAAAAGCATGATATAAACTGTATTTGTAGGGATGGTATAGGTATTGTTTTTCTGTTAAAGAACGATGCTAGGTAATTTTTATGAATTAAACATTACTATGCCATGAGTTTAATCAAAGGTTAATAAATAATTACTAGAGTATCTAGCTGCAATTGCTAATTCTAATAACTACAGCAAGCCCTAAGAAAAAGTACACCATATATGACAAAAGACAATAGAAATTGACATTCTCTCAATGTGCTGG
The DNA here is from genome assembly GCA_034440635.1 of Lepas anatifera. Classification (NCBI taxonomy): domain Eukaryota; kingdom Metazoa; phylum Arthropoda; class Thecostraca; family Lepadidae; genus Lepas; species Lepas anatifera. Next base: position 328,031 of record JAOTON010002243.1, read on the forward strand.
ATTTTAATGTATTCATATTTTAAACCCAATCCAATTTTTTAGCTTGAAAACCTCCAATACAGTACATATCTATCGCTCTTCAAAATTGGAGCACGATTTCATATAAAATTTATAATGTATAGCTTTCTAAATAAAACACGGACGCCAGGCGAGGGTCTCTGATCAGACAAAACCAGTAGCATGAAATAATTCCTCTGATTCTTGCGATAAGGGCGTCTCAACATTTCTGTCCAATCAGGGGTCCAATTGTTTTTCTATGCTTATAGCAGTATCTGCTTTTGATAGGCAAAATGAAAAGAGCGGCGGCAGACGGCGCATTTAAGACAAAAGAAACAATATAACATGTAGGTATACAAATATTTTCATGGCTTTATGAATTATCACGTGATGTTTACACTTTTTGCCTTGAGGCTAGTTAAGCTTGAGCCAATACTCGGTTGAATTTGTTCTTCAAAGACAGCAATGGCGCACACACTATTCTCAGACGACGACCACTCTGACGACAACAATCAGCGGCGACGATGACACGTGTTGTTGGAGTGGTTGAAGTAAAGAAGTAATATTAAATATTGAAGATGAGAAGTTTTTGAATGATTTGAAATGTATCTTGTGGTGCGTTCCACCACTTCAAATGTTTAAGACAAGGCCAGTGATAGGAACCTGCTAAATTTTTCGCGTATATGTATTATTTGTGCCTAGGGATTTCTTCAGACCGGATGGGCCTTTAAATTAACAATTGAACCATATACTTATTGATATATTGAAACAAATTGAAACTTTGATTTAAACAATTGGAATTCTGGAGGGAAAAGGTATTTAAAGGAGGTTAAAGGAGTTTGCAAAAGGTAGACAAATTCAAACACTTTTACTTGACATCATGTTTACCTGTTGAGCCAACTTTTTCGTCAACTCATTTGACTCGCTGTCTTCACAACTCAACTCAACTCATTGACGTGTTGTGAACCGACTCAACTCAACTCAACTCACTTGTCAATTTTTTTCCGACTCAACTCAACTCAATTCAGAGTCGAATGAGTCGGAATTTGAGTTAAACTCCGACTATGACTCGCGAGTCGCACAACTCTAGTGGGGAGGCAGTCGACATCCTGCTGCTCCTTGCCGGGTATATTTCCATTGCCAGAATGTAAAAAATCGACTCTAGGCGAATGAGAGCCTTTAAGTGATTATTCTCACGCTAGAATGGAATATTGAGCGTGTTGTAAGCGGTAGCAACCATTAATTACCCCGAAACACCACTTTAACAGGAATTACCAGCAAAAACACGGAGTTGACATTTTGGCAATGAAAAGATACCACTGCACCCTCATTATTGCCAGAATGCCAAAAAAGCAATCGCGGGTGAGAATAAGGCCTTTGAGTGATAATCAAGATCCTAGAATAGACTATTAAGAGTGTTGCAATCATAAACTACCCGAAAACAGCACCGGGAATACAGGGAGTTGACACTTTGGCAATGAAAAGATACCGTCGCAACCCTTGCCAGGTCCCTTAGCCCCGTTCCCGGGTAAGAGATCTTGCCCGAATGTAGACGCGGCCAAGGACAGCCGACGATACCGCGGGCGCGCTGCCACAGCCTGTACAGCCGCTTGACAATTTGGCAAGAAAGATTTTTCTACATTTTGGCAATGGAAAAATGATGACAAGGAAGTTCCTCCTCTTGGAACAAGAGCTTGGCGGTTTTAGCCCCTTATTAGCTTTTGCACATACTGGCTTCAAATAATTCCAGTTATTTTTCAGTCTGGCTGAAGTCGGGAACATATAAAAAGTGGGGGCCTGGACTGCACTGTTTCAACTGGGTATTGACTGCCCAATGCTCAAAATGGGTGACAGGGCACAGGATGATGAAGGATTTATTAGATATTTTGTAACATCCCAATAAGGTAAGCGCACATTACTCCAGGTACCTACCAGCTATTATTTTATTTTATTTTAGTTTATTAGGACCACTCCCAACAGGCAGACTTGCCCAATTACAGGGAGTATTGGCGTGGGTGTTTAAAGGGAATGTGGCACCTTCATAACGTGATTTTAACTGAGATAGCCAAGTTGTAAAGCAAGTCGGAAAACCCAGTGCTCTATATATCATTTGTCTTGGAACTCGAGATTTGCGTAGAAAAAAACTAAAACCTACCTGCAAAGTACCCCTCATGTACCCTTAGCAGCAGGCCACAGTTGTCATCGCTGTTGGTGTGACGACATATGCTGACGTCACGATGAGCATCAGCTAATCGAAGCCCTTGAAGCGTTTCTAGTATGGTAGTGGTTGCCAGATCATGACATCATCCACAGGCAGATATTTATTTCTTTTCCTAGGAGTATTTTAAAAATCAAAATATTGAGCTTATTGCACATTTTTTTCAGAGAAATCATGAGTGGTTTCATTATTTTCGGCTAAAAGTACGCCTAATTACACTAAATTCCACGATTCGACCAAGGTGCCACATTCCCTTTAAGGATCCTCTCCACCGGGTCAGATCGGACACGGGAGGCGGTTTCTCCGCCGTGGGGATTGAACCCACGTTAAACCATGCTATCCAATCCGAAGACTGGCAAAGAAGCCACTAGACCACCCCGGCCCCATAACAGCCACTATAAGTAATACTCAAGTCTGCATTGGTAACTTAAATTCTTGAATGGATATGGTTTTGGTAATTTTTACAGTCAGCATCTCATGCTGCGTGGAGAAAGTCTATATAGTTAAGCCTCCCAAGGTCACCCTAGATGCATCTCATCAAGTTGAAACCTGGCAAACTTGTAAACCTCTAATTCTATAATTTTGAAAAAATAAACATAACTTTGCAATTGAACAATATGTTTGAAAGAAATTAATGTTTCACTCTTGCTGTTGTCGGGACGACACGTTTTATCTGCCTATAATTGTTGAGGTTGCTAGAAGATTTGAAAAAAATTGTGGCGTTTGAATTGGTTTTAGTCTACCTTTGCATCGTTTAGAAAATGCAATTTTGAAAAAAATATGTCACATTTTTTATTTCTGATCAAATTTTGATTTAAAGCACAGATTCCGACAGAGCATGTCAGAAAACGTATTGAAAGGTTTTATAGCAAGTGAACGTCAACTATGAGAGATATTGGGGTTATGAGTGAAGACATTTACGAGTACATCACACATTTATATACCCAAAACTTGAGATTGCCAATGGATTTCAAATTTATTTTTTGTTGGAATCAGCGTCCGAAGTTACTTTGGAATATTTATATAGAAAAAATAGAGTTTGACCCCCATGAATTTAAAAGTATTATCAAAATATGGATTATTTTACACTCGGAAAATATTTTTCATGGTCCGAAGACCATCTAAATTATATCTGATTAATGTCCTCTAAGAAATACTATATTTTGATCACATGAATGTGACAAATAAAGGCTATGTGCTCAGACTTCTGCTCCACAAGCTATAATTTCCTCTGGGGAACATTCCTCTCATCTCGGGGCATCGACTGATCTGGGATGCCAAATTACTCTTTCTGACCTCTGGGTTCAAGTCTAGCAACTCAATAGCGTTGAGACTTTTCCAACACTGTGAAACGGAGATGGGGACAGGACATATTAACCATAATGTTGATAGGGGTGCTTCGTGGAAGTAAAGTGAATGAGCATTTTGAATAAATGTGATGGCACCCTACGGAGAGAAAAGACTGGATGTCTCTCGGGAGCACGGGTTTGATTGGTTCAGGTAGAACCAGCTGGTAGGCTGGAGGACCAGTTCTTCCAGTATTGCGTCAGCTACATCCGTGAAGAGAGGTTAGCCCGGCTTTATAACCGCATTAGTTGGTGACTGATAAGCTCTCAACTACCGCGCCAGATGTCTCAGAGAACGATGTCGTATAGTGGTACGTATTATATAGGCACATCGATGGGCTCTGCGAATTGTGTGACTTGGCGCTGAACAAAGGCTGATCTTCGAAGGCGGCCCATTTCGGCATGAACACAATTCAAACCCTCCTCTACTTTTTTGTATGCTAATAGGAAAAAGGGACCAACAACCTTTTGGTTTCTATATTCTGTGGATTAATGATCGTACAGGACTCACTATGGTGGGAGGTCAGCATAACCTCAGCTCCTTTGATGGCTTACTGGGTACAAATTTTCTGGATGGAACTGCCGCGTAGTTTTCACTTTCACCTGCTACCTTGACTTTATCTTTAAGGAAAAGAGAGAAGAGAGGCCAAAATTCGCCATAGGTGACATGGATGATCATCAAAAGCTGTAAACGAAGTTAAACTGCTTATGATCCAACAGCTTTTCGGTTTTGTCATAAGAAGCTCTTGAAGAAGTAAGAAATCTTCTGTTTTCACAGAGTTTCGGTCTTGTCTCGCCAAAGAAACCGTCTCAAGGAGGGAAAACTGTTTCCTGCCTAACAGTTGCTTTCGGTCTCCTCCCCGTCGTCCGTACGAATCTGTACGCCGTCGTCCCTACGAATATGTACGCCGTCGTCCGTGCGAATCTGTAAACCGTCGTCCGTACGAATATGTAAACCGTCGTCCGTACGAATCTGTAAACCGTCGTCCGTACGAATCTGTAAACCGTCGTCCGTACAAATCTGTAAACCATCGTCCGTACGAATCTGTACACCGTCGTCCGTACGTATCTGTAAACCGTCGTCCGTACGAATCTGTTAACCGTCGTCCGTACGAATCTGTAAACCGTCGTCCGTACGAATCTGTACGTCGTCGTCCGTACGAATCTGTAAACCGTCGTCCGTACGAATCTGTAAACCGCTGTCCGTACGAATCTGTAAACCGTCGTCCTTACGAATCTGTACGCCGTCGTCCGTACGAATCTGTACGCCGTCGTCCGTACGAATCTGTAAAGCGCCGTCCGTACGAATCTGTAAACCGTCGTCCGTACGAATCTGTACGTCGTCGTTTGTACGAATCTGTAAACCGTCGTCCGTACGAATCTGTAAACCGTCGTCCGTACGAATCTGTAAACCGTCGTCCGTACGAATCTGTAAACCGTCGTCCGTACGAATCTGTACGCCGTCGTCCGTACGAATCTGTACGTCGTCGTCCGTACGAATCTGTACGCCGTCGTCCGTACGAATCTGGAAACAATCGTCCGTACGAATCTGCACGCCGTTGTCCGTACGAATCTGTACGCCGTCGTCTGTGTGAATTTGTACGGTGTGTTTGAACTCGTACACGTAGGTATACTTCAGCAGCAATCTGCGACCGCACACTTTTAAGGGAAGGAAGAGAAATGGATGGGAGAGCAATTCAAAGTTTACTTACCTGCCCCAAAAAGGGTAAAAGCTGACCCAAAGCGGTTAATCTTTCCCAAGGCTGCCCCAATGAGCTCTTGTCAAAACCTGACATGCTGTACAGAACCTGCCATGCCGTTTTGGCCATGACCCCGAAAGCAATAAAAGGGTCCAAGCCCTCTTTTGGCCTGTTCCCTAGCCAACTGGTGTTTCATAATTGATCAATTTGGGAACTGTCCATCAGTAAAATCATTTTGATTGATTTTGTCCATTTGCAAGGTACCTCGCATTGAAAGTGCAAAATTTATTGGCTGCACCAGGTAAATTCTGTCACTGACTCTGTCAGTCAGCACTTTCTACTTGAACTATTCTCATGTGCATGGGTTTGGCTTCCCCTAACCAACCTGCTGGATCTGCACCTGTTTTGGTAGCATTGGACGCTTCTAGTCTTGGAGGGTTGCCGTGCCGGAAATTGTGACAAGCATTCCCAATAACCAATTTACCAAATAATGGGCAATTTGACCCATGTTAGCTCTTAAATATGGGAACTCTCAAGACCATTTTAAAGGGAACATGGCACCTTCTTGATATGATCTGAACTGAGATAGCCATGTGATAACACATGTCAAGAAACCACTTGATCACCATTTTATTTGTCCAAAGTTCTACTCTTTGCACAAAAATGAAGAAATTTACCCCCTATCAACCCTGTCCTCCCTGGTCAAGGCAATAGAGTAAAGGTAAAACGGAGCGGGCCGCTCAGCCATGGCCAATGACAGCAATTTTTACAGCTGGCACAGGATAGCTGACTGCTGGAAAAGCATAGGGTGGCTGCAGAGCCAGAAAGTTATACATATATCTACTGAGGAAGTTACAGGTGAATATAATATTTTATTATATTTATTTATCCTATTTTGTAGACACAAAAAGAGTTTCAGTAAATTTTATTGTGAACTGATTGCCGCCAGGTCCCGAGCTGGCGGTGTGTTGAAGAGATAGGGACTTTTTGGCGTACAACTTGGCGTGAAAGAGACAATTTACAAACAACGTTCATGTACCGTTATTCTCACATCTACCAGTGTCTTATTTTGAAATAAATTTGAGACGTTGGGATGGATTGATTTTCTGTTTGTGTGTGTGAATTTGTGTATGGACGGAAAGCTGTTAACTTTTTAAATTACCTACCTATAGTGCCAACTTCTTTGGTGTGATACTAAGCGCTGTGATCACCGCGGTGCCCAAGAATCATATCAGCCACAGATGTGTGCTCAATGCCTGGATGTACGAAGACCAAGGAAAAGGATCGTGATCTGCCATTCTTCAGGGTCCCAAAGGAGCCAACTAGGTAAGAAATATGACACAAAATGATTTTACACTTTTCAAAATTGCCTATGGGGCTGTGGAAGTTGGGCGGCTCTCCTCCTTGCCAGTCTGCAAAGTATGATAATTCTGACCAGTTTTTGGTGTAAAGTGTACCTCAAGACTGGTCCACGCAAAGCAAATTTTGGAGAAAATGAAATGTTGACCAGTATTTACCAATACTGAGGGTATAAATGAGAGCGGCAGTTGCCAATACTGAACTCACATAGAATTTGCAGCGTATAGAAACTGGACGAAAGAATATAAAATACCCTATTGTTATTCTAAGTTAAACAAGAATTCATCACGTTCATATTTCATGCCCTAGGGCAGCTGGGGATATAGTACCAGTTGTGTGGTTGGAGTACCAGCCAAATTGTTTGGAAATAAGTAGAGGTCAGTGTGATTTTATGCCCATTTTGGTTCCAATTTTAGGTGAGTGGTGGTACGATCATTCTCAATAGCTGGTGCAACTTCTTTGGCATGCTGCCATACTTTGCCAACTGGCCGTCTTACTGGATGGTTTCCTCTTATCAGTACTGACTGACTGCCGCTTGATTCAGCATGTAGAATTTGACAGATTTACACAAGATCTCATTGGTGTAGCCTTTGGGCAGAATTACTGGTTTGGGGCAACTCTTGTCATTCTTTGTGGCAGGTACAACAATATTGGAGCTGAGTGTGACAGCTTGGACAGTGCTGACCCTTGTTAAAAGTCATAAATGTGTCAATAAGTTAGTAAAACAGGTAAAATTGATGAAAAAGAAAATTTCTGCTTCAGTGTACAGAGGACTCTGGCCCAGCTGCTGAATTTCTTCCTCAATTGGGGTAGGATTTGAGCTACCCCAAGCATATTTTCCAGTTTCCTGCCACATTCTGCAGATCAGCCCTTGACTAACTGACATTCCCGTCATAGGCGGATCCAGGATCACCGATGGGTGGGGGCACCGTGCCCGGGGTGGTAAGAATTTGATGCCTGGCTTCATAAGAATTCAAGTCCTGTCAGCTGGTGGGGCACTAATAGCCGTTTCATTAATATATTTGGACAGGCTTCAAAAGCCTTATTCATCAAAATGATTTGATTATTTATAATACCCCTTAGTACCGATTGTTAGTTATTTGGGTTTTCGGGCGCACGAACCAATATTAATTATCGCCCATTTGGTACTCATTGTAATCGTGTTGTATTGTGTTCTTTTCCAGCGCGACTGAGGTAACCTGGACATGCGAAACCTCTTCGGTCGCGAGCAGCAGCGCGCGGCGGAGGCAGCCTGGACTTGTGAAACCCTTCGGCGGCGAGCAGCAGCGCCGGCAAAGCTCGCGTGCAGCAAAGCCGTCATCCAGGCGCTGTGCTACCAGTGCTCTCTCTGATATGGTGGCGTGTAGCCGCAGTTCATTTGATAGCTGGATTTGTCAATCAATTTGGGATTTTTGTCTCTGCGTTTGCAAGAAATGTTCAAAATAAATACCAATGAGATATTGAACAAGCTACGAGTGGTACTAACGGGGTGAACATTTATCCCATGCCTTTTTAGATTAGATGAGTATTTTTATTAATACTGTGTCCCAGTTCCCACAGAAGATCTATTGGTGCCATGCGGGACTTGGCTCGCAAAACTTTCGAATACCTACTTTTGATAACTGCAATGGAACTCTTCACTGTTCTTGTCATTTGGCTTTGCTCAGCGACCAACTCCTCTAGATTTGTCATCTACCTAGGATGGCAAAGTGACTTTGAGTTATACGTATGGTAGAACAGTGGCCTACCAATATAATTGCACATTTACGGTGGACTCATTTTGCACTGCCAAATTTCTATATTTTCGTATGTCGCGCCGGCTCCCCGCCATTGGATTCGCCATTCCGCCATTGGAGAGCCATTGACCTTTCATAGTGGTTTGATGGGCATTTCAGGAAGCTTCGTATAGATCGGCCAACAAGTGCTCCCTCACCCTCTGAATCCGTTCATTGTCGGTGCCAATATCTAAAGCCATTTTTTGGCACAGGGGCAACACGTTTGAGAAAGGTGTTCGGCGATAAATTGCCGCAAGCATGGTGTTTTATAAATCAGCTAGAATATAGTCATTTGAGGAGACCATGGCCTCTCAACCTCCGACAAGATTTGGATTGCCTACGTACACATGGACGTCGAAAGCGGGGGATGATGAGACGCGTCCCCCTACTCGCAGATCAGAGGGGGACGGTCCCGCAAAAACTTGGTGACTCGTCCTAGGTTTTTATTTGGATCCTCTTATTACTTGCGTTTACCTTCGTTAATGACGTGGAATTCTGCAAGCCAACTCGCTAAGTTTGTCGGTGAAGTGTATTGCCATTATCGTTTTCAGATACAGCCCATTCGCTCCAAATTTTGCGCCCCACAATTTTGCGTCTCACATTTTGCGGCGCCCGTCATTGAAGTGATCGAGCTTCATATGTGTAGGTGGGGGTGGACAGGGGCGGACGCACGAGTGCTGTTTGGGGGGGGTGGGGCAACGCAGGAGAAATAGTAAAAACATAGTATTGTTAAAAGATCGGTAAAAAATTGCCATTTTGGGGGCATGGCCTCTGCCCCCTCCGTACGCGGATCCAGGAGGGCAGGTGCCCCCCATCAACCCTCGTCGCCCCCTGAAATGATCACGGCGTCGCCTTGGAAGGCCAATGGTGTCCCCTGAAACGTCGCTTCTTACCCCCCCCCATTGATGCAAAAATCCGTGCCCACGGATATGATTTTGCGCCCACCTGATACGTTCTGCCGGTCAAAAGTGACACCCCCCTGGTCCGAATGGTGCCCCCCTCACCCGATCGACAATCTTGAATCCGCCTAAGCCCCTCTGCGTCTGCCAATGGGGGCGGGGAGGGGTGGGTAATTTTCTATTCACTCTCCTCCCCTTGGAAGTTGGATCCGTCGCTGCTCCGGACATTTTTTACTTTTACCCGATTATATGATGACGGGAGTATGGTCACTGGCGGCGGAACGGGGGGGGCACCGGGGCACGGTACCCTCCCTTAAATCATAAATTTTAACAATAACCCAATGGCGTTGACTGGAAAGAAATGGGTTGAAACACAAGCGGATCCAGGATTGCTGATCAGGGGGGGCGTTTCCGGGTGGGCGCCATCCGGCCCGGAGGTGCCACTTTTGACCGGAAAAACCTATCAGATGGGCGCAAAATTCTATCGGTGGGCGCCGATTTTCGCATCCTGGAGGGGGGGCCAAGCGACATTTCAGGGGGGCGAGAGTCGATCGGGGGGAACGTGCCCCCTCCTTTCACCCCTGCATCCGCCTATGGGTTGAAAAGCTCATGGTGCCCGCCCCCTTACATTTGGACGTTCCACCGTCGCTGAGTATGGTAGAAATCCGTCGGAATATATATATATTTTCCACCGTTCCGCATATTATTTCTATGCGAATGCTACTTTTCCAAGGTACTATTACCTTTCCAATTTTTTATCAAGCGTCGGTGAAAATTCAGTGCACTAAAATAGTCTCCGCTGATGGCATTGCTAAAATTACATCGAACTGCATCCTTTACTTTACGTTTACGCTCTTTGCTTGTCCCATTTGAGTATCTCCGGAATACGAGGTTCAATCATCAGCTGGCATGAAATTGTTTTGATGTCACGTGACCGTGCCTCCCTGTCCCTGGTCATGTTTACACTTTATGACACAATCTTAGGCAAGTTATGTTATACTCAACACTGCTGCACGTGCTGAGGGAACAAATTTTTCTTTTTTGGTCGTCTTTAAAACCCACATGCTAAACATAACATTGGTACTGTTGATTGTACATGGGTATATATATATATATATATATATATATATATATATATATATATATATATATATATATATATACAGAGGTGGGCGGTCCACTACTTTAGTCCGCTACTCCGCTACTCCGCAACTTGCGGACTCCCTAAATGGTAGCGGAGTAGCGGTAGCGACTTCTCTACCAAAAAAGTAGCGGAGTAGCGGGTAGCGGACTCTAGAAAATTAAAAGCGCTACCGCTACCAGCAGCTTTTTAAGCGTATCCTAAATTCAAAATATTAGGCACGCAAAACAAGGTCTATGCCAACGAGGGGATTCATGTGTGAGTTTGGAGTAGAAACGTCCTCAAAAGTAGCACAGTCAATTGATTTACAGGGGCTGTAATGGAGGCCAACATGGTGAAAGAGTAAATATATATCAAGCAAGTCCTATGAAGGCCATTGACTTCGTGGCCTCAGTATATTTTGTTGTTGTTTTAACCCTCGCCCTACCGGGGCCATCGATGCCTCCCCTAAGGTTTTTTCGAGATAGCAGAAAAACGATGAAAACGCAGCACCGCGGTTGAGGGCTTTATCTCTCACCTCATCATTTTACCACCATCCCTGAAATTTTTTATCCCAGGTCACCCAAGGTCAGGTCACCAGGCGAGGTCAACCAAGGTCACCTCACTTCAACTTTGAAGCTCTATAAGAGCTACATTTCTAAGTTAATCGATTTGAAACTTGCTACACTTCATGACCTTTCCAGGGTCTACAACGTGTATAGCCGGGATTTTTATATTTCGTGACCTGAGGTCAGGTCACGAGGCGACCTCTCCCATTGGAAAAGCTTGGGAAAAAGCTGTCTCATGATCTAAAAGCCACAAAAATGATTGCAAATACTCAGACGGCTCAGAACAGTGTTTTTGGACACCCTTTCACGGATCCCAGAGGTCATATTTGCCCTTTGACTTTTCCAAGGTCATCCAAGGTCACCAGGGGTCAAAAACAGTATTTTGACAATAACTTTTGACCTAATTAAGCTAGAGCGCTGAAACAAACACCATCGTGTTTGCCTTGTTCCTGGCTTTCATTTGATATACAACAAGGTCACTTTCTGACCTTTCGTGACCTCAGGTCCTATTAGGTCACGAGGTGACCTCTGGAGGTCAAACCACTGGCGGGAGGTCCAACGAAAAGAGAAGATTGTGTGAATGATTGTGTTGGTGCATGCTTTGGGCATGGAGTGAACTTTGGCTCTAATATACAAATAAATGTTGGCTGTCTGTGGAATTTATTTAGATCGACCTGGACATTTTCGGAGTAGCGCTTTGGTAGCGCTTTATACTAAAAAGTAGCGGTAGCGGAGTAGCGGGTAGCGCTTTCATGTTTTCAAAAAAGTAGCGGAGTAGCGGTAGCGGTTTCACGTTACCAAGGTTGCGGAAGTAGCGGTAGCGGTTTAAAGAAATTGGTAGCGGCGCCCACCTCTGTATATATATATATTTATTTATATATATATATATATATATATATATATATATATATATATATATATATATATATATATATATATATATATAGCTTGCTTTATTGACTTTTTAAGCTCAAAATATTTTCTAATATACACAAAAGAAAAAATAGATATGTTGCTTTGGTTCCTAATGGTAACCTCTTTTAGCTAAAACACATTTGTTTGCATTCATATTCATTATTGGCACAAATCAAATAGGTAAATAGCAAATGCCATCATCAATCGTCATCAATAGCCAGCTCATGGGCCAATTTGATATCACAATAATTTGGATGCTTTTATTACTACCAGAGGAAAATTAAATCAATCGAAATATTACAAAATAGTAGTCCTAGCAATGCCGTATAACCCTGGCAGTTGATACATAGTTAAACCCTAACAATTATTATTAAAATATCAGTCTTATAGTTTTTTTGCAGAAATAAGGCCAAATACATTATTTTCAGCATGGATTGTCCCTAGAAGCACCACAATTCTGAATTCTTCCAAGGTATCATCTTCCCTTAGAAAAGGAAACTCAGCAGGCCATTAGGAAATAAAATGGGCTGCCCCTGCTCTGGTTTAGCTGTATTCTGTAAAATTTTGAGAAGCTTTACTTGAATAATAAAACCAGTTGTTGAATTTTCCTTTAGATATTTGTTTGAAATTCGCAAAGTTCCTTCTTAAAAATGTGCTTAAGCCATATTTACAAATGTCAGTGAACCATATATGTAACAAATATAACAAAATATCAGTCTTAGCGACTATGAAATGCTAAGGAACTTGGCTTAACTGGAGTTTTAAGGCGGATCTGCGACCGACTTTCCAAGCTTTGTATGTTGTGTTGGACCAGCGTGCCACTTATCCCTGGTGCGACAGTTTTGGCCATATGAATTCTGGTTTGCAACAGTTTTGACATTTTTCCTCCCGTGTACGGCCAAAAACGGTCGAATACATTGCGTTCAGTCTGGAGAATAACATGTATCGAACAAATTCCACCAGACGTCTTTTTCAGCTGAGCTCAGTTAAAATTCACAGCACGGCCGCGCACGCGACTAAATTTGTCCGCCGCAGGCACCACCTGCTGCAAATGGAAGGTGAATAGCTGCGTCGCCGCAACACCGGTGAAGAAAAGCGCCGCAAGCCAGGGTAGCGTTGTGACCTGAGCAGCAAAAGTGCCTCGAATTTAACTTCGTCTAATTTGAAATGAATTTGTGAAAATTATTGTAAAACATGTTAATTATTAACGCAAATTTTCCAAAACCTGATACAAATCCCCATTTTTTCACCGAGGGAGCCTCTAACACCCGCGCTGAAGAGTGGTCTGGCACTAATGCACACTGGAAGGAAGGCCTCCCTGAGATCTAAAGAACCAAGAGACGTAGAAAATCACCGCTTGGGGATGTCCATAATCCATAATATCTATTTCATGGTTCAGAAAAAACACACACAAAGGCTGCTACGAGGAACGCAAAAGCGCCGTAGCGCTTAAATCTTGGCGTCCCACGCCAACACAATCATGGTGCCATCTCAGCGCCGCCAGAGAGGCCACCGCACCGCCGCGACACACGCCACCGAAAGTACGGCTCACTACACCACATCGAGCACTGGCTATAACATGATGAATTTAATGTCTCTTGTTGAATAACGAACCTCTTTGTGCCATTAACAAATTGAAAAACTGCGTGAGCTGTGTGGGGGCTATTCATGGTTAAACTACAGTATGACTAAATTTCATTGGCCTAGGCCTTTACTTCAAGGTCAAACGAGGTCATAGAGGTCAAATCTTGACAGTGCTGGGAACTTATTGGGCAATCGCGTAATTATGCAGAAAAAGGTCCATAATATACTAAAAGCAGATAAAGGTCACAGAGAGAATGTCTCAAAGAATCTTTCCTGATATTTGGGTTTCAAAATTATACAAGATCATTGACCTATGACGTCACAGTATGATATATTCCTTATAAATATTACACACTAAAATGAGCACTATAGCAAACGTTGGGCGGGAAATGAGGATAGACCTTGACCCATGACGTTTGACATCGACCATTATATTGAGGCACCTTAACTCTGACGTCATAGTATAATACAGAGGTCGGAAAAAGTGTCTACGTGTCACCAACTGAATTTGGAACCAAGTTTGTTTAACCAAGAGTATTGAGCTTTGGCACCAAAAAGTGTGATTTTCCAGACCCTCTGAGTCCTTCTAAATCTTAAATTGCCGTATTGACAGACTGAGCGTCAACATCTCACGCCAAAGTGTGCACAATCTTGCTTATTTTGTAACCGCCTTGATTTACTTGTCAGCAGCATTGCTGGCGAGTGGATAGACTTCTCGACCTCTGGTATAATATTACGTCATACTAGGTAACTCCATTTGACGGGATGCACTGTGGTCAATGACCTTGAAAATGCTGGTACATCCTTGACTTATGACCTTTGATCGTTAACTTCAGGTGAAGTGAACTTGGCATATCATTTCGTTTTTATGGGATTGTGACGTCTCCACGTTCAGCCATGTCATCCCAATCTGGGGACTGTATAATGAAGTAATGCCGGTGGGCTTCCTGGTCTCCTTTATATATCTACGGGGGTGTGGATTTATATCTCTGTGGAAGTATTCGGGCGCCGACAATAAAACATCGAAACAATGTTAAAATTTCCTTAAATTTCGTGTTTTTCATTCCAATAGCTTCAAAATGACTTTACGCAGATCAACAGGCCTGTAGGAGGGCTGAAACAAACTTTACATTATTCGTCCCATTTTAATATTGTGGCTGATGAAAATGCTTCAAATTTCTCCAATAATTAAAAAACAACATACCCACGCCCCTGCAAATCTAGGGAAGTGCCCATTATGCATCAGTTTCCTAAGTGCATCAATTTGAATATCTTTGTTTCTTGGTGAGAGTGGCCGTTATGTGTCGTTACCCTGAATGCGCCGACTCGAATATCTTTGTATTCGAATATCTTTGTATTCGAATATATTTGTATCTACGGGTAAATACTATTGATGTAATGTTTACACAACTTCAAGAATACATACTACAAAACTATGGTGAAATATTAACCTGAGTGACACTAGCAAGACTTGTTTTGATTTTTGTAAATCAATAAGTATTTATTCTATGGTTGGTGGGCCAGTAACTGGACTCCCACGAATTAAGAGAGCTTTAACACCCGCATTGACGGGGGTCTGAGCCACCTTCGCTTTGACGGGGGAGGGCGGGAACCCGCCCCCCCTAAGATCTCGAGAACCACGGCAGGTAGTGAAAAACGGTAAACGACGTTGGGTAGCCCATCCCCTTCCCCATGAAAAATATTTGAACCATTTTTGTCAGGTCACATTTAAGGTCATGAGAGGTCAAAACATGCCGTCATAGGGATAGCATGTAAATGAAGGTTTTCGGCCATTTCATCTGAACAAGTAAAGATAGAGCAAAACGACTTGAACTATATGAATCCTCACAGAAAGCCGAATCTAATGATATATAATTTGACCTTGCTAGGTCAAATCAAGGATTTGACCTGACCTGAGGTCAGGTCAAGGTCAAATTAGATAAAATGCATATCATAAGAACCGCAAAGACAAGGCGAATCTAATGCAGCTAAGATAAAACCTCTATCACCATCCGTTACTAAGTTATTCTGTTAAAATCATTTCTCCCATGTGTTTCCAATGGAGAGGTCATGGCTCCTATCTAACCTTAAGTCATCGATATAAAAATACCAGAACATGTTTTAGAGAACTCGGTGGGCCCATTATGTGATATGAGTTTCAATCGGATAAGTTCACCCTGTACCGACTTATGCTATCTTAAACTTTTTTTAGGTCAGGTCACTTGACTTGTACTGGTGACCTGACCTGAAATGACCAAACCTTAAAATTTTCACAGAAGTTGTAAAAATGATGAGAGAAAAACTATGGCAAGTGCGGGAGCGCTACGCGCCGCCGTTTTTATGCTATCTGCGAAAAACCCGAGGGGAGGGCGGGTACCCGCCACCCCGTCAATGCGCGTGTTAAATGTATTTTTCGAGTAGAAGTGGTTAATTGGCAAAAATTTGTCATATTCATCAGAAGTATGAAGCCTGAAGTGTGCCATCATCGCCTGTCAAAATAGAAGTCGCCATTTTCTAAATGCGCCCTTACCAAATGCGCTACGGCGCATTCGAAGCTGGCTTGTCCCACATATCCACACTAATTTAATATAATTTTTTTCTGAAATTGAATTTTCAGGTGCAATTTTTCACCGGGCTTAGTTCAAGCACGAACAGGACATAAGCAAGACAGGACATAAGACTGAGGGGACCGATCAAACCCCTTAGGATCTCGAGAACTGAAAGTGATACGGAAAAATTGAAGCATTGTTAAAATCTCCTTATCGCCTTCTACTTTTGAGCCGTGTTTGTACCATATCCGTTAGCATGTGATGTTACATTAAACCAAAACGTGTCAAATGTAAACACATTTAGTAAATGACTTATAACTCGGGAACCATTTGACGTAAAACAAAACAAAAGGATCATCGTGTTTGTATTGACCCAAAGTTCAAATAATATGCAGCATGACCTTATATAAGACTCACGGTAAGGTCATGGTCAAGGGTCACCCTATCAAGATCAAATGTAGGTAATGATCACCCTATGTCAAGGTCAAATGATCACCGTACGTCAAGGTCAAGTGATCAGCGTACGTCAAGGTCAAATGATCACCGTAGGTCAAGGTCAAATAGTGATGATTCAAGGTTATGTTGCATATCATGTGAATACTTGGGTTGGGCATTGCGTTTGGGATTTGCCTCATGATACCAAATTTGAGACTATATCTGGTTTCGTTCAAAAGCTACAGACACAAATAATTTCAAAGACCGTGACCTTTGGTGAACTCTGGTGATCCTCGGATTGACCAGACCTCAAAATGGATAACAGCGTGCATATTTTTGTTTCATTAGTTTTTTAATGATGTTTAAACTTGATCTAGCTCTCCTAAAAGCCGAGTTACACCCTGGTTTCTTCGGCCTCATTTTAGAAGAACAGGATCGCCCCACTTGGGTGTGGAAATTACGGCATTGCGGTGTAGCAAATTGCCAATGTTTGCCTATATACGCTTATTGTAATGCTATTCTAAAACAAAGTTATACCACAAGGATTAACAAGATGTACAGGTATAGAAAGCTGACAAAATATTGCAAAATATCTTATCAGGATCAATCATCTGTTTAAAGCACCAACCCCTACTTTTGCTGGGTTAGCCATTCAAGCTCAGTGGATGCATAATGGGCACTCTTCCCTACTGCCCAGCCATCATTTTCATAATTTCTTCTTCCGTCGGTTTTCATTCCAATGACATCTCTCCTAAAGTTATGGTGCAACAGTATTGTAACAGGCATATCATCCAGGCAATTCACCGCTTGTTGGTCTCCGCAATAAATAATATCGCGGTTCTGTCCACGTTAGGGACGCTCCGCGGCCCCCGCCCATTCCATGTTCGTACCGCCCAGACAGCGGCCGGCCCAGTTCCGCCGCCACCGCATCAGACACAGTCCTGCCGTCAGGCGGGGGCGCCTAATTGGCTTTTCAGACCGTCACTCACGTGAGAGGAATCCGATTACCTGCACATCCTTTACAAATAGGCCTACCGAAAATATTGTAGTCACAGATGGGTAACTCCCGCACGTCTGAATGCACGCCATTACCTAGTGCCTGTCCTTGGTATGAATATCTGTTTTCCCGGGTCATTGCATTTGTACATCCCAGACATTTTAGCAAGTTGCTTGTTGGTGTGGCGCGTGATATTTATTTAGCCTGTGATATGAGCTAGACGTGAAACGTTGAATACAAATGCCGTGACTATCAATGGGCAATCATTCTCAATGACCTCGAATATTTCCGTATTCTGATCTTGATGCTGCGTTTCAATCCGCTACGCAGTCAGAAGGCAAAATAGGAGTTTTTCATTTGAATAGAGTTGTTCTGCCAGTGAGCTCATCATGGCTATTGATATTCAGCCCAGTCAGAACTGCTAGTAAATCCTGTTTTTGTTATATTTTGTAGCTTACTTTCGACCCTTTCAAACTGGTATCTAAGCACGAAGATAAAATGTGAGCCCAGATGTATAATTTGACACGGTGTTTTAAACCCCAACACTTTCTAGGGTAAATTACGGGCCATGGAATCAATCCATGGCCGTAGAATCAATCATCATTTGATGCTTCTCATGAAGTCAGGGATAAATTAATGTTTGGCTCCGGCGTGTCGATTTCTGCTGAGAGCATAGTGGCACTTGGATGCCATTCTGTTGTATTGCTGTGATTATCTCACGTCTCATTGGAGTCATAAAATTAGTCCGGGTGTAAATGTAACCCTGCAGTGGTAGTTTAAATCTAATTAATCATTTGGTATAGCAGTAAGTTTATCTTCACTATATGGATTCGTATGGACTGGGTTATGACTGCGGAAAATCCTATCATGGGAGATTATTTGACAAATTTTAAAAAGCAGTCCTATCCCAATCGCAAAAAAACTAGTAGTGTAAGTTTCTTCACAATGAGTGTTACAAATGCTTGGTAAATGCGTTTCTAGCTGTTTTTTTCTCATGGGACTCCCAGAGTCTTTCTGTTAGCTGTCATTGTTCCTGTCTTGAAAAATAAGGCTGGCAAGATTTCATCTAAGGACAACTATAGACTAATAGCGCTGGTAAGTGTAATTATAGCCCAATTTTTGTAATAATAAGCCGAAAGCGAGTGGTAAATTACTTACTGACTACCTCCAATCAATTGGGATATAAATCAAAACACAACACAGACCAGTGTATTAACCTGCTGAAAGAAATTGCAGACACATATAAGATGCTAAAATGACGTGTATTTGTTGGTTTTCTGAATGCCAGTGAGGCCTTCCATCGGATCAATCATCGGACCTTGTTAAAAAATGGATTAACATTCCAGCTTATTTGATCCGCACACTAACATACTGGTACAGTACTCTCATCAGACTGTGGTACTAAGGTGGGACACCTCTATGACTGAGCCGTTAAATGTGACAAATGTGGTCAGGCAGTGAGGCATTCTTTCCCCTTACCTGTTCAGCATTTATATGGACGACCTAACCTCAGCACTAAATAAAATTAGAGCTGGCTGCCTGATTAGGAACGATATTGCTAACCATCTAATGTATGCAGATAATTTGACGTTTATTGCACCCTCTGCAATGGGCTGTAATATATGTCTTCAGGTGTGTGAAATTGTTGTTTTTTCTCATGTCATTTTCAATAAAAAGGGAGCCATCCATTGGTTTTGTCGTCCAAAAGACATGAAAACACTGAATTTCCTTTGGTCTCACTCAATGGAGAAGAAATTAATGCGAAAAAGTTGTATATCTTGGTTACATAATAAAAGATGATCTTACTAATCACGAAGATATTCTCAGGCAGGGCAGTTGAATAACGGGTACTTTAAAGTTTTGTACCCAAAGTGATCAGAATCATAGTTTAGTACCAGTTTTAGTATAACATACTAGGAATATGCTAGAAATAATACTAGTCTAGTACACTCCTATAAGGCAAACACAAACGGCCGCAGCTGGTGACTGTGGTATTTGTTTGTACCCAAAACAGGAAGGAAGAGCAGTGCGTAGGGACGATTGAATATTTGATTGTTGTCAACATTGTTGTGGTCCATTTCGCTTTCGAATGTTTTCGAAGGAGCCCATATGCTATTCGAATAATTTATGTAGGTGTGTCATGTAGTTAGTAAGCGCATAAGCGGATCTAGGATTGCCGATCCGGGGGCACCTTCCGGGGGGCGCTATCCGGTCCGGGGGACGCCACTTTTGACCAGCAAAACCTATCAGATGGGCGCCAAAGGGTGTCCGGAGGGGGGTAGCGATATTTCAGTGAGGCGCCATCGACCTTTCAGGGAGGCGCCGTGACCATTTCAGGGGGCGCCGGGGGACGATCAGGGGGGAATGCCCCCTTGCCTCCTGGATCCGCCTATGAGTGAGCGGAGGTGCGACGTCGGCCAATAGCGGTACGCGACATAGGCGTATACACGACATAGCGGGCATAGGAGGATCGAGGATCTCAGATCGGAGGAAGCGCCTGGCGTGGAGGGAGGAGGGAGATCTGGACCAAGGGATGCCACTTTTGGTCGACAAAACCTATCATATGGGCGCCAAATTCTATCGCGGGGCGCCGTTTGCGCATTAGGGAAGGGGAGCTATCTTTCAGGGGGCGCCATCGACGCTTCAGAGGAGCACCGTGACCATTTAAAGAGGCGCCGAGGGTTAATGGGGGCAGGGCTCCTACCTCCTACCTCCTGGATCCGCTCGCCTATAGTACCGGGCTGGTAGTGGGTAGGCTGCAGGTGAAGACATTTGCGACGCCGGCTGACGTAGGGGTGCGCTACCGGCGAGCTCTGGTGCAATATCGGCCGCTGGGGTTGCGCTATTTGTGAGAATTGGTGTGACGTCGGCTGGTATGGGAAAACATATCGCGAAACAATGATAATCGGCTAAAAGTGGATACGATTCAGCCACTTGGGAGGACCATGGCAGGGGCCGATCCACCATTTCTCCAAGGGGGTCGGGTTTAAATCGCAGGAGCTTTCAATCGGGGTCCTCATTTTTTCATTTATGGAGGGCGAAACCTTTAAACAAACCATCTCTTAGATGTGTACTTTTACGTACTCATACAATAAAATTTAATACTTTCAGGGGACCCCAGATAAATTATTGGGGGCCCCGACACCAATGTCCAAGGAGTTTGGTTTTCCTGAATTTACCTTGGGAACGCCAATCGAGCATAGAAGGAGCCCCCTGCGGAGGGTCTTTTGCCGTGCTCAAACCCAGGCTTTGGGTGCGAGGTCGCCCCATCGCCACCCATCCCCTTGGATCCGACCCTGGAACATGACTGTATTTACCCCTGGATCCGCCTCTGCATTTTTTTGTATAAATTTTGTCCAAGTTGTTCTCAGCTCGACTGCTGGAGTCGGAGTCTCACTAAAGTCATCAAGGGACTTGTCACGGAGACCCCGACCCCACCACCCGAACGAGGAACTCCCACAATGAAGGGTTGATTTAGAAGCCAAAGTTTAACGTCCCACAAAGCACAGGGACGGCCGCCCCGCTCAGGTCACCCTCTCACCAGTCAGTTGCCAGCCGACCTGTACGTCGAGTAAACTATTGAGCGCCGGAGCGTCTCAGGGGAACCGATCCCAAGCCTGGACATGCACTGCCACTGCATGCTTCTGAGCAGCGGGCCGGAGCCCAACGCTCTACCAACTGAGCTACCGGGGCGGCATTAGGCAGAAGCTTCCGTGAGAGCTAAAAGTATAAAGGACGCATAGTTTCATGAACGTTCAGCGAATACATCGTGTTTTGCGCATTCAGATTATGTGAAAAGTTCGGCCGCCCCTAGGATTCGAACCCACGCCTGAAAATGGGACCAAAACATGGGTCCGGTTTTTGTCGTCTAGCTCGCTGGGCAATATCACGGCTGGCGGTTTTGACCCAGAAAATGAAAATAAAAATGTGTTTTCCTTCAGTTGAATGGATTTTTATGAGCCGCCGCGGTGTCCAAGACCCTCTCCCGAGGCTCTAGATTGCAAGCTTTTAAGATGTGTTTCATATGTAACATGGATTAGTCGAAAATGCCAGCCTTTTAGTAGGAAAAATTTTGAGCCTCCGTCCTCAGGCAGAGCAGACTTCTTTTTGCCAGGGGAAATGATCTCATTCGGAAATTCAAAGTCTGATCCATAGCAGTTAAACTTGAGCTCCTCAGAGGATATTATTCAAATATTTACTGTGACTAGCTCTGGTGGAACTACAATTGTTTTCCTGACAAACTATCAGAATATTATCTAACTGTTCTTCGGTCTCTCAAAATGTATTAGTACAAGCCCGACCTGCGCCACTCCCTCAGAGCCTTCGTGTGGCAGTATTTTCTTAAAGGATACATTTCAAATTCTCTCGCTTGATAAAGTGCCCAAATTGTTTGTAAAATTCTGTTTTTAACTCTTCCCTTGTTTATAACTTCAGAATACATGATCGCCGGCAGAAATCTTTGTTTTCAATGTATATGACGTTATATCACTTGTGCCATTACGATAGATAAAGTGATGTCAGTGTACGCCGAGAGACAGTGTGGTGATTTACATGGAACTGAAGTGTGTAAGTGAATAAATGATGAAGTGTATGTGCGTATGTACAGCCGGTTTCACACTGATTGGTAGGTATAAGTCTCAGTTGTTTTAACAAATATCTTTAAAAGCGATTACACTTCTCACAAAAGGTTGCGTTTCTAATAATGTATTTTGATGAGCTCTGTAAATATGGCCCCTCCGAGCTGGATGAGACGTCAGTTTGGAAAATATTGGGAAAAACTGTTTTCGCCGATCCCGATGATTTTCTGTGTCCTTTCTGAATTACTTCCGAATTTTTGAACCGATGAAGGATTTTTACACGTAACTTCATACATGCAGTTAAAACCCAGCAAGTGAGACAACAATGATGTCGGCAGGAAACACCGCATAAGAGATATTTCACAAAAACGACCGCGGCCTAATACCTACCAATCAGTAAGGAACCGACTATACCCGGTGGAATGTGTGTTGAGCTTTGAATGTGGTGTTATGGAAACTTTTTGTCCGCTAAAGATAAATACATACATGCCCCGGATGAAGCATTTAAATTCTTAGTAGCTAGCACCTAGCTACCGGGAGTCAGGGTTCTTTCACTAGTTCACAGATATTTCGAGACTGCTGTATTTTTTACCATTCGCCAGCATTTGTATCATTGAATGAGACAAAAAACCCACCGCAAGCTCTGGCTTAGAACCGCAACCAACGACACCAAAAACAACTATGGATACCAATGCATGGCCACAAGTTTTAAAACAAGGTTTTTTCATAGAAAAGGACTGATTTTTAAAGCCAATTATTTCAGACTTTCCATGTAGTTTTAAAAAAGCCTGGCACACGTGCTCTTCTGTCCCCAGACTCTGTGTCTGGTGCTTAATGCGATGAACTCGTATCATGAATAATTCAACAGCGTAAACTGACATTTTTTCGTTTTAACTATACATCAACGCAACATTTTTCCGTGTATCAGCCGAATTTCAAACACTGTCGGCTTGTGCTAGAAAATCAGGCTTAATGCAAATCGTTTATTACACAAAACTTATCACTTTCAATATTTTCTATAGCAAAATTTTCTATTGGCTGCCAATCTGTTGAGGCAAAATCACACACCCCAATGTGTGAAGTTAGCACCATTCACCCAACATGTCTCTGATCCTGATGTCTCTGATCCTGTCTCTGATCCTGCTCCTCATCCTGACCTGGTTATCGTATCAAGATGCTTTCATCCGTCCTTACTCCGTTGTCACCGATACTCAGTGTTTTTACTTCGCGGCTTTTCGTCTACGCCAACATCGCGACTCATTGCCCAATTCCCTGCACTCAGCAGAGGAATTCCGGGTTTTGACCACTGTTTTTTCATGTCCCACCGTGCCGCACAAGGCGGTTGGCAGTATTCGCCGGGACAAAGCTACGGTTAAGCGTGGGAACCTACCCCAATCCCAGCGGACCCCGGGATTTGAACCCGAGACCCTTATCTTAAGAGCCGGACGCGTTACCCCTGACCTACACTGGCCGCTTGGCCAATGACGGCATCGCAGCTGACTTTTATCTGTGATACTCAGCTCGTAACAGCTTTCATGGCGCAGCCATTTTTTTCGGATCTGTTAGTCCTCGTTCCTGGCGAACGCCAAAAGCATCAGCCGACAGTGTCCCTCGTTCGCAGTGAAACCGAGAGCCTGCTCGTAAGCATACTTCAGTTTGTTTGGCGCACGGAGGCCCGAGCCAAAGAAGAAGAAACAGCATGCGCCGCAGCGCAGCTGCTAGAAGAATGTCGACCTCTCAATTCCCTGCGACGTCCGCCAGCCTCTCCTAACCAACATCAAGGCAGTGGTGTGAACTCGGTTCGTGTGCTCCTGCTTCGTGCTTTTGGACCGAAGAGTCTTCATCTCGACACAGGGTGACCAGGTGTTTATCTGTTCTTCCGACCCGTAGCCTGTGCGACGTAGGATCCTCAGTAAGGCGAGTCGGCTCCGTAGTATCCAGTCTTTTTCCGCAATGAGACTTAGGTCTAACCTCCCTTTCTCCGGATGTTGGGAAATTTCTCAGGTAGGTCAAAGGTATCGCCTACACAAGGGTGATTCACTTTCCATATGATTACCAGACACTTCGAACTTAATCGGCACCAATCCCCGACGTCTCGCCCCGTCACAAAGGGAAGATCAACTCAAAGGCAAATCCAAAACGCACGCGCAGTAAATGCACTTCAGGATCTTCACACCCCAATACCTATGGCCAAATATCTCTGTTACGTGGCGTGGGTTGGCTCGTACTGCCCTCGAGGCGCAGAAGTCGTCTCCCTCAATCGACTCACGCTTTGGCAATATATTTTGAAACAAGCGTTGGTTTAAATCGATCATGCGTAATATTCACCCCTCCGGTGTTACAAGCTGAGAGAATAGGCTGAGCATCACCACCGGCGGCCGCCTCAGGTGTCACGTATTCCGGCGCAAGAGGCGCAGGGCCGTCTCAGCCACTTCTCTGTCAATGCGTTTGTACTTGGTGACGTCACGATACAGCTGGAGGTCATGAGCTGGAATGCATAGGCGTAGGCACACAGGGGTCAGGGCCATCCTCCCTTGTTCAATATCTTATCATGAACCCTATGACGTTGACTGGGAAGAAACAACTTCAAAATACACCTTGCCCCCTCACCAAGTACAAACGAATCGACAGAGTGGCTGAGACGATCCTGCACTTCTTGCACCGGAATACGTGACACCTGAGGCCGCCGGTGGTGATGTTCAGCCTATTCTCTCAGCTTGTAACACCGGAGGGGAAACCGGCGATCGAACAGAATCTGCTGAGGATGTCCCGCGCTGAAGCACTGGAGCAGAAAGTACACTGGTGCTGGAAGAAGACACCAAGCTAGTGAATCTCATTGATGACTTGTCGCTGCTTTTCTAAGTGACGTCTACACATTAAGCATAGCTGGAGAAGCCTCTCGAGAAGTGGACCGAGGACCAGGACTTCAACGTATTGAAGGGTTCTGTGCAGTCTGTGGAACTTATGAATAAAGTCGACGGGCGTGGTGTTACTCTCCTGAAAGACTTCACAGGTAAATAATACGAAGCGCTCTTCCAGTGACTTATAGTCAGCACGACACCACTAGACACAGCTGCCTAATCTCACAGACTGCGCTCGGCAGCTTCTAAATCTGGAGTCGCGCCAATGCTTCGTCGATGGCAGGTAGGGTAGCTATAAATCAGACCCTAAATAACCAGATGCTCCCCATGATGTGAGTGTTTAAGTATGCTCCTTTAGTTGCAAAGCGGCTATTTAGTGACAGACTGAGCATGACAGTAAAATAAGTGCATTTTATCGTTAGAGTTATCGCATGAACTGAGATATAAGAATTTTATCCATGGAGGATACAAGGGGAGGGGCTAGGGGCTCAATCATTGGCGGATCCCGAACTTAATTGGGGGAGGGGCTCGAAAATCCCCGTCATTGTCTTGGAAGAGCCTCCGGCTAGGCATTTGCTATAGACGCTCTGACAATTCGGGGCATGGGGCAAACTTAAGGCTCACTAGCCCCTCTCCCTCCATTTTATCCACCACTGGGCTTAATCCTCCTTCCTTTGAAATGTCAGGGTACCTACGGCAACTACATAGTCGGAGGCTGTTCCAAGGTAATGGTGGAAGACGCTCGAGCGTCGCAGCCACCCGTACCCCCTCCCGAAGGTAGTCTCGGATCCGCCACTGGATTTGATTATAGTCGTCTCACGGTAAGTTTCCATTTATTTATATCTATCAAATCCGAAGGTATTCGAACCAAAGTGTTGTTGATATCCCTGTGAATCCCAAAACTTACACTCTCTTACCTGCATAGCATATTCCTCACAAGTCTTTCCGCGGACGAATTTCATACATTGGCCATGAGTCCCGGTTGCCCATTTAAACCCTTTGAAATATATCTCTCGGCTCAAAACCCTCCAATAATACAAACTGGACGTGATTTTCAAGAATATATCCAAAATTATGTCATCTACGATCATGGGAAGCCGTCAAGCAAGAAAATGATGAGCGTGGAGTCGTAGATTAGGTGATAGTAACTGCTGCTCTCCATAGATGGCGCTAACATCAGTCGCAGTTTTTTTGTGGCACAAAGGCACGGAATAACGGCTTAATTGTTAGAGATAGCGCCGCAAAAGTGACAGGAATAGTTAAAGCCCACACGGGATACACGAACATGATACTTTCCAGAACATCCAAGTGTTTCTTCAGCTTGAAACTGGTGGTTTAAGCAAAAAAAACGTCAAAAATGGAAAAGTTTAAGGCCGTTTTTCCACCCTTAGACTTTGCTCGGTCTCGATAAAAATGCATCAGTCGCCTAAGAATGAAACAAATAAAGACAATTTTTGGTTGCTTGAGCAATATGACAACTTAGCCAAATATGAAATGGTCTAATGTCCATTGTGCTCATCTTGTCACAGGAAGTCGACTGATATGCAACATGCCTATCCCAGTTCACCCTGTGACCCTGATCTAGCTCAATGTCAGGTCATTTTTACCACTTGACCTAGCAAGCTCATATCATCATTCGATTTTCCAGAATGAGAGGAATCCAATGACGCATAAATATTTGCTCTACCTCCTCTCAGTAAAAATCTCAAGAGGCAACCATTCACTTCCCTGTTGTAAGCATATGAAAATTTATTTGACCTATGCTGACGTCAACATTGACCTGATATCAAAATTGCCCGTATAATTCTTATTTGTCTCGTCAAGAGCTTTTGGACGCAGTCCGTAATTTTTATTTAGCTTTCCTGGGAAATGAGATACGGAGGGGGGCAAAATACGCCCCCCAGCGGGGGACGTCATGCCAAGGACGTCAGCGGGGCGCGGGTTAAGCACCCAAGCCAATACTCTTTGTAATTAGGGAAGGGTGCCTGTTGGGAGTGCCTGCAGTAAAAAATGAAGTATAGATATGTTACCAGTTTTTTTCTTGCATAGATTAGCAAGTGTCAGGTACTGTTTGAAATATTTGACATCGATACAAATAGTGTAATATTGAAAACAAAATCACCAGAGCCGGATGAAGGAAAGAAAAACAATGGGACAAGATGCATTATCCCAATGTCTAAGAGGCATGCACGTACATCTGTTCCACGGCTATTCATATTCTAATATTGTCCAACCTGTATCCGCCATGCAAAACCCGGGGATTCTAAATGACCTTTTCTCCTTGATCCACCCATGGATTAATTTTCTACTTTCGGTCTTTGAACCAAATGCATGCCCAAGATGCTTGTCCCATTAATTGTGATTATTTTTCTAGAATCTGCTTGCATCCTTCGTGAATCATTCTCAGTTACAATGCCTGAACACATCTTTCACATCTTATTATCGTATAATGTGGGGTTGGGAGCATGCTATGACTACTTTTGTTCCTCCCAACTGTCCTGTAGACAATCTATGCACTTTGCAAGAGTTCGATCCAATGACATTAGAAACCACCTGTTTTTCAGTTGCTGGAACCAGACATATGAAAACAATTCTATAAAATTGAAGATGAACATCACCCGACATAATATTCATAATATTTAAGCATTCTGAATGGTTTCAATACTGTTACGGACGATTTTTTTACACAAAGAACGCATTGCACACGATTATACTCGGGTCTACGAATAGACCATCCCTACATACCGAGCAATAGCTCCACCCCTGGTAAATATAGTATTTCAAAACTTTTGAGTCTGCTAAATTTAAGATCAATCAGATGGTTTCCAAAGCCTATCGCAGACCGCTTTGGATTCATCCCTGATGAATTGAGGGACACGCCGAATCCGCTTCCCTGACAGGAGTAGGGTTCAGCCATCACGTCGCACAGGGGCGGACGCAGACCCGAGTTTTGGGAGGGAGCCAAACCAATGTCTGCCACTCCTCCTGGGGGAAGCGAATATTTTTTTGCTCTACAGACCTAGTGTAAACACCTTTTTCAGTGCTCGACAGACCTAGTATAAGCTACCTCTCCAAGTGCATGATCGCTCTCCGGAGTGGGGTGGGGGGGGGGAAGCGAAAAAAATGTTTGCTCAACAGACCTAGTGTAAACACCTTTTTTCGAAAAATTTACGGCGTTTGGGGGCCAAAAGATAGTTTGGCCCCCTCCAGCGCTTTGGGGGGCCATGGCTGGAATGCCCCCCCCTGCGTCCGCCAATGACGTCGTAAGAGGTCTCAGTTCATCCGTGCACTCAGGAAATGTGCGTATGTGAGGGACATTTTTGGAGAGTGGGTATTAGTAATATAAATCGGTTATTAAACGATAATTTCCAATGAATTGAGAAAGTGATCTGGCACACCATTTGCTGAGCTTTCCCCACCATCTGACCTTCAACTGATGGAGGGGCGGACGCATGAGCGCCGTTTGTGTGTGTTGGGGGAGGGGGGGCAACTCGGAAAAAATCGTAAGAACATTGTGCTTTTTATAGAAAATTGGCCACAGCTTCGCCATTTCTGAGGGGGCATGGACCCTTGCCCCCCTCCCTTCTGCGTCCGCCAGTGAACCGATGAGTTCGCATACTTGGGACCCGGCGCGATCATGTTTTACCGTATAAAGTCATGTATTTATCCTCTAAGATGTGGGTGATGCCCGGACACTTGTTCAGACCATCTGTTTGAGACCAGCAGTTGTGGCCAGTATCCTGCCGGGTGTGGCCCTTAAGAAAATTTTTTCTATTATTTTATTTAGATGATTCGTCAAGTCAGAGAAGATGGTGCATTGAGGTCCGTATTATTGCTTTATTCCTTAAACTGTGTCCATTAAGTGTCGGGCTATCAGTGACGGCAGAACGGCCGAATTTAAGGAGGGGGGGCACCATGGACTTTTCAACCCACTTCTTTCCAGTCAACGCCATAAGGTTAGTGTTAAAATTTCTGATTTACGGGGGGCAACCTGCCCTGGTGCCTCCCCAGTTCCGCCGCCAGTGTCGAGTAAAACATATCACGAGAAAAACACTGTGATAGGTATGTAGGTACATACGACTCTGAGGTTTCCAGAAAGACACTATAAAGGACATGTCACCGGAAGAAACGAAAGGTACGTCTAATTTGTTTTGCTCCACTTTGCTCCTACTTGCACTCCAGCCGGCCTAAATCTACATATACATTTTTCCCGATGCTCGGTTGGTGGAGCTAGGAAACGAGGAACCCAAATACGAGCATATTTTTTTGAAAGGGAAAGAATGTTGTCCCGGGTAGAAGAAAACGTGTATACGGGATTTGGAGGGTACTTTTTATTATCGGGGGGGGTATGCTGCAGGTTTCTATCTCCTGGATATCTTTGTCAATAGGACTTCAGTTAAGCTTAGCTATCGCCTCCGCTCCTCTTCCTTTTTCTGGAGATGAATTTCTTGCTTCTGGTCACTAACATCCTGTCTTCGCTTCCTATTATTTCAAGCCTGCCCTTTCCTTTTGCTTGGACGTGGTCTGTACTCTCGACAGCCATCGGCACCTTGGGCGTCTGCAAACACCACGTCACATCGGAGAGAGATGTGTTCCGGGCAGGAGTGTTGTCACCAAGTTCTTTCCATGGGCCCCAGATTTCAAAGGGGTCTCCTACTCCGACTCCGAGGGCCCTCCACAATGGTTGGGGGTGTTCAGTTTTACTTTATATAGCATTGTAGCCAATATTTTTGTGCTGTTCGATATCCTCGTTTATTCAACCAGGGGCCTCCAATGTATTCCAGGGGCCTCAACTATAAATAAAATATGCATTGATGACGCTGGGGCCTCCTCTGCCAATTAGATAGTATGCAGGGCCTCCTCTGCATGCCATCTAATTTATTGGACGGGGCTTCCTTGATCTGGTAAATGATCTGAAATCAAAATATAGAACAATAGAGAGCCTCCTTTACCAATTAAGGGAGCTTCTCATGCATGTCAAGGGCCTCAATTATAAGTGCGGCACGGTACCAGTGGCGCTGAAAGCCTCCTCTGCTCAAATGGCGACCTCCACCCGAGGGATTTCCTTGACCTGTTATAGTGGTCTATTCTTGAAATACTGAACAGACTACTTCTTGCGGCTGACTTAAACATCCCCTACCATAAGGGACCTCTCATGCGTGTCAGTGGCCTTAGATAGAACTGGGGCAAATTTTCACACGCAAGGCCTTCCTCTGCTCCAAGCAGGCCTCAGTGTACCACTAAATTCATTGAACAGAGCCTCCTTTACCTGCTCAGGGATTTATGTCGCCTGCCAGGGGGCCTACCCATACCGTTGAAGAGACCTACAACGTCGAATAGGCCATCTCGGGTATGCCTTCTCAACTTGTTAACGCATTTATAGTTCGTCAGACTCCTGAGGCTGCCACAGTCTTCCAATTTTGAAGGGGCTTCCTGATTTCAGAGGGGGCCTCCTAAAATATCATGGAGGCCATACCCCCACGGAATTGCAGCCATGGGGACCGTGGCCTCCATGCCCATTGTAGCGACGCCCTTGATTTCGGGAAAGCAAAGCCTTTGCAGACGCGCGCCAGACTGACCAAAAACAGAAGGACGAGAGGTCAGCACAGAACGACATATTGTCTTATTAGCCATTCCGTTCCATTTACGTCGGTTCCATCCCGGAAGAGTCCCAGATAATCGCCTTTGGGAAGGGCCGAGGCCGACAATCTGAAAATAAAACATAAACTCTTCTAGGAATACTTGGGTAAGACCACCCACTTGAAGGAAGCTTTGAGTAGCAATGGCTCGGATGGCCTCATAGGATCGCGTCCAATAATAATAATCGCGTCCTATCCCCTACTGAAAAATGTGTTTGCGTGAAGCCTTTGAGACATTTCTGCAGTACCACTGAAGTGAACATTTTCTGAAGGAAAGCATAGAGACGCGTTTCTAATCTTACCGCTTCAAGGCTCGTGCAGCTCGTCTATTTTAAACGCCAATTTTATCTTCCCAATTTTGACCCCAAAATTGGGGTCGTTAAGTAACAAAGGGACCAGCCCAAACCCCCTTTGACGCTTCGTGACGCTAGGGCATTATGTCTTACTTTTACTTATGTGGTACATTTGAGCTGTGGATTTTCCGACTTTGTGGACTATTTGATCATTGGACATTTAGATAGTTATTCATGGGGACGTTCTAGGTTTGACTCTTTGTTCTTGAGGTTGAATTAAACTGTGGACTATTTGATCAGATGACTATTTAATATCTCGTGAATTCACATATCTGTAGTCCTGCTTCATTATTTTCCCCGGCACTAGCACTAGCAAAAACACTGATTTCAGCCATTTAACACGAATCAGAAGCCGGGGAACTTTTCGAGGGCGGTCCATCTGGGGAAAGCTCGGGATGTGTTTAAAGGGAGATACGCGAAAAATTTTTATTGGCTATATCAAAAGGTCACAAAAAGTTGTTTCAGAAGTCCTATTCTCATTTTTGCGAATTCGGCTTGCAAATGCCTTAAAATTGCTCTCAAAGTCAACATTTCTAGACGACTTTACCGGTACACCTCATATCGATGTATATGACGTACACACGGCTAAGGCTATCAATTTCTCTAAGAATTATGTCATATCTATCCTAAACAGTGATGTAAAACTTTGGGCTAGTCCAGAAAAAATTATTTTAGAAAACAACATTCCAAAATTCTTTTGAAACAGAAATATAGGGCTTAAAAGAAATCACAATTAACCAATCACAAGCCTAGGAATTCTCAAACCGGGGTCACGTGACCTATCTGACGCAAAAGTTTTGTCATCCTGGGGCGGAAGCAGAAAATGGCTCAAGACCCGAGGTACGAAACCGCTGAAGACTTGAGTAATTATGTTTTTCCGTTTTTAGGGCAAACTTATT
The DNA here is from genome assembly GCA_034440635.1 of Lepas anatifera. NCBI lineage: Eukaryota > Metazoa > Arthropoda > Thecostraca > Lepadidae > Lepas > Lepas anatifera. Next base: position 359,823 of record JAOTON010002243.1, read on the forward strand.
CATTTTGGAGTTTTTGAAAGCTTTTTAAAATTAATTCAAATACAAATACAGGAAGGCAAACATTTGTATTATTAAAAAACATTATTTTTCAACTTTAAATAGTTTTCGAAAAGTAAGTGATGGGTATGGGCATGGGCAAGTGATGGGCGTTTTATCGAAACTGTTAACCTATTTCGATAATAAGTGAGTGGCCTCCCAAAATTTTGCCGAAGATACAAAAATAATTGATAGTTTCGTTATCAGGATTTTTCAAATAGCAAGAAACCACAATAATAATTTTTTCGCGTATCTCCCTTTAAGTCAATGTGTTCGCACCGCTGTGGAAGAGTTGGGGTAAGTTGGAGCTCCGCGGACAAAGTGGCGCACGCGTTGCAAATTTTTATAGAGCACAATGCAAAAAGTGCGCCGGACTCGTCTACATAGTTGCTTGAGATGTGGATTCGTGGACTCTATTGCTTTGGTTGGGGATTTACACCTCGCGGTGAAGAATTATTATTATGGCCTTGGTAGTAATAGAGTAAGGTAACTGGGACTGGTTTGGGGGGGGTGGCGCATACTTGATGCGCACACGCGCGGCACTCGGTCCATACTGGTTTTATATAATTCCTGTTATTTTTCCAGAACCTTTAAAAAGTGGGGCCTAGAGTGAACTTTCAGCTGGGTATTGACTGATCAATGCTCAAAATGGGTGACAGTGAGAGCATGATAAAATGGTTTACCTATTAGACATTTGGTAACATCTCAAGGTATGCATGCATTACTTTAGGTACCTACCTACATTCTTGCAAGTAAAACTCAAGTTTGCTTTGATAGCTTAAGTGTTTCAATGGGCACAGTTGAAACTTTCAGTCAGCATCTCATGCCGTGTGTAGGAAGTGCCTGTATATTTAAATTTTCTGTGGTATTTCCCTCACCATTTATAATCATACTGAAACTTGCAAACTTTTAGACCAGCTAGTTTAGTTCTATCATTTGGAAAAATAAACTGAACTTTGCAATTGAACTATATGTTTTAAAGAAATGAATGATTCGCTCTTACTCTTGTCGGGATGAAACATTTTATCTAGGTATATATTTTAGAATTGTTAGAGGATTTGAAATTTTTTTGGTGTTTGAATTTATTTCAGACTGCCTTTGAAATTCTTGGATCAAAACTAAATTTTCAAGACAAAAACGTGGCCCAATTTTTTTTTAATTTTTATATTTCAGATCAAATTTAGATTTCATGCACATATTTTTAATGAAAATGTCAGAAAACATATATGTAGATACAAATTTTGAAAGCAATTGAGCTTAAACTACGAGAGATATTGGGTTATACATGGAGGCCTTTACGAGTGTGTCAAACATTTATATGCCCATAACTTTTGAAATTTCCAGCAGATTTTAAGTTTCTTTTGTTTATTGGAATCAGTGTCCCATGTTACCTAAGAATATGTATATAGGGAAAAATAGTTTGACCCCCAAAAATTTTAAAGTGTTAAACAATTTTGGATTATTTTACACCTGAAAAATTTCATAGCCTGAAGACCATCTTAACTAATTTTGAACAATATCCCCTAATAAATACTTAACTTTTATTACCTGAATGTGACCAATACTTTCAAAGGCCATGTGCTCAGGCTTCTGCTCCACAAGCCATTATTGCGAGATAATTGCCCATGGGGAACGTTCCTTTCATCTTGGGGCATCAACTGGTCTGCGTTGGGGAACCAAATTATTTTTTCTGACCTCTGCTCGGCAGAAGCAGCGTGCACAGAGGTCAAGAATCTCGCCAACTCGCCCACGCTCGTGGGTAGCCAAATGAGGTTCTAGGACCAGAACTTAGGTAGCCAATCACGGAGAATTAACAGAGATCAAGAATTGCACTTACCAGCACAAAACAAGTATTTCCACGATCTTACCGCCACGTAAAAAGAACGATCCATAACATACAATGCTACCTTGACTGATTTTAGGTACCATTATAATTCTAGTGACAGACGATAAAAATTAGTGACAAATAATTTATCCTTACACACTCGCGTTATTTCACAGCTAAGTTAGAGATGGGTAGGTGACCACATCGGCAACGAAATTGACCCATATAAAGCCATGAGAAAAAGGTACTCTAAATTATGATGACATGATAACGGTAATATTCATTCTCTTATATGAATTCAACTATTTATTTTGAACAAAAAGAGAAAACTTTAAAGTGTATATCAGGATTCATAGTGAAATTACTCCGCATAAGATAGTAACTCTACTGCTTACGTTGTACTTGAGGACTCGTTTTACGGAATTAGAGATGGTCTGGTAGCCAGGCTGGCAACGAAAATTACGATTAGGGACCACCAGGTAGCCACTTGGGTAACCACAAAATTTTGCGTTTCTGGCGCGGTAGTAGCGAGAAGAAAACAGTCAGAAATACGTGTTGAAGCTGATGTGTAGGTACCTTACTATGAGACTGTAGATTTTGACCTAAATCAAAATAGGAGGTTTTGTTGTCAGTGGTAAACCCACTAAAAATTTTTATATATTATGCCTCAGCCAGAGAAACGTAGGACAAAGTGAAGTCTGCCAGATCTCAAAAGCCCAGGAGAGTAGTGCGATGTGAGGGTGTCAATTAGAGCACACATTTTAATCAAGTGCGGGCGAGATATCCAAACCAACTGTAGACCTGTGGAGATCAATATGAGAGTTGCAAGTTCTGGCTTTGCACATAGAAAATTACATGCTGTTTGGTGCCCATGAGGTCAGGTAAACTGCAGGCAGGTTTCTTTGGTGCCTACCTAAGTCAATTTTATCAAATCAAGCTTAACAAAATTGTGATGATTCCACAAAAGTTTCCATTGGGCAGGTGAATGTGGTGATGCTCATTGATCTGCTTCAATCTTTCTAGGATTTGCTGGATGATGGTTGTGGTATTAGGAGGTACTTGTCCTCTGGCTGAGTACCTATATTTGGTTGCAGGCATTGGACATATTTAAATTTTACGTATTATTTTAACAAAATGTTAATTAAATGTATCCTTCAAGAAGCTTAAGTCTCACCATGGTGACTGCTACAGTCAAATGGTGATTGTCTGCCATCTTAGCGATGATGATCTAAGCAATTATTGATCATAGCAAGCAGTTGCAGTAAGGGTACTAGACTCTGACGGCACATATGATTTTTTTATGTCTTTTGTATTAGGTATTTGATAACATTTTTGACTGACTAATATGCGCAGCTAAAGGACACATGCTTGTATTACAGCACACACAACTTGTAATCACTGCACATATACTTAACCTTTCGCTGTTTGGTACTAAGAGTATACTATATGTAATTCATTAGTCTCCAAATCACAGTAAATTTAATTCCTTTCATACTTCCACTTTTTGAGAGTAAATTTTTACTCACTAAGACATATTTTCTGGGAGCAATTTAAAGCCTCAGTTCACGCAAAAGTTGATTTCACTTCAGGTAGCCATGTTGGTCGCATCAAGGATATGTGGGTAGCCAACTTGAGATGTTCTTGACCTCTGAGCGTGCATGAACGGTGTTATCCGGGGCATTCCACGACATTTCACCACACTCGATGGTCGATTTTACACCCTCATGTCTTCGATTTTCTTCAAACTTTGGCCATGGGGTTATCGGCAGCCCAGAACACGCCTGTGACATTTTTAGGTGCAACGGTTCTGGACTTATAGCCTCCGGAAATTTTACCCTTTGCCGGCGCAGCAGTTTCTTCTACAGCTATTTTATTTGTATTTTGTATTTTGCATTTATTTCATTCATTGCCCACGGGATGACCCCAATAAAAGGCAGAGTAGAGGAGATAAAACAATGTTACATGGGCATAGAGGGCAATCGACATTATATACGCATGATAAGAGCACAAACACTGTACAACCGGAGTAAAATACCCAAAAGGGCACAGGCGTATACAATGCTAAAATGATGAGCGTGAAGAATAAAAACATTAATGCGACAAACCTCTAAAATCCAATTATCCAATTAGAATAATGATAAAAGGGTAAAATTATATATCAAAATGTTTTGAATAAGCCAATGAACACAACGATGGCAATTTCAAAATATTTTCTCGTCATTAAATAAAGTTATATTTATTCAAAAATTTTGATAAGTTTTAGAGATATGTTCTTCAGCATCGATTCCAAAACTATCCATAGCACGTAAGAGAGCACGGTTCAAAGTAATAATATCACATATAAAAACCGTGGGTATTTACTTCTAGACATGAAAAGTTCCAAAATATACCATGGGTACGTGCCGTCAGCGCACCCCACGCGGTGCGCATGGCACGTTTGCTTCCTCCTACACCTTAGATGCCGTGACATTGACATGAAAATAAATTCCGATGGAGCCAGGGATTGTGCGTTGACAGGGGACCTTTGTTTCCAATCATTTGTGTAGTTTTTACCCTTTGTTGCAGCGAATGGAATCACGGTCTTAACACGCACCCCGCTGGGGTCCCTTGCGTGACGCGCCCCGCTGGGGGCGTTTTTCGCCCCCCTCCGTATCTCGTTCCCCACGAAAGCTAAAGGAAAATTACGGGCGGCGTTCGAAAGCTCTTGACAAGACGAAGAGAATTTATAATGAAAATTTTTTACGTCAGGTCAATATTGAGGTCAGCATAATTCAAAGAATGCTCCGTAGGCTTACAACAGAGCAGTGTACGTTTCCCTCTCTAGATCTGCCCTCAGGGAAGCTAGAGAAAATATTTATGCATTATTGGATTCCTCTCATCGCGGCAAATCGAATGATGTATAATATGACCTTGCTAGGTCAAATAGTCAAAATGACCTGACCTCGGCCTAGGTCAGGGTTACAAAGTGACCTGGTATGGTCATGTTGCATATCAATCGACTCCCCGTGACAATATAAACACAATGCAAGCAAAATGGGAGCTTAATCTCAATTCAGTGAGAAGTTATTGGCAAAACAATCACTCTCTGCTCCCGTGACCTGATATAACCTTTGAGAGGTCAGATGCTCAAAAACTCAACTTTATGGTCAAGATCGTGGTAAGAATAGACAGTTTGAGGATTTTCAGCCTTATCTATCGAGTATTTACTGAAAACGAGTCCATTCTATTTTTCACCTTAGACTTATAATGGGGTGACCAAAAAATTGACCCCACCTTAGGTAACCAATATCAAAATTCAGAGGTAGGAGATTTGTAGACCCTAATGACCTTATCATATTGTGGAAGTTTCAAAATAATCGGTTTGCTAATGTTTCCTGGGCGCTGCTTCAAACTCGTAATTTTAGGTTTTGAGGTTGGGTCACTTGACCCTGAATAGCTCCTTGACCGACATGACCTTAACTCAAAAATTTGGTCAGATGTGTAAAATTCATCAGGGATAAGGTACGGTAAGCTTCGTTGTTCTGCGTCTCTTCCTTTTTAAGCTATCTGGGAAAAACTAGGAGGGGGCGCATTTCGCCCCCCAGCGGGGCGCGTGTTAAAGCTCGAGGCATGCCATTTGAGGTATGAGGAGTTCAACCAGTACGTTAGTTAAAACACGAGTTCTTCAGCGTGTATTTGAAAACCGTCACAAGAGAGTGAAAGAAAACATCTCAGAGTGTTGAGATAAAAAAATCCGCGAGTATTTACTTTTAAGAATGAAAAACCGGTGGCATATTGTATGGGTAAGCGCCGTTCGCACGCTCACCTCTTCCCTTACATGATGCGCCTTGAACTTGACCTGAAGACGATGGTTGCTGGAATAATTGAATGGTTAGTGACAAAATATAACCGTTTTATCAATATAAATGGTCTTTTCACTTCTGTTTGAACACTGCACATAACTTACCGTCTCAAAATCGTTAGGTATAAGGTGATGATATAAAACGGATATCGAAATGCTTGGTCGTTTGTAGAGTGAGAAAATGACTACATTCGGGATTAGCCAAGGAACTATTGAAATGCTTACTTGCAACGTTCTTCAACTACATGAAACTATTACGTGAAACTATAAACCAAGTAAGCGATTTGTAATTATTGTTGCTCGTGATAAATGCAGTACGCGTCAAAGGGTAATGACTTGTGATCATTAGACGCGCAAATCACTAACAATAAACGAAAATAAGCTATCACGCTATCAATAGCGTACTGGTGCACAATGAAACTGTTTTATTTTTATTCCAATTGGTCCCATTGATGTGTCAAATTACACTTGTCATGATCTATTTCAGCATTCGATCACAAGGCCACCACAATTCTCTAATCCCCTCTAAAAATTTCAGGCGCAAGAGCCCTTCTCCCATCCTGACCAGACTTGTTGATGACTCAAATTTTCTTGAGTCGACTCAACTCTGACTCACAGCTAAATGGCTGACTCCGATTCTGACTCGACTCACTGAGTTGAAAATGGTGAGCAGACTCGACTCAGGCCAAATTCAGAAGTGAGCCGACTCGATTCCGACTCAAATCAGCATTGAGTCGGAGTCGATTCCGACTCAGAATAGTGGCAAAATATGCACAGAAAAAAATGTTCATTTCCTTCAATAGTATGCAAAATCCAGTATATTTATTCATGGCGTTAATCTAACTGCACATTTCCTTTAATAATATGCCAATTTCAATTCATTAATGCATGACAGAAATTCTTCCTGCATAGGAATGAAGAAATATGCTAATCGCAAACAGGTGAGTATGAGGAAGGGCCTGATGGCTTTGCATTTTGAAGGCATGTCTTTCATGAGCAGTCATAATTGAAGCAATAAGCGACGTTTCAACTGCAAAAAACAGGAATCAATATTTGAACATATGATATTTTGAGAGGCAATCCCTGCCCCAGAACATTCTGAACAATCCCGTGACGAACTTAAATTAGAAATAAACACTATACTGTGCACTGCCCTTATCCAGCACCTCACCAAAACCAAAAACAATGATGAATACTCGCCTTGTCCTCCCGAAAATGCTATAGTAAACACGCAAACGTTACAGATGGCGTATTAAAGACATTACGAACCTAGCCTCGGATAGCGCAAACCCGACGATGGATAGCACTTTAAAAATCACGTGACCAAAAAGGCGTAAGAAAAATCTGCAGGTTCATGTTAAGGTAATCATGCCTTCGGGGTACTAAAGCCTAAATGACCAGCCGTGTCATTGTGTTATTCTGCCGGCAGAACGCAAAATAGTGTGCCGCACGCATGCGCAGTAGGGTATCATGGACTACAAGATACCTCACTGCGCATGCGTGCGGCATACTAGTATGCGTTCTGCTCGGTAGAATAACACGGCTACTTGCATTTTGTTGCGCACCATGACCATTTTGTAACTGATGTGGCGCGCGTGGGGGCAGCAGTGTGTGTGAGAGCGGTAAATAATAAAAATAATGGGCATCATCATAATTTGAAGAGCGGGCGGTGGTTGTTTGTGAGTGAGAGGATTGATTTTTTTCAGTTTATCAGTATCACAGTTTGAAATTACTCAGGCTACGCCAGAGGTAGGACTGATATCCATTTTCCGTAAATAGGCAATTTTTATTATCTACCAGTGGGTGTTCTCAAACCACGACAAATCAAGATAGTGCTTTGAAATAAGCAGATAATTGAAGCTTTTAGTTTCCGTTTCGACCCATTTCAAGGCTTATGTGCAAAATAAGATTTTTGGTACCCTATTTCTGATGCTGATACGTGTTTTTTAGTGTTTTAGCCAAAGGAAGGAAGAAAATATAAAATAAAGATGGTTTCCTAAGAGTGAATTACCTTTTGCATGAGAATGAGCTTAGGATTTCGGATCGTGTGCATTTTCAAAGTTGAAAAAGTCTGATTTTGTGCCTAATCACACATTTTTTGCATGATTCTGCATGCCATTGCTAGGATTAACCCGCGCCCCACCGGGGGTCCGGCGCCACCTTCGCGCCACCGGGGGAGGACATCGATGGCCCCCCTCTAACTCCGAAAATATGGGCGTTAGCGCAAATCTGCAAAGTGCAATAGAAAGCTCGCGTGAATTCAGTACGAAATTACTTCACATGTTTTAGTGCTCAGGTCAATGGTTTGACCTCCAGAGGTCAAATTAGGTCAAGATCGGCTATTTTCACTCAAATATGCAATGATTAAGCAAACTCGGCATACCTCGTATGTCATTAGAGCTATTGAGGCCTGGTAAAGTACATTTGATAGGAAATTGCCAGTACTTTTTCCGCTATTTGGAACGTAAAGACTTCCCGCCAGTGGTTTGACCTCCAGAGGTCACCTCGTGACCTAAGATGACCTGAGGTCACGAAAGGTCAGAAAGTGACTTTGCCGTATATCAAATGAAAGCCAGTGACAAGACAAACACGATGGTGTTTGTTTCACCGCTCTAGCTTAATCAGGTCAAAAGTTATTGTCACAATACTGTTTTTGACCTCTGGCGACCTTGGATGACCTTGGAAAAGTCAAAGGGCAAATATGACCCCTGGGATCCGTGAAAGGGTGTTTAAAAACGCTGCTCTGAGCAGTTTGAGTATTTGCAATCATTTTTGTGGCTTTTATATCATGAAACAGCTTTTCCCCATGCTTTTCCAATGGGAGAGGTCACCTCGTGACCTGACCTTAGGGCACGAAATAAAAAAATCCTGGATATACACCTTGTAGACCCTGGAGGGGTCATGAAGTGTAGGAAGTTTCAAATTGATCGACTTTGAAATGTAGCTCTTACAGAGCTCTAAAGTTGAAGTGAGGTGACCTTGGTTGACCTCGTCTGGTGACCTGACCTTTGGTGACCCGGGGTAAAAAATTTGAGGGATGATGGGAAAATGATGCAGTGAGAGGTAGAGCCCTCAACCGTGGTGCTGCGCCTCGTCGTTTTCCTGCTATCCCGGAAAAACCTTAGGGGGCCATCGATGGCCCCCACGGTGGGGCGAGGGTTAAAGGGAAAAAACTATCAAATGTGTGTGCTTTTTAAACTATATTTTACATAACTTGGGTTGCTAACAACTGATCCAGGCATGGGTCTAGTGTGGATATGAGAATAACGAATTACCTGTTATTACCAAATAGCAATATGAAATCCTTCAAAATTAGATGTGAAAATTTCTAAAATGTCAGTCATGTGATCACTTATGTTAAGAAAATAGTGTTGAGTCGACTCAAATCTTGACTCACAGCATTGAGGCTGACACTGATTCTGACTCGACTCAATTGGTTGTCCAGTTGAGTCGACTCCGATTAAACCCAAACATGAAGTTGAGTCGACTCAACTCTGACTTGAGCAAAATTTGAGTCGACTCTGAGTCGACTCCGACTCTGAGTCGCGACTCAACAAGTCTGATCCTGACAAATTGAAAAATATAAAAAAGGACGATGGGAAATGCCCACATATTTCATTCGTGTTTATCGCGCGCTTTCAACTTTCCGAAGATCTCCTTGAGTCTGCAATCTGGTTTAAAACGTTCTCTGTAGGAACGATTAATCATGTGGGTTAAAGTCCGGTTCGCATTGCCTACAATGGCGAAGCTTCTCCGCTGAGCTAATTTTCCGAGACCGCAGACTGGTCAGATTCACACTGGCTGCGATTATTTTCAATGCACTCTCACCATTGTCTGACGAATTTTTGCCACGTGAAGCGGCAAAATTATGCTTATCATATTTGATATCAAAATACACTTAACAACCCTCCATCACAAATAGGAAAATATATCAGATATGTACTTTTATGTTGGGCTGTTGCATCTCCCCAAGTGTGTTGCATTTTTTCAAGACCTGGTGGCAGTATACAGTTTGTTTTGGAGATGCTAAAGAAAAGTGCCAATTGAACTGTTTAGCACTTCATTGTTTCAAATATCACGCCAAATAGGTATTTTGATTTATTCCCCTCCACCTCAACGCCCAAAGGCACAGTTGCAAGTACAGCTAAACCTAACTTTGTGTTCTGAGGCGTGTTGGGAACGAGCCCAAAGTGAAATTAGACCTAAATTTTGGAGGTTGTAACAATTGTACTATATTTTTAGAATTAAAATTTTACGTCTTAGTCGGCCATCATGGGAATAGTGAGATACGGCGGCAAATGTTTTAGATTTGGGGATTCGTACAAATGTTTCCTTTCCACGAGGGCATGAGGAAGGAAAGCTACAAACCCAGGGCCTGTTCGATCTGTCAGCACAGTTTTGTCAGCAGGCCCTCTAACCTCTCCTCCAGAAAAGAAACATCAGCGTCATAATCGCCTCTAGTTTTTGCTAAGCAAAGTCAACTTAAACCTTTATACAATTAAAAAATATTAGGCTGCCAATTCGTGCACTTACTGTTTTCCCAGCAGCACAACAGCAGGCCGTCAGCCCGTAAAACCTCTAGAACTAGTTCCCGGGGAGAGGCTACAGTCCTGTGACGTAGGCGCAACGTGGCCCACTGATTGGTGCTGAAAAACTGTGCTGACAGATCGAACGGGGCCCCAGCCTCCGTCAGCTAACGAAAAACTTCACTGAAATATAATCACTTGAATAATTATAAACACTGCTTTACGAAACGTGTCGAAGTGTTTCACGAAACTTGTGGGTAACTGGCGGGAGAGTGCTTAAACATGTGTGATGGACAGTTTCGCACGTTAGTTGTTTTATATATTATGGGATATGCTGTATTTTTTGGGATATACTGTAAATTTAAGGTTCAGCACAACCGGCTGTTGCCTTCTTCCCGGCTCAATCATTAACTTTTTAGAGCACAAATCGTGTGTTGTCATTATGCTCCACTAATCACAAAGCTGGGCACGAGCTAAGCTGCCTATGAAGGAAATCCGCAGACCGCACTGAAGGTTGCCTTCAGAGCGGCGGGTTAATAGCCAATAGAGCGCTGCCCATCGTGCGATCTTGCCGCTGCATCCGAAAACGGACGAGCCGCGCGGGTGCCGAGCGTGGGAAGTGCCAAACAGCTGGTGAATGCCAATGCCTGTAAACAGGCGTAATGACCCGACTAAGTTTCTTAAGAGCTCTGATTGTGAAGTCCTGGACTGAAATAGTTCCCCACCACCTGTAATTCCGGATTAAACAGATGACGGAGGTGTGAATTTTTCTCTCCGTACGGGTGGTCCAGGTATTGATGTTCGTAAAAATAATAATCATTGGGGCATAAGAACTGACCAACTAGACCGGGCTTCATATGCCGTGTGCATTCTTCAACTGCCTTATTTTCTTAATGTACGTAAAAATACAATACCTCCATTTCATTGGGGGATGCCTTTCTTGTTTTTGCTTCTCTATTATACGTTTATATAGCATGGTTGGATTATAGTATTTCGACTTGCAACTTTTCGCTACAATCAGAGACATTGATGTGGCAATGTGAATCTCTAAAACAAAATGTGGAATAATGCTACGCCTCTGAATCATTTCTTCAAAAATATATTACACGTAAGATACTGTTATGGAAAATAATACCGGCAAATGAAATGAAGTGCTCCTAAAACACCCATGATTAATTGTGACATTCCTACATGGAGAGTAAAAACAGGTCACGAGATGGATGCCCACCGCGTTTACAAGAGAACTGTCGTAGATAAGGAAACATCAAATAAATGAGTGTTTTTGTTCAACAACGCACCGAACGGTCACACCGCATCACTTCATCTTCGCTGCCGACTTCCAGGAAACTACTGGGACGTGAAGCCGCTGGCCTGATGCTCAGAATGGCGACACTCTTCCACCGCATCATGAAGTAAAAAAAGTTAAATTTGTATACACCTTAAGACATCTTGGAAGGGTCATTAGATATGACCAGTGCACCGTTCTATGACCAACCTCGAGGTAGAACTGCTGCGCTTTTTTGGCCTTGCCGAGCTGCTGGGCGGCCTCGGCAAAGGAGCGCAGTGCGGCACTATCCACGGCAGACGGCACCACCAGCGGTTCCTGCTCGGCGTCTAGGAACTGGCTCACCGCCGCCTGCATCTCCGTCACCAGGTAGACGTACAGCCGAGACAGAAAGTCCTGCCAACCAACGTACAGCCACAGCAGCCAGTCCAGTCAGCGTTCACCTACAGCCACTACAGAAGGGCCTGCCCACGTAAGCACAAATGCAGCAGAAGGCCCCGCCGACCAATCAACACTGCCAATAGAAAAGTTTCACGTACGAAGGCCACGTAAAGTCCTACTGGCCAACATACAAATGCGACAGAAAGCTCTACCGACCACTTACACCGTTAGTGGCGAATGTTCGCGTGCAGCCGCGGGAGCCCAGAGGTTCCTTCCCACGGATACATGCATACGATGTACAATAAAAAAACGCACACACAGGATGGGTCAGGACTTCGAATCCACCGACAGACATTGACATACACAGACATTGACATACAAACGATGGGTAAGCGATGCGCGTTAAAGGGAATTTGACACCTTTTTTATGAAATTTGAACCGAGATCACCATGTGATAGTGTACAGGTCAACTCAGGTTTCATATCGCATTTGTCACAGCATTAACCGTTTTCAGAGAAACAGCGCGTATTCAGAGCAGGTAAACCCAGCGAAAGCTAAGCTCTCCTTCCGCGGTGCTACCCGGAAGTCTCAGCATCCGCGCCAGCCGCTAGGCACTTAAAAGAGGCGGGGCTCAGCAGTCATAACTGCACTCAAAGACCAGTCTGCTTATGAAGCGCTGTTTACCATGGAATGTGAATTCTTAGAAAAACTAAGCATGAAAACAAAGACTTTTCGGCATGCATACTTTACGCAACTGATGCTCAGTTCAAATCTCATGAAGGTCCAATATTATCTTTAAAGGGGAAGTGGCACCTTGGTGCAATTCCAGACTGGAGTTGTTTCAGGGGCGATCTTTATTAAAAATGATGAGTTTGGCCCTATTTCTGTTGAAAAAAAAACATTTATAAGCGTAACATTTCATTTTATTTGATTGTCCTGTTAGAGGCAAGGAAGTCCCAACTCTGCTTGACGTCAAATCAGCGAGCAATCTGGTAATATTTTGCGCCGCAAGAAATTATAATTGTTGGGGTTTAACGACGCACCAACTGCAAAGGTCATACGGTGCCGCCAACTTTCACCCTGTTGGCAGGGATTTGGGGGATTAGATCAACTTATTCAGATGCCCCGCCGGGACTTGAACCCAGGACCGGTGACTTAGAAGACAGGGATGCTATCCACTAAGTCACCCATCCCCATGCCGCGAGAAAGCTATCCATTGAGGCTTTAAATGAATCCGAGTTCAAAGGTAACATATATAGCTGACATAGGCTCTTGCTGGGACCCAAAATGACATTGATCAATTCCTGCTATTTATCGCCAGTATCAAAGTCAAATTTATAACGTAGGTTTTAAAAAGGTCCAAACAAGAAAAATTGTCCACGCAGCATGCGCAGCGGGGCTTGAGCAAGACGGAATTTCCCCAAGGTCACCTCATAGGTCAATAGGGGATGAATTTTTACAAATCCAAGTCCGACCGACCATTGTGAATGTTTACTTTTATCCGCGAACGGAAAGTTCTGGGACAACTGACATATTGATCAGGTGGTTTCTCGGCATGCTCTATCGCATGATTATCTCAGTTCAAATCCCATTTGAAGGTGCCACATTCCTTTGAACTGGTCATCTGGTTGGCTGATTCTGCGTGATTTCCCTGATCTGTGAAGTCGCAATGGACTGTGATCGATGAAAAGGGTAAAATAGGAGCTACCTAGTTAGGAAAAATACATTTCATAATGGAGCGCGGGAGATGACTGGCTTAGTGGATATTACTCCTATCTCTTAAGCCCCCAGTCCCGGGCTTAAGACCCAGCGGAGCCTCTAAATAAGTTGATCTGATCCCTTGAACCCCTTCCCAACAGTGTGAGAGTAGGCGACACCTAATAACCGTGACATGATGTGTCGTTAAACTGCCACAATTATGATTAGAATGGAGCGCCTTTTCCCATGATTTTGAACAAACTAATTTGGTTTTGAGGCGTATTTTGAATCAGGAAACAGTTCTTAATCCGAGCCTGAACAGGGGGCTTTTAGCCTCCACTTCATGCTTTTGAGTATATCTCCTTAGTCACTATAGGTGGAGAAACGAAACGTTCAGTACCTATGAATAAATTAATTATTTTTACTTTAAAGGCAATCAGAAAAATTTTGCATTCCTTAACGCCATAGTGATGTCATAAAGTTGAGGCTCTTGAAAACTGTTTTTTTTAATATTTGTCCTTAATTTTGGGCAATGCAGAATGGCATCTTCGGAAAGTTTTTTACAGACTATAACAAATGCCTGATTGGTATAAATGAGGGACTTACTCCACTAGGTAAAAATCGTTTTGGGAGCGCTTTCGATATATTTTATATATCTTCGTCAGCGAGTTGGTACAGGTCATAAATGGTGATATAAAAAGGTATGACGATGAGTGAAACTAAAACGACATGGCACGAGGGAAACACATGATTAGATAAACATACGATACTGCGTGATAAAGAAGTGAAAAGGGCTTTATGGTTCCTTCTTTACTGTTAGGAGATTATCATGATTAATTGCACGCTGTGAACACTTACGAAAAGTACTGGTTAATCTTTTGATGACGCCTTTTCATGGAGATACAGAATAAATGTCCATTAAACTCCACAAAATCTTATATACGGCACGTTTCAGTGTTCTCTTGCTTACTGAAGGCCGGTAGCTGATTTTAGGCATTCGGATGATCTTTGGCTCAGCTCTGCTAGAAAAACCGAATATTACGATGTAGCAATATTTGCTTCTCTATCCCACAGCTAATAATATATTCATTTTAATAGGGAATATGCGTACATACATTTTCAAGTGCGATGCTGTTTACTACAAGTACCTATATATGAAGCTAAAGCTTTACACTTATATGCGTCAAGGTCTTATAAGACTAATGACATCATAATAATATCACTTTGTTAAAAACATATATTTCATTTCATCCAAACTATTAGGAGCCTGTTGACGTTTGCTTTATGGGCTAGAACAGGTGTATATACATTAGGGTGCATGGAACGCCCCATTATTTTTATTTTTGACGAACTAGCTTTGCTTGTTTTGTTGCATCATGTACTAAAACTCAAATTCAAAATATATTGAAAATGAATAATGGGTTAGGGGTGCCTTTTAGGTCTATCCGCCAAAGTTTTCAATCTTTATCTTTTTCGGTAATTTTTTTTCGACTTCTCGTGGAAATTGCTTCCTCTTCGCAACGGGACGGATCTAGTTTCTGATTCAAAACTGTTGCGTCGACCAATTTCCCGCATTTTGAGCACCATCTAAGGTTGCAACATAGAGACCAAAGTCCTAAATTTCGTCTGTTTTGGTGAGGTGATCATCTAGCGAGCAACAAGATTTACAGCATTGAAAAATATTGAATTCCGTAGGTAATCATTCAATAGTGAAAACTGTGGAATACAATAATGTGTCAGTTCCACACTTTTCCCATTGTCCTTCCTTTTGGCGCAGCATATACACTGTCCGAACATTTCGAAGGGAATAAGCCTTGACTGGACAAACATGCTCACCTCCACCTCCTCATCTGTAATGAAGCTGGTATATTTGAGATATTTTTCTCGAACAACTTCAAGTATGACCGGCTTGAGAGCTTCCTTAATGGCAAAGTACTTGCCAGATGTGTTCATATCAAATGAAAACCTCTGCCAGATTTCCTCCGCCCCGAAGCCATCTGCGGGCAGCAATTCATCTAGCGTGAGACCACCTTGCCTACACAGCAACATGTATTATTTCCAGTCGGGAAGAGCCATGTTACATTTGTTGCAATGTAAGATCAGTGAATTCAAGGGTATTTTCAATTGTGGACAATATAAATCTCATGCAATGCATTGCGATCTGTGGCAGAATTCAAATTGTCATCTTTTGTATGCATACCATGTGCATGCTCGGCTTTGAATGGTAAGTTGTGATAGATATTGCTACTAATTGTCTCTAAGCACCAAATACACGAAAAAAACAGCATAAACCCTCCGTCCTCATCTGCAGCTCCCCTTCTGCAGATCTTCAGATGCAGAACGGACGGACACCTGGAGACGTCCGTCCTCATCTGCAGCTCCCCTTCTGCAGATCTTCAGATGCAGATGAGGACGGACATCTGGAGATATCCGTCCTCATCTGCAGCTCCCTTGCTCCTAATGGTAAACAAGTTTCTCCAAGCCGGAATATTTTCTGAACGCATTTCCCAGCAAGATCTTGTAGACAACTGTCATATTTAAACTTTGCAGACTGATGAGAGACGGTTTGGGCATCCACGAATAATAACTACCTACCTACAGCCCCAGACATCGACATACATTGTTGATGAACCGGAAAAAATACTTAAGGAATAAGCCACTTCACTGCAAAAAGGATGCTATATGAAAAATCTGTAGTTAATAGCATAAATGCAGCCGTGAAAGTGTGAGAGCACATGAAGAAGCCACAACGATAGCATGCGGCTCCTTCTTATTTTGTTTGAGGAAAACAGCGGCACCAGCTGCAGCCGCATATAGTGTAGCATTGTAGGAAAATACGCGGCCAACATAACTTCTAGAATATCTTAGTATAATACGCTAAAACTGGTACCATACTACGACTTTATAATGTTCGGTTATGTAGCTTTAAAGTGCCCATCTCGTCAAATGTCCTGGTCTTGCACAGTTCTCACTCGCTAAAAAATCGAAGACAGGTCATGGCCCCCCTCGTCAGAAATCGTCTGAAAAAGTAAAAAATCCCAGACCCCTCCCCATCGGTCACAGACGTCATATGTCAACAGCCCTTATCTGTTCACATGTTTTCTGCCTTGCGAGGTATTTTTTCACCTGTGCTTCTTGAGGACTAATTATACGAATAGTTCTAAATTTTTTTGTTCAGCTTTCATTTCTCTCTGTACGGTGAAATCTCTTTCGTGGAAATATATTTGGATGGCTTTGCATCGACATAGAAATAATTTGTTTAGCCACAACCTTACATCACAAAACCAGGAAAAGCTCTTTTATATTTTAATTTTTTGAGTTTTTTTGTAAATTTGAGCTAAATCAATTGCCTTATTGATACAGAAAATATAACAAAATGGTATTTTTCTATAAGTATGTCAAATAGGTCGGGATGTTTCAGGTGGTTTGTGAAAAGATGTGCTTCCTGCTTTCCAACACCGGTTTTGTCCGCCCAAAAACGCAGCAAGGGTCAGACTAATGTAATGCCTGTCGAAAAACACGCTAGTCTGGATGGCTTTGACCTATTGAGAATATGACATGGGCCGTGACCACAGATGACCTTAAGTGACCCCATTGACCACATTAATATGTCCGATACTATGACGAGAAAATGGCATGCCTTTGGGTACAGTGCATTGAAATGGGTGCCTAGCACTTACCTTTGTCCTTTTCTGATGTATGATCTGCTCAAGGTCAATCAAGGTCATGGCCGAGGGTGGTTCAATATCATTAAGTCATGAAAATCATTGAAAGGTAAAGGTAAGGTACTAAACTGATAAACCTTTAATAGCTTGTGTGCAAAAAGTTATCAAAGGTCAGAAACCACATCAAAGGGTAAGCAAGGTCAATGATCTGAAATGGACTTCACCAGTGAATGTTACACATATGGCACGATATGTAACAATACATAAATGTATTGTCATTTGCTGACAGGCTAATAACATCAATGAGCATTGCATGGTAGGACGAAATGAGAAGCTTCATGGAAGTAGCTTATGTCACTTATGTCCGCACAAAAGACAATCACGAGAGGATGCAGGGCAGAATAATGAGACTAATTTTGTGATAATTCAGCCAAATTTTAGGACTAAAGAATACGCCAAACAATGCCTACTGACTGAACGTTCATTACATATACCACGTAGTTCTAATACGGTATGCGACCGGAAATCTTCAAAATAAGGACACGGTGACTGAAATATGCATGTGAGTCGTCACTTATTTCCTGGCACCCATAATAAAATGCGTGTAGGTACAGACATTTTTCACTTCGTGCTTTAGGTATCTAACGCAGGCACATCACTTCTTGAAGATTTTCACACGACAGCCAATGTCAGCTAACAGCTCATGTACGGTCAAAGCCCTGGCATCCACAGGTGCAAACTTATCAAGCCCTTGCTTTCCCTGTACCAAAAGTGCTCAAGCAAAGCGCTCTTGGAGCTCGGCTGCAACATCTTTCACCCCTTTTGAGCTTACGGAAATATTCTTCATGACACTGACAAACTTTTTGTCCAGATTGTCGTATGGGGCCTCCACTGTTAGGAAATTGTGTAAGGTAGCAAAGAAATGTCACTCAATGGGATTTCCAAAATCAACCTCATGACAGCACACATTGCCTAAATTTTTCTGTTCTTATATTGCGCCGCACAGGCATCGCTAAAGTAGCATATATACACATAGGCGTAGGAACCAGGGGGGCCAGGGGGCCACTGGCCCGCCCGTTTTTCAGTGATGGGCCCCCGCAACGGAGATAAGAATATCAAGAACTGTAATATCAAGCAAGAAACTCTAACTGGCCCGATAGCTTGCCCCGGAACTCCGTTAAACTTACCTGTACCCCTAAACTAAGTTGAGGTCCTATGAGTCGATTTTAAGGTCCCCTGAGCTTCTGGGGGCCCCTGAACTGGTCTCTGATGCCATACGAGCTAATCTGGGCCCCTTGAGCTGAACTGAGCGCCCCTGAGGTGGTTTAGGCAGCATGAACTGTTCTAGGATGCCTAAACTGAGCTAGGAGCCGTGACCTTGAACAGGGCCCCGTGAGTTGGCCAGAACCTATATCCACCGACCTGGGGGGCCCCTGAGCTGAGCTGGGACCGTAAAGTTAATATTGTCCCTTGAGCTAATCTGGATCCCCTGTGATGCACAGAAGACCCTAAACTTAGTCCCCTGCACAGGAATAGGGCCCCTGCTTTGAAATTTGGTTATAAGCTTTAATTGAAACACTGGACTGTTCTGAAACCCTAAATATGCCGGCAAGGGGCCCCTGGATGATCCAGGCCCTTAAGCTTATCTGGTCATCAGAGCTAATATGGGCTTCTGTGTTGAACTCAGGGCCCCTGAGATGGTCTGGGACCCCTATAAGGCTTTACAGCCACTGACCTGGCGGCCGTGAGCTTGAATGGGCCCCTTGAGATGTTCTGACAGTGGTGTAGCCAGGGGAGGGGGGTCCCTGGGGTCCACGGACCCCTTGGGCTGACCTTATGCACTAAAAACTCAAAATTGATCTCGGGGGCCTCTGAGCTTGGTCTCGGTGGGGGTGGGGCCTCCCGAGCTTGGTCTCAGGAAGCCCCCGATAATCGGTATCGAGGGCTCCAGAGTACCGAATATTGATCTTGGGGGACCCCTGTGCTCAGTCTCAGGGGGTCCCGAGCTTGGCCTCAGGACCCCCGAGCTTGGTCTCAGGGCCCCTCCTCCCCGAGCTCGGTCTCACGGGCCTTTCGATTTTGGTCTCAGGGGCCCCGAGCTTGGTGTCTGGGGGCCCTCTGAACTTGGTCTCAGGGAGCTCCCGAGCTTGGTCTCAGGGGGCCTTTCGAGTTTGGTCTCAGGGCCCCCGAGCTTGGTCTCAGGGGCCCCCCGAGCTTGGTGTCAGGGAGCCCTCCGAGCTTGGTCTCAGATAGCCCCCGAGCTTGGTCTCAGGGCCCCCGAGCTTGGTCTCAGGGATGTCACCAAGCTTGGTCTCAGGCCCCCCTCTCCCCGAGCTTAGTGTCAGGGGCCCTCGAGCTTGGTCTCAGGGGGCATCCGAGGGCATCTGATGCATAAGGCTGACCGTATGCACTGGAAAACACGAGCATTGGTCTCGGGGGCCATGATCTTGGTCTCAGGGGGCCACCGAGCTTGGTCTCAGCGCCCCCGAGCTTTGTCTCAGGGGCCCCGAGCTCGGTGTCAGGGGCCCTCCGAGCTTGGTCTCAGGGAACGCCCGAGCTTGGTCTCAGGGGACCCCCGAGCTTGGTCTCAGGAGCCCCTGATCATCGGTATCGAGGGCTCCAGAGTACCGAACATTGATCTCGGGGGCCCCTGAGCTCGGACTCACGAACCTTTCGATCTTGGTCTCGCGGACCTTTCGATTTTGGTCTCAGGGTGCCCCAGAACTTTGTCTCAGGGCCCCCGAGCGTGGTCTCAGTGGATCCCTGAACTTGGACTCAGGGGCCCCGAGCTTGGTCTGACGGGTCTTCCGAGCTTGGTGTCAGGGGGCCCCCTGATCATCGGTATCGAGGGCTCTGAAATACCGAATATTGATCTCGGGGGCCCGTGAGCTTGGTCTCAGGGGCCGAGAGTTAATCTCAGGGTTCTGAGAGCAATTTCCAGAGGTGCTCCCGATTTTTGGTCTCACGGGCCCGGAGTTAGCCTTAGGCCCGCGAGAGCTAATCTGGAGCCTCCGAGAGTCAGTCTCAGGAACGCCAAAGACTCAGTCTCAGAGGTGATTCCACCCCCCCCTGGGTGTTTGTCTCAGGGGCGCCCTAGAGTAAGTCTCAGAGGGCTGTCGGAAGTCATTCCCAGGCCCCCTCCCCCACCCCAAAGACAGCCTCAGGGGACCCCAATAGCTAATCGGGATGGCCACGATAGTCAGTCTCAGCCCCCCCTCCAGAGCATATCTGGGGGCCCAATAATTAGTCTCAGAGGTGCTGCCGATAACTAATCTCAGGAGCCCCGAGAGATTCTCAGGGGCCCCCAGTTTTGATCAAGAGGCACCGTGAATCAGTCTCAGAGACCCCTTGAGATATAATCGGGAGAGCGGCCGAAAATTAGCTTTGAGAGTGCCGCCAAGTGTTGGTCTTAGGTGGCTCCAGAGCTCAAATAAAAATTTTCAAAACCTTTTGCCTCGGAAAAAATGTACCTACCCCTATTGCGTACTAAAGAAGGACAAAACATGTCGATCAGGCACCATTATCGAAGGAAAGGGAAACATTAATCTAATTTTGTCATAAGAGCAATAAGGGCTAGTCAATTTTTAATCTAGTAGCTTAACACCAATAAATACATTCCTAAATATTCTGAAATAAACAACTTTCCAATATTTTCGTAGGAAACCAGACAAACTAGGGTAATGACAGAAATTGATGAGCATAATCCCAAAAAGAAAAATAGGTATGAAAGGTTGAAAATAACAATAACAGAGTGAGCCAAGGCGATAGATATCTTGGGCGCCTTTTGTCTTGGTAATTTGCTCGTTTACAAGATAGCAAGGGTAAGAAAGTAGCTGGATCTCAACAGGATCTGTCGACGGAATAGAGGTTATGTAACGTTCAGGACACTCCCATACTGCTTGTATCTTTATTCGTTTTTTCGTTTCTTTGGAAATTTCCTGATTAAAGAGTTCATGAATTCGACACCGAGAAATAATTGCTAGTCATTTCCCGTAGATCATTTCTTCGTACTCAAAACGACTGACCTCCAATAACTTCATGTCTGATTACCCGAGTGAATTGAGGTAGATTCAGGTTTAACATTATGCGCGCATCAACATTGAACTTCCCGAAATATGGCTCAAAGCTGTTATTATAGCCACGCTACCATATAAGTTATGGGCCATCCTTAATATTTGGTGACCTTAGTTTACCAACACTTGGTCGGATCGAAAATCCAAGCTATAAACAAAATAAGAATGAATGCTTAAAAAGCCATAACAAAATTTCCTTCGTGTGAATGTTACAATGTTAAAATACTATACAAAAGATATAGGGGATGGGCCCGGTTATTAAGGGAACCCCGGCCTGGGGCCCCCCGACGGTAGTCGGACCCCTAAGCCTAGCTGGGGCCCTGAGCTAATCTGGGTACCGCTGTGCTTAACTAGGGCCTCTGATCTGGTATGGGGGCCCTGAACTCTTGAGTCCCTGGGCTAAGCTGGGGCCGTGAGCTTGAATGGAGCCCCTGGGCTGGTATGAGAGGGGACGCTATATCAACCGATCTGGGCCCCTGAGCTGAGCTGGCCTGTACTGCACAAGAGCCCTGAGCTGGTCTGGGGCCTCTGAACTGTTCTACCATCAATGAGCTAAACTGGGATCCGTGAGCTTGAACAAGTCCCTTGAGCTGTTTTGAGACCCTACATAAGTCGACCTGGGGACCTCCGAGCTGAACCGGGCCCCTAAGCTAATCTGGCACCCTGTGCGAATCTGGAGCTTCACTGTGATGAGCTTCTAGGGGTGCTGTGCTTATGTAGGGTCCCTTGATAAGCTGGTCCCGAAGCTAATGCATTGGTCTGGGCCCTTGAGCTGACTTATCTGGGTTCCTGAGCCATGGTCTGGACTTTGGGGCCCTCCGAGATAATTTGGCGGCCCCTGGGCGGCATAGGCATAGGAACCAGGGGTCAGGGGATACTGCCCCCACCCCTTTTGAGGTGGGCCCCGCAACGAATATACAAATATCAGCAACTGTAATATAGAACAATAAACCCAAACGGTCCCGATAGCTTGTCTGGGAACCTTCAAGTTCGATAGTTCGCTGCCTGCAAGCCCCTGGAGGAGGAGCGCTTCTTAACAAAGCCAAGGAACCTACTACCCGAGTGTTTCCAAATGAGTCCCGAGAACTGGGCCCAATCAAACTCCATTCCATATCAATCCCAACACAAAATATGAATCGGACACGGACCCTGCACTAAATGCCGAGCAACAGTCGTCCCTGAGCCATCGAAAGGCGCGACGTCTTTCGATGCCAGGGTTATATGGCGTCGCCAACTCTTTCCCTGTTGGAGGGGTTTCTTGGAAGTCAAATTGCTCCTTGCACAAGGAATCTGCCCTGCCTTAAACCCGAGTTGGTCGCGTGGAAAGCAGGGCTGCTAACCACTATAACACCATGCCCACACCTCCTCGGCATCACAAAGCTGGCCATCAAGTACCAACATTGCACTTGCAGTCATGCTGGAACTCTGCATTTTAAGCATCGAAATATAGCTAGGCGTATTTATTGTGATCAACCTTTACCTAAATCAATCTCTAATGATGGAAAGAATATATCCGTAATAACCTACATAAATGTTCCCATTTTCGTCATTAAATAAGCAAATACAAGTTGATTAGGCATAGCGAAGTGAGGCTATTTGGTATCAAAGCATTGTCTGTAGTTTTCTAAGCAGTTCTTAATTTTGTAAATGTAATGAAAAGGGCCTAAACATCTGTAAATATAAAAAACGCGCTCGTGGTAAAAAAATGATTGAAATCCTCCAAAAAAGCTTAAAAATGTAGTTCGTATTTGAAAAGGGTCTAGGTAAAAAACCAAAACATGTTTTTTGGCGTTTTACTATGATTTATTACATCATAATAGGTACAACTCGAAATCAGAGGGAAAAATTAAACTTCTCAATTTTCCATATATTGACATTCTTGTGTGCATGCATGCCTTATTACACTAAACGAGCTATCTAAAATTTTTAAAATTATAGGCCCCCGTGGACTGGGGCCTCCCTTGAGGTGGCCCCCTCTAAGGTTGGCCCCCCTACTTTTCAAACTGTTCCTACGCCCCTGTATATACATGATGTACATATATACATGTTCTTGATGCTGGGTACGAGAATGCACCACTCCAGAATGAGTCATTTTGGGGAAAGCGTGCACCACGCTCGTGTAACACTGTTCGAGATAAAGCAAAAGCTCAGATGATATGAACCACCATATTCTCTCCAATAAGCCACAAAATGATGAAGTGTGTGCACTGGGATGATTTCTCGTAAAAGCCTTGTGGTGCATCCTGAACGCAAAAAGAAAAGTTTTCAGAGAACCCTCCCTGTACCACTACCTCTCCATCCTCAGTGGTGGCCTTCACCGTAGTGAAATACTCCGCTTGATATTTGGATATAAAATGGTGTTTCGTGAGCTTCGCTATATGCTGGTTTAGGGCAAGATTCCTTTACTTTATAAGGTTAGCCAATTAGGGAATTTTAGGTGCCCCAGTCGACGTCATCACGTGGCAGCAAATATGGCATCATTTTTATCGCGACATTTTAAGCGCAAACAATACTTTTAAAAATGTATCAAATCAATAACTTTATGCAAAAGAAGAAGGATGGTAATCGTTAATGGATATATGAATCGTGGATTTGCTTATATTTGTTACAAATATAAATCCAGGTAAAATAGTTGTAAGATAAAATGTGAAGCAGTTGACAATTCCATTTATATATCGATATCAAGACATTTCTCCGCGTCCCCAGTCCCCACTTATACTACTGAATTCAGAAATGGTACAAGTAATGTATGCAACAAGGAAAATAACAATTAACGATACAAATCATCAGTGAATAAGGACCTGAAGGACCTGCAGGACTGCTTAGGGACCGTTACCTATATTCTAACAAGCCGTCTGCCCCAGAACCGCCTTGAGGTTTTCTTCAGCCTACTTCCTAGTGGCGGTGGTGCTAACACCAACCCCACTCCTACCGAAGCCAAGAATCGCCTCCGACTCCTGATTCTCCTAGTGATGACCCGCTGTAGCAGCGATCTGCTCGGGGGGATCAGAAGGGGCTAAAACGACGAGGAAGGGGGCAAACTTGAGCAGGATCTTCAGGTCCTAGAAATCCTGGAGACCGACCTGCGCAACAGCGAGTCAGGCGGCAACAGTGAAGATGATGGCATCTCCGAAGTTGCTGCTATCCTGTCAGAAGTGCAGGCAGGATATCCAGTGCGCTGCGGATAGAGAAACCAGCGTATCCAGCAACGGAGAGGTCGCTGGGCTACCTGGCCGTATACGTAGCCCGGAGGGTGACTCTAGCTTGGGCACGCTGAGCACGCTGAGGGCGTTCCACTGGCGGCGCTGTGGACACAGCTGAACAACTTCGGCGGCCTCACCTTTCCAACTTCGACCTTCCTCTCCAAGTTTAAGCAGTTCGAGCAAAAATTCTACACCTACCATGCCATTCCATTCACCCGGATACTCCGAGACACCAACCGGGGGTGTTCTCTGCATTTATACAAGCTGAAGAGCAAGCATACCGACCTCTCCGAACCCGTACTTCGGTACTTCGCTCGTACCCGAACATTTACCTGCCTTAGGCACATGAACACCTCTAGACGGCTGGAAACGATTCAGTGCAGAGAACCGCAAAAGCGGAAGTCATTCGCACAGTGGGTGTTCTTTGTTCACAGAATGTCATTGACGCAGCAACACACCTATAGGAGATTGTGTGCCGTTAAAAAAGCGGTCGAAATTGTTTTCTAAGGCCGCATCTTTCTCCGCCAGGTTTTGGGTATTGCTTTTTAGGGGCTGCGAGGTGTATTTTTGGGTTTGTATGTTATTTTATTGTTGTTGTAATTGTTGTATTAAAAATCAAAGTGAAATATGAAATATTACTTACTTTATATTTCTCTTCATTAGCGGACGCAGGGGAGGGGGCTATTCCGGCCATGGTCCCACCCCCAAAAGCCGAAGAAATTTTAAAAAAGGCGTTTACACTAAGTCTATCGAGCAAAAAATCTTCGCTACCCCCCCCCCAGAAGAGCGATCATGCACTTGGAGAGATAGCTTATACTTGGCTTGTCGAGCACCTAAATCGCATGTCCGCCCTCCCCCAGGAGGAGAGGCAGATATGGGTTTGGCCCCCAAAACTCGGGTCTGCGTCCGCCCCTGTTTCTATCAACTCTTAACTTGACAAAGAAGCGTGTTCGAAATATTGTTTATTGTTTTGGACTCTTGGCCCGTTTTCTTTAATATGTAGAATGAATGTAAGTAGAAATATATTCGAAATCGAAGTCTATTCGAAATCATCCATTCTGGAATTGGGGTACATTTGTATACCTATTCAAAATTGATTCGTATGGCTGTTTCAAATATTTGCAAAAAAACTGAACCTTCCTTCAAATCCCAATCCTAAGGAGCGCTGGCAAAGCGTACGGCGTAACCAAGA
This sequence comes from Lepas anatifera, assembly GCA_034440635.1. Classification (NCBI taxonomy): domain Eukaryota; kingdom Metazoa; phylum Arthropoda; class Thecostraca; family Lepadidae; genus Lepas; species Lepas anatifera. Next base: position 385,549 of record JAOTON010002243.1, read on the forward strand.
CGATGCTTGTTTGCCCCAGGTGACGTCATCGGCAGACAGACTCAGCAGTCGTTGACCCCCCCTGGGTTTAGGGTCCTCAAGCACTTTTCTTTGTCTCTACAAATTCCTTTAACACACGCAGTGGATAGGGGTCTGGAGTCGACGTGTGGTTAAGGGAGTCCTTAAGTGCCCCCCTTGAGGTCTCGGAAACCAAGAGGGCTAGCACAACGGTAGTTCAGGTGTGTGTGTGTGGGGGCGATGGTGAATTTTACCGGATTTATTGGCCTGGGCCACTATCTTCAAAGCTAGACGAAGTCGTAAAGATCAAATCTGGGCCCGGCTGAATACCTGAAGCCAATTTCATCAACATCGTGGTAAATAGTATGAACTATTTACCACAACACTTCGAATGAACTAATAACTATTTACCTCAGTTTCATAAATCGAAGGCGAGCTACGCACTTAATTTGAAAGCTAGGTTGTTGATTTTGCCGATCGTAGTAAATAAAGCTTGCGTCAGCTGACTGAAGCACAAGAGTATTTTCAATTCTTTAAAACTATGACATAATAACTGACTTAAAATCCGCTATTAAATCAATTATTATTGTTTTTAATTTAATTTTAACGGGTTAATAGCCCAGTACACGGAAAAACTCTCAGATTTCAATGTGTTTTCCTTCACTTCTTGTTTTTGAAAAAGACTGCTGCGTACCTAATCGAACAAGTGGATTCAGGGTCCGATCTAAGGGGGTGGGAGAGGCGTTTTCGCTGTATCTTCCTATTTGTGCCAATTTCCTTAAAAAAACTTGTTTTCACAATTTTGGGGTAAGTTGCGACTTCTTCCTCCCTCCCTTCCCCCGTCACCACCACCAGCTCAGGTCCCCGTGTGCCTCGGCATGGGCGGATCCGGGATTTTCTCAAGGGGGCAGGACAGATGTTAGCCTCAGATGTTCCCATTTTTAGGGCCCGCTTAGGGCCTGGGCTCCACCTTTTTTCATTCAATGAGCGTGAAACCTCTCAAAACTGAAAAAATAGATGCAGTGACGATTCCAATTTTTTAAAGGGGTAGTGATAGGGGTGCATCCAAGAAGAGGGGGAGGCTAGTAGGGACGCCCCCTTGGGCTGAGCCTAAGCACTGTACAGAAACGGCAGCCAGAGGAGTCAAAGAAAGACTCCGCAGGGGGCCCAGTGATGGCCGATAATCATTCTAAAAGTTGATTTGAGGAACTTTACCACGACTCCAATGAGGAGCTCGGGGCCCTCATACTCTAACTGGGGGCTACTTGAGTTTATGTCAAAGACCCCAAGAGTTTTTCTCAGTTTTACCCCCAGTGTTGATTACGCAAGCCCCCAGAGTTGGCCTCGGGGCCCCCAAGTGTTGGTCTCAGAGGCACCAGAGTTTGCTGCTTCGGGGGCCCCAAGGCTGTTCTCGGGGGCGCCAATTGTTAGTCTTATTGGACTTGAACTTGCCCCCTGCGCTGATCGCTGAGCAGATATACTGCCTCCTGAACTTAACTAATGCCCCCTGAGTCGATTTGGTGCCTGCTGAGTCATCAGTGTGTCTCCTGAGCCCATCTTATTCCCTCTGAGCTAGTCTGGTGCACCATGGCTAATATAATAATAATAATAATTATTGGGGCTTATCGACGCACCAACTGCCAGGGTCATATGGCGTCGCCAACTCTTTCCCTGTTGGAAGGGTTTCTCGGGAGCCAGCTTGCTCCTTGTTCAGGGAAGCCGCCGGGCCTTGAACCCGGGTCGGCCGAGTGGGAGCCAGCAGTGCTGACCACTCCACTACCGCGCCCCCCATGGCTAATATGGTGCCCTTTAACCTGACCCGGGCCTCTTGGGTTCATTACGTGATTTCCTGAGCAGCTCCCAGGCCCTAAGCTGAGCTGGGCCCACAGGGGTTGGTGAGGGCCCCTGAGATGGTATGGGGCTCCTGAGCTGATTAAGTGCCTCCTGACTTGATCTGGTATTCCCGAGCTGATCTGGGCCCCGAGCTGGTCGGGGACCACTGATCTGATTGTTTGTCCCCGAGGCTGATCTGGTGCCCTATGGGCCGATCTGGTGTCCACTGAGCAGCTCTGGGGCTCTTGAATTGCTTAGGCCCCGAACTAGTGAGGGATTCCTGAGCTGAATTAGTGCCCCTGACTTGATCTTGCCCCCTGACCTAATTTGAGGCCCCTGAACTGATCTTGGGCCCCAAGAGCTGATCTGGGGCCCAAGAGCGGACCTAGGTTCTGAGGGTACCCTGAGCTGGTCTGGGCGATGAGCTTGTGAGAGCCCCTTAAGTTGGCTTGAGGCCCCTGAGGTGATCTGGCGCCTTAAACTGTTCTGGGGCTTCTTGAACTGGTTTAAGCCCGTATGAGCCTATCTGTGGCCCATTGAGCTAGCCTAATGACCTCATCTCTGGGACCAATGAGCTAGTCTAGTCCCTGGGTGAAGCATGAGCTGCTCTGTGACCCTGATCTACATCAGGGGTCCCTGAGGTGGTTTTGAATAGACAGATAATAAGAACACAAGGCCAACTCCCATCATCTCGCGGCGGGGTCACTGAGCTAGTCTAGTCCCTGGAGGCACAACTGGGGGGGATGGGGAAGCTGCTCTGGAGGCCTCTGATCCACACTTGGGGGCCCCAGAGCTGATCTTGAATAGATGGGGAATAAGAACACAATGGAAACTCCCCTCGTAAAACGGAGCTAACGAGGAATGAGGAATCTCTAAAACGGTTTGTGATACCTTGGCACCCCTGGTTATATAAATTGCTTATTATACTGGTGGATTCTGGGAAGGGATGATGAAAAGGCACGTGCCCCTGAGCTCAGAGGACAGTCCCTAAACCAGGATTTCTACTAATTAATTTAAATGAAGAGCTGGTTTTCACAATTTTCAGCCCTGTCACACCATTCCCATCCAAGCCACCGGCATGTTCACCTTTTATTTACTCTTAACTGGGACCGATCCTTGAGAATATGGAACTTAATAAACGCGTTCAAAAGGTATCTCCCAAATTTTTCCGGCAGCAAAAATGTGTTCTTCCAAAGACACTATGCCACTCCTCGCCCCACGGCGATTGTGGGAGGCAAGGAACTAAATCCGCGTTCAGCCAGGGCTCACTCGTCACGACAAAACCAGTGGGCATAATAAATGAATTTTCGACTCCAATATGTCTTAACCTGCACATTGTAACAGATATCACATGCTCCGCTTTCTTTGATGTTAAGTACTTGCATGATGTGGCTGATTTGTCCTTAAATATATCCAAAACAGTCATGTTTTGGCTACTTCCATGACGTTTTGGTGATATTTTTGTTCCTTTTTTCGGTTTTAATCGAGTTTCCCTTCCCCGTCAATGATTTATTTGCATTTTGATTGAACCAAAGATGCCCAAAAATGACATAAACAAAGATATAGTAAGTTTTTTTAGGTTACGTTAAAAAGTGACCTTTTTTCCCGGGGTGTCCCTCAAAGTTGGTGTGCCCCCTCCATACCAAAGCTCTGGCTGCGCCGCTGCCCTCAAGAGTTGTTCTCGGCAACCCCACGGTCAGGCGCAGATTCAGGGAGGCAGTGGGGGCGATCGCCTCCTAGGGCTGAGTCTAAGCTTCGCAAAGGACCCGCCGCAGCCCCACCCCCAGTGATGTCTGATGGTCGTTCTGGGGAGCCAAACACGACCCAAATGTTAGTCTAGGGGGTCACAAGAGTTGGTCTCGGGGGCCCCAGGAGTTGGTCCTGGGGGCTCAAGTCTTGGTTTCGGGGGCCCGCAGAATTGGGTCGCCTTATAAATAATATTAACTTCAATACCTCATTCAATGCTTGCTTTTATACGACCATGACCTACAGGCAGCACATGTACACTTAATGTTCTATAGGCACTGAGAAATTCCGGGGGAGGTTATAGGCATGAGGCCCACGGCCCCCCTTCTATCCATCGCTGAATATGTCTATATCTACAATGAGTACATAATGCTTATGCCAGGGGCGGACGCAGACCCGGAGTTTGGGGGAAAACCCATGACTGCCTCTCCTCCTGGGAGGGGGGGACGTGCAATTCGGATGCTTGACAGACCTAGTATAAGCGACCTCTCCATGTACATGATCGCTCTCCTTCCTGGGGGGAGGGGGGTGGGAGCAAATATTTTTTGCTCTACAGACCTAGTGAAAACACTTTTTTCAAAAATTTTCCGGCGTTGGGGAAGGCAAAAGATAGTGTTGCCCCCTTCCAGAGCTTTAGGGGGGCCATGGCCGGAATGCCCCCCTGCGTCCGCCAATGGCTTATGCTAACATAAGTCAAGAGCCGACACAGATACTTTTAGCGACATCTTTTTTCTCGAAGGACCTACTACGTAAGTCTATAGATGTAGTTTCGAAACAGAAGTTTTTCCGCTTTTTAATAGATGGCAGCAAAATCTTCTGGATTGAGGAAAAATGATTCCCATCATAAAGTCATCCTATTTTTGTTCATTCAATTAAAAAGGAATGTGTTTTTCAATAAATCTGGAATCATTGAACCATCCCCAGACCAAACCATCGGGCCAGATCCAGTATTCGATGACCTATTTATAATCATCTTGATTTCTAGCTAACAGCAGAACAAAATATGTAAACACGCCCCGTTTCAATTAGAAAATTCCAGTGTCACAATTGCTCGGGAAGCTTCCAAAGTTGGGATTATATTAAGGCGATAGATTTCCTTATAGTGGTGATTACCTATATTGCCTTGGCTTTCCTAAGGGATGAATTGATCCTATTTAATTAGTTTCAAGTTTCAACACTGGGTAAGTCCGGGGCGGGATTGGAGATACCACCGCCCCCGGCTAGAAATCCGTAGCTACGCTCTATATTTTTGACATTTGAAAAAGAGACTCGCCTTTCCACTTTGGACTGTCCAGTTAATTTCCCAAAATGTTTGGGTGGACTTCGGAAACGTTGCTGCAATAAATCCAGGAATATGATTCAAATGCATTGGCGGATAGGTATAGGGGAACATTTTGAGGGGGAGAGGCAAAAGTTTGATGAAAATGAGCAAAGAAGTTGTTGAAAAGCATAGACCGAAATCGGTTAAAAGGAAATAAAATGCTGCAGTAAGAAATGGTAAAATGTCTAGGTACGTAGATAGTACTTCCCGGTATTATGGTAGTAGGCAGATCACATCTCGCGGTTCAAAGGATCACATTAGAAGGTCCACTGATCAAAGGGTCTAATGTTCATAGGCTCCACACTTTGAAAGTTAGACCTTTTGAATAAGAAGTCCAACGTTCAAAAGGTCCAAAAAGGCGTGCTCAGATGCATGAGAGTGGGGTGCATGATACCGCAGAGGCGTACTAAGACACATGATAATAGGAGGAAATGAGGGTTAGGTTAGGTTAGGTTAGGTTAGGTTAGGTTAGGTTAGGTTAGGTTAGGTTAGGTTAGGTTAGGTTAGGTTAGGTTAGGTTAGGTTAGGTTAGGTTAGGTTAGGTTAGGTTAGGTTAGGTTAGGTTAGGTTAGGTTAGGTTAGGTTAGGTTAGGTTAGGTTAGGTTAGGTCAGGTCAGGTCAGGTCAGGTCAGGTCAGGTCAGGTCAGGTCAGGTCAGTTCAGTTCAGTTCAGTTCAGTTCAGTTCAGTTCAGTTCAGGTCAGGTCAGGTCAGGTCAGATTAGGTTAGGTTAGGTCAGGTCAGTTGTGCATGCCCTTGGTCCCTATTTCCTAATCTGGGGATATCACCCCTTTTCCAGATTCTGGGTGCGCCTCTGGTCTGGGTGCCACTTTGGGAAATGTTTGAGAAATATCCCCACATTCTGCAAGAAAATCCCAAGAGGTGAAACAGACAGAAGGACAGAGGGTTAGAGGAGTAGCATAAAGTGGTACTCAGACCAGAGGCGCACCCAGATTCTGGAAAGAGGGGTGATATCCCCAGACTAGGAAATAAGGACTAAGGGCATACACACCTGGTTAGGTCAGGTCAGGTACCTGACCTGACCTGACCTGACCTAACCTAACCTAACCTAAACCTAAACCTAAATTTAAACCTAACCTAATCTAAACCTAACCTAACCTAACCTAACCTAACCTAACCTAACCTAACCTAACCTAACCTAACCTAACCTAACCTAACCTAACCTAACCTAACCTAACCCTCATTTCCTCCTATTATCATGTGCCTTAGCACGCCTCTGCGGCATCATGCACCCCACTCTCATGATGCATCTGAGCACGCCATAGGCGGATCCAGGATTGCCGATCGGGGGGCACCTCCCGGGGGGCGCTATCCGGACCGGGGGGCGCCATCCGGATCAGGGGCGCCACTTATGACCGGCAAAAGCTATCAGGTGGGCGCCAAATCCTATGGGTGGGCGCCGACTTTCGCATCCTGGGGGGGGTGGGAAGCGACATTTCAGGGGGCGCCATCGACCTTTCAGGGGGCACCGAGGGTCGATCGGGGGGGCACGTGCCCCCCTTGCCCCCTGGATCCGCCTATGGAGCACGCCTCTTTGGAACTTTTGAACGTTGGACTTCTTATTCAATAGGTCTAACTTTCAAAGGGTAGAACCTATGAACATTAGACCTTTTGAAATTTGGACATTCTGATGTGATCCTTTTGAACTGTGAGATGTGATCTGCCTACTACCATAATACCGTACTTCCCCATCCCCCGCCTACTCAAAACTTTACGGCAACACCATTCAGAAAATAGGGTAAAAGAGCAATAACCAGACCAAGAGAACGGTAAATGAATCGAGCAGAAGTAATTTTCCAAACCCGCTTGAAGAAAATGATTGCCAAATAAATAATAATAAATAAATTAGATTTAATTAACCATGCCCCTACCCATAGTTGATAACCGACGTAGTAAATACTACGGAGTATTTACTCAGCGGTGTTTATGAAATTCACCAACCAATCACAGCGCGAGTTCGGGTGAGCTACGTATTATCAACTAACGTAGTAAGAACTGAGGAGCCGTATTTACTGGGCAGCGTTAATGAAACACTTCCTTTGTAAGTACTAGCTAGCTACGTAGTATTAACTCATCAAGCGTTTATGAAATTGGCTTCTGATTGGGAAATGCCGCGATTATGCGGAAAAAGCCGGGGATGCACCAAAAGCGGACTAGGATCATAGAGGGCGTGGGGGTCCAACACAATTTGCTCTGAAAGGCTGAGGTCAATGTGACTCAAGGTCGCTATCTATGACGTAACAATATTGTATATCCCAAATAATGTGCAATGTTGCTGGCACTTTAGTAGCGTTTTGGCAGGGAAGGATGGTTTGGCTTTGAACAATACATTTGACCTTGACCTTGGCATTGAGTTGCTTTAGCTATGAATTCATAGCATAATATACGTCATACTGAATAATGTTATTTGACCGGAGTACTGGGGTCAATGGCCTTGACCTGTGCCCTTGAGCTTCATGTGGGGTGACCCCGACATCTGACCCGATTATATGATGTTATTACGCCTCCACTCGGTTTACAGAACAGGCGAACTGGAGCGACCTCGCGATTGCGACGGTTTCAAAATATAGGTTTGATTTTGAAAGTCTATAAGTAAAAACTCTGATGAACCGATTTTCAAAATTCCTTCACCAATCGATATTATGAATTCTCTCATATAAAGTAAAGTAGCGTTTTCCGGCGGCTAACAGTTCTTCGATCATCTCGGAAAAATAGGTGAAGGGGGCACCTTAGGACCCCTCAACCGCGCGTGGTAAGCCATGTACATCTGCCAGTACTGACCCAATGACTATAACGTACATACCTCGCTGTCTAATTCGGCCTTTCCCCTTTCTTACCTGGACAGTCTGTGCAGGTCTGCATCATGCTGTCTTTGTGACATACTGCATAATCAAACAAGCCATGGCAAGTGAGACCCTGTAGGCCCAGAGCGGATGTGATGAGCTTGGATTTTTATGACGAACAGAAACACAAAAAGATTTGGTACCGCTGCCAATAGACAACACGCAGTTTTTGGGTGGCGTTTAGAGAAGCTTGAAAGCCCTATTTTGGGGGTAGTGGGATCTTGTTTGAAGGTGGTGTATAGGTACCTCCTGCAGATTTGCCAGCACAAGTCTTTTTTCACTTTTGCTTAAGGTCCATCCAGGTTTCTCACAACGACAAAGTCACTCTTTCCAGGGCACGTCCGACCCACCTTGTCAGATTCAAAGAAGTCTGTTACATTCACCTTGTCCTGGTCAGTGATATGGACATCCTTTGACACTGAATGTGGTTCCGAAGACACACCATGAGTTTGCTTTAGCTGGCGGCTCTTTTTAGCCGTGTACTTTCAAGCTTGAAAAATGGCAGTTCGGTCCTGACCAAGACTTTCATTAACCTTGAGTAAATCATGCAACAAAAAGGATAAAGGTAAATGCTAGGCATGCATTTCAAAGCACTCGGCCCAAGTCATATGATTTGCTCGTCATAGTAACGGACATATTGACGTGAGGTCGACGAGGTCAATAAAGCTCATCTAAGGTCACGAGCCCATGTCATATGCTCAAGAGGTGAAAAGCCGTCAACACCAGTGTCTTTTTCGGCAAGAATTACATTAGTATGACCCTCGATGCGTTTTTGGGCAGGCGAAACCAGTATTTGAAAACAGGGAGCACGTATTTTTATAAAATACCCGAAACATCCGGGCCTATTCGACACAGGGTACTTTAACTACGGGTACAACCAAGTTTCCTTCTAAATATAGTCCTCCCATGATGACGTCACCGCCCTTTCCTACTAAGTTCTAGGAGATTCTACTAAGTTTTTGGAAGGATCAGCTGGAACATACCAAGTTTGGGCTTATTTGGCAGCAATCTAGTATAAATCCAAATCAACTTGTTTCACCCATTTAACAGTAACCTTGATCTCAACGGCGAGCAGCGTATTTTACGTAAATCTTATGAAAAAATGATAACACTTCAAATAATTTGTTGAAAGGGCAGGCATTTATTTGATCAACTCAGGCCTACTTAATAGCCGAGAGAAATAAGTTTACCTTCGCTCAAGAGATCACCGGTGTTTATTATCTTCTGCTGCAGGTGCCACCAACAGCCAATCAAAGGTCAGAAATCAACAGCCAATCAAAATCGAGATTAGTCTTACTGCAAACAGCTGTTAGTGCTGAACCTGTCCTTATTTTGACACGCTCTGGAAAATTTGTAAAAATAATCTTCTTCACTGGATTTTTTGCAAAACGTCTGATGGTTTCACAAATAAAAAATCTTTTAGCTTTCTGTTCAACCATATAAGTTGTGTTGATAAAGTTCTAAAATAGGCTATTTAGAGCTTCGAAAAAGTGCAATTTCTTCAATGCCCTGCATAGTAACTGTTGTGCCTCTCCAGCCATGATGACGTAATGCTGCCAAACAACTTGAACGGGGTCTGATTCGACATACTTATAGAAAAAATACTATTTTTCATATTTCCTGCATCAAAAGAATATTGAGTGAACTCAAATCTACCACAATAAAAGTGCAACTTTTAATCTACTCCGGGCTTCGGCAGGTTGCGTGAGCTACGGTCACCACCTTAAAAGTAAGAAAAAGCCCCAAAATAGAAAAGGAAGATAAAAAACTTAAACTGTAGGCCATTGTGATTCCAAAGATGCATAAAAAGTATATTTTGCTGAACTCTGACCTTGTCATATCAACCAAAAAACATTGATGTTTTTGGTGATCTCTCAAAATGCCTCGGGCGATAACTCCGTGACCGTTCAACAGATTACGCCAAAACTTTCAAATCCTGTTTCTACGCACCAGTATCCCCGGGTTCCAATTTGGGTGCAAATCCTGCCTCTGGGCGGGCTCGATCTCCAGACCCTTTACTCACTATACAGATTAAATGATCGGGCCGAACGCTCACGCTAACCAACTTTACCACCTGGACCCCCTTTAAGACTTTCTACATAGTATGATGGCATGATCTGGTACCATGCCTACTTATTTTGTTGTGTTGGAGATAGCCAATTCCTTCTTCACAAAACTCCTGAAAACGTTTTCTGTTCGGTAAGATTCATCGTGTGTGGGTAGAACTGGCCTAGGTTGTATCGGTAATTGGTTTACTTACTGACATCCCCGGCCGACGCCTCCTCGGCGTACTTGAGCTGATTCTTCTTGAGCTCGTCCAGCAGCGTTTGACATATCTCCTTCACTTTCTTATGGTAGCGACGCTCCGTTTCCTCAGCACTGCGGGCCTCCTGCGGAAGGTCTGCCCGCCTCGGCACCAGGGACTCCACCCTGTCAAAGCAACGTCCTCTGCCTCAGGGTCGATCCTGCCACAGCAGCGTCCTCTGCCTCAGGGTCGATCCTGCCACAGCAGCGTCCTCGGCATCAGGGACTCCCCTGTCACATCAGCGTCCTCGGCCTCAGGGACTCCACCCTGTCAAAGCAACGTCCTCTACCTCAGGGACTCCATCCTGCCACAACAGCGTCCTCTGCCGCAGGGGCTCCACCTTGCCACACCAGCGTCCTCGGCACCAGGATCGATCATGGGCGTAGAAAACGGGGCGAGGGAGGGGAACCAGTGCCTCCATTGTGAGCCAGAGAGGGACATCTCCTGAAATTGTGGGATTCGATCTAGGCTTGTTGGGTTTTATCCATCTTACCAACGCTGACCCGCGCAAATGATTTCCCTCGTAATCCTGTTGAACCACCTTGAAAGTGCTCTTCAAGAAAGCTGTCCAATTTTGGTTTTGCGTGTAAAGATTGCGTGTATGAGGGGGGTCCTCCTCACACAATGGACGCTGTAGGTAATTCAAAACATCAGCAATTGTTTCTCTGAAGACAACTGCTAGTCGGCCTAATCGTTGACTGGCCAGAGGTGGCTAAATCTGTGTAGTGCTGCGTGACCGGTTCTATTTGGAGACGACCAGACGAAATTCCGCAGGGTTAATAGACGTAAAAATATTTTTTTCAGAGATTCAACAATATATTTTTGCTTTGATTTCTTTTGATTGATTTGACTGATTTCTTAGATTTATTTTGCGGATATTTTCGTTTTTATTTAATTTTTTTAGAATAATATGACAGGTGGCTCTAAGCTTCTTTGGTTCGGATGAATAAAACGACAGTACAGGGAGTAATAGCGCCCAAACTCGTAATCAAGTATTATGGAGAAAAAGGCATATCAATTCAAAGGAAAATAACTTATGAAGAGTACAACACTTCACGTAGAAAAAATGAAACAAGTTATAAATGTGAGCAGGGCGGCGGAAACAATTGTTTCTAGCTGTGCAGCATGTATCCCGTAAGTATAGAACCCACCCGATGAATCCACTATTGCACTCAATTCCAGAGCAGTTGAAAGAATGCATGCAAATTGATAGAACTAGAGAAGATGAAGATGTTACATGATTTGAATATTTAGAATCCGCACAAAAAAACAGCTAAATGAGCATACGTCAACACTGATGTGGTGTGTAACAAGTGTCGCTGCCGCGCCAGTTTAAGTATTACCGAGCTTTTGTAAATAGTGATGGGTTAGAGTCAATTAGAGATGTTCGCTGTTTTGTTATTAATTAAATATATTTAGATTAGAAAACGACAGCGTAGCTTAAGTGATGGGCGGCGGCCTTCTGTTATTGTGCGACCACGTGGAAGGATTGGCGATTGTGTGGGATTTGTGTTTCAAGTGCTGTGGGCACGATTTTCAGCATAATATAGCTGGACCGGAACACTCATCTTTACTGGTAAGTGTGTAAGCTTCAGTCCTCACCAGAGACACAACTTATTGGCGACTGGATTTCGGACTTAGTTCCCAGCCCACAATAGATATTTTTGCGGGGGCGCCTGTGCCATTCTTGCCGTCGGCGGGGTCAACCCGTCCGTTCCCTATTAGTCACTGGCTACCCATGTTTGAGAACTATTTTTTAGCTGCTGGTGGGGACCCGTTCAGCCCAGCTAGACAGTGGGCAGTACTCCTCACCTGCCTCGGAGCTGAGAGTCAGCGGGTTTTTGATACATTGCCTGCTGCGGTGGAGTTGGAGTCAGAGTCTGAGATTGACTTTGCCAAGCGACCCCTTGGAGAATTTTTCAGCCCTAAGCAGAATATGTGTGCGGAGCGCTATCGCTTTCGCAGTAGGGCTCAGCAAGTGGGCGAGTCGACAGCCCAATGGGTTTCTATCCTGCGCCAGCTTGCCTCGTCATGCGACTATGGGCCAAGGACGGAGGAATTTATCCGTGACCAAGTGGTGGAGTGGACTTCCTCCAACAAGTTCCACCAGCGACTGCTGATGGAGGGAAGCAGCCTTACCCGTGGGACAACTCCCGCCATTGCTGAAACACAGGAGTCTGCAGGGCGCGAAAGCCAGGTCGTGGGGGGCCAGTAGCAGCTGGAGGTTCAGCCCAGATGCCCATCCAGGCAGTTCATCCGCAACGACGTAGCATGAAGCTGGGGAAGTTCTCTGGTGGCGACAGGCCAAGACTGGGTGCTGATGTGTGTCCTGCGGAGGGGTGTTATGGCTGTGGTCGGGAGGGCCACAGGTCCAACCATCCTACCTGCCCAGCAAAGGAGGTGCAGTGCCACCAGTGTGAGCGTTTCAACCATTTCGCCCGTTACTGCTGTGGGAAGAAGAGTGAAACAGGAGCAAAGACAGTATCTCATCTCACTGTTATGAGTGTCAGCCCTGGACAGTTGAGAGTGCCGGCCAGTGAGTGTGTGTGGGGGAGGGTAGGAAAGTAGAGCTGGAAGTAGATACAGGTTCCCCAGTGTCACTGCTTCTCAGGCACCTAGTGGGGGTGCCCTTCAAGTGGCTGATGGGGACCTATGTGGGTACGGAGCGTCCCAAATCCAAGTTTTGGGGAAGAAGCGTGTAAACATAGTGTATAAGGGTCAATGCTGATGTAAAAGTGTATGTTGTTCCCCATGGTTTTCCATTGATGGGTCTGGACTTGATGAGTATGTTTAGTGTCAGCGTAGTAGGTAACACTGTGTGCCATGTGTCGTCAGGAACCAGCCCTGAACCTGAATCTGAGTCCTCGCTGCCACTCCAACCTGAACCTGAACCCAGCCATGTGTCATCACCCGAGACCACCTGCAGCCTTGGCTACCAGCACCGGGTGAAGGTGGACCCAACTGTCACCCCGGTGAGGCAACCTCTGAGGAGACTACCCTTAAACGTAGTGGATGAGGTGAATAAGCGTTTGGATGAACTGGAGAGCCGGCATATCATTGAGAAGGTGCCAGCGTCTGAGTGGGTGTCACCTCTGGTGGTAAGTAAGAAGCGAGGTGGTAGTATCCGCCTTTTTGTCGACATGCGCCAGGTCAACAAGGCAGTAGTTATTGATGGCTACCCATTGCCCCGTATTGAGGATGTGCTGAACAGACTTCATGGCTCATCAGTGTAATAATAATAATTATTGGGGCTTATCGACGCACCAACTGCCAGGGTCATATGGCGTCGCCAACTCTTTCCCTGTTGGAAGGGTTTCTCGGGAGCTAGCTTGCTCCTTGTTCAGGGAAGCCGCCGGGCCTTGAACCCGGGTCGGCTGCGTGGAAGCCAGCTATGCTGACCACTCCACTACCGCGCCCCGGCTCATCAGTGTTCAGCTGTTTCTACTTAAAAAGACGCATACCACCAGCTCACGCTACATCCAGACAGTAGAGTTCTCAGTACCTTCATCAGTCACAAAAGTTTGGACAGGTACACTAGGGTCAACTTTGGCTTAGTGTCAGCTGGGCCTTGCTTCCAGCGGGTCATGACGGACATATTGAAGGACGTAGATGGCGCTGAGGCCTATCTTGATAACGTCTTTGTCCATGCCTCCTCTCAGGAAGAGCATGATGCCCGGGTTGCCCAGGTCCTGTCCGTGTTTAAGGCTCCCAACGTTAGAGTAAACTGGGTGAAGAGCAGTCGCAACCAGGGGGAGATCTCCTTCCTTGGATATATCGTGTCTGCGGCTGGAGTAAGAATAGATCCGTTGCTGGTGAAGCCGCTGCTGGATGCTCCCGATCCTAGTGATGTCAAGACCCTGAAAGTGTTTCTGGGGTCCGTTGGCTTCCATGCCAAGTTCATTCCGCAGTTTGCGGACATGGTGGAGCCGCTGCGTGCTGCTCTGAGAGCAGACGAGTTCGTCTGGACCGAGTCCCTAACCAGAACAGTGGGAAGGGTCAAGGAGGCCATCCGCCGTGCCCCAGCGCTGGCCATATACGACTCGAGGCAGGCAGTGGTTAATAATAATTTATCGGGCTTATCGACGCATTACTGCCAGGGTCATATGGCGTCGCCAACTCTTTCCTTGTTGGAAGGGATTCTTGGGAGTCAGCTTGCTCCTTGTTCAGGGAAGCCACCGGGCCTTGAACCCGGGTCGGCTGCGTGGCAGACAGCTACTGACCACTCCACTACCGCGCCCCCACAGGCAGTGGTTGTCACTACTGATGCCAGTGCTGTAGGCTGTGGAGTCTGCCTGTCCCAAGTGGATAGTGGGGGCAGAGAGCAGGTCCTGGCCTATGCCTCCAAAGCCTTCACCTCCTCCGAGATGAACTACTCGGTGGTGGAGAAGGAGGCGTTGGCTTGCGTGTGGGCAGCCGAGAAATGGCGACATTATCTGGGAGGCGCAGGTTCACGCTCCGCACGAACCACAAGGCGCTGTGCACAATCTTCGGTCCAAAGGGATCGAACAGAGTGGGATGCCGCGTCGCGAGATAGGAAGCCCGACTGCTGGAGTACAGCTTTGATGTCCAATACATCGAGTCGGCGCGCAACCCTCTGGCGGATGGATTATCCAGGCTGCCTGTGTCCCAGTCCGACTAGAATGATGATGACACCGTGCAGGTGGCGTCGATATCGGGGGCAGCGGCCATCTCAGTGTCCGAGATGGAAACAGCAGCTGCGGCAGACGAGACGTTAGAACTTGTGAGCGAGCTAGGTAGGAAAGGCTGGACGTTGCGCCGTAGTGAAGTGGATGAGCGTGCAGAAGTGTTTTCCGGGGTAAGGAACGAGCTCTTGAGTAAGGGGGCGCTGTTGTTCTGAGGCGACCGCCTGGTAGTGCCAGGGGCGCTGAGGCAGCGCGTGTTGAGCAACGCCCATGAGGGGCATCAAGGAGTGGCGCGCACTAAGCAAAGGCTGCGGACGCGGTTCTGGTGGCCTGGCATTGATGAGGCGGTTACTGCCCTCGTCAAAGGCTGTACCGTCTGCGCGCGCCACGATGAGCACGCGAAAGTGCAGAGACCACCGCTCTTGACAATTCCCCTCTCCGAGAGGGTGTGGCAAAGGGTAATGATAGATATCATAGGCCCCATGAAGGGACCTCTGAATGAGCAGTATGGCATCGTGCTGTGCGACCTGTACAGCCGATGGCCTGAAGTCGCTCTCTGTCAGGAAGTGACTGCAGCGACTGTCACATCCTTCCTAGACGCAGTGTTTGTGCGGGAGGGTGTTCCTGACGAGATGATATCGGATAACGGACCTCAGTTCAGGTCCGCCTTTATGGCCGACTACCTCAAGCGGCTCGGAGTAAGCCAGACGTTCAGTTCACCCTACTCGCCGCAGACCTGCAGACTGGTGAAACGTCTGAACAGGACGGTCAAGGGTGCTTTCCAGTCAGCGCGCCTGGCTGGGGAACCCCGTGCCAGCTTCCTGAGGAAGTTCCTCAGAGAGCACAGGGCCACGCAGCATCCTGCGACTGGGGTGTCGCCTTTTTTCGCTATGAGAGGGCGGGAGGCGAAGACGCTAGTACATGTGTTACCACCTTCTAGCTCTAGTGACGTTCCGGATGCGAGATTCAGATTCAGATATATTCAAACAAGGTCCACTCAAGAGGGCTGTTCACTTGTCCACGTCGACATGATAAAACAATAAAAGATGACGTAAAAGACATAAAATCAACACCTATGCACTCGCACATCACGCAGCACCAAAACACACATCACATCAGCCCAACCATGCCGGAGATTTTATAAAATTCCTAAGACTGGTCTTAAAATGCGGATCACCCGGCAGAAGCCCACTCTGGTTTAATACTGCCACCCCACGATAGGACAGACGCCGGCGGCCGTACTCCGTGCGTATCAAAAGGAGGGTCCACAATGCGGCGCCGCGAGTGTCATGTTGGTGCAATAGGCTGGCCCTCCTGCCAAAAGTCTGCCACACATATTCCGGGAGTCCAGTCACTACAATCCGTTCAACGGCACGCACAGTCGAGAAACAAGCCAGCTGCTTGGCAGTAAGCCAGTCAAGTTCCGAAATCGCGTCAGATATGTGGTCATATCGCCTCCGACCAGTCACATCTCGTGCAGCAAAGTTTAATATTTTCTGGACACGGCGCAATTGCACCTCTCCACAAGAGCCGTAAATAGACATACAATACCGAATGATAGATAAAACGAGTGATTCCACAATGACCTTGAGGGCGGCGCGGGGATTACGTGACGAGCATGGCTAGGCGCTATTAGAATTCCCATACACTTCTTTGACACAACATCAATGTGTGACTAATAATTCATGTTTCTATCCATGGTAAGCCCTAGATTTTTAACGACTCTGGCATCGGGAATTTTGGTACCGCAGAAAGCGGTGGCTACTGGTGGAATGTCGCGAAGCATAGCCGGCGTACCGAGAACCACCATCTGGGTTTTCTGGGCATTAGCCTTCATGTCATTGGCACAAAACCATTGGTACAGGGTGCAGAGGGCGACCTGCATGCGTCCAACCAACTGTTCCAAATCACATTTTTTACCACTGACGAGAATCTGTGTGTCGTCAGCGTACTGGACCACAGTCACGTCGCTGCCAACACAAAGACTCAAGTCATTGGCGTACAATATGTACAATAAACAAGACAAGGCTCCACCTTGAAAAATTCCTGTGTTATTTTCACGTGATCTCGACACTTCGCAGTCGCCGTCTGCCCCACTGCGTACCTGGACCTGCTGGGTGTGTCCCTCAAGGTAACTGCGAAATCAGTCTGCTTCGACGCCATACAAAGATAGCTTTTCGAGCAATTTCGAGTGGGGAACAACATCAAAGCATTTAGAGAGATCCAAGAGCACTAGTATAGAAATTTCGCGTTTGTCTATGGCCTGGAGTGCTGCATCTGTAATGACATGAAGAGCAGACTCAGTAGAGTGAAATTTCCTATAGCCGTGTTGAGCGTCCGAAAGCAATTTGTTGTTTTCCAGGTATTGGGTAAGCTGTTTTTGCACAACACGTTCAACCAATTTGGAAATGGCCGGAAGGATTGATATAGGTCGAGTGTCAGATGGCTTCGCAGTTACCTTGCCTTTCGGAATAGGTGTTACGAGAGCGTGCTTCCACTCTCTCGGAACTGAGCCAGTAGTCAAACTAGTATTGACAACATCCAACAGAGCTGGTCCTAACCCGAAAAAGAACTTTTGGAGCATATAAATGCTAACACCATCCGTACCGGTAGATTTTGAAGGTCGCATTGATGCCAAAGTGATGCAAAGAGTCTGCAAGTCGATTGGTTGAATTTTAAAAGAACAGGTCGGTACTCGAGGTAAAAGAGTTGGGACAACTCTGGTGGTTGGAGGGACACTGGCCGCAGTGGTGGGGCCAATCGAAATGTAAAAGACGTCAAGCGCGTCAGGCGTAATGTTGGGTATGACACACACACAAGCATCACTGCTCACAGGTTCACTCAGATCGCCGTGTCCGTCAGTATTTCAGTCGTCACCAGGAGCGTTATAGACTAGGACATGATAGTCGCGCCACAGCTCTGCTATCGTGGCACAAGGGTGACTGGATACGAGTGCGGAAACCCGTCAGCGGCCGACTGGAAGGCGAACGGCCCGTGCAGGTAAGTAGCCGCACCGGACCGGTCAACTACCGCACCAGCGACGGTAAGCGAGTGCATGCCAGGCGACTGGTGCGCAGTGATTCCGACGGGACCCACGGGGTAAGTGGGGCAGATCTGGCCCCTGAGTTGATGACCCTTGGTCCACCGCTTCCTGCTGCCGTCCCTAACGCGGATCCAGTGCCGACTCCGGCACAAGATGTCGTTTCGGATCCTCCTGTGAGGGAGCCAAGAAGTACTCCGCCTGAACCTCTCAGTTTCAGTACGCGGCGTAGCTCTCGAGTTACGAGAGCCCCTAACAGATTGTCGCCGTAGACGTTCGGGGCGTTAGTGGGAGTTGCGATCGTGGGAGAGTTTCGTTTTAAGAAAGGGGCGGTGTTGTGGTGTGTAACAAGTGTCGCTGCCGCGTCAGTTGGTCGTAAGTTATCGTCAGTCAGTTATCGTATCGTAAGTATTACCGAGCTTTGGGTTAAAGTCAATAAGAGATGTTCGCTGTTTTGTTTTTAATTAAATATATTTAGATTAGAAAACGACAGCGTAGCACAAGTGATGGGCGGCGCCCTTCTGTTATTGTGCGACCACGTGGAAGGATTGGCGATTGTGTGGGATTTGTGTTTCAAGTGCTGTGGGCACCATTTTCAGCATAATATAGCTGGACCGGAACACTCATCTTTACTGTGTAAGTGTGTAAGCTTCATTCCTCACCAGAGACACAACAACTGAAGACCAATTTGATTCCTTTTTGGGAATCATAGGGACCTTGGCTTAAAATACTACCCCATCGATACTCCCTAAGAACGCCTCTTATTCTTACGCTTCACCCACCTATATCAAATACATTTCTTTGAAATGCCTTTACTATGCCTCTCTTTTATTCCATCCATTATTCACAGCAAAAGCTTGATAACTCATTTTTTTGTTGGAATTCCGGTAGGATACCCTAAATACCCACGGTGTTTTCCCTTAAATACCTCCGATATTCATCTTAAATAACTATATTTCCCTTATATAGGTACCTCAATTGCTACCCCTTATATACCTCCATTATATACCCCTATTATTCTTTTTAAATGTCTTCACTGGCGGACGCAGGAGCGCCGTTCGGGGGAACTCCAGTTTGGGGGAAATGTTTTTTGTGATGCGTAATGAGCTTTTTTCACTGTTGAAACATCTAAACATGTAATATAATTTTTGAAATATATAACGGGCGGGCCACTCGCCAGCTTCCCCCAGTATAGCGCAAGTCCCGCGCGGGCTGTTTTGCCTGTTTGAGGACCATATACTCAACTTCTTCTAGGATCTAACTAAAGGTTACCCTGCAGTACACACATAGGACATAATTGATAATAAAAGAGATGAGACGTAAATTAAAACCCGAGGCTTATCATTCCTCGGTACCTAACTGGTAAACCGAAAAAAACTATGTTTCTTGTGTGTAACAATCAACAAATCCGTTCGCACGAGCCATGGACCATTTGTTTCTGCATGCATATATATCCAGATGTACCCTTTGGTCCCCAGCATCGAACAGGACTCACAAAACTCAAAACCCGACGCGACTTATCGAAACAACGACGGATATGACCCTTTGAAGCACAATTTTGGCCACGACTCTTCTAAACACAACATCCGATAAACAGAATTGCCGACACGGCTCGTGGAAACAACGACCGATACAACTCGTCGAAACAAAATTTCAACACGATCCGTATAAACGCAACATCTGATACGACAGGCTTAGGGGAAACAAAAGTCTTCTCGCAGTTCAAGCGTCAATCGTTCATCATTCACTGTTGCCAGCAGGCTTAGAAAGAAACAGATAAAAGCAGTTCTTGCTTTTGATAGCTCATAGCGCAGCCTTCAACACACAGCAGCTCCATCCCGAACGATGCACTACGTGAGCAGTACTTGCAGGCCATTCTCTGAGCCGAGAGCAGAGGAAGATGCTGCTTCGACGAATCGTATAGGATGCTGAGGTGTACATCTGCCTTCTTATATCTTCTTTTTGAGGGTGCCACCGCTGGAGGCATGGCGCTGTGTTGTCACTGGCTCGTGCGGGGGAAGCCCTCAGCATACTGTGCGAGTGCTTGGAAACCTTTCCAAGGTGCTGGCTCCTCGCCTCAGGAAATGCAGTCTCGCTTGTTCTTGAGTCATCCTTTACAAAGAGCAACATCCCAACATAAGGCGAAGATCGGTAAGTACCACTTCCGGGCCCAAAAGGGAATTTTATACAAGTGACTGGCCAAACCGTCTTGTTCGCCACTTCCATTTAGTTTTGAGTCTTTGATGAAAGTGGGGCATTTGATTTCTCTTTCTTGTTAATTGTACCGAAGACCGCCTGACACTGTTCCTTTCCCAGCATCAGTTGACACTACCGTCACCACTATATTGTATTTCCACTTTAGAACCAGAACTTCTCCTGAAGAACGACAGTCTCCTGTATCCCTGGTGTCTTTTTGAGGTGCATATATCCATGGTGGAAATGACATCAGGATGACCGATGCGATTCTCTCGTGCTGTACCTGTGTAACGGCAGCCATACTGCGAGGACAGATACTCGGCCAGGGAGTTACTGCTCATGAATCATCCGCATACACAGCTGAAGTCTTGAGGTGTCCCAGAGTCGCTATAAGCGATATTACTTGTTTACGCGGAGGTTCATCTCAAGCCACTCTGAGGTCAGCTTGTGAGCTATGAGGTCTCGTGGAGCCTCAATGTGCATCCACCTTCATGCATCAGAAAGTCGTGTATGATGCCATGGAGCCTTGGAGTTGTATGATTCACAAATTGCTGAGTTCATATGGCGTTGTTAACTCTCACTCTGTTGGAAGGGTATAGTGAGGATCAGGAAGTCTATATTCAGTATTTCCGCCGCGGATTTGAACCCGGTCAGTGGCGTGGAAGCCCAGCGCGCTACCACTGTGCCTTCGCACCCCTGTATGATGTAATACATAATTGTCCTACAGAGCAGCTTGAGTCCCCACTTACCTGGTTTGTTCTGTATGTTTTGTATAAGTTTCCAGCACCAGTACCCTCTTACACTACCATGACCTCTTCCAATGCCTGCTCAGGTGTGGCTAGAACATCCAAACACTGGTGACGGTAGTGTCCGTGATTGCATCCATAACGAGCCAGGTCTTAGAAATCTGCCTCCGATTGTGTTCACGTGCTCGTTGTTGTTAAAGTAGAAGAAGTTGTAGAAGTTGTTGAAGTAGAAGAGTGCCCGAATGAGTCGGAGGCGTTTCAAAGACGTGTGGTCAGCAACTTGGGAAACTCGAGTTTCGTTTGCCCAACAATTTTCCATTTCAGAAAGTTATATGACACCCATGTGCAGCGAAATCTCGAGGAACCCCATTACCTCTGGTCTGTCCGTGAGGAAAGTCGTAGCTATATCTGTCTGCCTTGCTTGCAAATTGCTCTAGCAAGGCATGATATGATTCGGTATTAGGAAAGAGCAGGATTATTATATTTCTTAGACTAGACTGATGAATGCCTATATTGCTAGATCGATTGCTTAGAACTATCCACCTCAATTGCTCATCGGATCAAAAATAACGATATTTTATTTTGGGCAGCATCAGGGAGCAAAATATAAGTCGGGAATGACTAGTTGACTTTGATCGCCGTGCTTGGGATTAAAGGGAATGTGGCACATTGGTCGAATCCCGGAATTAAGTGTAATTAGGGGTATTTTTAGCCTAAAATCATGGAAATGCCCATGATTTTTGGAAAAATTTACTATGAGCTCAAAGTTTTGAAATTCAAAATGCTCCTCTATGGTGAGAAATAAACCTCTGTCTGTGCATGACGTCATGATATGGCAGCACTACTACCATATTCAATAGGTTTCAATAGGCTGACTACTCACCGTGACGTCAGCATGACGTCACGCCAACAGCTGACAACTGTGACCGGCTCCTTGGTTACATTTTGGGTACATTTCAGTTAGGTTTTTAGTTTTTATCTACGGAAATTTGAGTTCCAAGACAGATGATGTTGAGACGTTTTGTGCTTTACAACATGGCTATCTCAGTTAAAATCACGTTATAAAGGTGCCACAATTCTCTTTAAAGGGCACGCAACACCTAAAGCCCATTTCATCGCCTTTAGAAAAGAGGGAACGCATTACCCAGGACTCTGTGGGATAGTGTCTGGTATTCAAACACATTTTTAGACCTGTTTATCAGATTGAGTGGGATAGCCAAATTTTATTCACCCTTGGGCACCATTTTAATACCGGCTGATTGGTGGAGGCACGTTCATTTGCATCGCGAGAACTCCAGCAGAAAGGTCTCCATGAAATGACAGAGCTTTAATATCAGTAGCATTTTAATTGAAAATTGTCACATAAAACGAAATGCTTCAGACCACTTATATTCCATACGTTGGCAATAATTTTGGACACCAATCATCCATTTTACCTCCACCCCTCTGCGGAGGCGAAATATATGATGGTCTCTTCCAGCGCTTTGGGGAAAATTCCCCCTGTGTCCGCCAATGCACAGTACAAACACCAGCCCATCTATCCACCCATGTGCACATAATGTCTACAAAACCTATCCCCTCCCTCAGTCCAACAGCAGACACAACCACTGCCATTCTCAACACCACTCATTCAGGTTTTATAATGCGCCCGCGACCCTTCCCCAACGTGGCTTGAAGTCAGCGTCAGCGGTGCCCAGCGCGAACTCTCTAACCTCTGTGCCCGCAGGCAAGCAGCAGCCAGCGGATGGCGGCCGCTGATTGGTGGAGGCGCGTTCACTTGTATCGCGAGAACTCCAGCAGAAAGTTCTCCATACAAGAGCTTTAAGAGCTCAAGAGCTCTAACAGAGCTTTAAACCATGAACCAAGATTTGTATTGTTCGCTATCTTTCTCAAACATCCCTATCTATGCCTTACTCTCTTTTTGCTTGTTTATCTGTTCTACCACCCGAGGCGGCTCTTCGGTACAGGCGAAACGGCGGCAGTCAGCACTGGCTAGCCGGCGGCCGAGTTCGCTGAAGTGAAGTGTCGCAAGTTGGGTGTCTGCTGAGTGGAGAGGAGTGGGGCCCGGCCCGAAGGTAACCGAGGGAAGGAGGAGAGATGCGCATATAAAACTAAAACCTAAACGTCGGACGAGTTATAGAAAATGAGGACTAATAGAGGCGTTTCCGAAGTACAACCAGGTAGTGTACCAGAAGAGGGAAGCACGTGCTGCTTTGCTTTGTGTTAGATGGTGAAAACGCACAAAACTTCTGTGGGGGCTGAGGAAAATTGTTGATGTTTAGCGCGCTATACATTTCTGGCGTCATACCGCGAAAACTAAAACTCGATGGTGAGACCCAAAAGTCATGGGCGACGGAATGTTTTAATCTAAGAAAGGCATTCTCAATGGATACATCATACTAACGTGGATTTTCGAAAACTATTGGGGCGCTCGAATATGAAAACTCTTATTTACGATGGTATTAAGAGAACTAGTGCATTATAAAGACTGTCTTCAAAACACTACAGCCCGGGGCGTCTCCACATATTTTTTACTGGGGAATGGACCCCGGACAGGCGATGACCGGGGTCGGGGGAGGAGTGGGAGGCAAACTTTGAGCATATTTTTGTCAGCTAACGACGATGCACCTTACTAACAAATTTACGAAGATTAACGCGGGCAATAGGGAGAAAATGCAAACAAAAATAGGTATAGTCCCATTTTTTAGGCGACGCCCCCTGATTCGCGAGCTGGGGGACGCGTGCCTCCCCCTTGCATTCCATGGCCGTGACTACAGCCCCTTAAACACAGGCACCCCACATAGGGAGATAGAAATCCAAACCCCAGCCCTGTCGGTAATTTAAAAGTTGCATTAGCGGTGTAACACCTAGCTAGGCACTGAGCATATACTTGGAAAATATACTCCTAACGCAAAACAATATCTTATAAAAATAATTGAGAATAACGGAAAATGGAGAAACGATATACCCACCGATCAGTTAAAGCTTCCTGCCCAGTGGGAAGTCTCATCTAGCGGTATGGGCGCCGATTGTCAAAGTTGTCACAGGATCTAAAAGCTGTCATTTTTATGATAATGAGGTGCCAACTGTGATCTGTTTCTTTTGGCTTTTCCACAAACAAAGGACAGGGCTTGTGAGAAGTCTAAAAGATTCTGGATCAGGTAGTCAGAATGAGCTTGTTCAAGACCTAGAAAGGGAGTGTGTTGGGTTTTTCAAGGGATTTCGTTCAGCTGGAGGTGGGGAATATGGGAGTAATAAAGAGCCAGTGTCTTATATTTGGGGTGATGCCATACTGGATTTTGAATTTTTTACTTGATGCAATGAAATTTCACACGACCAGCATCTCCGATTTACGTTTTTGGCAGCACTATTGGTTATTATTGCTAGGTATAGTAGGCCATCGGACTGTCATGTCACGGCGTAGTATTAACCAGCAGAAACGCAACCGGAAAGGCACAGCTCATCAATATTATACAGCAGGTAAATTCTTAGCATGAAAAATATGTTAATACATACAAATGCTTACAAATTCGTACAAGTGTTTCAGAAAACCTGGCGCGAAACCAAAGGTCCCCTTTACGCTGCGTGTTTTGTTGATTTCAGAAAGTGTCTGAAGTGTTCTTGCCTCATTGTGAACGAATTTTGTAGTGTAAAATGTGCATTTAATTAAGCTGTTGTGTATAACTTTTGCTTTGCTGTAATCATTTTTGATGATGCATTCATTTAATTTTCTCTCATCATAGATACTTCTCCAAACTTGTCTCACCAAAACGCTTAGTATAGCGAAAAGAGCATTATCTTGGGAGCGTCCCTTAATATTCCGAAGTTACCAACTATGTATTTTTCTTTTCTGGTCGCACGTCTAAGCTCTAAATCCGGCGTAACATGGGCGGCAGCCGGTGCCCGCAGCTCAGCCTAGGCGGAGCCCGGGGCCGCGGGAGCTAATTTTGGGCAAGTTATTTTGGGACGTATCACGGAGTACCTCTGAGCGTTCTCGGCATACTGGAACCATAATCAAACTTGGAAGCGTCGAATCGCTCCAGAGTCAGAAGCAAAAGAGACTTGCAAAATTTGTAAGATTTGCCGCGCTGATCTATACGAGAAGCTCTAGTCGAAATATGGTCGTGCTTACATCTCCGTGGCAACGCCTGAGATTATTATAGTCCGAGGCGATTCCGACACGTGATGAAGCTCTCGCAGACGTGGATCTCATGAAGAGTACCTCTTGTCACACATCGATGAGGCGCAATTTATTACTATGCTGAAATTATAAGGATGTTAATATGGCACTGCCGACGACCTAAAACCCAGATGCTATGCATGGTGGGGAGACGGTCATATGCGTGCAGAAGCATGCCCGTCACATTTCCACGTCAGGTGCATGGGCTTAGGAAGAGCTTTTGTGAATTGTTGCCTCATTTTATAACCCTATTAACCCGCGCCCCACCGGGGCCGGCGCCACCTTCGTCCCATCGGGGGCATCCATGGCCCCCCTCTAACTCCGAAAATATGGGGGTTAGCGCAAACCTGCAAAACGCATTGCAAAGCTTGCGCAAATTCAGTAAGACATTACTTTCCATTTTTAAGCGCTCAGGTCAATGGTTTGACCTCCAGAGGTCAAGTTAGGTCACGATAGGCTATTTTCACTAAAATATACAATGCTTAAGCAAACTGGGCATAACTCTTATGCCATTAGAGCTATTAAGATTTGGTAAAAACATTTGATAGGAAAAGGCCAGACCTTTTTCCGCTATGTGCAAGGTGATGACCTACTGCCAGTGGTTTGACCTTCAGAGGTCACCTCGTGACCGAATATGACCCGAGGTCACGAAAGGTCAGAAAGTGACCTCGCCGTATATCAAATGAAAGCCAGTGACAAGACATACACGATGATGTTTGATTCAGCGCTCTAGCTTAATTAGGTCAAAAGTTATTGTCAAAATACTGTTTTTGACCCCTGGTGACCTTGGATGACCTTGGAGAGATCAAAAGGAAAATGTGGCCCCTGGGATCCGTGAAAGGGTGTCCTAGAACGCTATTCTGAGCAAGCTGAACATTTGCAATCGTTTTTGTGACTTTTAGATCATACGATAGCTTTCCCCATGCTTTTTCAATGGGAGAGGTCACCTCGTGACCTGACCTCAGGCCACGAAATCGAAAAATCTCGGATATACACCTTATAGACCCTGGAGGGGTCATGAAGTGTAGGAAGTTTCAAATCGATCGACTAAGAAATGTAGTTCTTATAGAGCTAAAAAGTTGAAGTGAGGTGACCTTGGTTGACCTCGTCTGGTGACCTGACCTGGGGTGACCTGGAGTAAGAAATTTTACGGATGGTGGGAAAATTATGGGATGAAAGGTAGAGCCCTCAACCGCGTTGCTGCGTCTCGTCGTTTTTCTGCTATCCCGAATAAACCTTAGGGGCATCGATGGCCCCCTGGTGGGGCGAGGGCTAATACGATTTGTGTTCTTCTTTTATGTTTTTTTCTTTTCCAACAGTGCTCTTAAAGGGAAGAGACCACTTTGTCAAAATTCTAGAAAGGACATGCATGACCGAAGAAGGTTAACCCTTGCCCCGGTGGCGGGTACGAGCCACTTCGCCCTGGTGGGGGCTAAAAAGACCCCCACGATCGCAAAAACTAAGAGAGCTAGAAAAAACGCAAACGGCCATCGAAGCTCTTCGAAAATGATATCGAAAATACTTCAGTATTTTTCTTGTCAGGTCAATATCAAGGTCACCGGAGGTCAAAATAGGTCAAATCGCTAATATGAGGTGTACTAAGAAAACCTCATATATCTCAGAAACTATGATAGCTAGAAACATTTTTCTAACACCATTCGAAAGCTCTTGAGATGCGCTTTCATTACAATGACATTCATTTTCGTATCGGTCAAAGCCTAGGAGCTACAGGTCACTAGATATTGGCATATTCTTGGGAATGCCCATAGCCACCCATGCATAAGGGCGTTTACTTTTGCTAATAGCTTCCAAACCAAACAAGATACAGCCGTAGTTTATGCACCATTGCAATCATCTCGTCAATACAAATCGAATGATATATGATATTTATGCCAGGTCAAATTTAAGAATTTGACCTGACCCAGGTCATCAGTCTGACCCAACTTGACCTGGTATAGTCATGATGTATATCATTTGACTTCCAGTGACTATACAAACACTTTGGTGACAAAATAAAAGCTGTATCTTATTTTATTCAAAATTTATAGATAAAAACACCAAAAATGCTTATTTGACCTAAGGTGACCTTTTAAAGGTCACAAGTCAACAATTTTGGCATCAGCTCCGGAAATGGGCTAAGAGCAAGTCGCAACCGATGTTTGAAGTTGATTCCATCCATACTTACTGAGAAAAGCTCATTTCGTGAGTTTCCCATGTATTGACAATGGGGAGGTCATGCTCTGCACATGACCTTAGGTCCCCAATATCAAAAATCCCGGAAAAATGTTGTAGCTCCTGGTGGGCCCAATATGTGGTATGAGTTTCAACTTGATCGATTAACCCTTCTTTTAGTTATGCGGTCCTAAGTATTTTTGAGGTGAGGTCACTTCACCTGGCCTTGTGACCTGACCTGATATGACCTTGAGCAAAAATTTTCAGGAAAGATGTAAAAATGATGAAGGAACAGCTGACCAGTTTGCGCGCTGCGCGCCGCGTTTTTTTGGTCATTTCGAAAACCCGAGGGGGTCTAAAAGACCCCCACCCGGGCGAAGGTTAAACAATGAGGAAGCCACATTTTGTTTCAACCTGCAATCCCTAAAAACAAGCATATCGCCTCTCGCTTTACTACGCAGGGTTGACCCAAGCATCTCGTGTAACCACGAATCTGCCAGCTACGGCAGCTTGCGACATGTAAGATCGTGTGAGCATAGCGTTTTTAAACATTTATCATGTGCCATGCGCTGCCAGATAAAAAGGGATTCTTGGTTTGAAATGGGGTAGTAATCCCTCCCCCTTACTTTGAATTTTGGAGCGACTGAAGTTTTATACAGATAACTCTGGACGGAATTAAAGGTGCTAATAGCAGTTTGTCGACACGCTCTACAAAACTGCCATTTTTGTTCGAAACCCATTATAAAAGTGGGACATTCCGTTTAACAGTCGGAAAAGTGGCCCTTTCAGAGGCTTAATATGCCCTTTGAGAAAAGTAAACCCACGGCGAAAACCCTTAAAAAGGCCTGGGCTGTAGGAAACAAATTTTGACTGAGAAAATATATCTCCTAAGGCCTCCAAGGCAGCCAGGTGATTGGAATAGCCGCATGTCACTGAGTAGAGGTACGTTGAAGTGGGGCATGCGTGGAGACAGTCACATCACATGTACATACATTCTGTAAGATATTCCTCTTTTTCACTGAAATCTGCTGTTTACGTTTCTACCGCTAAAGAGCAGTGAGTGCAAAGGTGAGGTGATAGCACGGCCAATCATGAAATTGAAAGCGATTGTTGTCGACACGAGGGGTTCAGGATTCAACCAAGCCAGGAGGGCCTCCTATGCGGTGGTGTGCCTCCTGAGGAGGCAAACCACCGCATACCTGCACTGAGTCGCTGTTATCTCCTCTTCTTCTTACCTAATCGCCAGCTGCTGGAGGGTATGCCGCTTCACCAGCGGCTTCTGCAGTTTCATATCCAGCACCAGGTACATGCTGCCACAGGCAAAGACGTCGTCCTCGGGCGGCGCCGGCAGCTCCGGCATCATCGAGATGTTGAGGATGCTGGACGGCATGGTGATCGGGAGCCTGCCCTGACAAGCAGAGGTCGCCCATGAGCTGGCCATGTTCATTACCTGGAATGCCCTGCACACCATATCAATCAAAGGCTCCAAACTACATTGCTGATGTGCAGACGTGGTTTAACAGTGTTGGGTTGTATCGAGATAAGGATCCCGGCATGATTATGAATTCACTTGAGTATTTTGCACTTGTGTTTAAGGGGACTGAAAGCGAGTTTAAAGGAAGCGAATGAACATAGTTATCCAGTCTGTACCCTTTCTTTGCTTTTCTCGCTGTCTTTTCCATCTTCTTTCGCTTTCTTCGGTTTCTCCTCCTTTTCCTTCCTCTCCGACTTGTCAACATCGCTTCTCTTGCTGTTGACATTGGCTGAGCCTGTCTCGTCGGTGGCGGCTCCGGAGGTGGCCTGCAGAAACAGACTGCGACGGCCACCAGTCTGCTGCTCGTACTGCGCTGGGCTCAGGCTCTGCACCCTGTAGGCGCCCCGCAGTCGGTTCACTGTGGACGGCGCACACCGCATCATCACTCCGCGGTGTTCCGAGCCACGCTCCGGGGATGGTCCCAGCCACGGACGGTGCACACCGCATCATCACTCTGCCGTGATCCGAGCCACGCTCCGGGGATGGTCCCAGCCACGCTTGTATCGATACCATGGACCGCCTTTGCGGTTTAATGCCATGGAAATATGTTCTAGGACCTGGATATCCATGATCAGAAATGTGGACAATGACCAATTTTTAGCTGAATGCAGACACTGCGTTCTGTACAGAGCCGTCCTAATCCTATCACTCGGGATTAGTCCGCGGAAGGAAAATAGGAAACTGTTTTTCGTGTGGCGGATACTGTGAAATTATTATTACCCCTGGCGCGACCGCTTCTTAAAAACTGCAAAATTGTGTCCCTGGAATTTTAAAATATTTATGTAAGTCCACATGAACGTGACCAGTAAAGGGAAGTCAGGTGTAGATGAGATTGATGATTCTCCTGCATCTCCTTAATTTAGCTATAAGTTACTTTCTAAAAAGGTCATGTGCATGCCAACTGCTTTGAAGGTTCGATGTGCTGCTTACCTCCACACCATGGTTGGCAGCATTATGCCACCTGACGGCTTTTATCGGCATTAGCAGTGGCCAAAAACCGTCATAAACTACTTTTTGCCGGTTTTGAAAATTTTTCCCCGTTCTTGCTGCCTAGTTTGAAGCTTTACGCGGTTTTGTTTTTGTGGCTATCGTGCACATTCTGTTCTCTTACACTTCCAAGCCTATATTCAAGTCTTCCAGATCGGTATCAATCACCTTTTCAAAAGTTCAAAAGCGTTGAGTGCTTTCAAAATAATTTTGCCTTTCCCTTTTTTCACAGTCAGATCCAGCTGGAACAAGTACATTTGGTGGAGACATAAGTTGAAATCATAGAGCTCAGTTGGAAAATGGTTACATATCATTTTCTAATTCGTCAAACTTATTACTGGTCTGAGCCTAAATCAACCCTATTAACGACTACTGGCTTGGATTTGAATTGTCTAAAGCCCTTTTAAATCTGATTGGCACATTCGAAGGTTCAGCTCTAGAACCATTGTTGTCCGCATATATGCTAGCGGCCCCCCATTGCCCCAGTCACCCCCAGTGCAAAACCATTTTTGAGACACTGCGGAGTGGGGCCCCGCGACATCCCAAAGATGATCAAGCATACCGAAAGTGTCTTCCATTTTTTATGAGCGTCACCTTCTCACTCTGTTCTTTTCCAGCCAAAGTCTTCCATTCAGCAGCCGTCGCAAGTTCCCCTGCAGTTATATTCCGTGAACGCCATGGCTCAAATTGCATTCACGTCTACACTTGCGCGGGCAGCAGCGGCATCTCCATAAAGGTGTGGATCTTCCTGCTGCTGGTAAGGTTGTATTTTAAAACCTCGCGCGCCGTCGGAAGTTTTGCTCTGCTGAGGGAGAATAGTGGAGAAATGTAAAAGGCTTCCGCAAATGATGTGAGCTAACTCCAAGGGATAGTTTTTTGGTTTTCACTCGTTGGGACAGAGCTCTCGTGGCGGCCTTCGCTTCTAGTGATGAAGGACCAATCAATTTCTAGATGTCCTCAAAAATTGAATATTTGTGTACCTGCAAAGTACAAACATGATTCAAGTGGGCTTATTAGGCATAAATCTCCCTCAAGATCGTCCCCAGTCACCCGTCTCTCTTTGCCATTGCACACAGCTCACGTCGCTAGAAACCCCCTCTTGGGTCAATTAGGCTATTTGACGCAAATCAGGTGCATTGTAACTCCGAACCTTTTCTACATGTGTACCTAAAATATATTTAGAAATTTCCATTCAGTCAAGATTACTTCGAAAATACACCAAAGTAGCTTCCTGTTACAATTTTTGACAAGCTGCGACTATGCAAAATTTATGCAGACTGAGTTTTCGACCTAAGACGGTGACCCGATTGCGATGACCTTTTGCACGAATGCCCGAAATGGACCAAATAACGGAAAATTTGTGAGGGCGGTCATTTTTAAACAAAATTGTGCCAAATATGAAGCTATATTTCTTTTCAAAACACCGGCTCAGCAGCATTTCATAGGTTAATAGGCTCATGCAGGCTCATATTGTCCAGTTGCAGCACAATGTGCGTCATCCAGTTTCGGCGAGGCAAGCCAGAAAGTGAGGGCACAATGAACCTTCAGCTTCCAACTCTGGCACGACATGTTCCTCAGCAAAACTACAAGACAGCCAGATTTGGGTCCATTTTTGCTTCCAGTTAATTACACTAGAACATTTCCTGTAATCCCAAATCCGTAAAAAATGAAGGAAAAATTATTGCTTGGAGTGAAGTGGCCTAGTCTCAACTGAGGCTCTGTTGTCCATGCCTACGATTTCTGTCTGTGAATTCCCCTCACTGATCAACAAAAGAAGGCAAAACTTGAAAGGATGGACGTGCTTGAAATGTGGTCATCAGACGGATTGAGCTTGCGAGCGATAGTGGGAAAGTGAACGCAGGAATGCATTCTACACATAAAAACTTTGTGCTGTAACTTCTTTGAATGTCACGAAGAAAAATCCTCACTCCGTCGGATCTCTCGGACTAATTAGGACAAGGATCTCATAGACAGTTTTCTGCTTTTTGGTATTATCGTATAGAAATAAAACAGTATCCGTGACGGTGACATGCTGCACGTAAAAATGACTGTTTTGGGGTCTAAAACCTAACACCACGTGGTTACAATCGGCTTAGTATGATGCTATGTCCCTGTGATCATGTTTTGCATGCTTTATTGGTCAACCATATAGCCGGGAAATGGCAGCCATCATAATGCGAGCATATTTATTGATCGGCCTCTCTCTTCTCAGCTTTGTTTTCTAGCTGTTGGAAACAGAATTCACATTCTAATAGAAAAAAGCCTATGCTAAATAAAACTTGTCAAGAAAGAATAAACGGGGCAAAAGAAGAAGGCAAATATAAATTTAAAATTTAAATTATGAAACACGCGGTGCCTATAACTTTCATTTACTATAACTTGTACATACACAAGTATATATATATATATATATTATATATATATATATATATATTATAAGAGATATAAAGAATATAATATAAAAGCCACAACATTCAACTTATAGTTAAATATAATGCTATATATATGACTATTGTATTGCATGGTTCAGCAGGATGACATATGTTTAGTGGGTTTATTTTTCCATCAATAGATTCGCTGATTTTAACTCTGCAAATTTGAAGCTAAGAATTTTAATGTTTAGTTTAGTGTGGTTATATTAGTAATTGAATGCTCGTTTGAAATGTTCGCCAAGTGTATTAGTTTGTTTTTAGATGTTCCATTATTTATATACGTATTAATGTAAATTTAGAGTTAAAGTAATTAAACGAGTCGTTTGCAAGTGCATGAGAAGAGGTTGTGCGCGGGATATGTGAAGAATTGTTAGTAACGTTTTCGCTTAAATATTAAGGTAGTTAATTTAGGATGGATACTATGAAAGCTAGTTATAAGGTAGTAATGTAGTGGTTATTTTTACGGTTAGCTTCGATGGAACAGTTAGTTAGTTCGCTGGATCAAATTGTTAGATACCCGTTCATTTTAAAGATATTTTCAATTTAGAGACACGTTTTTGAGCTCTTTGTCTGATCCAACCCTTTTAGTCGGGTAGCTGGGAATACAGAATTGACTTTTTGTTTGAATGGAATGAGCCGAAGTAGGGGAGGATTATTGAGCTGCCATCGGCTGTGACAAACTCGTTTTAATTCTTGTACTTGTAATTTATTAAGTAGCGTTATCAACATCATCTCGCAAAAACTAAAATCCCCTTCGCGACATTTCAAACGCATCCTAATTACTATATACCCTAACTAACATTAATTCTTGGCTCTAGATGTTGCTTAAAATGCGAATCTTTGAAATTCGGAAAATAAACCCAGCTAAACATAATGTCATCCTCCTACCTCCTGAGCCCATGCAATACCAATAGTCATCATCATAATAGGCAAGTTGTTAAATTTGTAACTATAAGTTGAAATGTATGTGAGCTGTTTATATCTAGAATGAATGACGGGAATGTGAGAATAATTGAATGCTACTTTATATATATATATATATATATATATATATATATATATATATATATATTATATATATATAAAAGCTCGGAATGAATGTATGTACAAGTTATAGTAGAATTGAAGTGTATTAGGCAACCAGCGTGTGTATCATAATTCTAAATTTTCAAATGTTATAAAATTCTGCCACCTGTCCATTCGCTGTCGGATCATGCCCCATGGGTGAATATATTGACTGTTAACTTTCGAACAAGTTTTTATAATATGAGCATCGCTGTTATTCCTCATTTCATATTTATCATCATGCTCAAAATAGCTCTCAGACATAATTCTGAAATACCCCAAAAAGCTTATCTGACATGCTGGATATTTTTGTTAAAATTGCCCGGAACTTAAGATACTCCCATCCTCTCCTACTAGATCAGCGACATATTTAATCCCAATGGCGTACATATTCTGGATGAAAATAGTTCCGTGGTTCATCTTGATATGCAAGAACGGCTAGTGAGAACTGTTGCAGCAGCACAGCTTGGGACAGCGTTCAAGCACATTCTACGCAGGCGAGACGGGTTCGTCTTCTAGAAGCAGCTGTATACCGTGCCTTATCGTTACGAGCACAACACCCGCTACCGGGGTCGCGGATCGTTAGCTGAGTTTTACCGGCCAGCCGCCCAGTCAGTGACCTCCAGACGGGTCACAGGTGTAGGGCTAGTGGGAGGTGTTGTAGAGCGATGCGGTGATGTAGTGGTTAGGGGGCACGTTTCCTGATCAGGGTTGGTCAGTTCGAATCCGGGTTTGACCGCTCACTATTTATTAGTTCTTTCAAAGAACATAATGATAAAATTGACCTACAGGCCTGTGAAGAGATACATTTAGAAGGAAATATGGTTTGCTTTCAACACATTGTCATGTGGCTCTCCTGCGCCGGTGGCGTTAGCCGAGACCGAATGCCGTAGTTATTAATGGGAGGTCAATTTCATCCAGGGTGACTAGAAAATTACAATAATTGTTCTTAAACTGCCAGGTAGTAACAGAATAACACACCTAATTATTTTGCTTGCTAAGCACCATTTACATATTTGCAAGGCCCAGGGCCGGCAGCTGCCTCTGGAGGGACTGAAATCCTACTTCAAAAGTGTTCGGGACACGGAAATAGTTGCGTCACGTAGCTCAAATCCGGGGACCGAGAAATACCATGTACCCGGTAGCCCAGTTGGTAGAGCGTTGGGCGCCGGCCCGCTGCTCAGCAGTATCCCAAAAGCTGGGGTGCTGGGTGCAGAACGACGCCCAGTCAAGCAGAATTTTCCACTCACTTTTATATATTTTTTGCTGAATTTCCCCTCACTTCCAACAATACTTACCACTATTTAATTTTACTCAGCAATACTTACTACAAAGGCCAGTTCCATTACCTCCTCTACCAACCTCCACTGGAAAAAGAGAGCAGCAGAATCGACTAAGAGATCGCCAAATTAACTCGGCTCTTATGCGCTTCTCTTGCCTTTCTGCAAGAAAATCTGGCGATTTCTATTTTTCTAGCCAATTATACCTGGCATCCTTATATCCACCGATTTCAATGGAACAACTGAATCGAAATTCTGGCGCGGGCAAGACGCTCAGTGCCCCCTGCCCCACCGGAGAAAGTTCCAATGGGTGAACACCGCCACTAAATTCCACCACTCACAAAATTGGTGAGTGGAAAATTAGACACCCTATTCTTGTGTTGCCAAAAAAATGAGCTGACCGCTTTGAAAGATACATTTCTAGAAAGCAGTTTATCTGTGCACATGACTTCTAGGCTTACGTCCTTGGAAAGTTGTTTTTGTATTTCTCTGGTACCAAGAATAGTGAAAAACCATTTTTGGTCATCTTGTTGTTAAGAGCAATTATCTTGAAATTTGTATGCTAAGCAGCATATTTTTTTGACATTGTATGGTAGAAAATTGACCATTTATTTCGAAGAAAATAATTTTTATCCATATCAGCCCTTCATTGCTGCGTCAACGCCCTGTGACACCCAAATCCACTCACGACACCCTACGACACCCTAGGCATAAATACGCTGATATTTAAGTTGAACTGAAAGTGTCCGGTACTTGAATACATTGAAACTCTACATTTTCATTAAATGATTTTTTTTGGGCAACAAGAATGCATCCAGTTACCCTTCAAACGTCGGCACTTTTTTGTATGGCTGGTCTACGGCGTGGACTTACCAAATCGCCGTCTTTACATCTAGTAAATAAAAGCGGCATCTTTAGGCTTTTTGAAAGGCTGGTTTCATATTCGTTATTGACAAAACATTGTTAGTCTTCCTCTTGGAGTGCTTTTAGTTGTATAATTTTCTAGTCTATAAGGATTTAGAAAATTAATTTAGAGCAATTTTTGAAATGCAAATTATGTTGCTCATGCGACCGGCAAGCGGAAAGCGATCAGAAATTTAAATTAGTAGTCGCTCTGACGCTGTCGCAACCCGCCGCGCCTAGCTGATTGTAGACGGACGAAAGGAAGAAACAACACAGAAAGGAGGCTGTAGCTTCGATTAGATATTGATAGAAAGCAGCATATTCATATGAAGGTGAGCATATATGTGAAAAGAAGCAGGGGAATTGACAGGTAAAGAAAAGAAACTTTTAGCAAGAGTCTGGAAGAGTTTATTGCCATGATAGAAAGTTTGTAGTTTCGTTTGAGTTAGTTATGTGGAAACCAATGCTCTACTGGGCCCTAGCATAGGTGTATGGGAGGTGCAGTGATTAAGGTCAGGAGTGGCCTCCAAAATTCCGATAACTATAGGTATAGGTATAGGAGGGGCGTTGTCCCGGACAAAAAAAACTATACAGTGTATGCTTAGATAATTAATTTTGGCACTAGGTATTGTATGAAAAAAATCCCTTCCCATTTTTTACCACCTGCCGATCTCGGAGGCCGCATCTGCAGAGTTGGTCTAAGGGGGCCCAATATTTCGTCTCATGGGCCCTTTAGAGCTGGTTGTGTGGGAGAGGAGAGGAGGGGCACAAGAGTTGGTCTAGGAAAGCCCCCCAAGAGTTGATCTTCCTCCCACAAATGTTAGTCTTGGTGGCTCCCAGAGTTCTTTCCCCCGAAGGTTGGTCTCAGAAGCCCCCCAAAAAGCTTTTTATTTGTGGAAATTCACCCAATTCTGTAAAAAATTGAAGACTGCATCAGGGGGTTTCAGTTGGTAAAGATTTACCTGCTTAACTCAAATTTTTCACATGGTAATGGTCAAACAATGCTGCTTGGGGACGATTTAGAATATTTACTTTGAGAAAATTAAAGGAAATATCCATCCCTCAGTTCAAACAAGGGCTCTGAGAGTTTACCACCTGAGTACCCAAATTGGAAATTTTTACTCCACCATACATTTTGGGAGGAATTTTCCACTCACTCGCCATACATTCCGAGCTGAATTTTCCACTCGACACCCTAGCGCAAAACCTATTTTGGGTCACTGCTGCTCAGAAATATGCAGTGGCAGTGCATATCCAGGCTTGGGACCGGTTCCCCTGAGACACTTCGGCGCTCAATTATTTGACAGATGTCGGTCGACTGGCAACTGACTGGTGAGAGGGTGACCTGAGCGGGGCGGCCGTCCCTGTACTTTGTGGGACGTTAAACTTTGGCTTCTTAATCAACTCTTCATTGTGGAAGTTGCTCGTTCGGGTGGTGGGATCGGGGTCTCCCTGACAAGTCCATTGATGACTTTAGTGAGACTCCGACTCATAACAGCCGAACTGGGGACAACTTGAACAAGATCTTAAAAAAGGAGGTTATTTCATAATAATGACCTTACATTACATTGCATGGGTGGAGATCGGGGGGTGGGAGGTCAAAACCCCCCTGATTTGGAAATCGAGGGAACCTGGGGGGTCAGCCCGGGTCCTACACCTTCTGTTTTGAAAAATATTTTCGGACCTATAAGTAATGATAGTTCAATTCGCGGCATTTGTGTGATCGGCTGAGTCATAATTCGACCTATCTGTCCCTTTGCAACTTCTTTGTAGAGGGGTAAGTACTACAGACCAGGGGCGGCGCTGCGGCTTTCCCGTCACGACTATGCGTCAGGAAAAGTCCGGACCCCCGAGCTGGTCTAAGGTCCCTTAACTGAGCTAAGCAGCACCCTGAGTCGGTCTTTCACAGAGGATGCGTGATTTAGTGTTGGGCCATGCTCTTACCTTAGCACGCGCAGTGGTGAGGGGTCTGGCGTCAACGTGCAATGGAGGGTCCTGAAGAGCCCCCATCCCCGCCCCCCCCACCTGAGATCTCGGAAACCAAGAGGGTTTGAAATCACCCGTAAAGAGGTGCGCGAGGGCGATGGTGATCTACGTCATGGCTGAGTTTCATTGACCTAGCTCAGTACCTTCGAGGCCAAAGGAGGTTGTAAAAGTCCCTCAGCTGAACTAAGCAGCACCCTAAGTCGGTCTTTCGCAGAGGATATGGACCGTGCTGGAAACCTATTACGAAATGCCAGGATTATGCAGAAAAGCGGTAATACACTGAAAGTGAACTAAGGTCATAGAGGGAAGGTCCCACTCAATGTCCCCTGAAAGTTCAACGTCAAGGTCATTCAAGGTTAATGACTTATGATTAACAAGACCTATTCCCAATAATGTACACTATAACTGGCACTGTAGCAGCCATTAGACAGAAATGAGGGTTTAATCTTGAAGAAGCTTTTGACCTTGACCAGTGACATTGACCTTGAAAGTGAGTAACCAAAACTATGAAGTCATAACATCGCATACGTTATGTTGGGTAATGTCATCTGTCCAGAACACGGGGGTCAATGACCTTGACATGTGACTGTGACCTTTATTTGGGGTGACTGACATATAAACCGATTATATGAAGTTATCATTTTATTGCTTATGGTTCTTTAGTAGGCGTTCTGTGCTTAGCTCCTATGTCCACCTCTAAAGCATCGTGGGAGAATTTAAATGCGAAACAATTTTAGGAAAAGGCAAAACGTAATTTAGAGCCTGGTCATCCTTAATCTAGTGGGGTCATTTTAGCCTATTTGCTAGCAATATTATTTAGCGCTATTACATCACCACTCGGTCTACATTGCAGGCGAACTGGTGCGACTACGCTATTGCGACGGTCTCCAAATATAAGCCTGAATTTGAAAGCCTATAAGTAAAAAATATTGAACCAATTTTGAAATTCGTTCACCAATCGACGCACTCCTGCGTTCTCTCAAATGTAGCCGAGTAGCGTATTCTGGTGGCGAAGGGTTCTCCAGGCACCTTGGAACATAGGTGGGGCACTTTAAGACCCCCTGAACTTCGCGTGTTAAGGTCTCCGAGCGGTGTCCGGACCCCTGAGATGATATGGGCCCCCTGAGTTGATTTGGCGCTCCTTGAGGTGATTCAGGGCCTCCAGCTTGACTGGGCCTCTGAATTGGTGTGGAGTCCCCGCGTTGGTGTTGCCTTCCCCGGGTCCCCCTCCTTTAGCAGTTTTGGGATCCCGTGAAGTTTAGCTAGTCCTCGGTCCCTGAAATAGACTAAGGCCTGCAACTGGTTCGGACTCCTGGGATGCGGTGTGGGCCCTTGAGCTGGTCTGGGCCCTTTACATGGTCGGGTCCCGTGCAGTGATCTTAAAAACCCTGGGCTAAACTGGAACCCTAAGAGTTGGGATATGAGCCCCTGAGCTCATCGTGGGCCCCTTATCTGGTCCGTGGCCCCTGAACTTTTATGGGGCCTGCCAGGTGGTCTTCGGAACCCTGAGGTGGTCTGCACCCCTGAGTTGAGTTTCTGCCTCCTGAGATCAAAGTTTCACAAGGGGCCTTGAGCTGTTCTGGGGCCCGCTTATCTTGAGACACATGGGGTTGTATGGACCCGTGAGTCGATACTGGGACCCCTGAGCTCTTTGGGGTCTTTTATCTTGTCTTACCCTCCTGAATTTATATGGGGTCTCCCTCAGATGTTTTTGGGACCCCTGAGATGTTCTGGAACCCATGAGATGTTCTGCAACCCCTGAGTTGGTTTTATGCGTACTGAGATGGAACTTCACTAGGGGCCCCGGAGCTTTTCTGGGGGCCCTTGAGAGACTCTTGCAGAGGAGGTTCTAGACTTGAGCTTGAGGCCTTCGGTATCGTCCCCTGAGTTTATTTTTTTAACCCCCTGAGAGGCTTTAGGGTCGCTGACCAGGCCCGGGCCCCCTGAGTTGTTGGTGGGTACTATGACGTGATATTGAGTTCCCTCAGCTGATCTGGGGCTCCTTTAGATAACCAGGCCCCCGCACTGATCTTGAAACCCATGCGTTGGCACTGGAGCGCCCTGCACTTGTCGGGATGTGCTAACTGGTATCAGCTGGTCTTGGGCCCCTGAGTTGATTGTGAGCCGCCGGAGAGGGAGTTTTGAAGGTAGCCCCTGGACTGTTCTGGGGCCGTGAGAGGATATTGCACATAGGCTTACGGGCTCAGCCTTTCGCAAAAGGCCTCTGGGCTGTTCTGGGTCCTTGGGAGGGTATTGTTCAGGAGCTTACTGGAGTGATATTGGGGCTCAAGCTGGTTTTGGGCCCCTGAGCTAAAAAGGGCCCCTGAGGTAGAATGTCAAAGGAAGTCCTGAGCTAGCCTAGGGCCCCAGAGGAATTATATGAGGTTCCTGACTTGGTCTTGGGACCCCTAGCTGGATTGGTGTCCATTGCAGTGGCATTGGGCCTGTTTGACTAGTATGGATACAATTAGTTTGTTTGAGCACATCGTGCTGATCTGGGGCCCCCTGAGCTTTTTAGAGCCCTTATCTCGTCTGGCACTCTGGGTTGGTGCTGGACCCATTAAGCTGGCCTGGGGCCCACTGAAAATAGATTTTGCTGAAGGTTTCTGACTTGATCTCTGGACCCCTGAGCCAGTGAAAGGCCCCTGAGAGACCAAATTGGGTGTCTGTACCCACAGTCATGTATTGGAGAGAAATTGTGGTTGTAATTGGTGTTTGCAGGAGGCCCGCTCTTTGTTATTCGCTATGGTTTCAGTACTCGGGACAACGTGATGGGACCCTGCATGAAAAGTGGTGGGCGGAGGGGGAAAAATATCCTCTGTCCTCTCCCACTCTCAAAAATGGGGACGCATCTCCCTGCCCCCCCCCAGAGCGGCGGGACCCATGATTCTATAGACGAAAAGGTATCAGGACAGTGGTTTGAATGAAAGTTATTGAATTTTTCATACATTCAAGGAACGAATTTTCGTGGCATGGTTTCTTTTTATAAAAGTTTCTTTGGTGTATGGTACAGTTTTTGTCATGGAATTTCAGAAGGCAAAACCGTCGAGTGAGAGAGAAAGGGGGAGAAGGAGCTTAGAAAATGAGCCAATCTTACGGAAACAGCGTACTAGACCTAGCTATCACCATACTGTAGCATGCCTCCGATTTTGTGATTTATTTATATCATCAAAATATTTCTATTTTATTAATTGTTTAGGGGTATAATGATGCGCCAACTGCTGGGGTCATAAGACTTCTCAGAACGGGAATACGCTAGAATTGAGCATTGAAATGTATTTTTATCTCACACGCTAATGTTGTCTGCTGCTAACACGTTTTCATTGAGGACTAGATTAAAAAGCGCACGGTTCGTTATAATCGCTATCCTTTCAAAGACCGAGTCAACCGCAGGGGTTTAGACCCGTATCTAATTTTGAGTTTCCGGAAAAAAATCAGATTAAATGCTCGAAGTGTGTTGAAATGTGCATGCCGGTTTTACCTCCCGAGGAAGTCCTGATGCGGCTCGTGGAAAAATTCTACCATCATACGGTTTCATACGGTATTTATAGGCATTGCTCAAATTTTAGTGTCTTCTTTTCCTTACGAAAAACATCCACTCCTGCGGCCCCGACCGGACCGGGACCTCCCCCTGGTTTGAAAAGAGATCTCCACCCCTGCTACATTGATAAGATTGACATTAGGATGGTTCAAAACAAATTGCACTAATCTTCAACTTGTGCGTACCCAAATATGATGGTTGGGTATTGTGTATGAAGAATGATTAGGATATGTTTCAAGTTTGCACTATAATCAATTCTCTAACCTGTCACAGTGTAACGTGTCTCAAAAATGCCTTAAAGGGAATGTGACACCTTTATAACGAGCTTTTAATTGAGATAGCCAAGTTGTAAAGGGTGCTGGAAAACCCAGTACTCAATGTATAATATATCTTGAAACTCAAAATTTCCTTGGAGAAAAGCTAAAAACATACCTGAAATGTACCCCACATGTACCCCAGCCAGGCGGCCACATTTGTCAGCTGTTGGTGTGACGACAGCGCTGACGTCACGGTGAGTAATCAGCCAATTGAAGCCAATTGAAGACCTAATGTGAAGCCTATTGAATATGGTAGTAGTTGCCAGATCATGTCATCCACAGGCAGAGGTTTGTTTTTCACCCGAGGACCATTTAAAAAATCAAAATATTGAGCTCATCGTACATTTTTCAGAGAAATCATGGACGTTTTCATGATTTTCGGCTAAGACTACCCCTAATTACACTAAATTCCTGGATCCAACTAAGGTGCCACATTCCCTTTAAGCAGATGCCACAATGGTTACCACAAATGGAGCATAGCGTGCTGAAGAGGTGGTGATGTGGTGGTTATCATGATTTTGGAACTGTCTGGAGAAGATACTGGACTAAATCGTGGAATAAATGTAGGAAGAGCACAAACATCTTGGAAGAGCCAATACCTTTTACGTGACATGTGCTTCGATTATTGGCAGACATAGCTTCAGAACCAAATTTATTCAGGTTTTAAGTTTCCCTTCAGAAGCAGAATACCACTTTTATTTCTTTATTATTTATCTTAAATGACAGTCAAGGGTGATCACAGGCGTTCCTCGAACAGTTAAGTAACGTTAAATTTTGATATTAATACGATAAAATTATTAATGGGGGAATATATATATATATATATATATATATATATATATATATATAATATTATATATTTATATGTTTTTGGGGAAATCAGGATTTGGAGACGTTTCAGGATACCAGATCCAGATTGCAGCACTGGGCCACCGTTATCGGTGGCGGGTCCAGCATAGCGTTCCGCTCTCCACACGCTGATCTAAGCATCGGCCTTATCGGACCTCAGACTCCGATACTGAGTCCGCCACTGCCATGAGTGGACATTTTCTTTACATGCGCCTTGCCTGCAGTTCGATGCCTTTAAATTATTAGTTTGTGAATACTTTACACCTACGGACTGGATATAGTGTACCATTTAGAAATGTCATAGACAAAAAAACATGGAAATAAAATGATTTGCAATCCCTTTACAACAGTTTTATAATAACCTGTATATTTGTAGACCTGTGTCTACTGTTGCCGGACGAAGTGAGCTACCACTATTGTTATCGGTGACGTCACTGTGCCGCAGCCTGTGTCGTCATCGCGAGCCTCTGCCGGATAGACAGCAGATGCCGCTCAGTCTTCCGGTTGGAAACTGATTTACTGAAAGAAAGGTTTATTTGATATCTAGGCTTATGTGGTGCACTTAGATTGTCAAATGTTAGGACAGTTAATTAGTCCCCGCACTTATTTTCACCGTGAGCATTTATTACTGCCTACATAACTTGCCCTTCCGGTTCTGCCCCGACTGCCGCCTGGCAGCCAGGTCATGCGTTGACCCAAGGTCATTTCCGCTACAGTATCGAGCGACAGCGCACGTGTGTGTGCAAGTGACACCTCTCCTCTGAACGTAAGTGTACTCGGAAATGCTGTTGCGACTATTTGATATTTGATATGGAATTGTAACCGTGTTTGTGGAAAACCTGATTGATTCTAACGGTGTTAAATTTTGATGTGATTTATATTGGCTTGTGAATTATTATTTACTCGTGGTTTGCTGGGTTCTTGTCAAACGAGTGTTTGAAGACTTGCAATTTTTCCCAGGGCAGAATTATGGAGCTTTGAAGTTATGAGATGTCATGGAATAGACCCAGAGCCGGCATCACTACTTTTGGACAACGGAGACAGTGGGAGCAGACTGAGCATGCGGTTCATACGGACGGGGCCACGAGGAGACCCCGGCTGCGTATGCCGTTTTTATCTATTGCTGCCAATCTGAGGCTTCTGCTACTTTTGCAACGTTTAAATGGCAAATAGCGGCATTTACCAGTTAATATCACTGAGTGGACGACCTTAGTTTTTACCGGTCTTTTACCAACCCTGTTCCAAACATTAATGTAGGTGGCTAGCAGATGTGTTCCTACATATTTTAAGGGACTTCTTCTTTTCTCATCCATTCAAAAACTGTAACATGAACTCCCAAGAATGGAATCACATAGACGGGGCGCACAACCTGTGCCACCAGTCACCGATAATACTAATAAAGCATGTTTAGCACTGCGCATCTGCACCTACGTCACAAAGCGTTGGAAATAACAGGTGCAAATGCCCGTGCGCTCAGCACTCACTATACCGAAAAAACATTTGGTTTCATTTTTCGTTTTTCTCAGAACTCACCTTTTACGGAGCAAGTTAACTTCACAAGTGTCCTTCTGTTTGAACGCACTGCTCTCATACCCTTCTCTCCACGAGCCTAACGGCGCCGCCAGCTGTTCGGTGGCAACTGGAGTCGGCTCAAGGC
This sequence comes from Lepas anatifera, assembly GCA_034440635.1. NCBI lineage: Eukaryota > Metazoa > Arthropoda > Thecostraca > Lepadidae > Lepas > Lepas anatifera. Next base: position 429,141 of record JAOTON010002243.1, read on the forward strand.
CGGTGGGGACGGCTCTCCACCTCCTGTTCCTCTGTATGTGGTGAGCTCCATTGACGGTGGGACGGTGGAACCAAGATTACTTTACTTATAAGGTTGATATACGAGGAAAACTTTCTCGCCAACGTGACGTCACACAATTTGGCAGCAATGTGGTAGCAGAAGCTGATGCATAAGCGGCGCGTTTAGTCCAACAATCGAAAACAACAAACAAAACTGAACTGACAGGGGTTTGGACACTCGCGGCTGGGGAGGGATTTATTATTGTTATCATGTATTATTGTTCATGCCGGGACGAGCTAGGACGGGGGCAGTCTGCAAAGTAAGGGCTTTCTGCCGAAGTTTCCTCTGACGTGAATTGCTCATTTAGACCGATGAAAGTTGCGTGATTTTTTCCAAACCAAATGATCCCTGATGCTGCGAGAACATTTAAAATGAAGATTTAAAACGAAAAGATAAATATGTCTACGGCGACGACATGTTATTATTTTTATATTGCCGTCGAGCGCATTATTATTTTTCAACACCAGTTGTATCTTACAACTCGGGCTGCTTTGCTTCTTTCTGTTACCTTGGCTTTGCCGCATTGTTGTTGTGGTTAGGTGATATGGTACCAATATGGTGTCAAGGTATTAAAAAGTGTCCTTTGCCCTGGGAGAGAGCCCTTTAATCATATTTCCAACGGGCTCCCGGTACCCCTATTTCCAGCAAGGGGCAGGTTCTGCCCCCCCTATGATCTCGAAATTTACCCGGCCGATTTTACAAAATCAAACTGCAATTGATTCTCTCGCTCTTAACTCCATTTTGAAAAAAAAGAAAATTTAAAAATGTTGAAAATTGTGTAGACGGAGTTTAAAATATACAAAATTTCTGGCTTTTTAGATTATCCGTAACTCTTGCCCTTAGGCTTGATTTTACGAAACTAGTATGGATTGACAGGGAAGTGCTTGGAAATGGTCTCATTTAGGCGAAATTCACAATTCAAGGGCGGTTCTAGGGCCAGAAATTTGGGGGAATTATACGAATTGTTCAAGTTTTTTTCCAGAAATGCACACGCCAGGTACAGTGTGATATCTCTGATGTCAAGCAAAGGGCCCAAATTACAAAAATATGTCAGAGGCGGATTCAGGGAGGTAAAATAGTGGGGTAAGGCATAAATTACCCCACCGGTCAGGTATGGCTACTTTTCAAATTACCCCGCCTTTATCCACCCCTGCCCGGCCCGGGGAACAGCCCTGGATCCGCCTATGGTTGAATTGTGTCAATTAGGTGTTGGAACTAAACGCATTACCCCTACCGAACATTCTGTACGCAATCAATTTACTTTGGAAGAGTTCGGATGGATAACATCGTAAGCCCTCAATTGTGAGCTTCTGGAACCGCCTATGGCCAAAAGTATATCCAAACACACATCAACTGTCATCCTAAATCTCAGTAATAGCATTCAAACATTACAACTTCCACGAATTCGCAACAAACAGCTTTATTGTAGGACAAACGCAACGCAGGCGACAATGCTCGGCTTCTGGATAAAACCCCCCAAATTAGCGAGCCATAGCTCTGCCTCTGGCGCATATGTATATTGTAAATGTTCAGGCAACACGCACTATTTACTATCTCAAACTGTTTTGGAGATACTATGGAAAAACCTGAGGGGTGGGCAGAATCTGCCCCTGTTGGAAATAGGGTTGAGCGGCTTTGCAGAGCTAACTTAGAATGTCCTTATTTGTAAGAAAAACGGACAATATCGCCTTCAAATGGTCAATTTCGAAGAAAAGTTGATGTAGAATTGTTGAGAAAGAATAACGTATTCCCTTCGACCCATACTGTACTTGTGAGAGCCAGCTGAAATCGATGAATTTTAACATGGGACCTATTGGGTGAAGGAAAGTTTTGACGCCAGCGTGACGTCACGGTAAAGGCGGCTCCTGATTCGTGGTTGGGGGCTGGATGGAACGGGGGAAGGAGGGCAGTGGGCCACTGTGCACATTTTTAACTGGGGCATTATGAGCATTTTTACCACTAATCACGGCACCCTTTCCCTCACAAATCCAGACCCTCCACCACTACTAGTGAGTTCTAAGACGAATGACAGTCTGATCCATGCTTTTTTACAATATGCTCCACCAAGAACCGTTATTCATACAAGGTAGCGAGGACCTGGACTGGTTGCACCACGGGTTGAAGGCATCAGTGGCTGTAACTAGAGAACCGTGCATCAAATAACGACGCAATACGGTCAGAAGAGGCGCCTTTGTGTCAAACCTGTCTGAAGAAGAAGCCATCCGGTGTTGAACTCTGGGTCCGGAGCAGGACTTAGATTTAATATTTGGGAAGGCACAAGCGAAAATTCATTACCACGTTCGAAATCGTTCATGCCAGAAGTGCGAAGTCATTCTTGGCGTGATTGAATCCTGATAGAGCGTTTTTTACCGGCTTTCTTTGGAATGCAGGGCTTATCTCTTGCCGCAGAGCTGAGAACTTTTACCTTTTGTACTACTTTCCAGACTTGTTGATGAATCAAACTTTTTTTAGTCGACTCAACTCTAACTCACGGCTTAAAGGCTGACTCTGATTCTGACTTGACTCGCTGTGTTGAAAATGGTGAGCCGACTCGACTCAACTCAAATCCAGAAGTGAGTCGACTCAACTCTGACTCAAATAAATAATGAGTCAGAGTCGACTCCGGCTCAGAATGGTGGACAAGTATGTACATAAAAAATGCACATTTCCTTTCATAGTACACACATTCCAGTACATTTAATCATGGGATTAACTATTTAATAACCACATTTCTTTCCATAAAATGTCAATTGCAATGCATTACTTCATGACATAAATTATGTCTGCATACGAATGAAGGTGCTATGCGAATGAAGGTGCTAAATGCGAACATGTGAGTGAGATGAAGGGCCTGAAGGCTTTTCATTTTGAAGGTATGTCCTTAATGACTAGTCATAATTGAGGCAATAAGCGAGGTTACAAACACAAAGAACAGGACTCAATGTTTGAAAATTTGACATTTTGAGTGGCAATTCCTGCCCCAGTGCATTCTGAACAATCCTGTGACAAATTAAGCTTCGAAATAAATACTACGCCGAGTCGACCCGACGCAACACACCTACCCGACGACCCTCCTGTGCCGCACCATCTCAATCAAAAACAAAACAAACAATGAACGATCGCGTCATCCTCCCGGAAAGGCTGTAGTCAATACTGCGACATAAAAAATCCCGTTGCCACAACTTTTGATATTCGGTTGGCCCATTATGTGACATGGATATTAAACCAATAGATCACACCTACTTTCACTGGTGCTAGACGAAACATGTTTGGAGGTGAACTGACTCCATCTGGCCTGGTGTCCGGACCTGAGCTGACCCAACCGTACATTTTTGGGACTAGTTGCAGAACCGATCAGGGATAGGGTGTGCCAAGCATGATTGCGCTTCATGTTGCAGTATTTTGGTGTCGCCGGAAAATAAACGAAAAAGAGGTGGGTGCTCAAACAGCCTCCACCACTGGGGCAAAGGTTTAGGAGGATCTGAGTGGCGAAGTTGGCTAGCGTGCGCATTCGGCTCGATTGCGTGACTCTGCAGTGAAACAAGGATTCGCAGGGCCAGAAAGACCAGAAACAGGATTTGGCGCCCTGCCTTAGGCTAAGCCTAGCTTACTGCTCTCCCACCTCGGCTCTACATAATCTCCAAGTTTGAGCGCTGTAAAACACCAAGCAAAAAAAACTGTTTAAGGCTGACTAAGCATACAAAAAGTAAAGATAGCTTTCATTTTCTGGAGCTCTCCCATGCGAAATGCGTAGTGACACCCGTACCTAGTAACACATCAGTTGAAAAACAGCAAATATGTACTTTATTGGAGCGCTTTTCTTGAACAACAACATTTACCACCAGAAGCATCCTCACCCGATATACCCCCTGGGTGGCAGTTCAAAAGCTTCCCACAAGGACAAAGGATAATTTGGTCAGGTTTTCTCGGTTCCAAGCTACGAGAAATCCCCAGCTGAGGCTGATTAGTCAGCTTGGACCTCCTCACCTCCCGGGTAGAGCAGATAGCTGAGGTTGACGTTGGCCATGCCGAACTGGACGCTGACGAGGTCGTCGACAGTCTTGCGTCTGGCCTTAGCACCCGCCTGCGGCTGTCTGGAGCGCTTCATCAGCAGCTCGACCGGCAGAATTTTGTACCTGGCACGTCGTGAGATGAAATCAGTCCACCCTTTTCGTGCTGCAAGTTTTGGAGGTCATAAACTAATATCCACTCTCTTGGATGCGTGTCTATAAATCTTAGGTTTTCTTATAGCTCCCAAATTACTTAGATCTCTAGGCTCCCTATCTTTAGCCTTTATCTTGCAAAGTTGGAGGATTCGTGACTGCCAGTGTCCTGAAATTACTTTTCTGCAGAATGTAGGATGTCAAAATTCAGGGAAATAGGTCAAAATTAAAAAAGGAAAAAAAACAAATGTAGGATTAGAACATGCTCCAAAACAATTACACGTACTAAAACATAATATGCACATGAAATACAAACAAATAATGCATAACAGATATCAAAATTACCTGTATTAACCCGCGCCCCACCGGGGGTCCGGCACCACCTTCGCCCCACCGGGGGCCATCGATGGCCCCCTCTACCTCCGAAAATATGGGCGTTAGCGCAAATCTGCAAAGTGCAATAGAAAGCTCGCGTAAATTCAGTTAGAAATTACTTGGCACGTTTTAGTGCTCAGGTCAATGGTTGAACCTCCAGAGGTCAAATTAGGTCAAAATCGGCTATTTTCACTCAAATATGCAATGCTTAAGCAAACTGGGCATAACTCTTATGCTATTAGAGCTATCGAGATGTGGTAAAGTCCATTGGATATGAAAAGGCCAGACCTTTATACGCTATGTGGAACGTAATGACCTCCCGCCAGTGGTTTTACATCCAGAGGTCACCTCGTGACCTAAAATGACCTGAGGTCACGAAAGGTCAGAAGGTGACCTTGCCGTATATCAAACGAAAGCTAGTGACAAGACAAACACGATGGTGTTTGATTCAGCGCCCTAGCTTATATAGGTCAAAAGTTATTGTCAAAATACTGTTTTTGACCCCTGGTGACCTTGTATGACCTTGGAGAGGTCAAAGGGCAAATATGGCCCCTGGAATCCGTGAAAGAGTGTCAAAGAACGCTTTTCTGATCAAACCGAGCATTTTCAATCGTTGTTGTGACTTTTAGATCATAAGACAGCTTTTCCCCATGCTTTTTCAATAGGAGAGGTCACCTCGTGACCTGACCCCAGGTCACGAAATCTAAAAATCCCGGATACACACCTTCTAGACCCTGGAGGGGTCATGAAGTGTAGAGAGTTTCAAGTTGATCGACTTCGAAATGTAACTCTTACAGAGCTCTAAATTTGAAAAGAGGTGACCTTGGTTGACCTCGTTTGGTGACCTGACCTTGGGTGACCTGGGGTAAAAAATTTCAGGGATGGTGGGAAAATGATGCCGTGAGAGGTAGAGCCCTCAACCGTGGTGCTGCGCCTCGTCGTTTTTCTGCTATCCTGGAAAAAACCTTAGGGGGCATCGATGGCCCCCGGTGGGGCGAGGGTTAACAGAAGTTAAACCAACTTGAGAAACACACAAATCCAACCCCTGCCAAGTTCTGCATTTTTTGCAAAATGAAAGCATCCAACATATTAGACAATACATTAATAAGCTGCAAACCTACAGTTTGAAGATAAAAGAAAAGTAAAGTCTGGAATACCTACCAAAACAATGCCTTGGGTGACGCAGGTCTTGCTTTAGAACCTTTAACAAGCTGAAGTGTCTAAAAGGCAGGGAAATTTCCAAAGCTTGTTTATTTGAACAAAGTATTTCCAAACTAATTTATGAGATTATACCCACATCAGCAGGATTCACTCCGTCTGTTTTTACTTGAGTTCATGGAGAAATTGCAGCATGCACTCACCTGATGCACTCACCTACCTACTCTTACCTCACTTACCAACTCTCAAGCGTACGTACGTATGCGCTTCGACACCCTGGTTTATAACAACTTGCGATCTTCGAAATCCAGCATGTAATCCAAAACCGTACACAAACACTAATCTCAACTGCGCCAAATACCTTTTCACCATGGTGAGAAAGGCATCTCGTGTCAAATTCAGGCAAGCCTGTCGACAGAGGCTGCTAAGTACGGTTTTGCTAATGCGAGTAAACTGACCAGGAGGCCCCTGAGCGTGAAAAGGTCGTTGAAATTCTCCACCTTTAAATCACGCAGAGATTCGCGTTTTGTAAAGAAAAAAACTAACTTTGCCCTAATCTTTCGTTATTTTTCTAAAAGGAATCCTGAAATTCTTCTAAATATTCTGGTTTCCTTCGGAGATATTTGGAGAAATACATAGAGGTGCAATTTTCATGACCTGTTAAGAAATCCTCTTTAGATATGATTCCTTTAAGAACTGTTGGACAAATATCCCAAATTTGGATCGTTTTATCAAACTCGGACAGCATTATTTTTTCATTTTATACATGTTAAACCACAAAAAGACCTTGAAACTACAGTATTTCTATTTAAAGTAAAAAATGTCGAAATTATTTAGAAATGCTTGCATTGTTCCACACAAAATTCGAGTGACATGACCCAAAATATCGCTAAACAATATTTTTTCCGAAAAGAACAGATCCTGATTCCATATTCCGGTTACTTTCAAAAGTTCCGGTTACTTCAAAAGTTTTGAAGTTCCTGTGCAAAAGCAAAGGATCTTCAAAAATAAACGTTATAATTCACCCTGACCCGCGCAATTTCTACGAATATCGAAATTCAGTGGTTAGCAGCTGACGTCATAAAGCATGTATTACGTCACTAGCATTACATTTAAGGGCCTACAGTCCTGATAGGCACGCCATGGCCATGGCCATGGCACGTCGAGTTTCTTGCAAACTGAATGACGGCAACGTTCGGGGCGCACTGCGCGTCCTCACATCTGACGACACATTCACGTCGCCAACTAACGAAGTGGTAGCCAGCATGAAGGAAAAGCACCCAGATGCGCCTCCCGATCTGCGCGAATTATCACCTCCCGGAGAAAACAGCTCATACATCTCGGCAACTCGGCAAGAGGTGCGTCGCTTCATCCAATCATTCCCACCTGCTTCAAGCACTGGTTTGGACGGCATCAGACCGGCCCATTTGCGCGAACTCCTGTTTGACAAGACAGCTGAGGCGGGACAACGCCTTCTCACCGCACTGACGGCGCTGATAAACCTATCACTGAACGGACGGCTACCAAGCTTTGTAGTACGGAGCTTTTTTTGGTGCACGCCTCATCGCGTTGCGCAAGAAGGATGGTGGACTCCGACCCATTGCTGTCGGCAGCGTATATCGACGCATTGCTGCGAAAGTCGCAGCGACCAGTGCTTCCGTGGGGCTTGGTACCGAGCTGCGGCCGGTGCAACTGGGCGTCGCCACCCGGAACGGCTGTGAGGCGCTGTCCACACGGTGAGACAGTACGTAGATACATCGGACGGCTCCGAAGAAAAACGCATGCTGGTCAAATTGGATGTGGCCAATGCATTCAACTCGGTCAGAAGGGACTCCATGCTGGAAGTGATCCGGGAACGAGCGCCCAAGATCTACCCCTTCGTTTGGCAAGAGTACAGTGAGGCTGCTCCACTGTTCATGGGGGACAACATGATCCTGTCGCAGACAGGGATTCAACAGGGGGATCCCCTGAGCTCCTTGATGTTCTCCCTCGTCATCGACAAAGCTACTCGCAGTGCAGATACAGAAATAAACGTCTGGTACCTGGATGATGGTACCCTGGCAGGCCCCTACTCGCAAGTAGTCAACAGTGTGCGACGAGTGAAGAAGGAACTTGAAAAGCTGAACCTAACCATTAACTCCTCCAAATGCGAAGTAGAGTCTCTAGGAACGGATGCGCACGCATGGAGGGATGTGGCTACAAAGTCACTTCGTACAGTGTTACCGGACATTCATGAGATCTCCGCAGAGGAACTCGAGCTGCTCGGCGCACCTATGCGGACATCTCAGCTAAAAAAACCACCTCACTCGTGGCTGTCAACTGGTGGAAAACCTGATCACACGTCTCGAGTCACTTGGTAAAGCTCACCAAGCATTCTTCCCTCTGAAGAATTACGTGAAGAATTACCTCGTCTCTTATATCTACTACGCAGTGCTCCTGCTCACAACCACCCGGCTTTTTCGCTGAAATCGATGAAGCAGTTCGACGAGGAACAGAGAGAATTACAAATGTACAGCTGGAAGGTGACGCGTGGCGACAGGCAATGCTGCCAGTAAGTCTTGGTGGGCTCGGTATCAGGATGACCGTCGACCTGGCTCTTCCTGCCTACATGGCATCTCGCGCAGCATCTGCACCTGTGGCTGAGTTCATTCATCGTCCCGCTGCAGCGTGTATCATCGAGATTGCACGGAATCTATGCACGGAATGGCAGCAGCTCACAGGCCTAACACCACCACTAGAAGTTCGCCGGGACATTCAGCGAGAGTGGGACCGAGCAGGAGCCATGACCATCGCAGACAAGTTGCTCCAATACAGCACATCCGATGCACACAGGGCTCGACTCCGAGCGGCCGCGCATCCACACTCGGGGGCATGGCTGAACGCCTTTCCAGTGGCCAGTGTTGGCACTCCCATCCAGCCGGACACACTTCGGACGGCCGTCGCCCTCGGAGTTGGTGCTCCAGTCTGTGCGCCTCACCGCTGCGGCTGTGGTGCACGCATAGAAGAAAGCGGACACCATGCCCTGTCATGCATGCGCAGCGCCGGACGTCATCCGAGACATGCAGCCATCAACGACATCATCAAGCGATCGCTGACGAGTGCAGGGACTCCATCTGTGCTCGAACCGTCAGGGCTCGACCGTGGTGATGGCAGAAGACCAGGCGGGCTGACCACTTTCCCTTTCTCGGAGGGGAAATGTTTCATATGGGACGCAACGTGTGTTGATACCTCTTAGTCAGCACTTCAGCTCCTGAGGCTGGGGTTGCCGCAGCCGCTACCGAGAGCCGCAAAATTCGACGGTACGCGAGCATTAGCCACTGATATCACTTCGTGCCCATTGCCGTTGAAACGGGTGGTACGATCGGTAAGGCAGGAGCAGCCTTCCTTCGAGAGCTGGGGCGCCGTCTGGTTCGTGAAACGGGCGACAAGCGCGAGTCGGGATGACTGATGCAGCGAATCTCCGTAGCTGTCATACGAGGCGACTCCACCTCCATAACCCTAGCTGGAAAGGAAGGCGCAGATCCGCCTTCCAAACTAAAAACCTCACAGCACCTTTAGCCCCTGCAAACCGCCTGGCTAGATACCGCGCCATGTTCAGGGACATGGTCGGTAGGTCCCCAGGAAGGAGAGTGAGCCGGCATCAGAGCTGGTTTTCGAGTGCTCACGGGACCCCATGTCAGAACCAGAGCTGGCAAGGTACCTCAGGCCGTGACTCTCCCAGTGAAGAAACTCTGGAAACCTATGGGGAGCAAATATATGGTAAATGAGGAGGAGGGGAGAATTACGCTTTTTAAAGTGTAAATTTTACAATATTATTTAGTGTGTCTTGATACTGCAATATATTTTAAGGGCCTTGGGCCTTGGTCAGTAATATCCTTCAAATTGACGATTGCTTGGGTTTCGAGCAATGCGAATGTCATGTCTCATACCAGCTTTAGCCTTAGGCTGGTTTGGCTATCAGTTTTGTCTAGCAAAAGTACGAGCAATATTTCGGGCTTTTTTATTTGTTCCTGAATTTCATTTGTCCAATGGTACCGCGAATCAGCGCTGCCGCTAGTCTCCGCGTTTATTTTGAGCCCAGTTACACGTTTAAGACGAAAACGTACATACCAAGCGTGTGAGGCGTAGGGGCTTTTATTGTTTTTGAAAGAGGAGAGGGAGAGAGAGAAAGAAGTGTGGGTCATGAAGTGGGGCATATTATTACTACTCTTACTTTAGAAGTACGTGAAGAGACGTGAGGGGTCAATGGACGATTCTATATTTGTGATATGGTTCAATCAGCATATTGTATCCGCGGTCTAGACGTGCTGTCTGTCAGGCATTATTGTTCACACTCTGTGAGATCTCTCAGTGTGCTTGTGAAGAAACAATTGTTAGGAATGGTCTCTTTTACAGGGTTTTGCCCTTTTGAGTATTTATGGTAAAATGTTTGTGCTAGAATACTTCAGTATTCGAACTCTTCAAATATGTATGCTGTTTTATTTTCACTTGGAATCAACCCTGACAGGACTATTTAAAGAACACTGCATACCATATCATCATATGAAGGTAACAGGCTTACAAAGCTAATGTTGCAGCATCTTTATCGAGTGGTATGTTGGCGTCAGTTGCTTTTCTGGCCCTGCTTCCATTCCTCAACTTCTGAAACAAGAAAACTGATAATGCTGTGTATTTATTTATTTAGATCCATACATGTATGTGCGACGAAGGCAGCAAGCAACACAAAATCATGCCTGTGCATGTTAAAACCAGGTTGTAAACCAGTAGGAGTTGCAAACGAGGGCACATTAAAAGACTGTCATTGAGGCTACCACCTCACCAGCCGGGCCTTCCGATGATGTTGTTTAGGATGTCAAAAATCCAGATTTAGGATGTCAAAATTGATCAAGTCTGGGTAAGGGTTTCCACGCAAAACTCCCAAATTCAGCACACTGGTGACTGCTGCCTTTGATTCCCTTGACTTCTATGGTCTTGAAGTTGCACTGAAGGCGTGGATTTTAGGCTTGTCCATTCTTCCAGTTCATTTTTGACGTGTTATAAATAGCAGCTGGGATATAAACTCATTCCCCATTTTAGACTTTCGGAATGCTCTCTTCTGGTAGATTTTATAAAAAAATCAAAGTTGTTTACCACACTTACTGCCTGGGATAACTTAGCCATGGGAGAACAAAGGATAGACGCTTAAGGTATATTAAAAAATGAAAAGTTACTCATGATACAGATGAGATACGAAAATTTACGTCTATGAATTGTTGAAATTGTTCCCCCTGGATCCACCCTTCGATTTCGAATCCGGAAAAACTGCGTGTCAGCATACCATCTGCAGAATATATACCAAGTTTTGTATAAATCGGTTAGTAAATTGAGACGAGGTTGGCATATGAAAAAATCTAAAATATGGATCTGATCTTTTGACCCTCAGTGGCCCTGTTATCAAATTTCTGGAGTTGTATTGCATAATATTGAATTAATGTTACGGTAAAACAAATGGCTTTTATCTTATTGATGCGATGCGATGGGATGATCTAGTAGGACAATACCATTACAACGGCTCCTCTTCCTGTAGGTTGGTAATCTGGAACTTTTTTGACAGTGAAGGAAACTACACATTCACTTACTGGTTTGCTCTTTCTGTCTGTCGCTTGTTTTTGAGCTGCCACATCCTATATATTACTTCTTTGTTTTGTTCCATGTCGAGTATATCATTGATGAATAATAAGTCCCCAGTAACCCTCTCTTTGTCCCGTCTATATGGTTGCTGTAACTTGAAAGGTTCCTTTCGTGCTGTCACCAGTTCTTCACAAAAAACAAAAGAGTGATTAAATTTTATATTCCTTTCTTGCAGATGTCAGGCAGTGCCGTCTTCGGGGTGCCCTTTGCGTTAATGCAGTGGTAGGGCGTTCGCTCTGGCCTGGAAAAGTGTTACTGAGGAATGTGTGTTATAATAGATAGGATCATTTTGCACATACTTTCTTTTCGTGCAATAAATCTGCAAGCTCGTTTTACTGTTAAGCTCTTTTTATCCATTCATGTTGGTCCCATTCACGCAGTTTCCTTTTGATGATCTCCTTTTTTGAGGTTTTGATCGAAGTGATTTATAGCCCTGTCAGGCTCAGATATTTTGAGGCCGTTTTTGCCCAAGTGGGTCTTGTTTTCATTTCTTAACATATTATTTTCTCCCTGCAGAGCCTCCCTAACGCACTGAATGTGACCTTCCATTGAACCTACTGAACGTACTGATTCTGAACCTGGCATCACCCTACAGAGCGCAAACCAGCGTATATTTGGGAGCTCCGAGTAATTGTCTGTATACCCCATTTTCTATTGTCTGCAGCTTTTTTTACCTCGCTGCCAGTCGATGAAATTATTCTGGTCCCGTACAAGAATGAGGACATAGCCAGGGGCGCAGCCAGGGGGGCACAGGGGCACGTGCCCCCCACCCATCGGTGCCGGGGTGCCCTTTTGATTGCCAGGTGGTGTACCCTCTTTTGGCCGTGCCGCTCGAAAATTAGTGCCCTCCGCCGTTGAGCCTAGATGGAACTAGACTGCATTTAGCGGTTTAAACTATTATTTGAAATTAAGTGCCTTTTTGGTGTTAGGGCATTCTGTGCCTTTCAAGCACCCGGGAAGTATGGCACATAATCCGTTTCAGATAATGCCTATCGTCGCCAATAATCGTACAGGCGGAGCTAATCTGGTGCCCATTGAGCTCATCTGGGCCCCTGAGCGCTGTTCTTGGCCCCTGGAGCTGACCATTTGCCTCTGAGCTGATCTGATGCCCTCGTAGTCAATTTGGTGCCCCCTGAGAAAATGATAAAATAATGGTGCCTTCTGAACCTATATAATGTCTCTAAGTTAGTATGATGCCTCCGAGCTTGCCTGGTGCCCTATTAGCTGTTTTAGTGCCCTGAGCTGATCCGGCCCCTGAACTTATTTATGCCTCCCGAAGTTTATCTACTGTCAGGGGGCAGGGGCCGCCCCATCGGTGTCGGGTGCCTTTGATTGCCAGGTGGTGTATCCCCTTTGGGCCGTGCCGTCGAAATTTAGTGCCCTACGCCGTTGAACCCAGATGAAACTAGACTGTTAGCGATTTCAACTACGGTTGAATCGCTATTAGTGCCTTTTGGTCGTAAAGCATTCTGTCGCCTTTCCAAGCACCCGGGAAGAGTATAGGCACATAATCCGTTTCTAGATAATGCCTCATCGTCGCCAATAATTGTACGGGTGGAGCTCATCTGGGCCCCTGGAGCTGATCATGTGCCTCTGAGCTGATCTGGTGCGCTCGTAGTCAAACTGATGCCCCCGAGACAATAATTGTGCCTTCTGAACCTATATAATGCTCTCTGAGTTGTTTGATGCCTGAGCTTGCCTGGTGTTCTTTTAGTGTTTTAGTGCCCCTCGAGCTTATCCGGCCCCTGAGCTTATTTAATGCCTCCCGGAGTTGATCTACTGTCGGGTGCAGCCAGGGGGCACATGTGGCACTGCCCCATCACTGCCAGGGTGCCCTTTGATTGCCAGGTGGTGTACCAATTTGGGCCGTGCCGCTCGAAATTTGTGCCCTACGCCGTTGAACCTAGATGTAACTGGACCGCATGTAGCGATTGAAGCTATTGTTGGACAACTTGATACCTTTCCGGCCAGCTAGGGCATTCTGTCGCCTTTCCAAGCACCCGGGAACAGTATGGGCACCTAGTATGTGTTCACCTAATGCCTCATCGTCGCCAATAATCGTACGGGTGAAGCTAATCTGGTGCTCCTTGAGCTCATCTCGTGGCCTCTCAGCTGGTCTTGGCCCCTTGAGCTGATTACTTGCCCTCTAAGCTAATATGGTGCCCCTGAGTCAATCGAGTGCCCCACTGAGCAAATCATTGTGTCTTCTGAACCTATATAATGCCCTCTGAGTTAGTATAATGCCTCCGAGCTTGCTTGGTGCCCTAATAGTTGATTTAGTGCCCCTTGAGCTGATTCGGGCCACCGAGCGGATCTCATGCCTCCCAAAGCTGATTCTGACTCCTAAGTCAATATGGTGCCTCTTCAGCTGATTAGGTGCCCCCTCAGCTGATTATTGATGTATCCTTAGATGGCCTGGTGTCCCCCTGAGTTGGTTTGGTGGGCCCTGAGCCCACTTTGTGTCCCCTGAGCTGTTATGTTGCTCCCTGAGCTGATTTAGGCTCCTGCCATAGTCTGGGGGGCTGGGAGCTGATCTGGCCCCCGAGCGGATCGATCTGGTGCCACCTGAGCTGCACTAATGCCCCTGAGTCGATCTGGTGCCTCCTGAGCCCATCTGATGCCCTCTGAGCTAGTCTTGTGCCCCCTGAGCTAATCTGGTGCCCTTTAGGCTGATCTGGGCCTCCTTACGTGATTTCATGAGCAGCTCTAAAGCCCTGAGCTGAGCTGGGCCCACAGAGGCTGATGAGGGCCCCCGAGATGATATGGGGCTCCTGAGCTGATTAAGTGCCTCCTGACTTGATCTGGTATTCCCGAGCTGGTCGGGGACCACTGATCTGATTTTTTGTCCCCGAACCTGATCTGGTGCCCTATGGGCATCTGGTGTCCCCTGAGCAGCTCTGGGGCTTTTGAACTGATTGGGCCCCGAGCTGGTGAGGGATCCCTGAGCTGATTTAGTGTCCCTGACTTGAACTTGCCCCTTGCGCTGATCGATCTGGTGCACCCTGAGCAGATATACTGCCTCCTGAACTTAACTAATGTCCCCTGAGTCAATCTGGTGCCTGCTGAGTCATCAGTATGTCTCCTGAACCCATCTTATTTCCTATGAGCTAGTCTGGTGCCTCATGGCTAATATGGTGCCCTTTGAGCTGACCCGGGCCTCCTAGGTTGATTACGTGATTTCCTGAGCAGCTTCCAGGCCCTGAGCTGAGCTGGGCCCACAGGGGGTTGGTGAGGGCCCCTGAGATGGCATGGGGCTCCTGAGCTGATTAAGTGCCTTCTGACTTGATCTGGTATTCCCGAGCTGATCAGGGCCCCGAGCTGGTCGGGGACCACTGATCTGATTGTTTGTCCCCGAGGCTGATCGGGTGCCCTATGGGCCGATCTGGTGTCCCCTGAGCAGCTCTGGGGTTTTTGAACTGCTTGGGCCCCGAGCTGGTGAGGGATTCCTGAGCTGATTTAGTGGCCCTGACTTGATCTTGCGCCCCTGACCTGACTTGAGGCCCCTGAACTGATCGGGGGCCCCAAGAGCTGATCTGGGGCCCAAGAGCGGATATAGGTTCTGAGGGTACCCTGAGCTGGTCAGGGTGCTGAGCTTGTGAGAGCCATCTAAGTTGGCTTAAGGCCTCCTGAGATGATCTGGCGCCTTAAACTGTTCTGGGGCTTCTTGAACTGGTTTAAGGCCATATGAACCTATCTGTGGCCCATTGAGTTAGTCTGATGACCTCATCTCTGGGCCCAATGAGCTAGTCTAGTCCCTGGGTGAAGCATGAGCTGCTATGTGGCCCTGATCTACATCAGGGCCCCTGAGGTGGTCTTGAATAGACAGATAATAAGAATACAAGGCCAACTCCCATCATCTCGGGGAGGGGTCACTGAGATAGTCTAGTCCCTGGATGCACAACTGGGGGGGGGATGGGGGAAGATGCTCTGGAGGCCTCTGATCCACACTTGGGGGCCTCAGAGCTGGTCTTGAATAGATGGGGAATAAGAACACAATGGAAACTCCCCTTGTAAAACGGAGCTAACGAGCAATGAGGAATCTCTAAAACGGCTTGTGATACCTTGGCACCCCTGGTTATATAAATTGCTTATTATACTGGTGGATTTTGGGAAGGGATGATAAAAAGGCATGTGCCCCTGAGCTCAGAGCACAGTCCCGTAAACCAGGATTTCTACTAATTAATTTAAATGAAGAACTAGTTTTCACAATTTTCAGCCCTGTCACTCCATCCCCATCCAAACCACCGGCCTGTTCGCCTTTTATTTACTCTTAACTGGGACCGATCCTTGGGAATATGGAACTTAATAAACGCGTTCAAAAGGTCTCTCCCAATTTTTTTCCGGCAGCAAAAATGTGTTCTTCGAAAGACTCTATGCCACTCCTCTTCCCACGGCGATTGTGGGAGGAACAAACTTAATCTGCGTTTAGCCAGGGCTCACTCGTCACGACAAAACCAGTGGGCATAACAAATGAATTTTCGACTCTAATATTCCTTAACCTGCACATTGTAACAGATATCACATGCTCCGCTGATTTCTCTGATGTTAAGTACTTGCTTGAGTTGGCTGATTTGTCCTTAAATATATCCAAAACAGTCGTGTTTTGGCTACTTGCATTACATTTTGGTGATATTGTTTTCCTTTTTCGGTTTTTAATCGCGTTTTCCTTCTCCGTCAATGATGTATTTGCATTTTTATTGAACCAAAGATGCCCAAAAATGATATAAACAAAGATATAGTAAGTTTTTTTAGGTTACGTTAAAAAGTGCCCTTTTTCCTCGGGATGCCCCTCAAAGTTGGTGTGCATCCCATACCAAAGCTCTGGCTGCGCCCCTGGACATAGCCAAGTTTTTCCAATAGACTTTACCAATAATTAGCTTACAACATGATTTGCAATTATTGCATAGGACACGTTTGCAAAGGTCTGTGCTTCCTTGGTGATTGTTTGCTTCTGCTGGTTGAACACGTCTGAATCGGCCCAGAATTTTAGTAGATAGTAAATAGCCCCTCTTTGGAGTTTTGATTTTTCAGGGGTGGCATAACAGGGCGAAGGAAATTATATTTAGCTTTAATTCGGCTCAAAGCTTCATTTTACAACATCTTTATCTTTCAACTACTTCATTTTAGGGTCTTGATTTACCCGCAGTCAAATAAGAGGCTGTCCATAAATTACGTAACATGTAATTTTTGATGTCTGACCCCACTCCTCCCCGTGTGAAACGTTTCGACGCTCCTTGTAATGCTTGATAACGCTGAGGCTGGCTCCCCCACCTCATCCTCACCCCCTGGTGTTACGCAATTTATGGGAGGCTCCTAATCATGTTTAACCCGCGCCCCACCGGAGGTCCGGCGCCACCTTCGTCCCACGGGGGGCCATCAATGGCCTCCTCTAACTCCGAAAATATGGTGGTTAGCAACAATCTGCAAAGTGAATTAGAAAGCTCGCGTGAATTCTGTAAGAAATTACTTTGCACGTTTAAGCGCTCAGGTCAATGGTTTGAACTCCAGAGGTCAAGTTAGGTCACGATAGGCTATTTTCACTAAAATATGCGGTGCATAAGAAAACTGGGCTAACTCTTATGCGATTAGAGCTATTGAGATCTGGTAAAGTACATTTGATAGGAAAATGCCAGATCTTTTTCTGCTATGTGGAACATTATGACCTCCCGTCTGTGATTTGACCTCCAGAGGTCACCTCGTGACCTTATATGACCCGAGGTCACGAAATGTCAGAAAGTGATCTTGCCGTATATATCAAATGAAAGCCAGTGACAAGACAGACACGATGGTGTTTAATTCAGCGCTCTAGCTTAATTAGGTCAAATGTTATTATCAAAATACTGTTTTTGACCCATGGTAACCTTGGATGACCTTGAAGAGGTCAAAGGGCAAATATGGCCCGTGAGATCCGTGAAAGGGTGTCTAAGAACGCTTTTCTGGGCACACTGAGCATTTGCGACTTTTATATCATAAAACAACTCTTCCCCATGCTTTTTCAATATGAGAGGTCACTTCGTGACCTGACCTCAGGTCACGAAATCGAAAAATCCCGGATATACATCATGTAGACTTTGGAGGGGTCATGAAGTGTAGGAAGTTTCAAATTGATCGACGTAGAAATGTAGCTCTTATAGAGCACAGCAGTTGAAGTGAGGTGACCTTGGTTGACCTCGCCTGGTAACCTGACCTTGAGTGACCCGGGGTAAAAAGTTTCAGTGATGATGGGAAAATTGTGGGTTGAAAGATAGAGCCCTCAACCGCGGTGTTGCGCCTCGTCGTTTTTCTGCTATTCCGAAAAAACCTTAGGGGGCATGGATGGACCCCGGTGGGGCGAGGGTTAAAGTTGCTCGTCCTTACAAAGCCCCCGCGCAACAGGTTGTCATCCACTTTGTTGCCAGAGAGTGGTATGTATCGACCCACCTGGAAGCGTACTCTTCAAACACTGGCAGAGTTTTGCGCGTCAGTATAAAGCGCTTCTCCGTATTGATGGTCACCCGGGGCCTATCGTCGTTCATGGCGTTGAAGTCGACGTCATCGCCGCGGAAATCGGACGAACTGTCATTCACATCCACTGCTTCTCTGATGAGAGAGAGAGAGAGAGAGAGAGAGAGAGAGAGAGAGGGGAAGAAAGAGAAAGAAGGCATGAGATAGGGGAGAGAGAGAGCTAAATATGGGTTGCCCCTACTGGAAGCCTGCGATAGGCTCTCAGTGAAGTTTTTAGAGCAAGAAGCAAAGGAAATTGGAAAATGCAAACACCTCAAGGACCCCGTTTCATAAAATGTGTGAAATTACGACGTAGCGTACACCATACTCATATACAAGGTAACACCGTATCCAGAATCATGTTTCATAAAGATCGGTGGCTTTCACATGATACAGACCTATTAGCTTATTATGTTCTTTATCAAGAGTTTCTGAGAAAATTATATTTTGGCGAGTGTATAGGCATATGACTGAACATCACCTATTGACGGAAAGGCAAAGCGTTTATAGATCGGATCATGGGACAGATCTTCAATTTTTTACATAAATCACAAACTTTACGAATCATTAGACAATGGACGAAACGTAACAGAGATAAACTTAGATTTATCCCGCTATTTCGAGAAAATTTGACACCAAGGACTTCTACACAAATGCGAATACGAATTCAGACTGAATGACCTTTTACCTTGGTTACGCGCATAACTGACAGATAGATAACAGCCAGTCCAGGTCAACGATGCCAAACCCCCGGTCCTTTCCCTAGAAGGAGGCTGTCCACAGGGTTCGGTCCTGGCCCCCTGCTTGCATTACCATAGCCTTATCAGGTAAAACTCAACATTTCGTATTTTTTGCCAATTATGCTTGCCTAGCTGCATGCCACGCACCAGAAAACATTTATGCTGTCCAGCAATCCTTTCAACACGATGTCATCAAATTTCAGCCATACAGGAATTACTGGCTTATCAAATTTAACGGTTCCAAAACTATTCATTGTCATACCGTTATGATAAAGTCGTTTCAGACCACTTTTTCAATGTTCAGCCAATACCCGTAGAAAACAAACACAAACATGTGGAGATCAATCTATCGACTAACTTAAGATTTCACGAGCATGTGAATCATACTGTGAAAACAATTATCATAACCCTTAGCCCGCTTTAGCCAACCGCCCACTTCTTGTCGAGAGACATCCTAGTTCAGATTTATAAAACGTGCGTGCTGCCCCATTTCCATTACGCTTACATAATATGTGACGGACTCCTGACGTTGACGACGCACAACGACTCGAGAGACTCAAAAACCGGGCAGCCAGACTTGTGACTTCGACTCTACTGAGCACCCCGACGGAAAATTTACAATGAGAGCTTGGGTCTAAAATTTAGACAGGAGTTGCGCAAATTATAGTTCTTTAACTGGCTAAACCAGAAAGTAGCATCACATTACATTCAGAGAATTTTACCAACAACCAGGGAACAACACCGTAAGCCGTGCTTTGCGGAATGCTAAGAACAGAACTCAAATATCATTTACTTAGAACTTCTAACTTCAAGTTTTCATTCCTGCCCAGCACGATGAAATTACTGAGTAAGTTGCTAAGATATCTTAGAAATTTTTTGGTATATTTAAAAAAATTCTAGAAAGGTCCGCCACCCCATTTTGAAAGGCAGCCAGGCGTGCCTCCACCGCGATCACAACAACACTCTTACGTGAACGCCAGAAACATAAATTAAACAAGTCGCGGCACGCCCTGCTAGGAAATGAAGCAAAACATAAAAATAGCAAATGCTGGGTTACTATTCAAATAAGTGATATAAAAGATTGCTTAAAATAGGCTTCTGTAAAAATGTTACAGAAGTCTCGACCGTTAACCCACTACTAATAAACATTACGATAAGTTAACATGAACACAACATAAGTTGAAACCACCTTCAACCATCGCCTAGAGCAGTATAAGAGCCAAAAAAAACACAAACTTATTTTACTTTCGGCTCAAAAAGATAACTCTCTCTTAACCCACCTGATTAGGTGGGTTAAGAGAGAGTTATCTTTTTAGCTGAGGGTTTCAGCTGAGGGTGTGTTTTTTTGGCTGAGGGTTTTTTAACATTTATTTCAGCTAAGGGTGTGTATGTCCACATTCAATGGTAATTTGTTCAAAATTCAAGCCATAGAGTCTCCTTGCTGCGACTGCGGTCACTCCTGCGAGGAAACCGCGCATTTCCTTCTTGATTGCCCGAAATTCGCCCCGCAGATGGAGAACATGACCAATAAAATTACAACACTGATGAATATCCCATTTCAAACTTTCCACAGAAACTTAAATATAGACCACCTCCTCTACGGGTACTGTTTCCTTCCCGACGTTAATCGAGCTGTGGCCCAAGAGGCATTCAAGTGGCGTCGTGATTTAAGTGCCTCGGCGCTTTTACGCCAATCGGGGACTCTTTTCGACTTACTTGTTTTGTATAATGCTGGAAAATAAATTTATGCACGTATGTACGAAAGCGATGTAGAATTAAATCCAGCGTGAATTGCGCCTAATTGCATCTTGGAACTATGTATTTTAAGCAGATTAGATAATTAATCTTTCAACAAGAGTAAATAACCATTTTTTATATTGATCAATTGTAATAAGACATTTGGTTGGTTTGCTTCTAATCGATTAATGAATACATTTTTGCATTAACTTAAAGTTGTTACCGTACAATGTTCGTCAGGGACAAAGAAGTTACGACCAAAAAGGCGGCACCATGTATATTTATAACGGACAGAAGGGAAAACCCCATCGCTTGTTGCGAAAGGCATCTTCAACGTACGCTGCTTTTCCTCCAAACTTCTGGTGAAAAATCATGAAAAGTGGAGGTGGAGGGGTACAATGAACGAAGAGAGGGCTGTTTACCGGAAAAAAAATTGAAAAATTGGGAACAGAATAATGAGAAGACACATTTTCCGGGCAAAATGCTCATAGACACCTCACCAATGCACCATTCTGTTTTTAATTTAATTCTCTTGTGTATAATGTATCATACGACACCTTTTTACAAAACATGTTCTCGGGCCAGGTGCGTTTAATAGCACCTCTTTAAATTCACATAGTGCTCTCAAGTGTATCTTCAAATGCATTACTCACTAGTGATTTTTCAGTGTACACTGTACAGTTGAATTCTAACAACTAAGCCTTGCCCTAAACAGGCAATCATCAAGATGTCCGTCTTTTGTTGGAAACCGAGGACGAAATCGTCTCCACAGATCAAGATCTTAAGGATATGAAGGCATGATCTCGTCCATTTTGCGTGATGGGTATTGTTGAGGCGCTTTGCCATCTCGAGATTCGCTTGATCACCGGAGGGGAGCTGAAAGGAAAGCATAAACAAGTAGGTAGAACTATGCAGACAAGGCGATTTCATCTGGTTTTGAACTACAAATGCAGTTAGCTTTTGTCGCCCAACTAGGATCGACTTGTGCCTTTTTAGTAAAACTACTATCTGGTATACTCATAATGCTCGTATGTACACATATATTGATAGATTAGTATTTGTTAGATGAATAATTGTTAGACGCTTCATACAAATGAAGCACAGCTATATCGCTACATTTATTTTACTATTACATTATTATAGGAAAACAACCATACCTAAGCCTCCTTTGTTTTAAATTATCCGCAAGGAACCCGTGAAAAAGGAGATAGCTGTTACTTTATTGATAAGAAGTTCATGAGATGGCAAAGTCGTTGTCCTTGCCGACACCAGACGAACAAACTCTATATTATCCCCTCCAAGCATGTTCTTCTTCATAGACTTTCCTTTCCCACTTCTGGACCCTCTATCCTTGGATTTAGCTCCCCGCTCGATCCTGTGGCTTCACCCCAAACACCTCGGGTGCCTCACCACCTGGTGCCGCAGCTCCTTCCACCGGCTGCAGCTCTTCGTCCGCACCCTAATCTTCCTCGTCGTTTAGCTGGGGCAGAAGTGTCAGGAGACACTCTTGCATCTGGCGAGTGACGCTATCGTCAGGGGACCAGATTTGGACCAGATTTGGATCATTTGCAGCCAGGGACCACCCTGCGCTGCAAATGATCCCGCCATCTTCTCCATGACAGACTGCTACCCGTTTTTATCGAACGTAAATGGCATCGCGAGGACTGCCCGTGCTCGTCATTGCAGGGTGGTGCAAGCACGGCTACCACATGGCGGCCTACTTCAACGCCTCCCTTTCAAGTTCAACACATGCTCCCGAATCTCCCCTGTGTTGACAAAGCACGTATCGTAACAAAATTCGATGGTGCGATCAAGAATACCTCAAGCTTCCAAAAACTTGCGCACAGCTCCTCCCACCTCCTCTCCCGTCCCATCATCCATTGTCTCATCACCGCAAAACTTATTCTTGCGCATTCTTGGACCCATCATCGCAACCGAGACACTTCACATTTCCGTTTACCGTCCGTGGAAGGGTAGTCCCACCGCTTCCTATCGAAATGGACTCGGAGAAAGTCGGGGAAAGGAAAAGTAGCTCCGATGTTGGCAGCATTGACCAAATCCCACTAACGACTTACGTGGGCGATTGTAGATAGTGAGAAGACGATGCTGTCGATAAGACGTGATGGGCATTAAAGAAATTGCTAATGATGTAAATGATCAGGAGGCCATTTTCAGTGCTCCCGCCGGGACTTGAACCTGGGTCAGAGGCGTGGGTGCCGAGTCCCGGGGACTTGAACACAGGTCAGAGGCGTGGATGCCGAGTCCCGGGACTTGAACACGGGTCAGAGGCATGGATGCCGAGTCCCGGGACTTGAACACGGGTCAGAGGCATGGATGCCGAATCCCGGGGACTTGAACACGGGTCAGAGGCATGGATGCCGAGTCCCGGGACTTGAACCCGGATCAGAGGCGTGGATGCCGAGTCCTGGGGACTTGAACACGGGTCAGAGGCATGGATGCCGAATCCCGGAGACTTGAACACGGGTCAGAGGCGTGGATGCCGAGTCCCGGGACTTGAACACGGATCAGAGGCGTGGATGCCGAGTCCCGGGACTTGAACACGGATCAGAGGGGCGTGGATGCCGAGTCCCGGGGACTTGAACACGGGTCAGAGGCATGGATGCCGAATCCCGGGACTTGAACACGGGTCACAGGCATGGATGCCGAATCCCGGGGACTTGAACCCGGGTCAGAGGCGTGGATGCCGAGTCCCGGGGACTTGAACACGGGTCACAGGCATGGATGCCGAATCCCGGGGACTTGAACCCGGGTCAGAGGCGTGGATGCCGAATCCCGGGGACTTGAACACGGGTCAGAGGCATGGATGCCGAGTCCCGGGACTTGAACCCGGATCAGAGGCGTGGATGCCGAGTCCCGGGACTTGAACACGGGTCACAGGCATGGATGCCGAATCCCGGGGACTTGAACCCGGGTCAGAGGCGTGGATGGCGAGTCCCGGGGACTTGAACACGGGTCACAGGCATGGATGCCGAATCCCGGGGACTTGAACACGGGTCAGAGGCGTGGATGCCGAGTCCCGGGGACTTGAACACGGGTCAGAGGCGTGGATGCCGAGTCCCGGGGACTTGAACACGGGTCACAGGCATGGATGCCGAATCCCGGGGACTTGAACCCGGGTCAGAGGCGTGGATGCCGAGTCCCAGGGACTTGAACACGGGTCAGAGGCGTGGATGCCGAGTGTGATACCAGTGCATCCGCCGCCATTTGCTCGAACATTTGTTGCGGTATTTATTGACGTACCTGGCGAGTGATGCGTTGTTCTTTCAAGTTTTGTTTCAGCCGTGTGAAGTTACATCAAAATGACACTCTGGTATACATTGTGGAACATAACCATTTTTTATTGGTCAACCAGGCTACTTATCCCCTTCGTCCCAGTCCTTCGTGGAAGGTATGGTTCTTTTGAACCCCTCGACCCTAGCCCCTGTCACGGATAACAATATTATCATAAACACTACTCGGTACCACCTTAAAAATTACGATAAAAGTATATCTTTCGCTTCTTAACTCATGTCAATATTAAGGTCATGGCGGGTCAAGAAAGTGACAAGTCTATAAAATGTGTGTGGCTCTTGTTTCTGACAGAATGAAGTTAGGTACAATATACAAGCACCATTATATATTTCTTCTTAAGCTACGTCGAATGATATATCACAAATCACATTAAATCAGCATGAAGATGACCTTACCTAAGGTCAGGTGGCCACCGTTTAACCCAACATGACCATGATGCATACCAGTCGACTGATAATAACAGTACTAACACAGTGACCTCAAAATAAACAGCTCTTTTACCGAATTGTTCTCAAAACATGAAAACATCTCAAAATCCATAGATCGACACACCTGGCACTTTGACGCCTTTGGCACGTGCTAAAAAGTTATCAAAAGGTGTCATATGCTACATAATTCCACAGACAATTACATAACGAACATGGTGGTGCATTGATGACGCGTCTTTGAGCATTTCGCCCGGGAAATTTATCTAATAAACAGCCAACATCTTTGAAGAATAGATGTGTACCTTAATCACCATTTTGGCCAAAGGACTCGGTGGAGATCGTTGGATTTGGAAAGGGTCAGCCCCTTTACATTGATGTGTTTTCCTCCTTTCACGGTGCCCTAGTCAAAACACACGGCGTTGCAACGCGTCGCAAGCCGTCGGTCTAATGCAACCACCCGGGCTTTCATTTAGGACACGAAACGCACTGCCGCAACTCGTTGCACGACGTTGCGACATTGCAGCGCGTCGCAGCAAAAGTTGAACATTAGCCAACTTCCGACCCCGAACGTCTGCGTCAGAGGGCCATTTCCGTGTAATTTGCGGTTTTCTTATTCAATAAATGTAATATGTGTTTTAGAACAATACTTCAAATCGAAGTTCATACTAAAAAAAATGGATTGGAATTGGACGTGATCACCTTTTTCGCCTAAACCGTCTTTTAATAGTTCTAGCTGCCAGCTAAGTTTTGATTGTTGGTAAACAACAGTTCGCTGCAACTTGAGGCCGGGGTGGCCTAGTGGCTTCGTTGCCCGTCTTCAGATCGGATAACATGGGTTAACGTGGGTTCAATCCCTACGGCGAGAAACCGCCTTCCGTGTCCAAACTGACCCGATGGAGAAGATCCTTTAACACCCACGCCAATACTCCCTGTAATTAGGCAAGTGTGCCTGCTGGGAGTGACCCTAATAAAAAACTTGAGCTGTCAGATTGCTACCAAAGTTGAACCTTTCCTCTGCCGGTCAAAACTCCCGGAGACAGGTAAATGACAGCTCTACAACTGCCGCCGACCGTCGGCGACGTCCCGGTTAGGACACCGCATTATACTTCATATAGCCTTGTCAGAACCAACATATCAAGGGTCATTTAGTCCCTAGATTGCAAAGATCTAAATCCTGGCAGGAAGTCAAGTTCAAAGTAGAAAGTCAAAATGTCAGCAATACTAGTTGTTTGCATTTGCATTGATAGGTATTATCATTCAGTAGCACACCTAGGTGTAAAAATGGCCGGAACACTCTAAATGTTATCTCAGTTCGACATGAGTAACTCATGCGTCACCATATGACGGGAAAGGTTTAACAACCTTGAGGAGCTCTTCCCCTCATTCACAACAATATTGTTTACCTGCGATTTAAAACTACAGGGGAAATCCATTATTTTTCATATTGTTACAGTGGCGGAGAAGCTATGGCAGTGACGTCATGATAATGGTAAAGGTGATAAAGGTAGTGAAAATGATCATAATATCCCAATTACATATTATTTTGAATGAGTTTTAAAAGCCAAAAGTTAGTCGACGGTTTCGCATACATGGTCATGCACGGTCACGACGGACTTTAAAAAAGACATAACAAAATATCAGCACACAATTCTGAAAACTCGCACATCCAAGTCTTGCGTTTGGTCTTCTCACACTTCTAGTTCCTTAAGTTCATAAACTTTTCAGAGAGGGATACTCTGACACATACATCTGTGCACCGAAAATATTTCACATCAAGATAAGCTATAATACAACCATACACACTCTCACTTCTATCCTATCACATCAGCGGAGGGGGAAGGAGATGGAGAGGGGAGATTATTGAGGATCGGTCATAGTTGTTACATTCACGTTATATATATATATACATACATACAATCTCTTCCAATACGTAGGCAAAATATTTTCTCCAAAGCATGTTTGGTTAATACGCGCCCCGCTGGGGGCGTTTCCCCCCCTCCGTATCTCATTTCCCAGGAAAGCTTAAGAAAAATTAAGGGCGGCGTTCGAAAGCTCTTGACGAGGCGAAGAGAAATTTCACAAAGCGTTTTAATGTCAGGTCAATATTGCGGTCAGCATAGGTCAGAGAAGGTTCCATAGGGTTACAACAGGGCAGTGTACGTTTCCACACCTAGATATTCACTCCGCAAAGCTAGAGAAAATATTTATGCATCATTGGATTCCTCTCATCGTGGCAAATCCAATGATGTATAATGTAACCTTGCTAGGTCAAATTGTGAAAATGACCTGACCTTGAGCTAGGTTAGGGTCACAGGGTAACCTGGTATGATCATGATGCATATCAATCGACTCCCCGTGATAATATAAGCACAATGCGAGCAAAATAAGAGCTTTATCTCAATTCAGTGAGAGTTTATTGGCAAAACAATCACTGTATGCTCCTGTGACCTGACCTGACCTTTGAGAGGTCAGATGGTCAAAAACTCAGCTTTATCGTCAAGATCTTGGTAAGAAATCGCGGTGTGACGATTTTTAGCTTTATCTATCCAGTATTTTCTGAAAACGAGCCTTTTCAATTTTACGCCATAGACTTATAATGAGGTGACCAAAAAATTGACCCCACCTTAGGTCAATAATATCATAATTCTGAGATAGCAGGTATGTAGACCCTAATGACCTTATCATATTGTGAAAGTTTCAAACTGATCGGTTGGCAGATGTTCCTTAGGCGTCGCTTCAAACTCGTGATTTTAGGTTTTGAGGTCGGGTCGCTTGACCTTGGATAGCTCCTTGACCTGATATGACCTGACCTAAAAAATTTGGTCGGATGCATAAAATTTATCAGGGATAAGGTACTGTAAGTTTCGTTGCTCTGAATTTCTTCACTTTTGCGTTATCTGGGGAAAACCAGGAGGGGGGCGAATTTCGCCCCCAGCGAGGCGCGTGTTAAAAGATGTAGTATATCTAGTCTGTAAAGGGAATGTGGCACCTTGGTCGAATCCTTGAATTTAGAGTGATTAGGGGAACTTTTAGCCGAAAATCATAGAAGCGTCCATGATTTCTCTGAAAAATGTACAATGAGCTCAATGTTTTGATTTTTAAAATGCTCCTCTAGGGAAAGAAAGAAATATCTTCCTGTGGATGATGTCATGATCTGGTAACCACTACCATATTCAATACGCTAAAAGGGCTCGAATTGGCTGATATTCACCGTGACGTCAGCATATTTCGCCACACCAACAGCCATGACAACTGTGGCCTGTTGCTAAGGGTACATGTAGGGTACATTTCAGGTAGTTTTCAGATTTTCTCTACGGAAATTTTGACTTTCAAGACAAATTATATGTAGAGTATCGGGCTTCCCGGCATGCTTTACAACTTGGCTATCTCAGTTAAAATCACGTTATAAAGCTGTCACATTCCTTTGACCTTTAAAAAAGACCTCTGACCTTGACCTTTGACCTTTAACTTGAGTAGCCTAAACTATGAAATCATAGCATAGCATACGTTCAGAGAAGTGACATTTTAAGGGGCAGCATCGGACTTTCAGGGGGCGACGAAGATCAATCGTAGGGGGACTGCCCCCACTTGCCCCTCCCCCGATCCGCCTTTGGTGACATCACCTACCTTCAGCCGTAATTATCGCTAAAAAGTCCATAACTCCACAATCTCAGTGGCCTCTCTGTCATTGTGGCTGCATGGGCGCCGCGCCGGCCAGGCGCGTTGCGGTAAAAATACAAGCCTGTCTCCAAAAATTACAAAAAGTCGCAGGATTTTTTTTCGTGACTATAATTTTCTGCCGTGTCCTAATTTACACATTTCCGTGCGCCAATCGACGTCACTATTAGCTAAAACCTTACACATTTCTTGGAGACCCGAAATTGAAAATGGTTAGAAACAAGGTCCATTGCGTATAGTCTTAAATAATTTTATTCCTATTAAATTTGTACTAATCCGACGGTTAGTTTGGACATTAAAAGAGTCAAGCTTTCCAAAAATGCAGAATTTGGTACACACTCAACAATATCGGATTTTCCACTTGCATTCGTATTTTTCCATCATTTTCTGGCATTGAAACAGGTAGCACTGGATGCCCAACTTTCTCCGACTTAAGATGTATTTTTCACCCACTTTTAGGAAACGGAGACAAAAATAATTTTCACCATAGTAAAATTTGGACAATTTCCAACCAAGTGGGAGCATATTTTGTAAAAAAATAGAATTTTTAACTTTTGATTAAATTGAGGCTAGTAGTGGAAAAGTTCCTACTGTGCATTGGCACCACAACCACATTATCCAACCATGCATCTTTCAGAAGGAGCTCCCAAAACCCATATGAAATCAGAGCATCGCCACAACCTCACCCGGGAAGACTTGACAGAGAACACCACTGTCTTGAAGTAAGAACGAAACCGGACGAAACTGTTCATACACGAAGCAATACTAATAACAATCATGCAACCGGAGATCAATAAACAAAGTAATCTGACCATCACACTGAGGCTTTTCTTATAGTGCTGCAGAGAAGGAGAGCCCGTCAGCATTGTCTTACTGTTCTTTGGAAATATTAAACGAATTGAATTGTCCTTTCAAAGTAGTTTATATCGATTTCAAAAATGCCAGGAGTATTTTTATAAGTGTTTTAATGGCTTGATAATGGAGGATGTCGCTTCCGAAACGCGTCGCAACGTTAAATATATACTTAAAACATGGCAACATTTGTCCAGTTAATAAATTACCTATAAAATCCACAACAAAATGCTCTCTTCGAGCCTTGGACAAAACGAGAAAGAAGCTTTTAAAAACAATATATGCCATGTATTAAAAAAACATTATGCGACCGGTTTCATAAATTCCATAAACCTTTCCATGCATATGGACATTTTAAACATTACAGTTCCATTTGAAAAAACAAAAATATAACACAACAATAACCACGGGAAAATACCAGGCACCTTCCATTAGTGAAGAAATATCTAAATGTTAAAAGATTGATCCGCTGATAAGCTATCTAACGATATTTCTCTCTTATTTAGAGCCCTCTGTTTAACCTCCGCAATAGGAGCTGGTGTCGCAGAGGGTGAATATCGCGACGTAGTCCCGCTGGGTGTTAAGGACTGGGAACTTGTCCTTGATGAGGACGGCTTCAAGTATTCGTAGTTGCCGCCAGTCCCGCTCGTGCTTGATGATCTTGAGGTTGTTGGTGAGGCTGTTCCTGGTGATGGATTGCTCGTGGACGTCTCACCAGTGCTCGAGCGGAGGATGGGCGTGCAGGTTCATCGTCTGCCGTCTGGAGAGTGTGGTGACCGTCTGACCTATATAGTTGACTCGACAGACCTTAGTCTTTGAGTGGACACGCCCATTGATAGACTACACAAGTTTTCTGGAGATCAAATCTCCAGTGGCGCTCTTCTTCATAATCAGATTTGAGGTTGTTTTGCTCTTGTAATAAATCCGAAAATTTATATTTTTGCTACTGTCTGTTGCCTTGAAATGGAAACAAAGAAATGAAATGGAAAAAATGGAACATGCGGGGTTTTATATTTTTGTGCTGATTTTTTTATAATGTGTCTTTTTTAACACTCAGTCGTGATCATAGAGATTTAATACAGAGAGTGGACGATCCCATTGGTTGCTATGGCAGCAGCAGGGGCTTCGTCAGCTGTAGATGCGGGAGGCGGTGAGAACTTCGGCGCGATAAACGGAGTGGAAAAAGTAAGTGTCTTTTCAACGCGGCCAATTTAAGGAAATAGGCTATCCCGAGTTTCAAAATTGGCTTCAAACTCATCGATAATGTTTTTTCTTCAAAAAAGCAAGTACCCAGGAACTGTGACGGGGAAGGGGCCAAGTTCCCCAGCCCGAAAAAGGGGTGTTTTGGTAATCCAAATTCCATCGCGGGTACTAACCGCAAAATTCATCTCGTCCCTCCCTCTCCCCCGCCTGAAATCCTGAAGCTTCACCTCCCGGTGTTGCCGCAGCGCCAAGAATCGCAAGTATTATCATGGCGGGGCTGGAGGGTATTTTCCCCCTCGCTAATTTTTGCGATATCTCAAAAGGCGGCGTGCAGCGCCGCCAAATTTTCAGTACCTTTTTACATAAATTTTACACATTTCTGACAAATAAAAACATCATCGGTTGAAAAATTTTTGAGAAATAAGCAAAAATGTGACGTCACTACAGGCGATTTTTGTACCAAAATCGCGCAATGTTTAAAGAGCTGCTGAAGCTACAGTTCTGAACCGATTTCCAATTTTTTGCATCAGACGATAGGCATTTTTATGGTCTTCAAAATGGCTATCTCGGATTTTCAAATTTTGGTTTTGGAAAAATATTTTTTAATATTTTTTTGGAAAAGTTACAAAATTTATAAAATTTCCAAGATTTTTCAAAACCGGAATTTATTTAGTAAAACACCATACAGTGCATATGCATGACAAATTTTGAGTCTCTAGCTTTATAACTTTAGCCTGGAGAGCTGCGAAGCTCAGCGACTCACGCTCTGATTTTTAGGGCTGATCAATACTGTCTTTATTTAGTGAATCATAGTGACCCAGGATGACCCAGGATGACCTCGTACACGCTTTACACTACTTTTATAGTGTTCCTGAGACAAAACAGGTCCAAAATCATGTGTCATTTGGCAAAAGTATGAACTTAAAAAGTTGACCTCTGATGACCTACCTTGACCCCGGCTGTGCAGTTGAGACCAGAGTATTTAGATATGATTCTCTGAACATCATAGCTGAATTCTGCATGCAAATGGCTCAAAACATGTATCGCATGACCACATTTGGATACAAAATATGGTGACCTTTAGTGACCTATCTTGACCTGACCCGGTCTGCCACCAGCCTAACGGTCTCAAAGCACCTTGCTGCATTCAAGTGAAGGCTTTCCATGAAGTATGAAGCTCATATCTTCCATTGCCTGATCTCCGTAGCATTGCAACCTCAAAACCACGCTTTTGACAGCTGACCTCGTTTGACCTTGACCTTGACCTCAAACTTTAAATTAAGTACATTTTTTAGTTATTCGTGATGAGATCTTTCGATTTGCGTTTGAATTTTCCAAATCGGACCATTAGTTCGGGGTAACAGGGGGTAAATTTACCCCCCGCCCCACGCGTTCGGCTGAGACCCGCCCGGGTTATCTATTAAACCAACACAGCAGACAGATGAACGCGTTTCGACAAAAATTGTCTTCTTCAGCATCCCTCCTGCCATAGATGCTGAAGAAGACAATTTTTGTCGAAACGCGCTCATCTGTCTGCTGTGTTGGTTTAAGTGATAATATCTGTCAACCACTGTTATATAATCGCAAGTATCTTTCGGCAAAGCTGCACGAGACGACACCAAAAAACAAACTCAACTGAATGAATTCCTGTAGACCACTCCAGTTGTGAGCCTCAGTTGGTAGCGGAGGTGTGTGCTCTCCGAGATGCTGTCACAGAGAGCATCGAATTTGGTCGTACTTTTGAAGTTTGCGCTTTTGTGATGGCGGCACAACATCGCCAACTAATTATTATCGGTGTTCAGATACCAATTTGACACCAAGTTGTAGGTTATTTTTCTCAAAGCGATTAGCAAATATCAAGACGTCTTCAACCGAGTCTTCATTCCAATTATAATCGATATCATGATACACAGTGTGCATAATGGATACCACAGCAGAGTGTTCAAGACATGCTACAACCCTTCTGCATTATCACGCGCCTGAAGTTCAGTACGACCTCTCCACCCGCCTGAGTGATGGCTGACAATAAGCTGTAAGTACGGTGGATTTTTAAGTACATTCCGAGGCTTAGGGTAGCTATGACTACTTTTGCTTTTATTCATTGGTGTTACCAGTTGCTAGCCTTTCATGACCGTGTCCTAACGTTGCCCCCAAAGCTTCCAGTAAGCGTAGAAAGTAGGTGGCCTTCGTTGTGGACGTAATATTTGACCGAAAAAGATTTGAAGAATGTACGGTTGGCACGTTAATATGAATACGCGGGCAGACAATAGATCCCCCCGACTCAGTTATCGCTATCCCCGTTAAAACTCTTTCGCAGGTAAATTGTTGAACAAAATAGCACTAGTTTGGCACCAAGCCCAGCAGTGGCTATGGTTTCCGTTCTCTAATTTTCCGTAAGATGAAGCAAGTGACACAAATAGTTGTGAAGAGTGTAAATTTAACATTCTCCTTTCTAAAAAAGTAACCGAGCTTCTTCCGATCGTTTTTTTTAATCCACTTGCCGTAACATAAAGACTAAGATGTGCATGTCTGGTAATGCCTTGGGAATAAAGGGGTATTTTAAGATTTCCACTGTCACAGTTCCTGGGAACTTGCTTTAAAAAAACACTATCGATGAGTTTGAAGCCAATTTTGAAACTCGTGATGGCCTATTTCCTTAAATTGGTCGCGTTGAAAAAAAACATTTTTCCACTCCGTTTAACGCACCGAAGTTCTCACGGCCTCCCGCATCAACAGCTGATGAAGGCTGCAGTTCTGCCCAGGGGTTGCGCTCCGGTTTTTGATAGGCCAAAATGGCAACCGCAAATTGGCATTGGCACGGCGATGACGTCAGCAATCGCCTAGAAATGCTTAGCAACGCATAGCCGCTGTGTATGGAAGAAGCGGGGCTGCGATGTTTGCGTGTTAGGGCATAATACTGCTTTTTGTGAACGTGGGGTAATGATCCTGTGTTGCCCCTCGCCAGATGCATGTTAAAACCGTACAAGATCCCACGATCCGTAGCCGATTTTCATCCAATGAATGGGCGGCTCCACCGAGCATCGCTGACGTCCAACGTAAAGTCTCTAAAAAGGGTTGCCATTTTTGGGCGGTTTACTTCTTTAAGGCCTTGAGTTCTGCCATAGCAACGAAGAGAAAGCCGTTGCTATGTCCACTCTCTGTATAAAGCTCTATGGTCGTGATTATGTGTCAGGGAAAGCTGCGAAACTGTCAACTAGCTTTTCACTTTTAAAACTCACGGACAGCGCCCATTTGTTCTATATATGTAAAGCCTAACATCGGCTTCTGGCCCACGCCAAACCAAAACAGTAGACGGCGCGCCGTCATCCTCATCAGACTCAGGAATGTACACTGCATGTTAACCCGCGCCCCACCGGGGTCCGGCGCCACCTTTGCCCCACTGGGGGCATCGATGGCCCCCTCTAACTCCGAAAATATGAGGGTTAGAGCAAATCTACAAAGTGCATTAAAAAGCTCGCGTAAATTCAGTAAGAAATTACTTCACATGTTTAAGCGCTCAGGTCAATGGTTTGCCCTCCAGAGGTCAAGTTAGGTCAAGATAGGCTATTTTTACTTAAATATGTAATGCTTAGGCAAACTGGGCATAACTCTTACGCCATTAGAGTTATTGAGATCTGGTAAAATACATTTGATAGGAAAATGCCAGACCTTTTTCCGCTATGTGGAATGTAATTATATCCCGCCAGTGGTTTGACCTCCAGAGGTCACTTCGTACCCTAATATGACCTGAGTTCAGAAAGTGACCTTGCTGTATATCAAATGAAAGCCAATGACGGGACATACACGATGATGTTTGATTCAGCGTTCTAACTCAATTAGGTCAAAAGTTATTGTCAAAATACTGTTTTTGACCCCTGGTGACCTTGTATGACCTCGGAGAGGTCAAAGGGCAAATATGGCCGCTGGGATCCGTGAAAGGGTGCCCAAGAACGCTTTTCTGAGCAAGCCGAGCATTTGCAATAGCTTTTGTTTACTTTTAGATCATAAGACAGCTTTTCCCTATGCTTTTCAATGGGAAAGGCTACCTCGTGACCTGACCTCAGGTCACGAAACATAAAAATCCCAGATAAACAACTTGTACACCCTGGAAGGGTAATGAAGTGTAGGAAGTTTCAAATTTATCGACTTAGAAATGTAGCTCTTATAGAGCTCAAAAGTTGAAGTGAGGTGACCTTGGTTGACCTCGTCTGGTGACCTGATCTTGGGTGACCCGGGGTAAAAAATTTCAGGGACACTGGGAAAATGATGGGGTGAGAGGTAGAGCCCTCAACCGTGGTGCTGCACCTCGTCGTTTTTTTTTTGCTATTCCTAAAAAAATCTTAGGGGGCCATCGATGGCCCCGGTGGGGCGAGAGTTAAATGTCTATGGCCGTGCGGGTACCTGTGGTACGTGTGACGCCATGGGAACCCCCTATCACATATTAATGAAATATTCTCAGCACGATGCCCATAGGTAGCCCATGCTAAGTTATTGTCGAATCCAAAACATCCCAGCAGACCTCAAAACTCTACTCGGGAATGATTGCCCCGAGCTGCATGACGAGCTGCTCTTTACATGAAGGATGCTAGGCTAGAGAAGTTTATCTTAAATTATCATTCAAACGTCTATGATGGCAGGTTGTTTATGCTTGTCTTACGCAGAAACACCAACAGTGCGTTGTGACACTGGGTGCATGACCGCAGACATGTTTAATATCTGTCAATCTGGGTGCTCGACCACAGGCATGTTTAATATCTGTCAAACATCTGTCACACTATGAAATGTTTTGGGACTTTTTTAGTGATGATGAGGTGAGAGTGACTAAAGATGGGCATGATATCCTCTTTCCGTCGCCCGGTCAGACCAGCGAACGAGGTGGGATCTGCTGCTCACCAGACCTCACGGGCAACAAAAAGAGGAAGGTTACCTTGTCGTGAATGTTGCCGATCCATAGGTC
Organism: Lepas anatifera; assembly: GCA_034440635.1. NCBI lineage: Eukaryota > Metazoa > Arthropoda > Thecostraca > Lepadidae > Lepas > Lepas anatifera. The sequence continues at coordinate 463,957 of JAOTON010002243.1, forward strand.
TCGTCATATTGTCGTGCCAAGGTCAAGTCCGGAGAAGAGAGTCTGGTCTGCGCTGAGTTTTTTTTTTGCTAGTTAGGTTTAGTTGATTTCCTGCGCCCTCCCCGAAAAGAATAGTGAAACTAGTAACATTCGGAGAGAGCACAGGTACTACACATTATGGTGTAGCATACATACATACGCACAGATGCATTCACCACAGTTCAAGTGTTAGTGCACACACACACACACACACACACACACACACACACACACACACACACACACACACACACACACACACACACACACACACACACACACACACACACACACACACACACACACACACACACACACACACACACACACACACACACACACACACACACACACACACACACACACACACACACACACACACACACACACACACACACACACACACACACACACACACACACACACACACACACACACACACACACACACACACACACACACACACACACACACACATTGGTATCCCGCTCCCATTATCAGCATCGATCATTGAGGCTCATTATCAATAATTCTATATTTGCAAAAGAAGCATTCCCTGATATGCTGTTGAAGCACATGTTTGTTTAATGGAACTTCCGTTATGTTTTTGAAGGTTGGCCATATAGTTTTATTCCAAATTTCAGGTGCAGGGCATGCCAGAGCAAACTTCCTATAATTTGTTGTAGCCAGAGGTATTTCAACATGTCGAATCAGTCTCGTATTATTTGTTCTGTATATCTGAAAAAGAGATGATATCACATCTGGCATTGTACCATCCAATACTTCAGACAATATGGTATGCACTATACCTCCAAACTAAAAGCAATCCCGGCTCTTTTTAGAAACGCCCCTGCAAAATTTACAAAAGTTGTGGATTTAAACTAAGATTAAAATAGGTTATGATAGAGTGGCTAAATAATCCGCATCACCCTGGCCAGGTGTTCAGCGGCATTTTCTAAACAACCTAAAATTCTTGCTTAAATGGAGGAAGTCGCGTAACGTAGGCAAAACGGATACTCGGTAACTTCCACCAAAATTATAAATTCTAAATTTCAAGGTCTTCGACCTTCGCGTTGGCAGTATTCTTCACGCACTCCGTGAGTCCAAAGTTCTAAATGAACACCCTTGGGTCGGACTTAATGCCGTTGCCGCGACCAATCACTCGCAAGTTAAAAATTCTGACATCTTGCGACCCATTACTTGAAATAACCTGCTCATTGCTTTGAGAGAATAGCGCGTAACTCACCCTCACCTAAACATTGTAAATCCTCCCACGCAGTTCTTTAGGGGGGGCGGGCAAAGGTGCTATTTATGTACATAATGCCTAATACAAATTCATACGCATCATCTGGGGACTCGGGGGCGCGGGAAAATCTGCGCCTATCTGCTTCACATGGCTGAAGGGAACTAGTAGAATAGTAGAGAGTGTTCCCCACTGCATTTTTCTTTTTTAACAGGGACCATGCAAGGAATATGCGCTACCAGTTTGTATGTAGAAAAATGGTTTGGCGCTTCTTCTAAAAGGGAATGCTGAAAACCAGAACTTCGGCTGACTGACTTTTGTCCGGGTATGAAGTCGTCATCACTCGAGCCGCCTGTTTTCCCATACCAGTACCGCCTTCCCCACTGTGCGCTGAACTCGTGACAAAGCGACTTCTCGTAGCTGAGCACCTCGTCGGCCTGGGAAAGGGAGATAGGACATGTAGGGTTAAGAAGAAAGCGCCTTTCAGCAGTCTGGTCCTGACTGTCTGCAGAGTAGATTAGACATCACACTATCAGGGGTAGAAAAACCCGCCAACTCGCCAAACAGGGATTGCGACAGAACTTGGCTACAGAAAATATTCAGTGCGACAGAAAACGTCTACCAAATCGGAACTCCAGCAGCCGCGGAGAAAACAAAAAAGCTCCCAGGGAGCCTTTACGCAGCTAAAAATCTCGATACATAGGCAGATCCAGGAGGCAATCGGGCACTTGACCCCTCCCCCCACTCCCATAAACCTTTGCCTCCGTCTGAAATGGTCACGGGCCCCTGAAAGGTCGATAGGCGCCACCTTAAATGCCCCTCCCGCCCTCCCCTTCAGTATGCAGATACCGTCGCCCCCACATTAGTTTTTTTCGCCCAAAAAGGCATCTTCATGGTCCCAATGGCGCCCCAGCTTGTACGCTCCCTTTCCCACGCGATCGGAAATCCTGGATCCGCCTGTGTCACGACAGAAGATTCAAAAGACAAGACTATGTGGCAAATAATGTGAGTCACAATTGTCCAATTAGCAGTCACGTCCCTTTGCTGGTTTTCTACGACCAACACACACGGCAGCGCTGCGGCCGGCAAGTCCTGCCGGATATACAGGGGCCGACGGCAAATCCTGAATATTGGATAACCTCCTCTGTTCATTGCCGAATGCATTTTGAAAATTACCCGCGCACACTTCAGATTATTCGTCGAATTCGTGGGCTATCCGATTGATAGTCAGATTTGACCACTGGATGAGGGGTACTTGGGAGGTATGTGTTCACTAGCAGTTAAAGGGAATGTGGCACCTTGGTCCAATCCTGGAATTTAGTGTAATTAGGCGTACTTTTAGTCAAAAATAATGAAACCACTCATGATTTCTGTGAAAAATGTACAATAAGCTCAATATTTGGTTTTTAAAAATACTCCTCTAGAAAAAGAAATAAATATCAGACTGTGGATGATGTCACGATCTGGCAACCACTACCATACTTGAAACGCTTCAAGGGCTTTGATTGGCTGATGCTCATCGTGACGTCAGCATATGTCGTCACACCAGTAGCTCACAACAATGGCCGCCGGCGACGTGGGGCTGAGGGGGGCTGGTGTCAGGTAGGTTTTAGCTTTTTTCTACGGAAATATCGAGTTCCAAGACAAATGAAATATGGGGTACCGGGTTTTCCGACCTGCTTTACAACTTGGCTATCTCAGTTAAAATCACGTTGTGAAGGTGCCACATTCCCTTTAAGCCAGCAAACAATAACTATGTTACTCAGGGAGGAAAGTTTTCCTTCCGCAAAACAAGTGCTTTCCCCTGCATCTCCCTTTCCTAAGAGGGAAAACTTTGCTCACGGTTACCAAACTTTTGCTTCCAATTCCAAGTTAGCGCTGTGTGCAGCTTTTGCACAAATCTTTCCCTTCTGGGTTTTGTAAATGCATATAATTTGATTCATCGAGTACGTTGGCATGTGAAAAATGTATTAACGTAATGCTGATGATAGCAGAAGACTGAAAAGTACCGCTTTGGGTCCCAGTGTTGGGCGGAACTTGCTAAAAGTGCTAAAAATAGAATGCGGTAAGTACGCCATCACCGGTGCAGAATTTTGGCTGACAATGATAATGACAATGCAGAACTTTGTGACAATGGCTGGCAATGTAGTTCCCTATGAATGCTTCTAAAATTGAATTAAGTTCGGTATCACAAACGCTGAGCTCAAAAATGGGAATTTCCTTTTTAACATTTCATACCCTCTTTAAGCCTCAGTTGTCGTATGAAAACGATATCTAAAGTTTGAACCAGCAGGGCCTGTTCACCTAAATTGGAAAACTCATATACTTTTTGTTGTTGAATTCGATCTGAGCAGCATTGGGTTCATTTTGAGGGTATTGCTGCTGTGAAATAGACATTAAATAAGTGGTTTTACATATAAATATAATTTAAAACCATTAAATAGAACACCTATATTTTACACAGCTTTCAATTGGTAATGGTCATGGTTAGCCAGGAAGCAAAGTAAGAAATGAATAAAAAATGAGCTATCATTGCTGCTAGATCAACATTTCAGCTTTATGTCTAGTGCTAAGCCAGTGTGTTTGGATATTCAAACGTTTGATTGCACCATTATTGTGTAACGATACAAGATCAATAAATTATACCTACCATTCATTACATTCAAATGCACAAATTGTTTCATACGTCGGCTTAACTTCCAGATGAAGCTGCACATTAGAGCAAGTTGTCAGAAAATAATTTCCGATTTCGGATTAAGAGTTTTGATTTTATTATGTCATGATATATTGCAAACATGATGCAAGTGCAACAAATCCGATGAATCTACGTTTAATGGGCGCGGAACGGCCTTTTCTGAAGGCATGTTTTCAGTAAGACGGCGTGGAAGTCTCCATTAACTTCACAATGCATTGTTGTCAGTATCCTTGCAGCACGGTAACTTGGTTACCAACATCAAAACGTCGGATCCATTTGCACCTGATCCGTAGCCAGGCGGATGCACTGGATACCTGGGCAGCTGCTGAGACGCCAAGGCACCCTGTGGTCCTCTCCTGGTCACCCCCTTGTATTGAAGATAGGTGGATTCCTCGAGTTATGAACCGTAACAACTTTGGAAATTGTTGACGTTTAAAGGGAATGTGTCACCTTGGTCGAATCCTGGAATTTAGTGTAATTAGGGGTACTTTTAGCCGAAAATCATGGAACCGTCCGTGATTTCTCTGAAAAATGTAAAATAAGCTCAATATTTTTATTTTTAAAATGCTTCTCTAGGGGAAAAATAAATATCTGCCTGTGGATGATGTCATGATCTGGTAACCACTACCATATTCAAAAGGCTTTAGGGGCTTCGATTGGCTGATACTCACCCTGACGTCAGCATATGTCGTCACACCAACAACTGACTAATGTGGCCTGCTGCTCAGGATACATGAGTGGTACATTTCAGGTAGGTTTTAGCTTTTATCTACGGAAGCTTCGAGTTTCAAGACAAATAAGATATTTTTTTCCGGCATGCTTTACAAATTGGCTATCTTAGTCAAAATCACGTTATAAAGGTACCACATTCTCTTTAACGACGCACCAACCTCTTGGATTATACGGTGTCGCCAACTCTCATCCTGTTGGGGGGATAGTCAGGTTGTCCTCATTCACTGTCCCTGCCGGGGATTTGAACCCGGAACCTATGGTGCAGGATACAGATGTGCTGCCTACTGCAACACAACACCCCCTTCCCCTCCACCCTTAATAACTTTGGCTGGTCACCTGGTTGAGCTTTTTCTCTAGTTGAGCACCTACTCAGATTTGGGTCTGGCTACGAGCGTGGTTTGTATGTGAGACCTTGGAGTAAGACAGTGTAGTAATGTAATAATCAAATGATCAGACTGGAGGCTGTAGGTATGCTATCCTGCGTCATGGGCATTTTGAGACCCAAAGTTCTGAAACAAACTGGATTGACGACCAATTCTATTTGTGTGCCGTATTTATTTGTCTGACGCATGCTTAATGCTGTGAGTATGTCTTAATCACCATCATATATTTGCAGATGACCTGGCAACCCGAATATCCTACACATATCACACAATACACATCAATTTAGTAGTACATTAGACATTAGTTTTACTTGTTATCCATCCTTTCTATAAACAGACCATTGCAGGCTTTTCCTTACTTTGCATCGCCTGTGAGTAATCCTAGCCCTGATGAAGCCATCCCTCCTGTCGCATCCGAACACAGCCTCGGGGTCGGCCGTTACCTTCTTCACACACAGTTCCACGCCCTGACCATGAACGGGTAAGTCGATAACTTCCATGGAAGTAGTCTGGAACATCTTCATCTCCTCGGCAGGAAGGCTTAGAGTGAGCACCGGATAGCATACCTACGGCCTCCAGTCTGATCATTTGATTATTTATTACATTACTACACTGTCTTTCTCCAAGGTCTCACATACAAACCACGCTCGTTGCCAGACCCAAATCTGAGTAGGTACTCAACTAGAGAAAAAGCTCAACCAGCTGACCAGCCAAAGCTATTAAGGGTGGAGGGGGAACGGGGGTGCTGAGTTGCAGTAGGCAGCATATCTGTATCCTGCACCATAGGTTCCGGGTTCAAATCCCCGGCAGGGACAGTGAATGAGGACAACCTGACTATCCCTCCCAACAGGATGAGAGTTGGCGACACCGTATAATCCAAGAGGTTGGTGCGTCGTTAAAGAGAATGTGGCACCTTAATAACGTGATTTTGACTGAGATAGCCAATTTGTAAAACATGCCGGAAAAAATATCTTATTTGTCTTGAAACTCGAAGCTTCCGTAGATAAAAGCTAAAACCTACCTGAAATGTACCCATCATGTACCCTGAGCAGCAGGCCACAGTTGTCAGTTGTTGGTGTGACGACATATGCTGACGTCACGGTGAGTATCAGCCAATCGAAGCCCTTGAAGCCTATTGAATATGGTAGTGGTTACCAGATCATGACATCATCCACAGGCAGATATTTATTTTTCCCTCAGAGGCGCATTTTGAAAATAAAAATATTGAGTTTATTGTACAATTTTCAGAGAAATCATGGACGGTTCCATGATTTTCGGCTAAAAAGTACCCCTAATTACCCTAAATTCCAGGATTCGACCAAAGTGACACATTCCCTTTAAACATCAACAATTTCCAAAGTTGTTAAGGTTCAAAACTCGAGAAATCCACCTATCTTCAATACAAGGGGGTGACCAGGAAAGGGCCAGAGGGTGCCTTGGCCTCTCAGCAGCTGCCCGGGTATCCAGTGCATCCGCCCGGCTACGGATCGGGTGCAAATGGATCCGACGTTTTGATGTTGGTAATCAAGTTACCGTGCTGCAAGTATACTGACATCAATGCATTGTGAAGTCAATGGAGACTTCAACGCCGTCCTACTGAAAACATGCCTTCAGAAAAGGCCGTTCCGCGCCCATTAAACAAAGATTCATCGGATTTGTTTTGCTTGCATCATGTTTGCAGCATATCATGACATAATAAAATCACTACTCTTAACCCGAAATCGGAAATTATTTTCTGACGACTTGGTCTACGTATGTACATGTCAACAAGCAACTTAGGATGAGAGATCACTGAGTAGTCGCCAGAGCTCTGTTCCTCATGTCTGGAAAAATATAATGAATACAACTAATGCATGGTAACAGTGCAGCTTTTATTATGTTTCTGGATGCATATCAGTAAGCATTCATATGTGTTGTTTCATATCATTTTTGTACGACATATAAAGCTCGATATATATGACGATCCAATTTGGAAATTTCTTAGCTAGCAAGGTACGACGTGCTAAGGAACTTATGCTTCACTGGAGTTTTAGGCAGATTTACGACTGACTTTTCAAGCTTTGTATGTCGTGTTGTTCAAGCATGGAACTTATCGTAGGTACGACAGTTTTGGTCATATGAATTCTGGTTTGCAACAGGTTTGACCTTTTTCCCTCCCCTGCACACAATACAGCATCCTTGCCACTAGACGAAATGTGACCAGGGCCAGGAGTCCTTAATCTCTCACCGATCCATATTAACCCTAATCCCTGCTCGCATCTCTAAGCATTTAGGTCACTTCTTGACTTTTATTGTAACTATATGGCTTAATCATAAAATTTCAAGGGGAAGCTAGGAAGAGGGGCGCCTAGCAACTGAAAAGCTCAACTCATAAGCGGATTCATGGGAGCGGTGGAGGTACTTGCCCCCCCCCCACCGACCCTCAGCACCACCTGAAATGGTGACGACGCCCCCCCCTGAAATCGCCCTTGGTCGATTGTGCCCACCTAAAATGTTCCTCCCCTAAGATGCGAGCATCGCCCCCCCCCGCAACAGGATTTGGCACTCCTTGATGGTTTTTCCGCCCAGAAGTGGTGCTCCCTGGTCCGAGTGGCGCCCCCCCTCATCGGAAATCATGGACACGCCTATGTCCTAAATGAATGCACCTAGTCAGAGGTGGTTCTAACCGAGTCGTTTGGAGGGAGGGGGCAACATGTGTAAAATCATGAAAATGGCGTTGCTCAATACAAAGAAAATCGGCAAAAATGATTAAGAGTGTTTGGAATCTTGCGTTTTTGGGGAGCATAGTCGGATTTTTACATACCTCTTCTGGATCAGCCCTCGCACTTTGTATCAGAGTCCCGTTTTCGCTCTTTTCATGTTTTAGATGTCTGCTTCTTGGATAAGATGTGACTGACAACTACTGGCAGTTATAGGGGTAACAAAGGGTAACAAAGGACTGTCCACTCAGCGCAGTAGTGCATTATATCATATAGCCATGATTACCAATGTTCACGTGATCACTTGGAGTCCACCTGGTCAGTCCACTTGGAGTCCACTTGGTGTTCAGCGAATAGTTGCTTAGAGCAAGTCAGTGGGGGGGGGTATGAAACGGAGTATGGCTGGGCAGCTCATAAGAATTTATTGGAAAAACGTTTTGGATTTTATTGAAAATATATTTTGATTTAATATATATATATATATATATATAATATATCATATATCATAATTTTATTTTGTTGGAAATATGGATTAATTGGAAAAACGTGTTGCGCCTGACAAAGCAAGAGGGTTTGCCGAGGGTATGCCGAAATTACTTAAGGATGATTTGTGAAACCGGAGTTGGTTTCACTAATCGAAAATATGTTCTTAGAAAAATGTTCTTTTACCCCAAGTTTTTATCCTGGATCCGCCCTTGGTGGAAACTGTAAATTTGCACCGATGTAAGTCAAAGTAAAGTATACAATGTCCATCATACATGTGCATTATTTCTGTACCTCAGAGTCAATAGTTTCAACAGAATAATGCGGTTACGAGTCATTATCGTGCCAACTGCCCCACCCAAACCTCGCTCTGCCACTGATCCCAAAAACGAAACTAAACACAGAAATCTGTCTGCAAGCATACATCAAGAACTTTCGCATTGCTAAAAAGAATAACTTTTGATCAAAGAGCGTTGTGCAACTGATATGTAATGCCCCATTAAATACCCCTGGAACCGCCCCTGGAACACAAAACCGCAAAGTAAGCATGGATATGACCACATTGATAAAGTAACGAAGCAATCATTGCATTGCACTGAAAAAAACAAGGGATTTTGTACCAGAAATAGAGCAAGTCACAGCTGAGCTAGTTCTTCTCATTGCCGGTTAACATGTCCCTGGAATCGCCCATAGACCGCTTAAAATTTTCTTTTAAGCTCTGCTTGATGCCAAAACCATTTTTATGAAAAGTCACAAAGTATGAAAGCGATATCTATTCAGGTTTAGCCACGCCACGAGAAAAACCGTCGAGGGGGGCTCTGGAGCCCCTCCCCTACACTGATGGGGTTATACTTTTTGGAGGTCAGGTCACTTGACCTGTACTAGTGACCTGACCTGAGATGACCTCACCTTAAAATTTTGAAAAAAATTGTAAAAATGATGAGAGAAATGTATGCCAAATACGGCGGCTCTATGCGCCACCATTCTTGGCTTTACGCGTCGCCGTTCTCCGAAAAAACCCGGCCGTCAATGCGCGTGTTAAGATCTTTCCAGACAGGAAAAAATGGTTCATCTCTGCATGGGGTAGATCATAAAATTTTTATCGTCACTTTTTGCGCCAACGTTCGCAGTATTTTAGAATATGGCTGTGTTGTATGGGGAGGAGCTGCCGACACATTTGCAACGTGTGGACATTATTCAGCACAAGTTTCTTATTTGGCTCTGCGCAAGGTGTCATATTCAAAACGCCTCGCTAGAGTATGCTGAGCTTCTTCGTCCCTTCGCGTTGGCATCTTTATCCGTGAGAAGGTTACAATACGATGTTATTTTCATTCGAAACATTCGCAATCACAAAATTAATTCACATTTTCTTCTGAAATGCTTTTCACTGGCAGCTCCTCCCCGTGCACTTCGAAACTGTTCGCTGTTCCATGTTCCCTAAGCCAGAACAAATACTGTAAGGTCGGGTATGTTTACCAGAATTCCCCGTGTCTGGAATAGGTTTTTAGATGCCAATAGGGACACCGATATCTGGGACACAAGTTTTTTAGACACAAGGAGACTTAAAGAAGCGAGTGGTTGCTTTTTCTTTTACTGTTTAAGGTGTTAATGTTGTGCTCCACGAGAGCGGATGATTTTAGCGTTATTGATGTTTTATCGTTTTGCTGATCCAGTGCACTACTTTTTTCGAACTGACTTCATCTATAAGTGGATTTAACCCTCGCACGTACAGGGGAAGGGGTTGTTTCAACCCCCTGAATTGAAACCCCTGAATGCCAAGAATTGAAAACAAGCTTTTTAAGTTAGAACCTTGTATTTTGTATAGCCTCTGGGGAATTTATTGTGCATGTTTTGCAAAAAATTGTTCCTAGCTTTCAAGGTCACGGAGCTAAGACCTCAGAAGTGGAAGCATGTTGAGGTCATTTGGGCGCCTGTACCCGTTTTTACGTGGATGCTTCAGACTCTCATCGTTCTTTTGCAGTATTTGTTAATAAACTGGCTCAGAATTTTTCTTCCAACCTTTGAGGATCACTTTTATCAAGTTAGACTTTCCATGACCGTTACTGACCTTCAATGACCTTGCTATTAGTGGACTTGCGTCCGATACGGACTTGACCTTTTTCGACCTGTGACCTTATTTAACCTTGGAAGGGATGTAAACAATAACATATTGAAGAAGCAAGCACTTACTGGGCGTAAATGATGCAGAATGGCTTATGAATAGTCAAATTGAATGATATGGACACTAAGCTAGTTGGTTTGCGTATTTTATGGACTTGACCTTATTTGACCTTGAAGGGGGTGTAGGCAATAACAGATGATGAAGCAAGCACTTTGCGTAAATGATGCAAAATTTCTCATAAATAGTAAATTTGCAGCATGAGAAGGACGCTGAACAAGACGTTTTTCCTCCAATGCGGACTTGACCTTTCAGACCTTTGACATAATTTAACCTTGAAGGGTGTGTAAGCAGTAACATATGATTAGACAAGCACTAAATTTGCGTAAATGATGCAGAAAGGCTTATGAATAGTCCATTTAAATGATGTGGACACTGAACTAGTTGACTTGCTCGCAATATTGACTTGACCTTTTTACCTAATCGTTGAGGTCAACCAGGTCATTGACCTGACCTGGAAGTGACCTGATGACCTGAAATTTGATGAAAAAAGCCTTTGACTTTGTTTAAAGTGCTAAATTTGAATTTGACGTTCAAAATTACCCCTCTGGAACTGAAAATTAGACATGTTGGGCAATTTCGAGTTTTATCGGTCAGTGACCTTTGACATTTTACCTCACCTCCTGCATTACCTAGATGGTGTGCATAGGTTACATAGGTGTATAGCATAGTGAATGGCAGTTTCTCAATTTAATGACCATACAAACATGTGATTTGTTACCAAAATTCTGGTCAATAATAGCCAAAACGGCAAGATGGGCCGCAACAGGGCGAAAATCAGGTCATTTGCCTGACCTGGAAAGTGACCTTATGACCTTAGGTCATAAAAATTGGTATCAATCGCGAGTACTCGTGATGACCAACACACTGGTTTTTACCGCGGAGCTCTACGTCAATTAGGGGTCAATCGCAAGGAGGGGGGTCGCAACACCCCCCTGTACGGGCGAAGGTGGCGAAAACCCGAGTACGTGCAAGGGTTAACCCATTGGTGACATGTTTATCGTTTATTGTTTATTTGTTTCATGAGTAACAGGTTGCCCCAATTACAGCTCGTGTCGTATCAAACACGATCAAACACGATTGACGATTGAACACTCAGCTTATACAGGATACAACGAATTCGCACACGCACTAAATACAAATAAAACGTTATAAGAAAACAAGGGGACATCACTACAGACTTTTTATATACGCCCGGACTTGAGATGTGAACTGTCAAAATGTTGAACTGAATACATCTGAATTTCGACACACGGCTAGGAAAGAGTTCATAGCACCAGCCGCCCGACAAAATACACCTCTTTTAACCGTATCCACCCTGACGAAGGGAACGTGGAGCAATGTCCCGTTCATATTCCGGGTGGGTCGCTTGAAATAACTCCTTTGCTTTAACAGACTAACGTAGCTTGCCCTACAAATTCTAAATTTCTCCCCACACTCCTTTAGGGCGGGCAAGGTGCTATGACAGAACGCCTAATAAAAAGCCATTGATGATGATGACGGGTGGGTCGCGCGGGGACAAGAAGGGGGAATGTCCCGAGCAAGAGAGCAGAGTCCACCTTCCCGGTTAGAATTTTGTGAACGAAAAGTACTTGTTCATCACAATGTTGAACCCTTTCAAGTATTTCAAGGTTTGTTTGGGCAGCGCCCCCCCCACATCACGCAACCGTATTCTAGAATTGCCCGAATGTTGTCAAAATAAGCTGCCAGGAGAGGTTCCGGTGACAATTCTCCCCCAATATGGCCACATAAGAGTGTTCTAATCACCACGCCCAGAGCCCTGTTTGCTTTAGTTAGGGAGTTGTTGATGTGGTCGGCGAAGGTTAATTTGGTGTCCAGCCATACCCCGAGGTCCCGGATAGAATCTACCCGGTCCAGAGCAGTGTTTTGAATTTTGTAGGTGGCTAGGGTGGGGTTCCGTTTCAGGGTAATTGAGAAAGCTTTGCTAAACTAAACTTAACTATACTAAACTAAACGAATAAACTAAACTAAACCGTTTGCACAAAGGATACCACTCTATCGCAGTACAGATATAACGCCGGTGAGGTACCAATTAAGATTTTATTTCAAATTTGTCTCATCTGTGCGTGGTTTTAAATGGGCGAATTAAAAGTCTGATATATCAGTCGCTTCACTGAACAGTGTTTGAAACACTGCGACCAAAATGTCAAATCTTTTTATCAGGGATGACTTCCAGATCGCGAATTTGTTCGAGTGGACGCGTTGGGGTCGGTAAGCATGTCCGGCCTTCTACGCTGCTAACCCTGGTTCATATCCTGGGCGATTATTCTGCATAAGTCTGTGTGATCTCCATAAAGGTATCCCAACAGCAGGGGCAGATCTAGACCATTTGGGGGGACAACCCAGGTAAAATCGTGATATTTTTTTAAATGGTCTAAAATCAGCTAGAGGTGAGTAAAATTTGGCCCATTTGGGGGCAGGGGCATGGCTGGAATGCCCCGTCCGTGCTGTTTGTTTTAACTTTCAGCGACTAAGCTATACCACAACCCCCCTCCCTCCCCCTTTCTCCGGATTCACCCCTACCCAACAGGGTGGGAGCTTGCCACGCCATATGACTTCAGCAGGCGTTGCGCTATAATACCCCAAGGTCTACAAATTATTCTGCCGATTCTAGCGAGATGTTCCAATACATGAGACATGTCGTCTTGACAGCAGCACGCCTGATGGTCGCTGTTAAAGACTTGCATGTAGATGGATTTGGCTTAAGACTGTAACGTACAGAACACCGCTGCAGACGACTCAGCTCACTCTGCATCAGCCGTCCACCCCCGGCAGCAACATTTTTGCGGTTCATTTTAACGTCATCGACACATATCAAGTAACTTGACTGAATTTCTTGAGGCATGCCATTAATGAAAAAACAAGCCTCATAGAGGTGGATGTAGCTGTGCAAGGAAGGTGGAAGGTTCGTGAGCTTACCTCAGCAATGGGTAAGAACAGAGCGGTGAGGTAATCGTGACAGTCCCAGGATTCCTGGAGACGTTCTGGAATCCCGTAGTAGCCGTCTATCGTCAGGGTCAACATGTTCAGCTCCTGAAAAATACATTATTTAAGCCAGTTTTTTCCGAATTTTTTCCATACACGCAGTGCATTCAGACCGGACATGGCCCGATCTGTTTGGACAGCCCAGCGTGAATGGAATCCTAGCCAGGCAAAGGAATCATAGTGAGTTTTTCGCTATTCAGCTCTTTTCTCAAACATCAGAGCTGGTGGCGAGGCTGAGCTGGCGTCCTCATTTTGTCTGCTAGCGTTCCGGTGAGACTTCAGGAGCGCGCCTCATTAGCCTCTCATTTAGCGACCCCGGTGAAAACGTGCTGCGAGCTGCGTCGGACGGATGGTTTGTGGACAATAAACGGCGAGCGAGAAGTTAATTTCTGACAGGAATGCCTTAGCATCTCAAGAAGGCTTTTCCAACCGCCGTAAGGAAAGACTGATGGGCTGAGCTACTTTCATGTAGATTTCAGCGGTATGCTTCGAATGGGGCTATTTTGATGAAAATGTCTGCCGCATTCTTTGCACAGGGACTTATCTTGTGAAAATAGAGCTTATTTTTTAATAAACATTTGAACGAATTCGGAAGCCGACTCATCTGAAGGCAATGAACCCAGCAATGAAAAAATAAAAAGTTTGACACTAAGGCTGCGACTATTCACAGCAATTTTCACAACACGCGACAAATGTGGTTTTTAGCGCCACTTCTGTCGAAAGAAAGCAAAATAAATAAACAGGCAAGCGAGCAAGCAAACCGCAGCAACAAGTAGCCAAATCCACCATACATATATACAGATATAGGGCTGGTTAGCTGCGTTATTTAAGTTTGAATGAACTAGAGGTAAGACAAAAACGCTCAAAATACTAATGTTTTAAATGCTTTTTACATATTTATTGCATATATCTACGATGACGAGGGTTATTACTTGCTTTTCTCATGTCTTTTTTGCTGTTCTCGTCGCTTCTGTCCACCTGTCTAAGCTAAAAATGAATAAAGAAATTGATGGTCATGATGATGAGTAAGCAAAATTAAAGAAAAGCACTATAGCACAAGCATGTAGGTAGGTACCTAGGTACTTTGGCTTGGCATTTGAGAGGGAAAGGACTAGGTACCCTAAAATGTTTGAAAACCTTTCCATTAATATTATCTGTGGGGATGAAATCCATATCAATATGGCTAAAACTAGAAAGTATGTATCATTTGTGTAGGGTCAGTCATTGGCAAGATGGTGATTGGCTGGATGCTAAAACATTGTGACCGTAAGATCTGATCCGGAAACTTGGATTTATCATACACTCAGAATATTAGCCAGGTGGTTTCGAGCCAGGTGTTGGCCTGGTACTTGGTTGCGTTGCTGTCCAGGAGATTCTTCTGCTTTGTTTTGCACAAAAATTGTTTGTATTCATATATACACCAATGTTCTCCTAGCTGGGTAATGATATCGGTCAGTGTGTCACCTCAGTTGCTGTCTTGTATGGTTAGTGAGTCTTATTGCTTGCTTTTCTCATGTCTTTTTCTCTTATCTTCCCTCACTTCTGTCCACTTGGATGACATGAACAGGCAATTTTATATGGAGCTTATTTCTCTAACTACCCTGACTAGAAAGGCAGTGAACATAGGTAGTGAGCGGGGAGCGCATGCTCAAAACAATATACCTAGATACATCAGGAAACTTTAAATTATTTTTCCCATGGGATAATTGCACCCTAGGTGTGAGCTTAAGGCTTGCATTGACTTAGAGACACCTGATGTCCCATGGAAACTGTATGTTAATGGCTTCATGCAGCTTGTTTCTTAGCTACTATTTATTTTCTGCTTTCTTTCATTTGTTTTGTTCATCACACAAAGTAGACAGTGGTGGTAGAGGGTCTGGATTTAAAGGGGGGTGCACTATCCAATGTGCTTCCAACATTGATAAATTTGGGAGCATTGAGGCAAAGAACATAATTATAATCTGAGAGGATGTTTAATGACCTGCCTCCTCAAAACCTGGACGCAAAACGGATCTAATACACTGGGATCCAATTCTTTCCAGTGAACACCATATGGCTAGTGTTAAAATGGTATTTTAAGGAGGACACTGTGCCCTATTGCCCCCCTTATTTCTGCTTCCTATGGTGGTAGACCTCCATATGTACATTATGAGTAACATCATCATCATCAATTTCTTATTTCGTTTGTTGCATAGACAGGGGACAGAAGCAAAACGATGAGAACAGCAAAAAAAGACATAAATAAGGCAAAGCAGTAAGGAGCAACAGAAAAGAAAACACATCAGAGGCATACAGTAAAGAACAAAAGGAAGTAGGCGAGCATGTTATCAGATTACAGCAAATCATAATGTAGGTAGGAGGGAAAGAACAAAACATTTGCCTTCTTGTCTCTTAATTTATTCTGAAGCATTTTTCAGTGTACCATACCTTTATTACATGCTCTAGGATGGAACCAAATCGTTTTTTCGTGGTGGTGTGTCAATTAATAGTTGCATTACTGAATTTCTAAAAGTTCTGGAAATGTTCAAACTAGACCTAGCTCCCGGGCTGCGGGGTTGGCTTGTTCTTATCAGAGCCGGCTCTGACTCCGACTTTTAGATATCGACTCTACTTAGGCCTGCGGAGAAAGGTAATATGTTACTGATACAGAACTGATTTTCTCTTCGGTATAGTTGCAGGACTTTTTCGTTATCACTTTTTCGTATTATTACATCAGAAAAATATATTTGTGTTTTGACTTCCTTCATTCTTCTGCCACATGAGCAGGTATGGTGTAGGGCTGCTGAACTTAGATTCAAATGCTGCTGACGGACTCTGCAGTTTTTAGAATTATATTTATAAAGCATATGTTTATAAAGTGCTGAAATACGCCTTTTGGGTGCAGGTTCCGGCAAATGGTTGTAATATAGGACCAAGGGAGGCGGCTGGACACAATATGTTATTTGGGAAGCCTGTTGCATCAAATGATGGCATTGTGCACAGCACATGCGGTAGAAAATGATTCGCCTTTTGTTTTTTGTTTTTTTGGATTCCGAGTCGATTCAAGCTCAAGTCAAGAAATTTAAGCTTGTCAGAGGGCAAGGCAGGGGACGCGTTTGGAGGGACTTAACACGCGCATTGACTGGGTCTGAGCCACCTTCGCTTTGACGGGGGTGTGTACCCCCCCCTAAGATCTGGAGAACCGTGCTAGATAGCGAGAAATGGTAAACGGCGCTGGGTAGCCCATCCACTTCTCTATCGAAAATATTTAAACCATTTTTTGTCAGGTCACTTTTGAGGTAACTAGAGGCAGTGCCGGTGGAACGTCAGCTTTTAAGGGGGGGCACCATGGACTTTCCAATCCATTTCTTTCCAGTCAACGCCATAGGGTTAGTGTTACAATTTCTGATTTAAGGGGGGCACCGTGTCCCCGTGCCCCTCCAGTTCCGCCGCCAGTGACAAGAGGTCAAAACATGCCGTCATAGGGATGGCATGTAAACGGAGATTATCGGTCATTACATCTGAACTAGCAAAGATAGAACAAAACAATTTAGACCATTGGAATTCTCGCTGCAAGCCGAATCGAATGATATATGATATGACCTTGCTAGGTAAAATCAGGTCAAATATGAGATTTGACCTGACTTGAGGTCAGGGTAAGGTCAAATTAGGTCAAAATGCATATCATTAGAACTGCAAAGACAAAATAATTAATGCAGTTAAAATAAACGCTTTATCACCATCCATTACAAGTTATTCAGTTAAAACCATTTTCCCATGTATTTCCTAACGGAGAGGTCATGACTCGTACCTGACTTTAGCTTATCGATATAAAGAATACCGGAATATAATTTAGAGAACTCGGTGAGCCCATAATGTGATATGAGTTTCAATTGGATAAGTTGACCCTGTTCTGACTTATGTTATCTTAAACTTGAGGTCAGGTCACTTGATCTTGGGTAATCAAAATCAAACTTAATCGAGCTAGGGGTAATATTGCACGGTTCAAACCTCACGGAAAAGAAACAAAAACGAGTAGCACGCAGCGTTCAAAGGTTCATCAGAACAACCAAGCGGTTTGCTTAGTATGGTGGTGGCGGCGGCGGTGGTGGGCGGGGGCCTTGCTGGAGAGACGATTTTTTTTTGAATGAGGGCTGCGAGTGCGGGTGGCCGACGACTCGGCGGTGGCTTCAATGTTTCGCCTTTTTTCGTGCAAGCGCTGATTCTTTTAAGCATTTAGGTGCTTTTTCACCAACTGCCTGTTTTTGTTTATGAATGTGTGAATGCTTGTTGAAATATACATGCATGCTATCTCTACATACATACATACATACATACATACATACATACATACATACATACATACATACCTGTACTGGTGACCTGACCTGAGATGACTTAAACTTAAAATTTTGACAAAATCTGTATGAATGATCAGAGAAAAGGCACTAAGTACGGCGGCACTACGCACCGACGTTTTTGTTCTATCTCCAAAAACCCGAGGGGGGCGGGTACCCACCCTCTGTCAATTTGCGTGTTCCGGTTGAAGCATTTCATGGGTGTTAAATATATCGGAAGAGTATGATAACGGACATTTCCATTCCCTGGATGCGCTTATTGCCAGATATGTAGGTAGGTACACACTGCTCATCCTTGGTATACACTTTGCTTAAGATCATAGCTACCATGCTGAACGTTTTCTAGTTTTTTATTATTCTTGTCTCTTGTGGAAACACCACAGTGCACCCGGCGTGACACCGGGTGCTGAACCACAGCACAGACATGTTTGATGCCCGTCATACAGTGACGTGTTTTGAGTTTTTACGATGATGAGGTGAGAGATACTGAAAATGTGAACATGAATGAAAATATTCCCTCCGTTGCCCCGTCGGGCCAGCACGCCAGGTGAAACCTGTTTTCATGAGCTTTCAAGGGCAACGACGAGAATAGATTATTTCCTCCTCCAGTTGTCGAGCCAAATGTCGTGTCAGAAACAGAAAAAGAAAAACGCCAAGTCTATACTCACCTGTTTTTAATTGTGTCGGGCGATGAGGAGGTGCAAGAGACTGAGGATGAGAGCCTGATTTTGATTTTTTAATGTGTGTCGTGCGTGGGAGCACCGCATTGTGATTCTACATTGGATGCTGAACCACCGACATGTATGATATGCGTTATTTATAACGCGTTTCGTTTCGAGGAAAGATGCAAGGGTGCAAGGTCTCCCCGGTCGCAACCCGCCAAGCCGAAACCGGGCGGACCCAGATGAGCCAAACATTTAGTGTTGAAACATCAGATGTCCCTTACGAACATCAGTGGCACAAACGATTTAACACGCGCATCTGCGTCACTTTCGCTTTGACGGGGGGACGGGTACCCGCCCCTCCCCTAAGATCTCGAGAACTGCGCTAGGTAGCGAAAAATGGTAAGCGGCGTTAGGTAGCCCATCTACTTCTCCATCGAAAATATTGAACTATTTTTTTGTCAGGTCACATTAAAGGTCACTAGAGGTCAAAACATGCCGTAATAGGGAGAACATGTGAATGAAGGTTTTTGGTCATTACATCTGAACAAGTAAAGATAGAGCAAAACGATTTGAACTATATGTATCCTCGCAGCAAGCCGAATCGAATGATATATAATACGACCTTGCTAGGTCAAATCAAAGATTTGCCCTGACCTAAGGTCAGGTCAAGGTGATATTATATAAAAATGCACATCATTAGAACCGCAAAGACAAGGAAAATCTAATGCAGTTAAAATCAACGCTCTATCGCCATCCGTTACTAAGTTATTCACCTAAAATCATTTTTCCCATGTATTTCCAACGGAGAGATCATGGCTCGTGCCTGACCTTAGGTCATCGATATAAAAAATACCGGAACATATTTTAGAGAACTCGGTGGGCCCATTATGTGATATGAGTTTTAATCAGATAAGTTCACCGTGTTCCGACTTATGTATCTTAAACTTGTTTGAGGTCGGTCACTTAACCTGTGCTGGTGACCTGACTTGGATGACCTGACCCTAAAATTTTCACCAAAGTTGTAAAAATGATGAGAGAAAAGGTATGCCAAGTACGGCGGCGCTAAAATAAGCATAAAAACATAAACATAAAACCCAGGGGCGGGTACCCACCCCCGTCAATGCCGTGTTAGGGCTCCTCCCAGTCCCCCGGAGAAGGCCCAACGAATCGCAGCCAACGAATCCAACGCCCCCACGCACACAGCTGCCCGCTAGTTGAAAACTATTGAAAAACGGTGGACCGTTTGCTTACCGGATCGTTTTGATACCTTCATCCGCCCCTGATTAAAGTCAAGCTGGTCAGATATGATTCTTGAGTATTTTTGTCATTTGGTATCAGATTAAGCTTCTTAACTCTCGCCCCGCTGTGGGGGTGGTGATGGTATTTGAACACTTCCTTCAGGTTTTTTCGGCGGCACGAAAAATGGTGGCCAAGCGCTGCTGTACTTGGCCACCTTATCCGTGATAAATTTCACAACTTTCCCCAAATTTAGGGGTGGGTCATTTTAGGTCAGGTCACCAGTGCAGGTCAAGTGACCTCATCTCTAAACATTTTTGAGGCTGCATAAGTAAGAAATGGGTGAATCGATCGGATTGCCACATAACGGGCCTACCAAGTACAAATATATATTCCGGGATTTTCCATATCGATGACCTGGGGTCAGGTACGGAGCATACCCTCTCCATTATAAATGCATGCGGCAAACAAAAATTGGACTGTTTATTTGTGTAGTTACAGCTGTCAATACTTTCATATTCTCAAAATCGTAGTATCCTGGCCCCTTTCTAGGCTCATGTTGCAATTTTTGACCTGTAGCCTCTGAGAGGTCATCTGGGGCTAATTAAGCGTTTTTCAGACTTGGGTTTAACCACCCCTAACTTTGCAGGAAATTATGAAAAAACTTTTTTATACCATTACGTTTGGGTTGCCATAGCGAGTCGATTGATATGCATATTGACTATGCCATATCAGATTGTGACTTAAACTGACCTTAGGTCAGGTTATTTTTATGTTTTGACCTAGTATAGTCATATTATACATCACTAGATTCACCGTAACGAGAGGAAGCGAATAGTGCCTAGAAAATGTTTCTAGCTCAACTCTTGTCACAGTGGGTGCGCGGTAGTGGGGTGGTCAGTGCTGCTGGCTACCACGCAGCCGACCCGGGTTCAAGGCCCGGCGGCTTCCCTGGATAAAGTGCAAGCTGGCTCCCGAGAAACCCTTCCAACAGGGAAAGAGTTGGCGACGTCATATGACCCTGGCAGTTGGTGCGTCGATAAGCCTAAAAAATTATTTATTAACTCTCACAGTTTCCCAAATCTCAGGGTGCTGGGTGGAGAGTGACACCCGGGCAGGCTGAATTTTCCTCTCACTTCTGTGTTATTTTTACATTTTCCACTCACTATTCAATGGAGCGCAACTAAATGATTGTGGTGAAAATTAACTCTTCAAAAGTTGGGCAATAGGGAAATTTTAATAAAGAATGTGTTCCTAATCTTATATGAATGCTTAATAAAGGTTTTAACTCAGTCTTAAAATATTGCAACTTCCGAATTTTTTACTCGCTGATTATATTCTCCAATATGAATTTTACTCTCTCAGTACCCTAGCACAAAACCAGTTTTAATTTGGGACACTGCTCTGTCAGACGCTAGAGCCCGGAAACTCTTGAGCCAAAAAGTGCCCGATGTAGTTTCTCCATGAATTTGTATCAGCTATCCAACAGCCTTCGTGTCTTCTCGCTATCCTGCATAGGAGCCGAATTTGACGGGGTGTTTGAACACAATCCCCCCCTTACCAATGCAAAGGTGGCTCGCAGGCCCACCCGGGCGGGTGCTAAAACTAGGATGTGTAGAAGACAAAAACGGAAGAACGCCCAAAATGAACGAAGTATGAACTTTTCATATTTGGCAACAGCCACTCTCAATTCCTGGAACTGCCTATATACAGGGACGGATCCAGGACCACATTTCGGTGAGGGTAGGCTGGGGTCTCCAGCCTCCCTACCAATGTTTTGATTTTTTCATACCAAAACGTTGGTTCGGAAGAAAATGGGCGTAAGTTGAATGCTTTGGAGGGCCACAGTGGCGTATGCGAGAGGTCTAGGGAGGCTCAAGCCCCCATCCCCCAAATTTCAGAATTCCTATGGTAACTGCATAGCCCGAGGTTGTTCCGAGGGTATGCAGGGGGATATTCAATTCCCCTCCCCGAAATGAAGTCCTGAATCCGTCACTGGAGGGGCAGCCTTTGATGCCCCCGCCCCTGGATCTGCGCCTGGTTGAGGTCCTTTTAAGCCTGAACAACGTTCATTTACCGACAGGAATATAATGACGCATGATCTGGAATTTAAACTGGGCGGCTTGAGATGCCCCGCATTGCTATATTTCTATGCTACCCTTTAACAAGTGCAGGAGAGAAGAACCACAGCCCCCACCTCCTTTCCCGGGGTAGTCTAACGAAAATATGTTTTTTTCTGGAATACCTTCTTCTAAAAATTCGTTTCGATGCTTTAATAACTCATAAAAACGGAATTATAAGGTCCAATCAAAGAACCACCGCGGTAAGATTCGAACCAGAGTCCACAGCATGGAATGCGCAGATGACGACCACTACACTACGGCAGCTGCCATTCAAACTCCCGCTATTGAAGCTTCGGGAAGCAACTTCTTTATGCTAATTTTATGGGAATAAGGTAGAAAATTGTATTTACTTTCATTGTCTAAAATCCACTTGTCTAGCTGTAAAAGTTGGTTAAAAACAATTACTTTGCCTCATTTTCGAATGTAACTGCTATTGTATTGTGTTTTTATTTATTTTGCTTGCTTTAGACAGAAGTGGCACTACAAACCACATTTTTCGCGTGTTGTGAAAATTGCTGTGAATAGTCGCAGTCGACACCAATCTGTGACCTACATGCGATTAGTGAGATAGTGCCACCGCCGGAGAGTTAAATCTAAATAAGGGGTTCACCTCGCGTAAAACAGCTTCCATCAGAATGAGAGCAAATAATGCTATGACCAGGATGGCTGGTGCGACGTCAATTCCAAACTACACTGACGTTAAACTACCGAAAATAGTAGTTTCTGCACAACCGATTACTCCAACCAGCACCCACCGCGAAAACTTCGGTCGGAATGATGGGCACGGATGGCTGGAAGAGGATGGAGACCTCTGGCGCCTGCAGTAGCCTCCTCTCGGCGTCTGGAAGCAGCCGCTCGGCAGGGTAGAAGGGGTACCACTGCTCCTGAGGGGCAGTCTCCGGGTCGGCCGGCTCGCCCTCGCTGGGCGGCGCTGCTGGTCAGAGCAAACGACAGATCTAGGGTTTCGGTAAGGAGGGGCGGAGCCTCAGGGGCAACACACTTAACCTAGGGACCCCTTTTATATATTTCGAGGGGCTCCAGCTCGATCCTTTTTCGCGTATATTTTAGCGCCCAGGTACGGGGATCCACACCACCTTCCCCGGCACGGGAGAGGGGTACCTGCCTCACCCCACCCCAAGATCTCATAAACCACGCTAGGTACCGAAAAGCAGACAGCGGTGCCCGTTTTGATATCTACCGAAAATGATAAAAAAATTGGCCAGGTAACTTCTGAGGTCACTAGAGCCCAAATAATGTTATTATAGAGATACAATAAAAACATAAGGTTTATGTCATAACGGCTGACAGAGCAGTTCTACTTTTAAACCATTGAAATCCTCATATCAATCCCAAGCAAACACTATCATAAGACCTTGCCAGGACAAATTCTAAAATTGTTCTGACCTACGGTAAATTCAAGATCAGCATGGGTCAAAATTCATTTCGATATAATAGAAGTTGCAAGCCGAGCACAATCATACAAAAATTAACGTTTTATTGCTTTTCCCTGCGAAGTTATCAAACTGGAGCCAATTCTCCCGCTTACGCATTTTCATTGGAAATAATCCGGGTTTTACCTGGCCCCAGGTTATCGATACGAAAAATCCTGTTATCTCAACTTTTCTTACTCGTTAACCTGATTATGTGATGTGAATCTCAGATTGATACATGAAATCTGTTCTTACTGCTGCGCCTCTAAATAATTGTGAGGGGTTAGTTCACTAGACCGGCACACAAACCTGTATTTTCACATAGGGTGAAGCATTGGCGGAGGCAGGGGGGGGACATTCCGGCCATGGCCTCCCCCAAAGCGCTGGAGGGGGCCCAACTATCTTTTGGTCCCCCAAAGGCCGGATAAATTTTGTAAAAAAGGTGTTTACACTAGGTCTGTCGAGCAAAAAGATATTCGCTCCCACCAACCCCCCCTCCCGGAGAGCGATCACGTACTTGGAGAGGTAGCTTATACTAGGTTTGTCGAGCACCCAAATCGCACGCCCCACCCCCCCAGGAGGAGAGGCAGACATGAGTTTGCCCCCCAAACTCGGGTCTGCGTCCGCCCCTGGGGTGAAAAATTGTACAACAGGTAAGTTGCGATTAACGCACAAGCACGAATGTTTACAATATGTATCGCTGGCCAGACAGATTCAGACACTCGCCACCACCACCTGGACTGGTGACGTACTCGGAGATGACCTCGGCCTAAGACTGCGTAACAGTTGTGAAAATATCTGTGAAAATCGTGAAAATCTTCTCCACAAAGATAACAAAAATGACGAAGACAAAGTCACAAAGGAGGGAAATGCCAAAACCCAATTGAGATGAATACTCACGCCAGAGGACTGGCAGAAGATCAATGGTTGCTACCCCAACCTTGTTAAAACTCGGGCTCTTCTTTTTCTTGGATTCTTTGAGGGATGACTCCATCAGAAATACTGAAACAGGGAAGCGAAGGCAGGGTAAAAAAGAAACTATACACAACCGGAAATGTCTGGTGCTAATGCTTTTATAACATCGTTGGACGCATCACTAGCAGATGGCAGCAGCAAACTGACGAATGGTGCTCTCCTGCAGTGTTGTCTGTTGGGTACTCTTTAGCAGATATGGAGTTATGTTCGCCTGATGAGGTACGTCAAATACAAAATACTCCGATATGGTCAAAGACAGCTGTCTTATTAAGCAGATTCGGCCATAATCAAACTATAGTACGAGCTGTTGTATTACCCTTTCATAAAGGTACGCTTAGGAATTCATCGGAGAACGCATTAATCGAGCTTTGGTGACGATTGGAAGGAAAGATGAACAGGAGCCCGAGAAACCCCCCCCACGCCCATCAACACGGTGATGATGTATGTATATTCATTAACACACATTCCTCACACGTTCTGATAATAATTAGACCAGCGAATACTTCTTTTGCCGTATTCTGAATCATCCTTGGCACTATCAATAAAAAAGTTATGTCATTGTTGGAAAAAGTTACGCCAACTGCCTGCACTTTTACCCTGCCGCATATCAAGTTCAAAATCTTGAAGCTACGATAAGGATCTTTGATATAAACAAGCAATATACAAGTTCCATCTTCTCCAAAAATTTAGGACTTCAGACGTCAATAAATAAATTGGGCACTATACGACCGTGTTCGGCGGAGCTTGAGAAGTTCGACGTGGTAGCTTGGACCGAGACTTGGCTGAAGATCAGGGCGGACTCGTCGGAACTGCAGTAGTCTCTTCCTAACTTCACCTGGCATAGGAGGGCCCATCCTGCACATGCTGGGGGCGTGGCATGTGCCATTCCAAATAGTGTCCCATGTCTCAGACGGACTAATCTTGAAGCCGAGGACGCTGAGATGTTCATTGATGTTTCTACTGAACCGATGCTGCTGATCTGTGTCAGAGCCGCATGACGAAATCCATGGAGCGAGGCGGATTGAGATTTCTCAAGAGGCTCTATTCTGCCCGCTTGGCGGTTCTGACAGCTCATGCCAGGGTTCTGCAATTGTGTAGGGTGATAGCCCTTCTACGCTAGACGCCCAAACTAAGGCCCCGAATCTAATTTCAAAATAGTTTTTGGGAAATTTTGCAACAAATGTTTTCAATTTTGCATTTTTATCATTTTTATTTCTTAAGCGACGAACTTGAAATTTGCCTCCTTTTGAAAAAACAACAGGGGCCACCTAAGAAAAAAGATTCTAATTGGTCGGACAATATTCATTACGCCAAACCGCAATATTTCTGATACAAGCAAAAATATATTGAAATTTGACGCCTAACTTATAAGCTCGAAATGTCAGAAGGCACGCTCCAGGTAGTTTAAAGACAGCCACATGGAGGCAGCTAGGTCAATTTTCTTGTGCTTGGGCATAGTTTCCAGTGGAAAACGTAAAATTCTGACCTAGTTTTTGCCATTTTGTCGGAGGACTGCATTTTTGCTCATGTCATTTAAATCTTAATATCTCGCGATCTAACGCGCCAATTTGACTTTTCATTTCAAATAATGAAAGAACATTGCTTCCGCCTGTTAATATTTGGTGATGGATATCGTGATATTAAAATTCATTGTTGTATATGTATAAATATAATTTCAGTAGAAAGCCTTTTATTTGTAGCTTCTCGATTCCGAGCACAGGTCATTCACAAGCTCAGAATTGACATGGCTGAATAGGAAAATTAATTGCAGTCATTTCATTCATTTACACTACCCACTTATCTTCAACGGCTTTCGAGTAATTCGTCCGAAAGGGTATTTCAAGGAGCTAAATTTTTCGGAATATGTTTGCTTCTCACCATGGTTTCAAGTCCTCAAAATAAATGGAAGTGGATGCAATTTGGAATGAGGCTAGCTTTGGGTCCTGGGTCGCCGATACAAGTGATTCTAGGCCAATATAATGTTTGGTTCTTCTTCTAGAAGCAGCTTTATACCATGCCTTTTCTGTACGAACGCAACACCCGGCGCCACGATCACGGCATCGTTTTGATTGAGCGCGCGAGTTTTGGATGTGGCGCACTAGTCTAGTGGTTAGAGGTCCTGTCTCTTGGTCAGGGGTGCTCGGTTCGAATCTGGGGTTAACCGTGTGCTCTTTACTAGTTATTTCAAAGAAAATAATAATGACCCTGACCTACAGGCTTATGAAGAGATACATTGAGAAGAAAATATGGTTTGCGTTCAGCACATTGTCATGCGGCTCTCCTGCGCCGGTGGGGCGTTAGCCCAGGTCGCAGACCGGGGTTGTTTCATTGGTCATCCGGGGATATAGACACTTTTTTCTAGACATTGGACAAGCTGTCCCACATTGTGAATCGCCATTTAGGCAAACCAATACTTATCTTCGCAGGGTTTAGCACTCCTGAAATAGAGTAGATAAGTTACTTTGATTCTCGTACCACAGTGCGTGTTTGTGATCGTGTGTTCAGTGTTCAGACGCGCAACACTGCTACTAGAGGTCTGCGATGTAGGATGATTATGCCAAGTGATTCAGAACCTACAAGGGGGGAAATATATTAGATTACGTTTCGTCAAACTCATCAGTGTTGGCGTCATTTGTGTGAAGTAGGATTTTCAGTTCTGACCATGCGGAAATATGCTCGACATTTCTCTCTGTTCAATGTCGGCGCCCTGTTGTCAATAGGACCACAGCTCTCAACCACAAAAGAGCCGACTTCGATGGGATGAGGCGGAGTCTACAGCTCATCCTTCGAGACGCACTGTTAGACGTTCTAGTGAAAGAGGCTGTGGATGTCATTTATGATGTTCTAAACGCGACGATTCGAGATCACATACCCAATGTCACACTGCGCTGTCATTGCCCACCCTGGTTCTTTGCTGATGTTAGACGTGCGGTACATGAAAAGGAAGCGGCCTGAAGGAGAGTAAAGCGGAATAAGACAGCTGAAACTATTGAAAACTTTGAGGGAAAGCGTTGGAACTTCAAGTCCATTTCAGACAACCGGTATGTCAAACATCTTAAGAGTCGTAATCCTTAACGTCTCCTTTCATAGTCTTCATCACTCCACGTCCATTACGACGGCGCTTGAAAAGCCACCGTATGTGTGGAAGTGTTCGTAACAAATACAAATACAAGAGACTAATTGGAAATTCTAAAACAAATCCGAAACGGTTTTGGACGCTCTTAAAAAGTATTCAAGGAAAAGAGTCAATTCCAACCTTTTTAGGACGGGAACTATCACTTCCTTAGACAAGGAGAAGGCTGATTTTCAAAACAATGACTTACCCAGAAAATTTACTGCTCCAGAAGTCTTCCAGTACGCCGACATAACAGACTAAAATCTCCCATTTTTGACAGTGTGTAGTGTCTGAAGCACAATCCAAACCATTCTTGAGGAGCTACAAGTGCACAAGGTATGAGTCCCTGATAACATTTGTCGCCGGGTCATGAAAGAGTTCTGGAACGAATTGGCGTATCTTCTGACTATTCTGTGCTGCAAATCAGTAAAGCAGGGAGATTTCCCAAGCAGGTAGGTGGAGGCCAACATCGTCCCAATTAAAAAAGGCCCACGAAAATCTCCTCAAATTACCGAAGTGTTTTGCTCCTCCCGCTGTTCGGTAAAATCCTGGAAATAGATGTGTTCGAAACCCTTCTCACACATGTATAATCAATCTATCCTTACTGAGAAACCACACGGCTTTGTCCCAAAACGATCTTGTAAAACTAATTTCGCGACTCTCTTAAAAGCAGCGTGGGACTCTCTCTCTCTCTCTCTCTCTCTCTCTCTCTCTCTCTCTTCAGGCCATCAATTATATGTTCTATATCTTGATTACTCATCCGCATGCCATAGTGCAAGCCATAAATTGGTTCTCTACAAAATCCAACATTCCTACAGCATTTCAGGACCACCTCTACAATAGCCATCACCATATCTTGGCCATTTAAAACGACGTGTGGTTATAAACGGAGTGTTCGAACTGGAAAAAACTTCGCCCGGGAACATCGGAAGGTTGTTCGATATTTTCTCTCCTATTAGCACTCTATCTGAACTATCTCCGGGACACAATTCAAGCAAAAAAATATGCTTGCTGACGACGCTAAGCTTTTCAACAAAATTACCTGTGTGTATGGCGTGGAATCTCTCCAAAGGGACCTGGATCGTCTCACTCTGTGGTCGGAGAAGTGGAAATTAAAACAACCCCGCGAAGTGTCAATCTTTTAGAATCATTCTGAAAAAAACAATTCCGGTTTCTTAAAAATCCCAAATAACATCCTGGAACATGTTCCAAAACTTCAATATCTAGGTGTTTGGCTAGATACAAAACGGTTAGATACTAACTCACATTTCAGGATCACATCATCCACTCCGTCAGCAAAGCCAATAGAATGTTAGGCCTACTCATGCGATCTCTCCAGATATGCCGAGCAGTGGGACGATCGAAACATGGACCTATCTTGGCAGCCTATTTTGGCAACGCGCTCTCCATCCTGGAGTACGGCTGCGTAATCTGGAGTGGAGCTGCTAAAACACACCTGAAGACAATATTTTTTTATGTAGCTGGCTGTCCACACCTTTCTGCACCAATATCTCCTATCCTACAGCGGCCTGTTATAAATATACACAAACACACAGTGAATATATATATATATATATATATATATATATATATATATATATATATATATATTATATATATATATATATATATATATATATATATATATATATATATATATATATATACATATATTCACTGGCGGCGCAACTTGGGGCGCCGGGACAAGGTGCCCCCCCTTACATCTGAAATTTAAATACTAGCCCTATGGCGTTGACTGGAAAGAAATGTCCATGGTTCCCCCTTAAATTCGGACATTCCGCCGTCACTGTATATATAATATTCGAATAAATACAAATACAATGCAAATATAAAGCTAACCTTTAGGTGAGGCTATATTAGAAAAACTCTCTCACTCAGAAGAGGTGTGTTCGCCATCATGTTCCAGCCGGCGAGCTCCTGGTCAATGGTGATGCTGGTGGTGTAGTCGACCTCGGCACAGGCGTCGGCTTCTGTGATCACCTTGCTCGACTCGCCGATGACGTTTCCGTCGCCGAACTCGCACCGGAGCACGCATGGCTGTAGTGGCTCCCCTTTACTGTTTCTCTGGATGGTAAAAACATATTTTCAAATGGTTCTAATTGAAAGAACACCTCAGGTTAGTATGAAATGCAAGACTTGTATTCTTAAGCTACAAAATAAAGTTTCTCGCTTCGCATTCGGGTTTTGAAATGGTTCTTCTATATTCCAAACACTAGAACAGTTCACCGTGTTTGCAGTCTGATAATGAGAATAAGCCTTATACTCTCTTTGAAATTTTGACTAAAGAGTAACCATTCGCCTGCATATTTCGAGCTCCCATTTTGATGCACTTTGCGCACCTTTCTTTTCTTATAAAACGAAAACTACTTAGGTACAATCCTTCGTTATTTCAATATTTTGACGGTGACCAAAGCACATCAATAATACAAGAGCACTTACCCAGTTCTTTCCACTCTTGACAGTTATTGTCAAAACTGCCTTCTCTACAAGGGTTCCACTTTCCATCCCTCTTGTATCACTTGTTGATGGACACATCTCTTCAACAAGCATGCAACAGATGCACTGACGAACCAAGATACCTTTAGACGAACGAGACAGAAAGAAATCAAGGTAGAAATAATATCAAATTGAGTATAGGCACGTGCATTTAATATTTCTTCATTGGTCGTTTTTGAAGATCGCTGTTTTAAGATTCGGCTATATTAGGGTGGGGCGATAAAGACCATCAACAAAATCTAGACATCGGGCCCCCAAAGCTAACTCCAGGGATTTTCGAAGACTTTTTGACATAATTACTTTTTGACACCCGCAGCGTGGGAAAGCCTGGCGTCAACCGACGGTGGAGCGGGATCCTAAAGTATACCACCTGTGATCTGAAAATCAAGAGAGCCAGGCCAAAGGTCTCTTTTGGGTTTCGTGGTGATCCCAATGATATATATCACACATGACATTTGAACTTCCCTATGTTATTTCACCTTGACATTTGACCTAAACTTAAATCTTGAGTAACAAAACTATGGCGTCACTGCAACATATACGCTATTTTGTGCCGTCATCTAACCGAAAGCCAGGGTCACGAGCTGTAACTTCGACTTTCACCTTCAAGTGAGGTGAACCTGATACCTACAATTATAATAATATCCAGATCATATGGTGTTATGAAGCTACACCTGGATTTTTAGAGCAGGTGACCTGACGTGGCCGAAAGATGGGCAGTTGAGAGGACTCTGGGGTAACGTACAAAATTTCCCGAGATCTCAATTATCAAACCGGCCAGGAAAACACACGTTTGAGGATGTGCCAGGACTATGGTAATATACATAGTCCTGTATACAATATACAACGGTGTACACACTGTAAAAAAATTGTACACTGTTGGTGCAACAACGCACCTTTAAAGCGTGGGGGGAGAACAGACGTTTTAAACGGACTTGCGTTCGCCTAAAAGGTGTAACATGCACTGGTATCCAGTGTACCGACGCTCCTTAACCGTGCCTTGTAACACCTTTGGTGCGTTACCGTTGGTCAAAAGAGTGTAACGTAGCACTTCTCCAGTGCTAGCTTGCTCTGCTTATCAGTGTATCGTAAAACCTTTCGTACTTTACTGGTTACCTATGCAGTGTAACGTTGCACTGCTCCAGTACTGCCCTGCGCTTCTTATAAGTGTATCATCATACCTTTCGTGCGTTTGTGCTCGCTCAAGAGTGTGACGTAACACTTTTAGTGCTGACCTGCACTGTTTCCAGCAGCGACCATGATTTTTGTACTGCAGAACTAAAATTTGTTACAAGTAACGAACCTCTGAATTCGGAGATGGGATACCATTCTCCGGTAGAAAGCAAAAGCTGTACAATCACGCGCGTTTCCAAAACCATATTCTTTGTTTCAGGCCTTTACATGACCTTTCCGAAACTGTCTTGCATGGAACGACTCGGAGGTAACACTGCAAATAATGGCAGTCTTGTATTAGTGATATTACGACAAAACTCGAAGAAAATACTCCAACCACACTGATCACATAACCCAAACACGTATCCGGCCCGTTTCTGTCCTGCTATTCGGCCTCTGCACTGCACTGCAGGCCTCGTGGAATGTCCTCCACTGGGCCCATAGCCTCATTGTCAGCTTCACCACGTCGACCTGAATAGCCACCGCTAAACCCTGGTTAACCTTCCGTCAAAAAACTTGCTGATGCAGGAATAGCGCCACTTTTCCCGCCCCAACGCGGTTTCGGGGCGGAAACTTCTGATTAAGTACCGGGAATTTGGCTCTCCTTTTGCCTTTGCGCTGTCACCTGAAACAAAGAAGGACTAAAATAAGCAATCAGTACTATTTCAGTTATCATATTAAGGCCCTTCTTTAAAATAAATGAACAAGTGAGGTAAAATAGATATAAGTCGGTTTTTTGTTTTTTTTTGTATACATATTTTGGTATACTGTAATTAGTTTGGTATTTTGTCTAAAGATTTTCTGATATTCATTTAAGTTTCATTTTGCTGGCACATTCCAATTTTATTTTAGGTAATTGCTGTCTAGGGTACAAAAATTATGTTGGGTGCTGTAATTGCTAATTTGTAAGGTCATTTTCCTTACCTTACCTACAATTATCAAGTTAATTTTGGAGGTGCTTGTTGGTTCCATTCTCTGACGAGCTCAATTCATCCTGAGTCTTCACTTTCTCTTTGTCGTACTTTTAGGTACTTTGTTTTGCTTTTTCTCTTTCTTCACTTTATTGCATTTAAAATAATCGTTTCTTGCATTTTTGTGTTGCTGACGCTTTTTAAACCTTCTAGTATGGAGAATACATTTCAGGTAAATAATCCTGTAGGTATAAACACATATTTACATTATCAAACACCCCAGATCACCAGGGAACAGAACACCATGGAAACACCCCAGATTCATGTTTGTATTGCCTTCCTTAAGGCATTTTCCATTGTATTGTCTGCAATTAGTTAATGGGAGTGTCAAATTTCATAGAGGAGTTCATTTGATAAATTTTGATAATTAAACAACCATCATATGAAATCAAAATCAGCATTCCTGCCATGAAAACGTCATGATAAACTCGGCACATTTGTCTTATTCAATTGTCTTGGATGGAAAGTGAGAATATGTGCACACGTTCAGCTTTACCCACGCCAAATCATATTTCAGTTCTGGGGATAATCCAGACAGGACATGGTCCCCTGGCTAATCAACGCCAATATAATTAGCTATTTGGGGTGTTTTCTATGGGTTGTTTTATAATCTAACCTCTCGATTATACAATTTGGACACCCAGGAGGAGGGGGGCATGAGGAGGCTCTGAGTGAACAATTTGAAAAGTCGGTAATATGGCCTCCCTCTCGAACTCGACATAGTTATTGAGTATTGCCGTTATTTTTCTGTTGTAATCTTTATATGATATCCCATAGGCGGATCAAGGATTTCCAATCGGGGGGTACCTTCCGGGGGGCGCCACTTTTGACCGGCAAAACCTATCAGGTGGGCGCAAAATCCTATCGGTGGGCGCCGATTTTGGCATCTTAGGGGGGTGGGGGTGGGGTGGGAAGGGAAGTGACATTTCATGGGGCGCCATCGACTTTTTAAGAGGGCGCCGTGACCATTTGAGGGGGCGCCGAGGGTTGATGGGGGCACATGCCTCCCTTTTCCCCCGGATCCACGTATGTGATATTACAGGAGCGCGGCCGCTTTCCGATAACCAGAAAATGCTGCTTTCGGTTATATGCGGAACTTAGTAAAACATTCGTAGGCATATAACCATTATCCTGACTCGTCCTTACATCCTTACTTGTCCTATCTGTGCTCGTCTAACACTTCCATTTCAGAAGAAAAACGAGGGCCTGCAATAATCGTGGCGAACTTGCAGATCATATTCGGCGAAAAAACTTTGGCTTCGACCTGGATTCGAACCCAAGCTTTGTGGGAGACCGGCTCCAGTTTTTTCATCATTCCTCAAAATTTTCCATGGGCTCCGCTTATCGGACCCCAGAAATGGAAATTGGACAGAACGATTGTTTCGATGATACCATTTTTGTGAGGGAGCCCCTGTTGGTTTACTGCTGAGAGCCCGCCAAAAATAGGCAATTTTACATGCAAAGTCAATGACGGCGATTAATTTGTACGCCCAGTAGTAGAATTGGAGTGGAAAACTTTGGAGGGGGCTGTGGAGGAGAGGGTCTTGAATTATCATAGGCGGTGGTAAGTTGACCAAAGGCTGCCCCGTCTAAAAGCAGCCAAATTCGTCTAAGTAACATTAAGTTGGCAGCCACAGAAGGCTTTGGAAATGAATATCTATCTTGTGATAACAACTTATATTTTCATAATTACATAACACTGACATAAAAAGATATGACGCTCGATGGATGTTAGCTGAGAAACGTATTAGGGCTTCGCCACGACAACTTTATACCCTCCTTTCTCTCTCTCTCTCTCTCTCTCTCTCTCTCTCTCTCTCTCTCTCTCTCTCTCTCTCTCTCTCTCTCTCTCCCTCTTTCCACGTTCTTCAATACCCAGTAGCGCACCCAAGGAGGGGGCCTGCGGGCCCGGACCTCCTCACAAACGCTTAGATTTCAAAATGCCCTCCCCATCCATGTTGGGCGCCTTCGACGCCCGACATAGGTTTTGGTATTAATTGACCGCCGCAGGTGCCCATCGAGGGCCAAAATGAACCTTCATTTGGCTTTTAGTACTAGTTCTACTCTCACCTTACCGCCCCTGCCTATAGCGTGCCGTCCCTGCGGTGAAACATTCACCCAATATATGATTCAACCACAGACCAGATTTAGAGTAATTGCACCTTCTTCACTTGCGTTTTACGCTCTACAAGTATTGCCTTTTACGTGAGATAAGTACCCTCTCCGGAAATTGTTTCCGCTCCAGTAACCTGCCGCCCCTTGTCAAACATGCCATCCCCCATCAGCCTGGCGCCCCCCTCACCTCTTCGTCAGCCGACCCCGCTCCAAACGAGAATCCTAGGTGCGCTCCTTGCAATGCAACTATTCCATAGGCATTCAAAGAGGCATAAATATATCCGTCAGGTGGTATGTCATTGCAGGTATTTCGTCCATTTTGGCTCGAATCTGTAGTTGTAGTACCCATGTGTGCCGAACAAAATCTTAGTTTGTAAATATTTAGTCTTCTGGAACGTTTTCTTATAACACAAGTGCTTGGTTTCATTTTCTGCATTCAGCTGCCCCCGCCCTGCTGTGCTGGTCCACTGTGAGGCTCTCGGGAGCACATCTGGGCGGCAGATGTGTGGACGGTATGGGTATGGGGCCGCCATTTCTTTAGTCTAAAACCTTGTCTGTTACTTTATATTTTTGGGTAGTGTTTCTACGAATCGTCGTTATTTGTTTATGGATTTATGTTTCCAATTGTTTACATTATTCTCATGAATTTCGGTTTACGTGTCTGCTCTCTGTGAGCTTGCCTTTTTGGGTCTTGGAGCATGAGCTACGCACCATGTGGTGATGGTAGTCCTGCGTCGTCCACGCCTCATGACGGAGGCATGGACAGTGATCCGTGGACAGTGGGCGCGTGCGGATCGCGGGCTCACGTCGTCCCAGCATCTTCGTGCTGATCACTCACGGGGATATGGCATTGTGGCCAACCCCATCGTTAGCCTTATCTGTTATAATCGAATGTGAATTGTTTTTTGTTTACCTAATAGGTCACTGGCGGTTAGCTGCATATCCGTATTAGTGGGTTTTAAGCGGAGAAACTTATGTAAGTAACCTGTAGCCGCCCTTGCATATTCGCGCCATTTAATGGGGTGTCGTTCGGGGTGTCGCTTAAGGTGTGGCCATTCGGAGCGACATCCATATGTGGTGCCGCTTGTTCTAACTTAGAACAGGCTATACGAGCCCCACATGCGAACATTTACGATGCATTTCCAGAATTTGATCTAACCAATTCCATTCTTTCCAGGGCGTAGACTAAGCCTGTTTGTAATATTTAAATTTGAACACCAGCAAGATGTTTTTTCTTCCATATCTGCGTAAACAACCTGCACGTGCTGTCTTTGCCAAATTTTTCCAAATCATGAGCAAGATATTCCACTCAACATTGTGAGTACCTCCTACCGCAGGTGTTGAAAAGGCATCAGATGATTCAGCGACTACGTGCGGGAGTGTTCTGAGTCACTGCTTCGAGACTTATAAGTCTCTCGACCCCATAGTGCCGAAAATGATGTAGAAGCTAGTGAGAGCGCTGTGCATTTTGTCACTACGTGTGTCTCAGGATAATGCAAAGGCTTTTCTAAGACAGAGCCCACGTGTTTATATCCGAATGTGGTGACTGCATAATAACTCAGAAAACTTTGATATGGGTGCAGCATTTCGGCATCCATGTGTAAAATTATTACTGATAGAATGTGTGCCGTGGTTGAGAACATGTTCGGTGATTATGTGTTAAACTGGTTAACTAATATAAATACAGAAATGCTCATCCACCATTACTTTTTACGACCGACGCGGTGGAGAAAGGGGTCGCAAGAAAAAGGACG
The DNA here is from genome assembly GCA_034440635.1 of Lepas anatifera. Classification (NCBI taxonomy): domain Eukaryota; kingdom Metazoa; phylum Arthropoda; class Thecostraca; family Lepadidae; genus Lepas; species Lepas anatifera. Next base: position 499,806 of record JAOTON010002243.1, read on the forward strand.
CTAAAATACGGGGTCACCAGTGAGGAGTCAATCTACAATTACACCATAAGACGGCATCAATACATGTGTATTGGCACCCTGATTTAGAGTAATTCGCAAGAAATACACCGGAAATCAGTCAGGTACCCTTGAAATGGTGGTCAGGAAAGGAGTCAGATGGGTGTCGTGACTCCTTTTGATGAGGGTCGTGACTCCTTTTAGTTGGAGTCAACTCTTCTCCCAATCCTACAAAAACTCTCGAATATGGTGTCTGACCCTGTACTGACACCGGATTCGGGGGTAGTGACGCTACTTGGCGGGGTTGGCCGAACTCCCCTCCAGTGGGGACTTTTTGACGGTGTCACCAAATGGCGAAAAGGTGTCATTTTTCTATCAGTGATCTTGGAGTAAAATCTAGCTACTTCTCACAAAACATGTAACGGTCCTCGTGCTCACTTCATTTATTCTTCCTTGCGACACAAATAGTTTCAAATTGAGATAAATAGTAAATATGTGTGAAACACTCAGAAGAACTAGGGAGACGTCCACTCGATTAGGCGACGTGATGTCTGTACCTATCTTTTAACACGCACTCCGCTGGAGGGACAAAATTAGTTCTCTTCCTGGTTTTCCCCAAAGAACGCAAAAACGAAATAACGCAGAACAGCGCAACGTACAGTACCTGATTCCAAATCGATTTCGCGCATCAGACAACATTTTTTCGGTCAGGTCAAGGAGCTATTTAAAGGGAATGTGGCACCTTCATAACGTGATTTTAACTGAGATAGCCAAGTTTTAAAGCAAGTCGGAAAACCCGGTACTCAATATATCATTTGTCTTGGAACTCAAGATGTCCGTAGAAAAAAGCTAAAAACTACCTGAAATGTACCCCTCATGTAGCCTTAGCAGCAGGCCACAGTTGTCATGGCTGTTGGTGTGACGACATATGCTGACGTCACGGTGAGTATCAACCAATCGAAGCCCTTGAAGCGTATTAAATATGGTAACGGTTGCCAGATCATGACATCATCCACAGACAGATATTTATTTCCTTTCCTAGAGGAGCATTTTAAAAATCAAAATATTAAGCTTATCGTAAATTTTTTCAGAGAAATTATGACGGTTCCATGATTTTCGGCTAAAAGTACCCCTAATTGCACTAAATTCCAGGATTCGACCAAGGTGCCACTTTTCTTTTAAGGTGAAACGACTCGACCTCCAAACCGAAAATCACGAGTTTGAAGAGGCGCAATGCATTTTGAAAATTACTTGCATACACTTAAAATTTTTCATCTAATTCGTGGGCCATCCGATTGATAGTCAGATTTGACTACTGGATGAAGGGTACTTGGGAGGTATATGTTCACTAGCAGTCAAGCCGACAAAGAATATCTATGTAACTCAGGGAGGAAAGTTTTCCCTCTGCAAAAGCAAGGGCTTTCCCCTGCATCTCCCTTCCCCAGAAGGAAAACTTTAGCCCTGTTCCAGCTGTCAGCACAGTTTTGTCAGCACCAATCAGCGGGCCGCGTTGCGCCTACGTCACAGGATTGTAGCCTTTCCCCGGGAACTAGTTCTAGAGGTTTTACGGGCTGATGGCCTGCTGTTTGCGCTGATGAAGAATAGTAAGTGCACGAAGTGGCAGCCTAATATTTTTTAATGGTAAAAAGGATTAAGTTCCCTTTCCTTAGCACAAACAAGAGGCGATTATGGCGCTGATATTTATTTTCTGGAAGAGAGGCCAGAGGTCCTGCTGACAAAACTGTGCTGACAGCTGGAACAGGGTTTTTGCTCACCGCTACCAAACTATTGCTTCCAATTCTAAGTTAGCGCTGTGTGCAGTTGTGGTACAAATCTCTGCCTCCTGACTTTTGTCAATGCGTATAGTTTGATTCATCGAGTACGTTGGCATGTGAAAAATATTTTAACGTAATGCTGATAATAGCAGAAGACTGAAAAGTACCGCTTTGGGTCCCAGTGTTGGGCGGAACTTGCTGACAGTGCTCAAAATAGAATACGACATGTGCTCCATCACTGGTGTATTTAATGATTCGTTATAAATGCTTCTAAAAGTGAATTATATTGGTCGGTATTACAATCGCTGAGCTCAATAATGCGAAAGTCTTTTAAATATGTTTTACTCTCTATAAGCCTCCGTTTGTCGTGTGAAAACGGTACCTAAAGGTTGAATCACAAGGTTGCTTACCACATTATGCCACAAGCACTGGTTTCCTGTTACTGGTCTTGTCACAAATCCCGTTGCTCGGTAGGCCAATCCTGGTCCCGTTTCTGGGACCCTGTTACTCGTCCTGTCACAAATCCCGTTGCTCGGTAGGCTAATCCTGGTCCCGTTACTGGGACCCTGTGACTTGTCCTGTCACAAATCCTGTTGCTCGGTAGGCCAATTATGTGCTGTGTATATCGGATCAATACATCAAACTTGTTTTCACCAGTCCAACTTTAAACATTTCTGGAGGTGGGGTTCCTTGACCTGATCTGCTGATCTGACCTGACATGATCAAGGCTGATAATTTTGGAAAAAGTTGCGCAATCAATCAAGTAAAAGGTGTGCTAAGCACGGCAATGCTCCGCGTTACTGTTTTCCGCCATCGTCGGGAAAAACCCGAGAGGGAGTGCTCAAACACTCCCACTCGGCGAGGGAAAAGTAAAGTGAAGTAAATTTTCTTTTGAAGTGAAGTGAAGTGAAACACTAAAACTGGGGACTCACCATCTCATCTCGTGGATAGGATGCATTCTTTGACATTCTACGGCGGTTGACTTTCTTTGATCCTGAGATTAACACTGACACTGGAGGGGGTCTCGCGGGCCCCTCACGTATTTCTCCAAGTTGGCCCAAGAACCGCTTGCGAGAGATAGACACCACTAGCTTTCCTTTGAAAGATTTTATGAGTGCGTCAGTTGTTTTAATAATTTCAAAATAGTTCGATTATTTTTGCCTTATAAGCTTTCAATGTGATAATTATTATTCTCAAGATCGCCACAATCGCGAGGTTGCACTAGCTCACCTGCATTGCGGAACGAGTGGTGACGTCACAACGTCATAGAATCGGAACTATACGTCAAGGTCCCCGCATATGAATATCAATGTGGAGGCAAAAGTCATGTTCACGATTAAAGGTCATAGACCAAGGTCACTCCAACATTTCAAAGGTCACTGACCCCAATGCTTTCGGCCAAGTGACGTCGCCCACTATGCCGTATATTATGTTATGACGTCATAGTTAACATTTATCAATGTTAAGGTCAATGTCACAGGTCAAAGTGAAAGGTCATGAGCTCTCATTTCCAGCCAAATGATTGTTGTAGCGCTGGTCACAACGTATATTAAACGGAATATATAATATAACAACGACATAAATCAATGACCTTGAATGAACCTGACGGCAAAATTTCATAGAACATTGTATGAGGCCTACCTTCCATGATGGTAAGCCACTTCTAGCGTATTCCCGACTCGTTTCCGCACAATCACGGCATTTTCCAATAGGCCCTCAGCATGGCCCAAATTTGACTCACGCTACCTTGCTTGACCTTGAAGATATTGGCCTAGGTAAATGGAAATTTAGTTTAAAGGAGATCACTGTCGCTCTCACAAGCCTAGAAACTGTTTCTAGCCCTTTTGTTTTTATCTCACGGGGGCCTGCCAACCCCCTCCAGTGCGCGTTAGTGCCAGACTCCTCTCTAGTGCTAGCCTTAATTGACGTACGCGTCATGATCTGTGCCGTCAAATGCGGTTAGTGCAACCACTGCTTCCAGCTTTATTTGCGACGACCTCGAGATGTCACGTGCTTCACCGATGCCAGTGCGGGTAGGTGAATAAATGCTGTTTTAATTATTCTATATATGTTTAAGAATGAATAGGAACATTACCTGAAGTATTCTCTAAGAAACCCCTAAAGTTACCCCTCGTATCCAAAATTTATGCAGCACATTCTGGTCGCTTGGTTGGGTCCTTTAAATTGTTAGTTAGATGAATACGGATGAAAATTATATTCTGCATATTAGGGCAGCGATCGGTTGATTTCATTCGGTTCCATGATTGCTTACACCTCGAAATTCACCATCTGGCCTGAATTTGTCCATTCCGAGTTCTAGCATTCAAATACATATGGGGTCTTGCCAGGGGCGGATCCAGTCCGTTGACTTGGGAGGAGAAGGCAACCCATGTCAGCTTTGGGCTCTGAAAATATGTTGAGCGGTGGAGGCGGTGGATGCTGCCTCCGCCGCTCAACGTTTTTTTCTCTACTGGTTTCCACAACCTATGCATTTATTTATTTTACTTCTTCAGGACACTCCACAATAGACATGTGGCTATTCTTAGCCGGACATACATTATTTCATAACACAATCCATGTACAAAAGACAATAATAATAGACACTATTAAATAATAAAATTCACATTGGTTCAATAATAGGCGCAAAAAAATTGAATACCACACACCTTACAGTTCGCATCCGGCGGAACTAACTCTTTAACCATCGAGCGAGTGGTTTTTTGAAGCCAGCCATCCGCAGTTCAGTGAGATTCGGCGGCAGAGCATTATACAACATGGGGGCCCTGTATATGAGCTGCCGCCGGCCAGCCTCTGTCCGTGTCCTCAGCAAGTGTAACTGTTGAGATTGACGTGTTTGTCGGGTATGGATGTCAGTGTTGTGTTGAAGGGATGAGGATAGTGCTATGGGTTGTTAAGTTGCGATGATGTTGTGGGCAAGGGTGAGAGTGATATTTTGCCATCTGTCTGGAACTGAGCCAGCCTGGACCTCTCAGTACGTCCGATATATGATCAAACTTTCGGCGACCGGATACTACTTTCGCGCTGAATTTTTTTAATTTTGTTTAATGGTTTTTGTCCGAACAGTTACTGTACACTGAAATACAGTATCGAACGTGTGAGAGAACCAGGCTGTGAACAATGCTTGAGATGATGCGTTTGGGGAGATGGTGGCTTATGTAATATTAATGCTATTAAAAGACAGAAACACTTTTGCATGAGATTGTTTACTTGTGTGTCCCACGAGAGATGATTGTCGAATATGATACCCAGGTTACGGACGGACGGACTGAACTGGGCTGATGGCTTGAGCACGAAATTGGATCTGCGGGGGCGGAAGTTCCTGAGGCTTTGGCGACTGCCGATTACCATTAGCTGTGTTTTGATGGCATTAACCTTCATGCCATTAGCACGGAACCAGTCATCCAAGGATGTCTGGTTACGGATCCAGAATTGATTTGTGGGGGGGGCTAGGGGGCTGGAACCTCTCCTGTCATTGCCTTGGAACAGCATCCGGCTTTGCATTAACTTAAGGCACTCATGTGTTTCCCCCTCATCTTCGCTTTGTTGGGGGTATTCCCAGATTGGCCGCCTGGACCCGCCCCTAGGTCCTACTGTTCTTTTAACTACACGGTCTGAATACATTTGCTGCTTCTAGGGTTGTACCTCCGGCATTGTCTGTATTCACCAGCCATTCCGTCCTCTCCTCTATGCTCTTGTTCAGACGAGCGACAGGCAGCGCCTTTCCCAATATTGTCACCCTTCGCTCGCGCTCGCGAGTGAGCGGACCCTCGCTGGCAGCTGCGCGGCGGCGCGCGATGGACTCGGTCGGCTCGAGATCATTGGTCGGCAGCTGCCCCGGGGCCCAGCGGGAGCACGGCGAGGCGCGATACAAGACGCAATAACCGGACGCAGCCGGGCGCGCGCGCTCCTGCACGCCGCTGCTGTTTCCTATTCAACTGGAAGCGGGATACGTTTGATTGGTACTTTACTGAAAGCATTGCCTGTCTTTGAAAGGTTTTGTGTCGCAGAGTGAGCACTTATTACGGTATGGGATAGTACGAAGTTTTCAGATGAAATTAAGTGCGTCTGGCATGCTGAAAAAGATTAATTTTGCTTTGCGTGACGGAATCTGACGGGCATCAGTAGAATTTGAGGTGAGGCTAGTACAAATTTGAAAGGCGCCGTGAAGTGAATTTGAAATCTAATTTGAAGGGCCCACGGCCATGGGTGGAAATCCGTGGGGGGTGGGGGGGTCAGGATCCCCTGGATTTTTTGTCTCCCATAGGCTTTGTATAGGGCTTGTATTGCCGTGCCAGCGTTAACCCACCCAGGACCCCCTGGATCGAGAAGAGATTTCCAGACCTGCCCACGGCAAAATTCATGATAATTCCTCATAACATGATAGACATGTCAGACCAGGGGCGTAGCCAAGGGGGGGCGGCAGGGACAGCCGCCCCCCCTAAGGGCCCGAAGGTCCCCTGAGGACACGAGCCGCACGGAGCGCGGCTCGCCCGCACTATGCTCTGTGGCCAAATTTGGCATTTTATACTAGACAGGGCCCTCTTAAGGCCTCTTCAGCACTCTATTCTGTAACAAGCAGGGCCCTTTTTACCCATCAGGACCCTTTTGGCGCTGTCGCAGGGGCCCTTTTCGGGGCGCCGCCCCCCCCTGGGCGAAATCCTGGCTACGCCCATGTGTACGACAACAACAAAATTACCTCTGAACCTTGGTCTTGGTGAGGAAAGCGGGCCGTGGCACTGCATTTTATTTTATTGTACATAACACAAGGCCATAACACGAGCAAACGGTGTGTAAATAAGTGAGAAGAGTAGTGTTCTCTTGTACGTAGCATGTGCACGATAAGATTATTTCCACTCGGGATTTCTCTAAAATGCTTTAGGTCCATTCACAGCGTTTCCGCAGCAGTTTTCATCCGTACAGGCTTTTTGTGCGGGCCTCACGGGCTCACTAACGTTCGCACTGTCGTTTGGCACAACGGAAAACTTCGGCCAAGGTGAACCATTGTGAACCATTGCAGAGCGTCATTGGACAGAACATATTATAAATGATGATGTGAGCCTTGCCCCAAAGGGCCCCATAGATTCGCAATCTCACGAATTTTAGATTCTATCTTACGAATAAGATTCGATCTTACTCTTGAGTGATTGATGAGTTTTTTTCCATGACATGCAAAGAATATACAACGCAAAGCCGTAATTTGCTGTAATGGATTCCTGCGTTCACTACCTCCCTTTTGCTCGCAAGCTCACTCCGGCTGATGACCACATTTCAAGCACATTCTTTCTTTCAAGATGTAGCTTTCCTTGTTGAACACCCAGGACGACTCACAGGCCGAAATCGTGGACATTGAAAACAGAGCCGCCGCGGTGATGGGGTTCTGTTGCGAGACCTGAGATCCGGTTCTTCGCAAAAATGGTGTCGAGCGACGGTTATTGGGAGAGCAGGGCCACTAGTCTAGGATGTGAGCGTAGACGGCCGTCAGCGGAGAGCGCATGTTGACCCCCTGCTGACAGATACCACACCCCGACAGGCCGGTACAGCGCAGCCGGAGGTTCCGCGGCCGTCGGTGTCGGCGCCTGAACACGCCACTTCAGATGCAGTTTCGTCTCCGGCAAGCTCGGGTGCGGTGACGGATCTGTTGCCGATACCGGTGCCGAGTACGGAGCTAGCACCGCCCCTGCCTAGCCGGGACCGAGTAACGGAGCAGCAACGCCCGCTGCGATCACCACGTCGGGCAGAGGGCGCAGATCGGAGGCGTAGTGGTAGTGTAATGGGTTAAGTCCCACGTGCTGTTACAGACGATGCGTGCCAAAAAACTATACCAGTGCTGAGACGATCTGAAAGGATAAGAAAACAACTTTGGTCGCCTCGATAGGAGTTGAGGTCGTGTACACCGATGCTTAAGTTTGGTTCTTGTATTTGTTTTCCGTGCACTCTATATTCCCAGGCATTTCTTTATTTTGTTATGCACTGAATATTTTCCCAGGTGGGTAAAAGTGATGTATATCCGGGCTTGCTAGCCGGGGAAGGCGGAGCGGTGTCTAGTGCGGGTCACGTGACCCGCGGTCGGCCCCGCTGGGTGACCGGTCACCCTGGAGTCCAGGTTTTACCTCTGCGAGTGAGGGTTGCGCATGTGAGGGCTGTGTCCATATAGCAATATACATCATCAACTTTCACACTTTTTCACAAACATAGGCTACGCATGCGCGTCGGAATGGGAGCTATGGTTCCTGGCCCGCTCACTCTCCAGGAACAAATTTCAATTTCAGTCAAGTTGAGGACTGGCCAAATTGGCTGGATGGCATTAGCGAAATTGCCTAATGGCCATGGAAACTTGGGGGGAGACTATTCCCACTTCGTCATCGTTGGCGGAGGGGACATCGTCTCGTCCCCCTGTGGCAGAGGCCTTGCCACAGGAGGTAAAGGGGCGTACGCCCTCAGAATTACAGAGGTGTTACTTATCCAAGTGGGCACCAAAGGCGCTTCTGAAGTGACGGATGCAAGAGGGGCTATGAGGCATAAGCCTCTTCCCCCCGGAAATGTCAGAGTGCTTATGGTAAATGAATAGGTGGAGGGTCTTTCAAGGCAATGGCAAGGGAGGCCCGAGCTCTAACCCCCCCCCCCATGAAGTCCGGGATCCGCCACTGCTTTACTGCTTTGCTGGGAAGGAACAATGACTGAAGAAATAGTTTCACAGATGCATTATGTGCTGGGATGCCTCTGAAGTTGTCGTCGCCTCGGAAGGCTATTGAAACCCCTAGCTGGAAAGCTGGTGGGCACCATGGGCTGGGAGACAGCACAACCAAAAGCTAACCAGATGTGGGCACATCCTTGCATCCAGTCAATGGTACTGGAAAACTTCCTGTAATCCCAAATTCGTTAAAAATGAGAACTTTTTGTTGGGATGGAAGTGTCTAAGTCTCACCGGCCGGGCTGAAAACTTCTGCTTACCTCGAAAAACCCAGTGCCCCTCATACGCTGTGGAAATGACGGTTTTAGTAGGGTGAGCTTGTTTCGCGGGAGCCGCCGCCAGCATCAGCTCCGCTGGTGCTCTTCCTGTGGATGTACACGGCGTTATTCTATATCTTGCCAAAAATCGTGGTATGGCCAGTTTCCGACTCTCTTTCCTCTGCTTTTTAAGAAAAGCCTTCAGTGTTCCCACCATTGACTCACATTGGCCATTTTGAGCCGGAAAATATGGTGGTGTTTTCCGGTGGAAAATTCCCCTCGATTTCAGATACCTCCGAAACTCCTCTGAAGCAAACGGTGGTCCGTTGTCTGAAACCAGTGTGTGAGGGAAACCGTACGTACCAAATATTTTTGTCAAAGCCTCTATCGTTTTTGACGCAGTCGTGGTAGTCATCTCTTCAACTTCAGGCCATTTTGGTAAGTATCTACAACGACCAAGTAGGTTTTCCCGTCCAGTGATCCAAAATCTGCATGAATCCTATCCGATGGCCCCGCAAGGTAAACCCATGGATGAACAGCGTTAGGTTCCGGTATTTGAGCGTTGTTTTTACATTCGGCGCATGCTTTGCTTACTAGCTCAATGTCTCGGTCCAGACCAGGCCACCACATAAAGCCACGTGCTAACGACTTCATTTTGCAGATGCCCATGTGTCCCACATGTAGTTCTTTCAACAACTGAGTTCTGAATTTTGTCGGCACTACGACTTTCTCGCCCACCTGAAAACATCCGTCTGCAACAGTCAAGCGCTCTTTTAGCCCCACAAACGGCTGTATCAGAGCATCCTCCGGTTTTCTCGGCCAGATCCCAGACCTGACCCAGCCCAGGACCGGACCCAACATAGGATCACTGACCGTGGCCGATGCTACCTGTTCCGCTGTCACCGGAAACAGGTCGTCCTCCACGGCCGTACGGATGTCCCCGATGTAGTTTCCGATGGCGTTGCACACCTGCCAGTCTGCCTCCAGATCTTCTGGTCCCGCTGGCAGTCGACTGAGCACGTCCGCCGGGATATTTTGCGTCCCGGAGATGGATTCGATGTCGTAATCGTACATGCTGAGCAGCAGTGCCCAGCGCTGCAGCCGGGCGGCTGCTACTGACGTTGTCTCTGCCGTTGGACTGAAAATGCGCCACAGCGGGCGGTAGTCACACACAATGGTCATCTTCCGGCCCAAAACATATTGTCTGAATCGCTTCACGCCAAATATGATGGCCAGGCCTTCCCTTTCGATTTGGGCATAGTTTTTCTCTGATGACGATAGAGTTCGGGAGGCGTAGGCTATAGGTGCCTCGGTACCGTCGGGGTACGTATATACCAAATAGGCCCCCACGCCTGTGGGGCTAGCGTCACAGTATAGTTTGATGAGCATGTTCACATCATAGTGTGCGAGAGTTTCTGCGTTGGCGAGGAGTGACTGTTTTTTGAAAACTTCCCGAACATTTATCTGTCCAGGCCCAGGGGCTTCCCTTTTTGGTCAGATCATACAGTGGTCTCAGAACATCAGAGAGGTTGCTGAGAAACTTGGCATTATACGTCATCATGCCGAGGAACGTCTGCAGCTCTCTCGGGGTTCGTTGGCTCAGGCATGGCCACGATGCTTCTTACTCTTTCATCAGTGGCTCTCACGCCGTCCCTGAACATCTCGTGTCCCAGGTACTGGATGTTATCCTTGAAAAGCTCACATTATTTCTCCTTCCGTAGTCGTAGGCCGTAGTCCTGCAGCCGCTGCATGACTGCTTCCAGGTTGCGGCGGTGCTCCTCTCTGGTCTGTCCGGTCACTAAAATGTCATCTAGGTAACATACAGTGTTTTCGAGTCCCCTCAGAACGTGGTCCATAGTGCGTTGCCAGATGTTTGGAGAAAGCTTTAATCCAAACGGAAGTCTAGACGGTCTCATGAGACCGAGAGGCGTATTCAGTGTAAGAAAGGCCTGACTTTCCGCTGAGATTGGGAGGTGTTTGTAAGCGTTCGCCAAATCTAACTTTGCGAAGGACTCGCCATGTGCTAAGGTGCTGTAGATCTTTTCCGCAGTGGGGAGACGATACACCTGCTCCTTTACACGCTGATTGACTGATACTTTGTAGTCCGTGCAGATTCTCACGCTACCGCCGGGCTTTCGAACGATAACTAGTGGAGATGCCCACCTACTGCTCTCTACCGCAACCAGCTCACCTTCTTCGATCTGTTGTCGCAGTTCCTTGTTTACCGGCTCCCGCAGAGCAAACGGCACCGACCTGCATTTTAAAAATTTAGGTTTCGCTCCCGGCTCTATCTCCACATCTGCCTGCATACCCCGGACCTCCCCCAACTCATCAGCAAACAGTTTGGGGCACTTGTTCTGAAATTCATTCAATGGTACCTCATGAACTTGTATCGGGGTCGATTCCAACTTCCTGGCGCCGTAGAAAATTTTGTTCCAGTCAAGACGCACTTTATGCATCCAGTCTCTGCCCAACAGAGGATACCTACTTTTCACATCAACAACCAGAATGGTATTATCAAATGCTTGCCCTTGATAATTTACCTGAACTGGCATCTCTCCCACCAACTTGAGCTGGGCTCCATCATACTGGCACAGTTTTCGGTTTGACTTCTCAATATTTTGATCAGCGAAGTATCTTTCATAAACGTGCTTGGGCATCGTGCTGATCTCGGCACCAGTGTCTAACTCCATTGTGATGCAAACTCCATTCATACTGACGTCAGCGAGAACCTTACCGTGCCTTTCCTTCACGCGCAGAATTTGCATCTCATCCTCGGACTCGCTGGATCCGCTGTCCGCTCCAGGCGCGTGCTGGGTGACCACGTGACTGGCCCGTGCGCGGGCGCAATCTCCGCCCCCTCCGGCTCGCCTCGCAGCGGCACCTGTGCCGGCGCCCGCGGAGCCTTTCCTGGCGTTGGGGACACGGTCAGTTTCACGTCCCTGAAACCTGCACATGGCCCGTACATGCCCGCGGCGATGGCAGAAATGGCAGACAACTTTTTTGAACCAGAACTTATCTGCGTTGTGATTGCTCCGTCCGCATCGCACGCAATCCCTTTGGGGCCCTTGCTTTCTGACGTTTTTGTGTCCTTTCAGGGCATTTACATCGGCAGCAGCCCCCAGCTTTCCTCTTTCGCTTGCAACTGCCTCAAAAGCCTTGGAGTGTTGTACGACAGTTTCCAGGGTGAGGCCTTTCATGCACAGCAGCTCTTTTTGACAGCGTTTGTCCCCGATACCACAGACCATCTGATCCCTGAGAGCTGTTTACTGATAATCCCCAAAGTGGGACGTTGCAGCTAGCTTCCTCAAATCGGCCAGATAATTAGCTATGCTCTCTCCCTGGTTTTGTACTCGTTGGAAAAACTTGAACCGTTCTGCGATTTGGACAATCTGAGGCTTGAAATGCTCTAGCAATTTCGTTGTAATGAGCTCAAACGTAGCATGCTCCAAGGACGTGGGATTCAACAGGGCCTTGATTTTGCCAAACACTCTCTGCCCTACTGATGTCAGAAATACGGCCTTTTTCTTTTGTTTATCCCTTATATCATTTCCCGCACAATAGAACTGAAAACGTTCCAAATAGTTCTCAAAACTTTCCTCTTCGTCATTGAATGCCTCTAAAGATCCATGCACCATACTGGGTACTTCCCTTTGGTCCGCAGGTGGTGAGTCCAGTTGTCCTTGCTGTCCTGCTGGGCTGTGTCCTGGATCCGCTTGCATGTGACGCTCGCGTGACGTCCGATGCTGGTCGCCAGTGATGTATATTGCTATATGGACACAGCCCTCAGTGAGGGCTCACATGCGCAACCCTCATTCGCAGAGGTAAAACCTGGACTCCAGGGTGACCGGTCACCCAGCGGGGCCGACCGCGGGTCACGTGACTCGCACCAACGACACCGCTCCGCCTTCCCCGGCTAGCAAGCCCGGATATACATCAGTTGATAATTAAGATAAAACACAGTCGACTTTCTGGCAAAGTGTTAAAAGAAGTGTGTTCTAAAATGAAATAACCCAGATATGGGCGTCATAACCCATGCCATGGGCGTCGAAAGCGGGGGTACGGGGGACGTATACTCCAGCTCGTGCATCAAGGGGCCTCCGCCCCCCCTCCTGGAAAATGGGACTCGATCCAGGTTTAAATTACATTTCACCCCTATTATCTGCGTGAACTTACCTAAAAGGAGCATTGCCGGGGGTCTGAGCCACCTTCGCTTTGACGGGGGCGGGTATCCAACCCCCCTCTAAGATCTCGAGAACCACTCCTCTAGGTAGCGAAAAACGGTCAAAGTTGTTGGGTAGCGAATCCACTTTTCCATCGAAAATATTTGAACCATTTTTTGCCAGGTCACATTTAAGGTCACTAGAGGTCGAAACATGCCAACATAGGGATAACATGTAAATGAAGGTTTTCGGTCATGACATCTGAACAAGTAAAGATAGAGCAAAACAACTTGAACTAAATGAATCATCGCAGCAAGCCAAATTGAATGATATATAATATGACCTTGCTAGGTCAAATCAAGTATTTGACCTGACCTGAGATCAGGCCAAGGTCAAATTAGATAAAATGCATATCATTAGAACTGCAAAGACGAGGCGAATATAATGCAGTCAAGATAAACGCTTTATCACCATCCGTTACTACGTTATTCAGTTAAAACCATTTTCCATGTATTTCCAATGGAGAGGTCATGGCTCGTACCTGACCTTAGGTCATCGATATCAAAAATACCGGAACATGTTTTAGAGAACTCGGTGGGCGTACTATGTGATATGAGTTTTAATCAGATAAGTTCACCCTGTTCCGACTTATGCTATCTTAAACTTTTTTAAGTCAGGCCACTTGACCTGTACTGGTGACCTGACCCGAGATAACCTAACCTTAAAATTTTGATAAAAGTTGTAAAATGATGAGAGAGAAGGTATGCCAAGTACGGCGGCGCTACACGCCACCGTTTTTATGCTATCTCCGAAAAACTGAGAGGGGGCGGGTCTCAAAAACTGAGAGGGGCCCCCCTAGGGCTGCCCATTTTACTTGCACCCGCAGGTTTTCCAAATAGTCCAACAGATTCCCATTATATGGCCTAAATGCTACTCTGAACTGGTTTTGTTTTCTTCGAGACTAAAAAACTGACCATGCGCAGCGAGGTTGAAGATATACCCTATATTGCACTAATACCCCAATCTATACCATGAAACATAAGCTATCAAATATGTCTAGCAAAAAGACTACTGGTTATATTCAAACACTTCATTTATTGCGCTTCATTGAGTACCAATGCGAAAAGAAGCTTTACGGGTAACACAGTACCAAGTCACAATCATTCACAAGAAGCATTGATGATTCTCCCTTCACAATACCTTCCAGCCACCGACGCCACCGGCACCGCCAGTCTAGATTCTCAGTTTAGACCTCAAGTGTTTAATACGGTGAAAACCTTTAAACTTCAACCATCAGTAGTTTTTGTTTGTTAATGTCTTCTTGGTGAAGTTGGCATATACCTTCCAGAACATCTCCATACCCTGCAGCAGTTTTATTCTTCTGAGCCTGTCCTTTCAGGTAAGAATCTTGCTGTATTTTGTGATGGTGTAGCAGAACCGCTTGGTCAGGTCGTTGGTCACTAGCATTCCGCACAAACGCCTCGGTTTGCTTGTACTGGTGGTCCTCGCCCCACAGTTTGGAATCCCTCGCCAGAGGTCTAAAAATCTCACCAACTCACCAACCCCAGTTTGGAGAAGATTTCGGGTATTCTGTGGAACGTAATGGCGAAATTCTTGAAAGCTGATGAACACTGTGCATTCCCTCAAATAATTTGGCGATATTTTTAACCCTCTGTGTATTCCATTTTTAATCTCCTCGGCCATCAGCACCCTCACTCTATGCATAACTGGAGTATTTGCATCACTTTTGGTGCCCAGCGGTCTTTGGTGCATAAAGCCGGGTAAAAGTTTGCACCTCTCTGGCGAAACAGTGTCAGAAGTGCCAGACGAATTTGGACGAATGTGACGCCAACTTTCCATGACTGGAATGCTGATGGAGAAGGGGTATTATACATTTTAACAGCTGTTTTACTCAAATTTGTTTTTACACTTCCTTCTCAAAAATAAGGAGGTATTTAGATTATGTTGTTTTTATGTGAATTCTGCCCGTATTTAAAAAATATAATATTAATTCACAAACTAGAGATGGTACTCTTCACCAGCTTCGCCAAATAGTGGCGAAAGACATTTAGGTTAGGGTTGTATATTCTGTTTATTATTTATATTCAATAAAAATTAACTTAAGATATCCTGCAACTATTTTCTTCTTTATGGTGAATGAGGGTTATTTTGTCAACATTGAACCCTAATGACTGTAAAAGTACTTGAATATGGTTGTATGTATCTCTTTCTGATATCCTGCGGGAACTCTCGCACAGGCGCCATTTCCGGCTCGATATGTGCGGCGTTTTGGGCTGGTCGTGTTCATTCGGGTGTATTCGCATATGTTGTTGGATTTAATTTGTTTGGATTTTTAACCCATTCCAAGTGATTTCGTGCGTATCCCGAAATCTTGAAACTGAACGATCTGATTCAGCCCAGGGAAATAATTGTGCGAGCTGTTCGAGAATGGGCAGGAACAAAGAAGCTTCGGTGCCTTACTCGAAGCAAAAAGTTCGCTGTGGTCATGTTAATGCTCGGACTCAACTTCCCTGTCCATAATACAACGGATCCCGCGACCATCTAGAGCGGCATACACGGTCCAAACACCCCGGACTGAAGAAGAAAGAAGCTGGCAGTACTCGAAGTGCAGATTTCTTCTTCCAGGTTGGTACCTACCTACTTTCTGATCTAACCTACCTGCACATGTTTTTTTGCTCCAGTTATTTGTGCTCTGTTGTTTGGTAAATGCCTCGGAGATCAATTTCCTAAATTTAGTGTGAGATATTTTGACAGCTGAAAATCGCATGCTTCTTCATTTTACTTAGGTGTGGTGTCTGAAAGGAAAATACCATTAATTGATGAATATATGTTATAAAAGAAGAGGAATATATGTATATATAAGAGTTAAGAGCTGCACATTCTTTATATGAACACAATTTCAAACATAATATCAAAATATTGATTTAAACACCTGGGTACCTGGTGCTTTTGATCATATAGCAGTGTCATGCATTCTGCCTAGCACAAGTACCTTCCTTTGTTACAGAAATAGGCAAATATTTGGAAGAGTTATTGGTAAAATCTATAGATTTTTTAATTTTTGAAGCTGATATTTCCTCATTTTCATTCTGATATTCGGGTCTGTCCGTCTTATTTTCATGTGATATTCTGCCTAGGGTAAGAAAGTTTTTCCCATTTCTCCAGTGTTAAATTGGGAAAAATTTGGTCTGTGAAAGACCCCACTCCAGGCAATTTTGCCTATGTGCCTAAATTGAGGGTTAGCATGTGTATTTGGGGCAGCAACCACAAACACATGCTTCCTGAAAACTACTTTGAATGTTTTTAGGCTTTGGTTTTCTTTGAACTTTTTTGTTTGCCTTAAATTCCATGGAAAGCTGATATAAAAACTCACTGCTGAAGTCTCCAAAAACAGTTTAGGAAAATTCAATTCAAGCAGTGTTTTTTTCTTAGAAGGAATTTACATTGTGTGAACATTTATGCCTTTTGGCACTGTACAAGCTAAATGTATTATCAGGTGCAGATCTACTGTGCAAAAGAAGAAAAAACTATCACCAATGCATTAGAGCTACATTTTTGTATTTGAATGGCAGAGATATTGCTGGACTGTGCTATCATGTGATTGATTTGTATTTGATTTAGATAAAAAAATTGATTTTCTGTGTTGTATACAGAAAACAATATAAATTGTTCATTCATTAGTAAGGTTTAAGTTGAGTCATAAGTCAAATGTCAAACATAAGCATTATTCTGAGATTTGAGACTTTTACAGTCTCATTTAATGATGTATAGGATGTGTAGAAGAACTACCAGTTCATGTGCAGTAGTTATCTTCAAGCTGCTCAGTTTCATATCAAATGGTCTGGTGAAGTGTCAAAATTGTTAAGCTATCATATACTGAAATTGAGATACATGTGTTTCTGTTTAGTTGTCATGAAATAAACACTGGTTATGTACTTGAGATTTTAATGAAATGTCTCCCTTAATATTTTTATACTCCAAATTTGCAGCCGTCAAAAACTTAAATCATCCTCATTTTTGTACCAGTTTCTTTTTTCACTGCTGTTCTATGTGCTATGTGTTTTCCACTTGCTTTCACATATTGGTGCAAAAATTGTGTTAATGACATCAGTTGTTATCCTAACGATAACAAACTTTACAGAGTATTGAAATGACAAGATGTCAGGACAAAATTTAAATGTTGCAGCAGAACCAGGTGGAACAGCTGGGCAGAATGCATGATTAAACCTCTTAATATTTATTGCAGTATTTGTAGCCATTGCTTTTTACCTCTAGAGGTGTTTGTAATGAACTGAATTTAATTTTTGTTTTTCCGTTACCTTTCCACATCAATAGAAATTTTATTTTCAGGTGGCTTCTGAGGTTCAGGCTGCCACAGACAAGCCAAGCACTGCTGTCGACAAGTCCAGCAATGCCGTCGGCGAGCCCAGCGTTGCCATCGACGAGTCCAGTGCAGGCGTTGCTGCCGTCGACGATCCCAGCGTAGCCGTCCCCACCGTCGACGATCCCAGCGTAGCCGTCCCCACCGTCGACGATCCCAGCGTAGCCGTCCCCACCGTCGACGAGCCCAGCTTAACCGCCCCTGTTGACGAGTTCAGCACAGACGTGCCTGCCGTCGACGAGCCCAGCGCAGCCGTCGCTGCCACTGACCAGCTCAGCGCAGCCGCCGCTGTCGACGATAACGGCACAGACGTGCCTGCTGTGGACGATTCCAGCACAGACGTGTCTGCCGTCAACGAGCTGCAGACAGCCACCCAGGGTACAAAACAGAGCAAACAGCCTTTCCCTAGTGAATCATGCAGCTCTCTAGAACTGAAGGTGGATAAGCTCCTTGAGGAGCAGAAACAGTCTGGGGCTCTGCTGAAAAAGCTTCTTGAAGTGGTGATGCAGCTGGACACTGAAAGGAAAGAAAAGTCTGCTCAAGAGGAAGACAGATCCACCAGGTTGGTACTGTACCGATCTGGCCGTAGCATTGCCCACATGGAGGTGGCTACAAAATTTGAACTTGTGTCCCACCCGGCATATAATGTGCTCCATTGCAAGGTTTGCAATCCGAAGTTTGACCCAGAGGAGTATATTTCCAAAGATCGTCCTACCACTGCTGGAGTGTACAGGTATGATTACAGTTTGGGCACAGCTTTTGATAACGACGAGACTCTTCCAGTCTCCTTCAAGAACCTTAGGACTGTCGCACAGGGTCATTTCGAAGGGCAAAAACACGCGGAGCAGGTTCGCAAAAAGGAGAAGCAGATTGCCCTCGAAAATGGGCGGTTCGACAAGAACCAGTGCGCTGCTGCTCGTTGCATCCGAACGGGCTACTACGTTTTGAAGAAATCTCTGCCTCATGCTGCGTATGAGGACTTGATCGTCTTGCAAAGTGAGAGCAAGAACGGGATGCGGATGGGTGACATAAATCACTCGGTTGGATTTATGCCCACACTCAGGACGCAAGTCCATGCTGTGATCCAGAGCAGTCTTGCTCGCTTCATCGCCACCCAGCCCTGTGTCTCGCTAGTCGTGGACAAAGTAACGCTTTGGAAGAGATCAGTCGACATCACCGCCATCCTCGCGGCTGTGCCTGACGTACCAGCAGGAGACGGCTCACGACCTCCGCAAATGGTGCAGTCGTTTGTCACCGCTGCACCAGTTGTGAAGGGATGCCAGTGGCGATGCCTTAGCCGAGGAACTCGCTGGGTCTTTGGCATCGGTGGGTGTCACCAAGCAGGTACAACTGGCGAGCATTTGCACTGATGGGCAGTACTTCCACTCCAAAGTGCCAGAGAAACTCCTCAACAAGCTGGAAGGCGAGGATTCCGGTGGGAGTGTCCAGCAGCCCTGCGTGCCAGCGCTGTGGGACCCGGCGCACTTGCTGAACCTTGCCGAAGAGGACGCCAGGAAGCAGCCTACCTGCAAATGGGTGAAGGAGACCATCACACTCATGTCGTCTATCACGAAGCGCTTCACCCATGGGAAGGGTTTTGAGGTGCTGATGGAATGCGGGGTCCAAAGGGGCGAACATCTGCTCCATCCGAAGCTGTGGTCCGACACACGTTTTGCGCCGCATGCTTCGAAGACTATGAAAACGTTCCTCCACAATGCTGGAGCCATGAAGGAAGTTCTGAAGGAGCGCGTCATGCATCCGAAACCAGATGACGATGGTGCTGAGGCACATCTGAGTCTTCTCAAAGGTAAGCTCACCTTTGCATTAGGAATCGTTTAACCCCTCAACGGATAAAGCATGCAAAAACCGGTTAAGCATTTGTTTGGCATGTAGCCTTGCCATTAGCCGAGACATCGACTCTTAAACAAATGATTCGGTCCTTACCAGCCCTCCGCCGGCCACAACAGCTAACTAACAACTGGGCGAGTCCGTTGGCTGCCAGGTATAAGGGAGGGTTGCGCGAAAGCATTGCATTAAACGAATAGTTATACTTATAACGCGATATTGCACGTTAAAAGGTTAGGGTCAAGACAAAGTACAAATGTTTAGTGCCAAGGCAAAGAAAGGTGTGCACGTTATAAGTGCATATTTAAGTTTTGTATGATACTACAGCTTCAACTAAACGGTGCACTCATATCTTTTAAAATGTGTTATAATCTTCCGTATCTGATTTCTAGCGTGAGTGTAAGTTTATATTTGTACGTTATTCTAATTGCCTTCGCAAACTTTGTGCCTTTCCATATGGATTTTTTAAATCAGATATAGAGGATAAATGAATGTAAGTGAGCTATAGCAGCGGACTGACGGGCCAGTGTGAATATAAATATTTTTCATAAAACTTTGAATTTGAATCCCATCGTGTTGCGCATGTCTTCATACATGCACAACACCAAAGCAGCCATGCCTTATGACAGTAGTGGTGTCATTTTTTTCCAGATGGAGACTTCATGGTAAAGGTGGCCGCGCTGCATGACATCTACGAAGTCATCGCCACATGCAGCGGAAAACTGCAAGACTTGCAGGCTTTCCCCTGGGACCGGACTAAGGCCTTCGACAATCTGATTGAAGATCTGGAGGAGATGGAGGCTCAGATTGACGAGGAGATGGGACTGGATCCAGATTCGCCTCTTTGGAAACGCCTTCGATCTCGCCCTGACTGCAGCAAACAGGTGATTTCTGCTTACTGATGGCTGACTACTGAAGTGGCAGCAGGCCACCCAACCTTAATTTCTGCTTTTCCTGGGCTAATGTGGTATGTCATGCCTGTATAGAAATTATGAAGGTAGGAAACGGGATATAAAATCATACCTGCGCATTTTCTTCCTCCGAAATCGCACTTGACAGCTATTTTGCTGTTCGGAGAAGGGCTGACTGATACAACTTGTCAAAAACTCGAAACAAAGGTTAACCAGATTGTTTAATTCATCATTGTTTGTCAACACTTTCCGTTTTAAAAATTACTTGATCATAAATATTGAAGCCTTATTCGCGGATATACAAACATCACAGCGTTTTCGAAAGGGATTTGTATGCTTATGTCATTGGATGGTGAACCATTCGGTTCCATGGCTTGGTTTGACCAGACGATATTGGTCCATTTGGTCAGAGGGTATTCCCTAGAGTTGTAGATCATATTTTCGAATTGATTTCTGAAACGTCTGGAAGTGTCTGATTGTCGTTGGCTTACTAAGCTGCACCGCCCAAGCCTGAACTGTAATTTTTCATAATTATTTATTTCTGTATTTCATTCTATATTGCTCCTTTCAAAGACGGAATTATTGGCGTACCTATGTCTGTTTTAAATCTTCCTGGGTTTCAGGGGAATGAAAGGCTATTTTGCTTGATCAGATTACAAAGATATGCTGTCCTTGACTCATGCCTGCTGTATCTGTTGCTGACAATTTCAGGTGGGGGCTATCACGGCGTTCCTAGAGGCGCTGGGAAACCACCTCAGTAAACGGCGAGAGGGCAAGGACGCTCGGGGGCGACAAGTAGGAGCTGCGAACGCTATAGTAAACGGAAAAACCTACCAACTCCGGAAGGTGGCGGACCTGCAGCAGCTGCGGCAGTTAGAGCGTGCCAGCTCTCTGTTTTACGTGGCAGAGGCGGTGAGCGAACTGGCTGGTGCTCGGCTGATCCCGGACAGTGCCAAACCTCCTGTGCCGTCGATCCGAGCCGCCTACGACTGTGTACGCAGTGTGCCAGGTGAGCCCACCAACGCTGACCTGTTCCGACATCTCCACGCCCAAGCTCACGAGAGCACCCTTCTGCAGCCCTATGCCGATCTTGTAAGCAGGATCTGGTTAATGTCATCGCCAGAGTCCATCGTGGAGAACATGGGCAGCGTCGTGAAGGATGTGTTTGGCGAGCACCGCCAGCTTCAGCACTCGAGTGCGGCGATGGAGTTGGCCATACGATGGAATGGCCCGGACATGTCGCGTGCTGATAGTCTGCTACGCGCTGTCCAGAGTCGCTATCAAAACAAGTTTATCAGGAGTGGACAGCCCACAATTAGCAGCTCTCTCCATGGCACTGTGATATCGCGGCACTGCGCGCGGAAGTGCCCTCGAAGTGCACTGTTTGCAAAGTTCTAGATCCTGGAGAACCTGCCACAAGAATCGCCACAGAGCATGATTGAAAAAAAGTTACATGGTGGTTTAGGAGTGGGTAGTGCGTCTTTATTTTCAATGGAAACTAAATTTGTTATAATTCATTGTCCATAGTTTTCAGTCCATCGTGGAATGACATTCGCTTTTTTCTGTCCCTTCGCCGAAATTGAATCTCCTGAAGAGCTGCTTATGAGACACGAAGCCGTTAGTTTTATTTTAGGTTATTCTGCTTGATCAGTTTTTGCGCGATTTCGGTTTTGGTTCTACGGATTGAATCACTTTTATTTCGTCAGCTAACGAACAGCTTTTTACACCTTGCATTTGATCCCCCATTTGTTTACATAAATATTTTCCAGTTGCCATCATACCATTTATGAAGGACCAGGGAACGCGATGTGAGGGCGTTGTGTTAATCTATATAATTATACACAAATTGGTCTTTTCAAAATTGAAAAGATGAACGTGACATTTCTTGATTGCTGAACGGTACATCACTTATCTGTTCACACTTAGGTGCTACTGGCATTGATGGTTGTAAAAGTATTGACTCCTCGCGAAAATGTACTGCTCCCTGAGAGCGCCAGCCTTTGAAGCCTTTCTGCGTGTTGAGGGTTCTTTTTGGTTTAAATTCCCATTACTAAGCGTTGTCACTCCTTTTAAGGCTGGAAAATGTTCCTCCCGCGATGAGGATATGCTTTGCCAGCTTAAGCCGGACCTGGAGGGAACCGGGCCACTTCCTAACCAGACCTTGCGTCGCTATTAATAAAATATCCCGGATCATGAAGGTGCCCAACCCTGCGATGTCGTGGTCCCTGGTTGAAGGGACTGTCTTTTATTTTATGGTAAAGTTGTTTTCATTGTTGCGGCCAGTGGGGCACGTATTTGTTTTTAATTGTCCATATTTGTGTAGTGCCAAGAATGAGTGTTCAAGAGGCTGTGCCGGCCTCGTTGCCACTCAGGCCTGCCTAACCCACTATCATAAGATATGGATGTGGTTCCCTCATCCGGCGATCATGCGTAAGTGGGGCCCATACCCGTTTCATCACGATTTATTTGGATCTGGCTTGCTCCCGGGGTCGTTCAGATGGACACTTTGCTGTCACCCATGAGGTAGATTCTTGATGGCTGGGGGCAGGTCCCCGGTGATTTTTCTTGTTACGTCAGCTCGATTTATAATGGCTGGGCCCTGGCGCCTACATGTTGCTTTTACTGAGACCGAGGCATTTAGATGCCACTGTCGCGTCATTCAGTCTCAGTACCCCGGCCCCGCTGTTTTACAAGCCGTGCCTCGTTGCTCTGTCGATCCAAGCCGTTATATTTCTTAGTGGAGGTCACCCAGGGTAGGTTTCGCCGCCGCGCCGCTCCGGCGCATCTGTGCGCCGCGTGGCTTTCTTGAGGGCCTTCGAGACCGTGATTTCTCTGTGATGTCACCTACTGATGTGATGCTACTCTGTGGTGTCACCGGTCCCGCCGGAACATCCCGCAGACCTCTTGTTTAAAGCCGTCTGCGTATCTTACGGAAACAAGCCCTCGTTTTTTTCATATATTTATTTTATATTTTTGGCGACTGGCTGTCTTCGTCCTCTGCCTCCGTTCGATATCTTGTAAATGGGATCCAAGCGCTTCTCACTCTAAGCACTAATCCTGGCTAGATGTCGTTTTTTCATTATGATTTTAACAGGGTCGAAGTTACAGGCCTGCATCGACGACGAGTACTTCTTTCGAGTACGAGTTTAAACGGTGGTTTTAGTACATCCGAAGTTATGCTCCTCAAACCGAGAGTAGGGTTTTGGCCACCCGCTCTCTCCATGGCTTATTGGGTAGGAAATGTAATTTTGATGATGCTCCTATTGCCCCGCTCACCTCCATGGGCAGCTCCACCCCTTTATTTGAAGGCGTTCGAGGGCGTTCGAGTTGCAACAATGAGCTTAGGACCTTAATAAATATGACAGTTCGGGTTGTGTCCCATGGTCGTAGAAGAGCTCTTAAATACTTCGGCACGCCAAATGTCTGAGGGTTTCGACGCTTTGGAAATTTCAAGTTCCCGTGGGTCATAAGGAAATACAAACAAATTCATATTTAGTGATACCAATGAAAAATTTGCGCGTGATACCAATGAGGGGGAGGGGTCCTGGATAAAATGACGAACACACCAGGACCAGATGTAGGTACTGAACTGTGTCGTGCGCGATTATTAGTCGAACACATTTCACTCTATTCATCTCAGCGTTTGCCATGCCCTTTTCCGGAACTGTATCCATGTTGCTCATTATCCTTGCTTAGTCCATTCAAATGCATGGAAAGCGCGACTGCGTGCAGTGTTGGCGTGGAGAATCCGTGCCTAAGCGGTCCAGGGTTCCTGACATTGATGACTTATTATTGTATGCTTCAATTTGCGCGTTGTCATGGCTCTTACCGGCTTGCATATGTGAGCAACATTTTTATTCACTTCGAATTGAGAAAAGTCGAAGTCGCTCATTCTCTTGCCAACAGACGTGTGCACTTGTGCGATGTCGCAGAATACTGAATTGTGAACTGGTGCGGCGGAATAGGAATCATGCGAAATGATTCGCACGATCAGTGTCTGATATCAAAAGCAGTTCATTTGTTGCCTTGATCAACTGCTTACGTGTGCTGACTCAAATATTTATAATGAATGGTTTGACATGGGGAATGTTTTATGCCGAGCAGACCTCGAGAAGATTTTAATATATGTCTTAAGTGATACTTTTTTTTGATCCCCAAAAATCCCGGGAAGTAGTTTTAAATATTGCCGTATGACCCAAAAATATCACATTGGGTTTCGTAGAACATAGCTTCCTACCAGTACCATTCCCGAATGATTTTGGGAAATGGCGAAACTTTGGAGGTTCGTCGAAAGTTTGGAGAAACTTTTGTACTTTTTAGACCTCTGTCCCTCGCTGGTTACTTGTGGTCGACTCTCAAGGATGGCGAAAAGCATGACGGATTTAGGATCGCACAGGTCGGCCAGTTCGGTCATGGAGGTGAGCTCTTTGAAGCTGGGCTTCTCGAGGGAGTAGAGCCCAGAGCAAGCGTTGGGCAGGCACGGCTGGTATACCGCCGAGCTGATGTATACCGCAAGACCGAACTGGCCGACCTGTGCGGCTCCAACTCATTCATGCTCTTCACCATCTTTAAAATCGATCACACGTGGCTGGTGATGGATTCCAAACTGTGGGGCGAGGACCAGCAGTACAGGGGAACGGAGGAGTTTGTGCGGAATGTCAGGTGGCCAAGACCTGACCGAGAGGTGCTGCGGCACCATCACAAAGTGCATCAAGATTCTTACTGGGGAAGACCAGCTCATAAAAAACTGCCAGGACGTGGAGAAGTTCCAGAAGGTGCATCCCAACTTCACCAAAAAGACACTGAACAACAAGAACTATTGGTAGTTGAGGTTGAAAGGTTTGCACCGTATTAAACACTTGAGATCTAAACTCAAAGTCTAGGCCGGCGGTGCCGGTGGCGTCGGCGGCTTGGAGGTGCTGTGAAGGGAGAATCATCAATGTTTTTACGATTGACTGTGACTTGGTACTGTGTTACACGTGAAGCTTCATTCGTACTCTATGAAGCGCAATAAATGGATGTGGCTATAAAATCGATAGTCTTTTTGCTAAACATATTTGATAGTTTATAGGTTTCATGGTCTAGTTTGGAGTATTGCATAGTGATGCAGCAGGTCTAAACAACAGGATGAAACACTTAAAGGTCACTTTTTAGAAATTATATCAAATGGATATGATATGTTTCAGAATTCATTGGAACACGGGCAACCTTGCTTACTTCATTCATTTACCGTGTCACGTCCATTTCACGGCTGCTGAAATCATGACAATTCTTCCATGTCATTACGTACCGCAATCTTACTAAAAAACAATGGCATGATTCCAAACAAGAAAGGCAAATACTAACACCTAGCCATGATTGCATTGTTACCGTTCAGATTTCTGTGACCTGGTCACAGAAATACGGCTCTGGCTGGTCCCAACACCATTTTGAGACCATTTTAATAACGGTGTGTTTTGAAAATAAAATCCCACACAAAGCACGTTTTCTTAAGCCAGCAAAAAAAATACTATCAAGCTCAGCTGGAAAATTGTAGCTAATAATTGAGGGAGTGTCTTCTATAGTCTTAATAATGGAACTATCAGGTTGGCATCCGGCGACCGAAAACAAGTTATGACGGTTTTAGTCCTTCTGATAATTAACGGAGGACTAGAATCGTGGATTTATTTTTGGTCCTTGCATGCTAGCCTGATGCTGTCGCCATGTAAGTACTGTAGAGGATAACAACTGGCGATTTTACCTATGTGTGTACGTAATAGCACGTGACATGGCATTAGCTGCAGCTGTCGATATGCTCTAAAACAAACACGTTTCCGTATAAATCGCAAGTTTTACTCAGCTTTTTGCTTTTGGCCAGATTTTCCGGCTTTGTGGTCATTTGAATCTATTGCAATGAGCATCAGAGCCATTAAATACCCTCAATAGTCTCTGTGGTGGAACTGAAAATGAGCGTCAGCAAAGAAAAATTGTGGTGTTTTCATGCGTGACCCAAGCGTGGTTTGACGGAAACCTGAATTCCAAACACAAGTATGTTTTGTGTTTGTTTGTATCATTAAACGAAAAGCCTTCTAGCTAATTAAAATTGATATTTCATCATTATAAGTCCTTGATTAGAAAAGACCATTACCCATAGGCGGATAGGATCGCCGATTGAGGATGGGGGCACCTTGCTGGGGTGGGGGCTGCCATCCAGACAAAGGGGGCACCACTTTTGGCCGGAAAATATTATCAGATGGACGCTAAATCCTATCGCGGGGCGCCGATTTTCGCATTGGTGGTTTGGAAGCAACATATTTCAAGCAGTGACGGATCTAGGATTTCGTTAAGGGGGGGGCAGGCTCAGAGGGCGCCGGACCTGCGGGGCGCCGAACCTGAGGGGCGCCAATTTCAGTGGCGGAGCTTGCCGGTCGGTTTGGGAGGGGCAAACCAAAGTCGAAAAGCAAAAAAATCACGCAGTAAAAAGCTGCGCTACCAATATCACTTGCAGGTAGAATGTTGAGTATTTGAGGGCAAAAGCTAAAAAAAAACGTCACGGGGTGAAAAATATGGGCTCGAGATACTTCTTCCTATCCAAGGCTGGCTATACTATAACTGAGAATTATTTATATTTATTCCATGATTCTGATGAAGGGCTGTGTCCGAATATATAATCTTCACTGTTTTTTACATTTCCGGATTCGAGGGGACAGGCCAGGGAACATCTTATCAACTTATGTTCTGTTTGAAGTTGAGAGTTGAAACACCAACATCTTGCTTATAAACTGGAGTAGGGAAAAAAGGAGGTCGATCGCTTTGGGGGTTAAAAACATAGTTTTGCCCCGAGCTTTTCCGTTTGGGGAAATGCCTTTGTTGCCCCCCTCCTGGATCCGCCACTGGCCAATTTACCACCCAAAAGGCGGCCAGTGTCAATGAAAAACGCGTTTAAAAAAAGATTTGTAAATGCTTATTTTCATGAAAGCTTCCTCTTAGTGAGGACATTCCAAGGCTTCTTATCCAAGGCTGGCTATACTATGACTGGCTACACGATAACTGATAATTATTTATATTTACTCCATGATTCTGATGAAGGGCTGTGCCCGAATATATATCATCTTCAGTGTTTTTTACATTTCCGGATTCGAGGGGACAAGTCAGGGAACATCTTATCAACTTATGTTATGTTTGAAGTTGAGAGTTGAAACACCAAAACCTTGCTTATAAACTAAAAAGGAGTAGGGGAAAAAGGAGGTCGATCGCTTTGGGGGTCAAAAACATAGTTTTGCCCCGAGCTTTTCCGTTTGGGGAAATGCCTTTTTGCCCCTCCCCCTGGATCCGCCACTGGCCAATTTACCACCCAAAAGGCGGCCAGTGTCAATGAAAAACGCGTTTAAAAAAGGATTTGTAAATGCTTATTTTCATGAAAGCTTCCTCTTAGTGAGGACATATTCACGTTTACCATCCGGCATATTTCGAGCCAGCTAACGACTGCCACCTTGGTAGAAAATGCTGAAAGCACCCACTGACACTAACTGAAGCACGATGAGCAAATAATAGTTATCTTCGGTCATGGCGAAAACTGAGGTGTCGTATCCACCACCTCCACTTATCTCAGTTGTCCTGGCTAACGGCTCCATACTGAAATAGCCGATTGACGCTAACCTGAGCCTCACAGGCCGCAGAACCGCTGCGGGCCTGGGCCCCTGAGTTTTTGGTGACTTCCCTGAGTTTATATCGAGTCCTTCAGCTGATCTGGGACCGCTTTAGTTAACCAGGCCCTCACACTGACCTTGAAACCTATATGTCGCCGCTGAAGCCTATTAAGCTTTTCGGGGCCCATTTATTGATATAGGGCCCCCTCAACAGGTCCTGGGCCCTCTGAGTTAAAAGCTGGAGCTCTGAGCTCTGAGCCCCAAGCTGGATTAGTGTCCCTTAAGCTGGTCAGGGTTCCCTGGGTTGGTACCGTTTTCGTTTAACTGATATAGATCTCTTCAGCTTGTTTGGGGCCCGTTGTGCGTATCTGGGCACTAGTTCGTCGAGGCACCCAGCTTGTCTGGCCCTATTAGTTTTATGGGCCTTCTGAGCTGCTGCAGGGTCCCCTCAGAGTGTCTGGGCCCCATGAGTTGAAAATTGGACCCCTGGGTTAGTTTTGAGTCCCTGAGCTTATTTAGAAACCGTTTAAATAAGTATGCACCCCACGCTGGTCTTGAGAATCCTGTGTTGGCACTGAGGTCAAATGAGCTCGTCGGGGGCCCTTATCTGGGCCCCCTTAACTGGCACGGGCCCCTCAGCTGATTTTGGAGACCCAAAATCCCTCCTACCGGATTCCACCCACGTCAGATTTCCTGACTCCGTGAGGGCCCTGGGGGCCATTGGGGATTTTTCCCGCGATCAGCGCTGGGGTCCCTCCCCCGAGACAAAACTTACAACATGCTCTATA
This sequence comes from Lepas anatifera, assembly GCA_034440635.1. Classification (NCBI taxonomy): domain Eukaryota; kingdom Metazoa; phylum Arthropoda; class Thecostraca; family Lepadidae; genus Lepas; species Lepas anatifera. Next base: position 528,284 of record JAOTON010002243.1, read on the forward strand.
CTCTATACTCTAGAGTATAGGCTACCCAGGGGCGCTTCATCCAGGGGGCGCCTAGGCTACTCAGGGGTGCATTAGTTCCCCATGGCGCAATCCTGCTATCTAGTGGCGCCTTTTCTTTGCCGAGGCGCTAGCTTTCTAAATTTCATCTTCAACATTTTACTGGGGCGCAAAAGACCAGTAAAGGCGTCTAGTGTTTGGGCAGGGGCGCTTTGCCATGGTTTTAAGGACTATGTGTTAATTCAAGTGGAATAAGTGATATCTACCACCTTGGCGCACGAAATGGGTACAGGCGCGCCGCTCATATCGGGCGCCTTCGGCGCCCGATATGAGCTAAGCTATGCTGAGGCGCTTCGGAGCTAAGGGGGGGCCGGGCCCCTGGGTCCTCCCCTTGGATCCGTCACTGATTTCAAGAGGGCGTCATCGATGCTTTACTGGAGCGCCGTAACCATTTTAGGGGGCGCTGAGGGGTCGGTCGGGGAGGGCACCTGCCCCTCTTTGCCTGCCGCTGGATGGATGGCACCTACCCCGGGATCCCCCAATGACATTACCAACGTGTAGTGATATTTTTGTGGCATCACTTTATTATAATTTGTCGAAATCTGGTATCTGAATCTGATATTTTGTGTTTGTATCCAAACCATTTGACCACCAGCATTCAATTGAGGTAAAAATCATCATTCTATCGTCATAAGGTCTTAATTAAAAGTGTTTATCACCAGTATACAATTGATATTTTACTGACATCACTAAATGGTCATTGGTCGAAAGCCCACTATCGAAAACCATCATTGCGCGTGCTTGCTTGAACCACCCAATAGAAAGTCTTCATTTGAAACAAAAATTATCGTTCCATTGTAAATAGTTATTGAGCTAGAGGCTCCAACCAGTTTTCGTCTGGCCTCCTGCATCACTGTGTATTGATACGATATAAGGGCTATGTTCACCCCCGCTGTGCATGGTCAGTTTTTTATCTGAAGGAAACCAAAACCAGTTCTGAGTAGCATTTTGACCACATAATGGGAATCTGATGGACTATTTTGCAAACCTGGGGGTGCCACTAAAATGGGCAGCCCTACGCCCCCCCCTCAATGCGCTTGTTAAATGTGATAGTGAAGTGGCCTGCGTTGCCAAAAATAGCCAATACATATGCTCTAAAATTCGCCTCCCAAACCCCACCATCCGGTCACCGCCATTTCCAGTTCCTCCCAGTAAAAATTATGTGGTGACGCCCCTGCCCGGGAGGGCCATGAACTAACCGCTGTGAAAATTACATCCTTTTTATTTCCATTTCTTATCACCCTTCGTTTTCAATTTTCGCCGAAACAGTGTGGAATCCTCAAATCAGCAGTGCTTTGCTCAGACTTCCCTCAGGGCTGGCACGTGCCCCACAAGCCGTCGCCTTTATTTGCATTGTGTGGACGGTACAAAGGCTGCAGATTCGGCTCCCTGATACCCATGATCACGCATCAATAGTTTCGGAAATGCAAACCCAGGCTTTACTGCAATCATTTCACCATTTGTTTTTATATTAATAACAATACGGCGGAACCAAAACATTTATAAAAACAGCGCAGTAAACCGTTCAGCAAAGAGCGTACCGTTCATGGCCACATTCTTTGGTGGAGGTTTTAAGTCGATACTAACCAAAGTTCAGGATCGATGGGAAAAAGGACCATATCCCTAGCCCGGGGAAGCTGTCTCTGATAATACTAAATACTCATGCTCACGCGATTTGGTATCCACCATAAAGCCAACATTCATAAGAATATTGAAATGCAAAATTGATTCCCCAACAATTCTGCTTGGGATATCGTGGTACCTCCTTGGGTTTTCCTGAAAACGTCATATTTTCACTACATGCGCGTGCGCGTGTGAAGCGTGGCCCTTGTACTCGGCAATTCAGCACAGCCCATACATATTGTTGGCGAAAATACGCATACCAAATTTTAGCCTAATCGGGCCAGTAGCTTCTGAGATAGGGAAGAGGAGTGCGCAGGTGCGCACGTGGTGTAAAACCCTAAATGTAGCCAATTTTATCTTGTTCTAAGATCAGCCAGAATACATGCCGTAAATTGTATTGCAATCTGATTCATAGTTCTTGAATTTTAGCAAAGGCCCGAGGGGATGAAATTTGCTCATCCCTCCCCGTTCACCTAAGCGTGAGTGATTTGACTTAGGATCAAATAGACCTTCGCCTCTTAACTCTCAGCAGTAGTGTTCCCTACACACCAAGTTTGGGCCTATCCAAATCACATGAAATCTAATTATAGCGTAACGAGTGACGGGAATTCGGTGATTTGACATGCCCTGCTTTTGCACGCGCCACGAGCTTCGCTAGCACCCCACCCGTCTCTGTATGTTCAGTCAGTAATTGAATCGATCAGGCTAAAAACCAATCAGTTTTGAATAGCTGCTCCAAGACAGTGAAGTCACCCATGACGGCATGAATATATCCTCATATGTCACCTAGTGTGAAGTCATACTACACCGGCGTTCTGCGCAGAAAAATTACGCAACGTGAGGATTGGGCTTTCAGCTCCTCTTTGCCCTAACAACCGGAACACTTAGGTATGACGGTCATCTAACTTATTCAACGCCAAAGGCTCTCCAGGGAACGTGAAACATTGAGACTTCAACAGGTGTGCTCTGCAGTGCAGCTCTGGAGATCGGAGTCGAATAGCCCGGACGGCGATCTATCGTGCAGCTGAGCGTGCTTAATTCATCAGTCTAATCTCTCAGACAGCTGCTTAATGGTCTATCAAATTGGACTTTGAGAATCGTGCAAGTTGGAAGCATACGCAGATTTGGCGGCTGATGCTTCTCGCCCACCGTACCAAGCATAAGCGCAGCCGCGGCGTGCCTCCTAGCCACATGGGCCGGTGATTGTCACGCCACGCCAGGGCGTAAATAGTGGCGCGGCTGTGCTGCGATTTAACTCCTGATTATTTGCGCCACCAGAACTTGGCGCCCCTCTTGTCCAAATGGTCTACCCAGACTTAGATGCCCCCTGGAAATTCCTGGACCCGCCTCTGGTTTGAATCAATCGTCATGACCAGCCGTGGGAATCAACTGCTCTGAACACCAGTCGGCCTCCCTGTTACGAGTTCTGAGTTTCTTTTGGCGGAGAACGGCTGGCTCACCTCTTATTCTCTCGCTCGTCCAATACTGACGTTGAATACAGAACGCCATTCAACGCTGGTTTTCACTACGCTGGTTTCTCTCAAAGCCTCCAACTGTCCTAGCAGAGTGGGGTATCAGGACCATGGGTCGATCGGATGGCCTCAATTTCATGCGTTGTCTGCTGAACGAACTTGACAGGAAGGGTATGGTCATGATGAATGAGGCGCTGGCTCTGGTGCTGTTCGACTCAGATAGGCTCTTCAGGGGACTGAACAGGTTTGACTGAACAGGCGGCAATACAGGAGCCATTACTGGAATTGTCTGCACTTGCAGAAACGCCTTAGGACCAGGCGTCAGCCAAGGTACAGATATAGATATAGGAGTAGTGAACTATCCTTAGCTGATGCTATGTGGTGTCCGCATCGTGATGTGGAGAATTTGAAGCTACATGAATGTTGATATTGAAGCTACAGGAAGAGAACATTCAGGATATAAACTCAAAGCACTGGCGGACGCAGGGGGGGGCCAAGGGGCCAGCCCCCAAGAGCAAAAGTTTTGTCGATTTTCTTTAAAAAAGCACACTTTTAATTGTTTCTCCCGAGTTGCCCCCCTCCCCAAACGGCGCTCCGGTGTCCGCCCCTGACTCGAAAGCGCAGAAGATATCTGGGAGAGTGGCATTGCAAACCCTCAATGCTTGTAATGCATCAGCCCCGAAAAACGGGATAAACCCTCAAACTCATGAACAAATACAAATAACTGAGCGACTCACTGACTGAATATGTTGTTTGCAGTATACGTATTCAAGCATTGTTGTTTACCCCCTCCCCATAGGCGGATCCAGGATCTCCGATCGTGGGGAGAGGGTGGGGTGGTCACGTGGTCGGGGGAGGGCACCATCCGGACCAGAGGGTGTCACTTTTGAGCTGAAAAAGCTATCAGGTGGGCGCCAAATCCTGTCGCGGGGGCTCCGATACTAATCCTAGAGGGGAATGGCAAGCGACGTTTCAGGAGGGAGAGCCATCGAACTTTCGGGGGCGCCTTGACTATTTCAGGGGACGCCGAGGGTAGATCGTTGGGGGAGTGCCCCACTTGCCCCTCCTGTGGGTCCACACATACCCTCATCCCTAAACAGACTGTGCGTGATATTTGCTATTGCCATAGCAAACCTTATGTTTACCACTGCTCCAAGGGGCATAGTTATTCTTGTGGGCCACAAGGCCAGGGGACTGACTGGTCGCTGAAACGGTGATGAGTGCCTCGCACCCTTCCCTGTTCTGAAGAATAAAGGGATTGTCTGAAAATGGCTTCAGATAGCTTCGCTGGTTCTCCCCATAGCTCGTCCAGCTCTGAGATGAGCACTCTAACATTGGTAAGGGCCATGACTCTAAGTGGAGGCGAAGATCTGAGAGGATTTTAAATCTGAGAAGCTTAAGGAGAAGCCAGGCTGAGAGTTGTAGTGCAGTTCTGATTTTTTAATTGTTTAAACGAGCAGCGAGATTTTAGTTGCAATAGAGGCCCCAGGCTGAATCTACAGGAGTGCTATTGAGCTGACGCTGATGGGCTGCCGAGCGCGCGTGTGCGTGAGCGTGAGATACTCGTATCCGTACTGTGTACCGGCCCTTAAAATTATAATCCCGACATTGGGGTCTCATAAATTTGCTTTCAAACCGTTATCAACCTCCATTGCTGGTGATGATAGGACAAATCGTCCAGGCGAGTTCACCATCACCCCTTAGGTTTCAACCAAATTTTGCATCCAAGGTCTCCTATACAAATAAAAATTTGGACCCATTTTCAGATCCCATGGTCAAAGAGGTCACCAGATAGAGGTCATCAAAGTTTCGAGGTCAACGCAAAGATTGAAGCAGAAATAATTTGGATCTTAAAAGTGGCTGATTGAAATCATTTGAAATTAATACCAATGGATAGAAGATACAGCGGGCTATATAAGAAAACATACAAACTTTAAACCTCAGTCAGTTTTTGACCTCGTGACCTTTTCTTTATATTAAGACTTTTTGGAAGAGCCCTATTTTCAATTTTTGTTTTTGCACGGGGTGATCCTCTAGGTATAAGCCAACCAGTGGTGGGTGATTTTCTTTGAAACTCCAATTAAATAACAGGTCACAGAGGTCATCACCTGGGGCAAAACGCTCATTGCAAGAACCTTTCGTGCGGATACGCTACAAAATGGCTGATAAGGATGTCAAATGAAAGCTGATCACTTACCTACCACATATTTCGTACCATTACTTGTGCCTTGGATCTGAAAAGACCCCTTGTAACCTAAATAATTGACATTTAAAAGAAAAGTACTTAAATACGTCACTACCGATTTAATTTCAAGGCTTGACAGGTTCATGGTGTTCAGGATACGCTGGAGCATTACAAAGCCATGACGAACTCGGGTGGTCTTAGTTCATGGCCTGAAATGACCTCTGCTATTTTATCACATTACACCATAGTCAAGACGCCTATCATTTGTAAGGTCATATGGCCGCCAGTTTGTTGTTATCAGATGCTTCAAACATTTAAAAATCCTTTGGATGGAACAAGACATTTCCCTGTGGTATAAGTGGTATTGAGTTGTACGCATTGCGGTAGTAAATATGCAATCATAAACAATGCCTAACGACAAAACTGAAACAAAAAAACAATTTGTTTCAAACATCTGATACTATATCAACCGCCAAAATTTGGACACAAAATATTTGAAAAAATTATTTGAACCTTTTCGCACAAGATTCAACGCAGGGTTTTCATTGCGACAACCTTCAGTGTTAGGAATACATCCATTCGTTCTTTACACTCGTAAGAGCCAGCAAAGCTTTTCTTTAGTTCTGATTTTCTCGTGCACAACACTGAGGAATTCGCAACCGTTCAGTCTGTACTAATTCCACATAGCTGATGCTCTCATCTAGGCATCCAAAAACTGCATTAATTAGTTGTTAATTGACCTGTCTCCCAGGGGTGTAATTTTTTATCTCTTTGGGGGTGCCCGAGCCCCAATCCTAATTCGAGCACCCCCAATCATGTGCTGAGCACCCCCAATACATGTGCCGCCCTGGCTTATCACCGCTACTCTGAAGAGTGTCACCCTATCTCATCACTGCCACCCTGATTCGTGCCGCCCCTCACAAGTTTTTCCCGTCCCGGATTCATTACTTCCACTCTGACTGGTTCCGCCTTTAGCTAATCAATGCCACCTGACTGATCATTGCCCCTGATTTATGACACCACATCACTGCCGCTCCCGCCCGATCACTGTCGCCAGCAATTAATCACTGCCGCCCCCTCCGGATGGTTACTGCCGCCTTTTGTTCATCACTGATCAGCTAGCTGATCACTGACACCCTGGTTTATCACTGCCGCCCCTGGCTAAACACCCCGGTTCATTTTAACACTCATATACTTGCCCCTCCTGGTAAGTCACTGTCGCCCACCGAATCATCTTTGCCGCCCCGGCTCACTGCCGCCCCTCGTTCACCACTGCCGCCCCTGGCTGATCATTGCCGCCCCTGACTGATAACTGCCGCCCCTTGACTGCTAACTGCCGCCCCTGGCGGATAACTTCCACCCCTGGCAGATCAATGCCGCCCCTGGCAGACCACTGCCGCCCACTGACTGATAACTGCCGCCCCTGACTGATCACAACCGCCCCTGGCTGATCACTGGCGCCCCCTGACTGATAACTGCCGCCCCTTGGCTGATCATTGTCGCGCCCTGACTGATTACTGCCGCCCCTGACTGATCATTGCCGCCCCTGGCGGATAACTGCCGCCCCCTGGGCCGATCATTGCCGCCCTCTGACTGAAAACTTCCGGCTCTTGGCTGATAACTGCTGCCCCCGGCTGATCACTGCCGCCCCTTGACTGACAACTGCCGCCCCTTGGATGCTAACTGCCGCCCCTGGCTGACTACTGCCGCCCCTGGCTGATTATTGCCGCCCCTTGGCTGCTAACTGCCGCCCCTGGCTGACCGCTACCGCCCCTGGCTGATCATTGCCGCCCCTGACTGAAAACTATCGGCTTTTGGCTGATAACTGCCGCCCCTGGCAGATCACTACCGCCCCCTGCCTGATAACTTCCGTCCTTGGCTGATCACTGCCGCCCCTGGCTGATCACTTCCGCCCCTGGCTGATCATTGCCGCCCCTGACTGAAAACTGCCGGCCCTTGGCTGATAACTGCCGCCCCTGGCTAATCACTGCCTCCACCGGCGGATGGATAAGTGTCACCCCCTGGCTGATAACTGTTGCCCCTGGATGATAGCTGCCGCCGCTTGACTGATTAATTCTGCCCCTTGGCTGCTAATTGCCGCCCCAGTCTGATCACTGTCGCACCTTGGTTGATAAATGCGGCCCCTGAATGATCACTGCCGCCCCTTGTTGATAACTGCCGCCTCTGACTGATAACTGCCGCCCCTTGGTTGATAACTGCCGCCCCTGACTGATAACTGCGGCCCCCTGGCTGATAACTGCCGCCCTTGACTGATAACTGCCGCCCCTGGTTCATCACTGCCGTCTCCCGGGCAGTGGTGGATCCAGGGGGGACAAAAAGGCATTTGCCCCCAAACGGAAAAGCTCGGGGCAAAAGTATGTTTTGCCACCCCCAAAGTGATCGACCTCCTTTTTTTCCCCGACTCCTTTTTCGTTTATAAGCAAGATTTTGGTGCTTCAACTCTCAACTTCAAACAGAACCAGTTAAGTTCAGTGTAAATATTGGGCCTTCGACTGGAAAAAGTATCTCGAGCCCATATTTTCTTCCCGTGACGTTTTTTTGCTTTTCCCTCAAATACGCAAAATCCTACCGGTAAGTGATATTGTAGCACAGCTTTCACGGCGTGACGTTTTTTTGTTTTTTGACTTTTTTCTTTGGTTTTCCCTCCCAAGTCGACCGGCTAGATTCGCCACTGCTCCCGGGGCAGTGAGCATCCTGGGGATATCTGGGCGGTGAACGTTCTGGAGGAGCATCCTTTGTGGATATTACTAACATCATGTTATATCTGAGGAGCGTTAGTTTTAATGTCATATATTCATCCTAGTAGTCTTTCAGGTTTTACATAACGTCGAGTTTCATGTTACCTATAATCTCTGACTTTAGTATACCGTGTGAAATTTTCTGTCATTTTTATTATTTATTTTATATATTATTTGTTCATTCTATTTATTTTTATTGTATTTCATTTCATCTTTTGCATGTTTTATATAATCTTCTGATACAACTTTCACGACCTGACCTGTTTTACCACCTGACTTGTTAAAATTCGTGCGGAAATGTCCTATTTTCGTATTTTATTAGTGTTAGGGGCGCCGTATGACCCTAGATGTCGGCGCGCTCTACAACCTTAAATATGATGATGGACCGTCTCACGGCTGATCACTGCCGCCCATGGTTTATCACTGCCGCCCTAATTCATGCTGTCTCTGGCTCATCGCTTTTGACCCAAATGCGCGTCGCCCCGACTCATCGCTACCGCCCCTGGTTCATCACTGCCGCCCCCTGGCTGATCACTGTCTCCCTGGTTCATAACTGCCGCCTAGATTAATCATTCCTGCCTTGATTCACGTCGCCCCGGGCTGATCAATGCTGTCCCGTTTTTTATTATTAACCCATATATGAGCGGCCTGTGGTTAGACACTTTCTTCCTCCAATCTTCACTGCCGCCCCCGGCTGATCACGCCGCCCCTGGTTTATCATTGCCGAGGAGACCAGTCCCGCCATGGCCCCGAAAACCGGTCAAACTTAGGCCCTACTGTCCGCACAGTTTCCGCACAGTTTTTTCACAGTTATCACCCTTCCGAAAGCAAACAGCAGCCCACAATCGTCTAATCGTTATCTGTTTGTCTATTGGAGGAATTCTCCGAGCCGAGTAAATGGTAGACTGCTGCTGCCGTGCTTTTACTCTTTTAGTGCCAGCCTGGGGTGAAATTTGTTATCTCTTTGGGTGTGCGAGCACCCTAATCACAATGAGAGCACCCCCAATACATTTGTCGCCCCTCGGCTCAGAATTTCTGCTCTGATTCATGCCGCCTCGTCTTACCACTGTGATCATGCCGCCATGGTTCATCACTGACGCCTCCCACCTATCACGGCCACCGTGATTCTTGCCAACCCTAACTTATTACTGCCGTTCTGATTCAAACAGCACCCCGCTCATATCTGCTGCCAGTGGCTCACCAGTACTATCCCCAGCTTATCACTGCCACCCTGTTTCATGTTGCCCCCAGCTCATCACTATCGCCTCGGCTAATGAATGCCATCCCTGACTTATCACTTCCGCTCTAATTGTGCCGCCCTAGGGTTCTGACTGCCGCTCCCAGCTTGGGGACGGTGGATTCCATTATCGGGCGGTTTTACAAGATTTTCGGGAGGGCGCCTTCCTTTCAGGGAAGGGGGCGCTTCCATCCCAGGGGCACCTTTGGCTCCCTAGGGGCGCCCACTCGGGGGCGGGGTTGCCAACATCATTTTCCTGCGTTGAGTCGATAAATTGGGTCTATTTGCTCTCCATGGGATGGCTTTGATGAAAGGGAACACCATTCATATTTGAAACTGTTTTTATTTTGCACAGAGGGCCCTTTTCTTCAGGTAGGCGGTGTTTAGGTCTGATGTTTTCTTCGGCCGGGGGCGCCGCCCAAATCCGGAGGCGCTTCCCCGGACGAAGCCAAACCGGGAGTGCAAAATATACTTTTACACGCCCTAATTTTTTTCAGGGTGTGGAATTGCACACCGTGCAATATGGTGCTCCCTGATATGGTGCTCCCTGAGCTGATCTAGACCCCTGCTCTGGTCTGGGGACTAGGAGCTTATGTGGGCCCCGGCTGATCGATCTGGTCCCCTGAGCTAATATAGTGCAAGGCCCTATGAGCCTATCTGCGGCCAATTGAGCTAGTCTCATGACCCCCGCCCCCCATCTTTGGAGCCACTGAGCTAGTCTTGTCCTGGGCCGAGCATGACCTGCTCTGACGGGCTCTGATCCACACCAGGGGCCCCTGAGCTGGTCTTGAATAGACAGAGAATAATAACACAAGGCCAACTCCCATCACCTCGGGGGTCACGGGGGCTAGTCTAATCCCAGGGGGCACAACTGGGGGAATGAGGGGCAGCTGCTCTGGAGGACTCTGATCCACACTAGGGGCCCCTAAGCTGGTCTTGAATAGATGGGGAATAAGGACACAGTGCAAACTCCCTTGTAAAATGGAGCTAACGAGGAATAGGCTTGTGATGCTTAGGCACCCTGGGCTAGATAAATTACTTATAAATACTGGTGGATTCTGGGAGGGGTGATAAAAGGCATGTGCCCCTGAGCTCAGAGCATAGTCTCCTGAACCAGGATTTCTACTAATTAATTTCAATGAATAAATAATTAGTTTTTCACAATTTTCAGCCCTGTCACATCATCCCCATCCAAACAACCAGCCTGTTTACTTTTTCTTTACTTCAACTGGGACCGATCCTTGAAAATATAGAACTTTTAAACGCCTTAAAAGGTATCTCCCAAATTATTCCGGGAACAAAAATTGTATTCATCCAATGCCACCATGCTACACCTCCTCCACGGTCATTGTGGGAGCCGGGGAACTCTGCGTTCAACCAGGGCTCACTCGTCACGACAAAACCAGTGGGCATAACAAATGAATTTTCGACTCTAATATGTCTTATCTTGCACATAGTGACAGATATCACAGGCTCCACTGATTTCTTTGATGTCAAGAACTTGCATGAGTTGGCTGATTTGTCCGTAAATCTATCCCAGAAAGTCGTTTTCTGGATATTTTCATGATATTCCGGTGACAGTTTTCTTTTTCTGGTTTGGATTCAGTCTTCCTTCTCCATCAATGCTTGATTTCCATTTTTCTTGGACCAAAGGTACCCAAAAGTTGATATGAACTAAGATATAGTAAGTTTTTTAGGTTACGTTAAAAGTGCCCTTTCTCTCCCGGGGTGCCCCTCAAAGGTGGTGTGCTCTCCCATGCCAAAGCTCTGGCTGCGCCCTGATCGTGGAAAGGTTTAAAGCTCAGATTGGATTATTTTTAAGACGTATATTTAGCTTTAGGATGTCGCCTAAAAAGCAAAACGTTTGGCAAAAGCTGTAGAATACCTGCCCAACATTAAAATAGAATGTTCTTTGTGCTATAAAAGGCGCAAAAAGCGATGAATAATAGATTTGGTGCAATGAAGGGGTGCCGCCCCAACGCTGCCGCCCCTATGGGGTGCCGCCCCCACCGGCTGAGCACCCCCAAAGATTTTGGGAAAATTACACCCTGCTGTCTCCTCGCATTCTGGATGCCTAGAATAGCCCAAAACAGTGCAAATATGTTCGAACACAGCCCTTCCTCAGAAATGTATTGATTGGAGAAGCTCGTGATCATGATGGGAGCTGAGTCCTGGAATTTCAGATTTCACCAAATTTCAGAATAATCATTGTGCCCTTGCTTGATTATGAAGCCCGGATTTGAGGAGATAGATTAATGACCAGCTTTTCAACACATAACTATGCTGCTCAGTGCAAAACTCCGAAATCTGTCTATCTTTGGAAGAAATTTCTCCCGAATAAGAAGAAATACTTCCGGCTTTTTTCGCCTTTCGAGCACGATTGGCTCTGAAGCAATTTTGTAGACACACAAATGATTTGTCATGGTGATATCTTAGGGTTGCCCTGGTTTAAAGCGACTTTTTGTTAGGTTATTTGACGCAAAAACCGCGGTGAACGTTTTTTTGCTTGCTGACATTTTTTGGGGCCCTTTTGGCGGAATTTCAGGGGCCCTTTTTGGCCGCCGCCCCCTTGAGCGAAATCCTGGCTACGCCCCTGCTTAGCATCTTCAGACATTTTGCTGTGCAGAAAATCATCCATGTAGAAACAGCGAACCATCAAATCAGCTGCCTTCATATATATTTTAGAACTACTTCGGTGGTTCAAAGCTGTTCCAAGGAATGCGCAGTTGGCTGACGCTGGACGAAACTTAGATCCAAATATCGTTGCCAAGATACTGAAGGTATTAGGCAGTGGCGGCGCTTGAACATTATGACAGCCTAGGCACGATTGGCTTAGAGGTAAGGACGTCGCCCAGGCTTTTTACCTGACATTAGACAGGGGCGATTCCAGCAGGTCGGATGGAGAAGGGGCAGGCTAAAGTCGATGAGCAAAAATAATATTTATGTTTAAATGTTTAATATCATACAAATTAAAAACATACATAAAAACATATGTCGGTGGACTGTGGAAACGGTTATGCGGCAGCATATGAAGGTACAAGGCAAAATTCAAGAAGGATACGTAGGTAGATAAGTAAGGCGCGAAGGACAAGGTACTCACGAGAGCTTACAAGGACAGCTTCGGCACTTCATTGTTTATGACGTCCAATTTCTCGCTGTACGATCGAGTTGTGAACATATTTTTTTAAATTTCATCCGCCAGATTTTGTGCCATGACTCACGTTCTTTATTAGGGCCTCACAAATTAAATATCTCGCTAATAATTGCCAAACAACTGTCCCGCACTAGAGAAGGCTAGGCATCCGCGAATACAAGAATGTGAATAAATAAATCCGCTGTAATCAAGGCCCTAAGACGCGGCATCGCACGTGCTGGCTTCTAAGGCAAGCCTAGTTGGCTGATTTAACGAGCCAGTATTCGCGTCCGAATGAATGAGGTATTAGAGATGTCAATCAGAAAGCGCACGTTAGGTTCGGCACGGTGTTTGGCAGATTCAGCGAAATCTCGAAGTGCCTAATATCACATTTGTTTATTTGTTTACTTAAGGTAGATGAGCAACAGGGCAAGGCCCCAGTAACAGCTCAAGTCGAGACAATAAAAAAGCACAACCATGCGATACAGTAAGAGGATCGGTGAGGGGCGTTCTATCCCAGCCGAAGAGCTCAGTGAAGTCAGTTACGTCGATTTTAACACCCTGGAGCACTTACTAGCCAAACTTTCAGCTGGGGTTGCTAACGGCGCCTCTGGATAGCCAGCGAGACCCGATCGCGCAGCTGGGGCTCCCAATCCGATGCCATCGCTAGCAAAACCGTCTCGGGGAGGTACCGGTAGGCATTGTGCTGCGGTTTTTATCGTTAATTTGCGATAGCAGTTTCTACGAAACTGTTCATGCTGCCAAAGTTGGACGTCTCTGGCGAGCCAGTAGAGCAGCAGCTAGCCAGAGCTTAGGTTGTGGCTAGTTTCTCTGGCAATGAGGGCACGATACGTGTCATCGATGTCCCAATCGACGTCAGGAGCGTGCTCACTGTCGACTGAAATGCCCTCACTATCCGAGTTCTCATTCACCGCACCGTATGCAGCTGTCTGAGGATCCGGAGATTAAAAACGACGCTTCTAAACACGCTGCCCTCACGAGATAGTCCAGCCTCGCTGTTGGGCGGGTCAGTATTATCAAGCCTGGCGAATGCCCGCCCCACCGGCCGCTCAATCTCGTTCAGTATAGTCCTCCGGCACGCTGCTGATACAGGTCTCAACGTTTTGTTTTAGTCAACACCGCCCAAAAACATCCATCGAGATCCTCTCTGGTCCTGGAGGAATCTGTCCTCGGCTACCGGCACGCGGTTATCCCCAAGGCAGCTGCAGCGGCTCAGGCATCTGCACTTGCCCAGGACGATGAAGCCGCCAGCCGTTTTGTGTTCCTGTCCGATCCATTGCGACATTTCTTTGGAATTGTGTTCGTGGTTTAAAATTGTTTATAGCACTCAATGAGTTAACTGGCGCCCCACCGGGGGTCCGGCGCCACCTTTGCCCCACCGGGGGACATCGAAGGCCCCCTCTAACTCCGAAAATATGGGGATTAGCGCAAATCTGCAAAGTGCATTAGAAAGCTCGCGTGAATTCAGTAGGATATTAGTTCACATATTTAAGCGCACAGGTCAATGGTTTGACCTCCAGAGGTCAAGTTAGGTCACGATAGGCTATTTTCACTCAAATATGCAATGCTTAAGAAAACTGGGCATAACTCTTATGCCATTAGAGCTATGGAGATGTCGTAAACTACATTGGATAGGAAAATGCCAGACCTTTTCCGCTATGTGAAACGTAAGGACCTCCGCCAGTGGTTTGACCTCCAGAGGTCACCTCGTGACCTCATGTGACCTGAGGTCACCAAAGGTCAGAATGCAACCTTGCCGTATATCAAATAAAAGCTAGTGATGAGACATACACGATGGTGTTTGATTCAGCGCTCTAACTTAATTAGGTCAGAAGTTATTGCCAAAATACTGTTTTTGACCCCTGGTGACTTGGCATGACCTCGGAGAGATCAAAAGGCAAATATGACCCCTGGGATCCGTGAAAGGGTGTCCAAGAACGCTTTTCTGAGCAAGCCGAGCATTTTCAATCGTTTTTGTGGCTTTTAGATCATAAGACAGCTTTTTCCCATGCTTTTTCAATGGGAGAGGTCACCTCGTGACCTGACCTCAGGTCACGAAGTGGAAAAATCCCAGATATACACCTTGTAGACCCTGGTGGGGCCACGAAGTGTAGGAAGTTTCAAATCGATCGACTGAGAAACGTAGCTCTTATAGAGTTCAAAAGTTGAAGTGAGGTGACCTTGGTTGACCTTGCCTGGTGACCTGACCTTGGGTGACCTGGGGTAAATTTTTAGAGATGGTGGGAAAACGATGGGGTGAGAGATAGAGCCCTCAACTGCGGTCCTGAATCTCGTCGTCTTTCTCCTATCCTGAAAAAACCTTAGGGGGGCCATCGATGGCCCCCGGTGGGGCGAGGGTTAATGTGAGGGATATGAACTGCATCTAGTCGATAGGAAGGCACGCTTTAGACGATTAGCAGGTATAGCAAGGGTCTTATTCAATAGCTTAGTCTGCTGAAGCCTTCATATGACACCAAGCGTGGATTCATTGCTATGTGAATGTAAGTCATGATGCGTTATATCTATTCCCAATCAATGCTTATAAGGTCAATATTAAATCCAAACATTTCCGAATGCATGCCCTGTGGTAAAGCTCATATACAGAGATCAAATTTGGCAGTCTATAAGAACAAAAGGGAAGCAGACATTTCTTCTCCGGCGTATTGTAGTACCCGTCAACCGTGCCAGTGTTGTATCAACGACAGAAGCTCTGGTCATCACGATTTATATACTGCCATTTAAGCACTTCGATATTTGAAGATCAGCCTTCAGATCTTCCGAATAGCTCATCTTTTTTGTTTTAGAGTGGAATTGAATGAAATTGGGATGTGTTAAGATTTAATCCTGCATGTTTATTATTCGGGAAGGCAGCATTGGCCGCCGCACTGGTACATACCTAACGGGGAAGTCATGCTTCCGTTCTGGAGCTAGGATCAGCCAAGTGAGGTGGATCATAATATAAAGATCATAGCTAAATGGAAGGTGCAGCATGATTTTTAGGAGCTTTCTAGAACTAGTGGATGCTGTTCACTCACTAATTGCTATTTGTATCCTTCAGTAATTAATCTAAAGCCAGACGATTACGGTTGAGCCCTTAGTTTGCAATACAGCCACGGGGCGGCGCTAGTGTGCTAATGCTGAGAGAGATACCCCTATTTTCTCCGGCTACGAGCCGGCTGGAGTTTAAACGTAAGAAAAAATGAATGGTGCGGCATTGTTCCTGGACGTGAGGGGCATGATAAAATCATAGGGGCACCATGTTCTGCGATGGATGACACAGCCTACTGAGCCGTATGTACACGTGGGAGGCTGAGCGGTACACCTGGGAGGCTGATCACCTTTATCCAATATTTTGTTATCTTTACTTGCTGTGTTGACTCTGCTTCCAGTCTTCGACTTCTGAAACAAGGAATCTCTGATAATATTGATTTTTATTCATTCTACTGAAGGGAATATACCACTTTTTCGAACTCCTTACTTCTTAGAAATACTATTTATAGACAGAATAGGTCTAAAACTCAGGAAACTTTTTTCCACTTCCAAACGCTCAAAGTAAAGATATTACCTCTCTTCTTACTATCCTGGGTTGAACCAGCCATCGCATGTAATCACCAATGTGGCAACTTGTGGCGGATTGCAACATGTAAGGTTGCGTGACCATGCCATTTCTTAGCATTTATCACGTGGCATACGCTGCCAGATGGAAAGGGCTTCCTTCATGGTTTGAAATAAGGTAATGTACCCCCTTACTTTAAACTTTAAAGCGTGCATAAATTTTAAACAGATAGCTTTGGGTGAAACGAAATTTGCCAATAGAGATTTCTCGACACGCTCTACAAGACTGCCATCTCAGTTCAAACCCCATTTTACAAGTGGGACAATAGGACGCAGCGTAGGCGCCCGGAAGGACAGGAGAAAAGTCACTAAGCTATGTGATAATTTTAATTAAAAAAGTGACTATTTTTATGTTTTATATTGCGGTATAAAATACTCGCCAGAAAGGTTTTGGTTTGATCAACGCACATTTGAGACATCACATACAAGATAAATTGCCTAATCAAGTATCAACATTATTAGAGAAACAGGTCACGTGGCCATAAAGTGTACTTTGACAACCATATCTGCAAGGCAGACAAATTGGTACTGGTCTAAGCCCTCATTGGCCATTGGCCGCACATTTTTAGGCTACATCAAGAGTGTCGGTTCGAATATAGAAACAAAATTTGACTGCAATAATTCATAGAAACAAATAGGAGAGAACACCCGTTTTTTATTTTATGTTGAAAGTAGACTTATCAAGCTTTAACATGGGAATAAAAACTTGGAAATGTTCACTACTGCATTATGAAATGATTTCTTCAAGCCTGATTTCTCCCATAAGAAAGAAATAATTTTTATCACAGTATCATTTGACGGCTGTTCTGCGTTGCACATGAGTGTGATGTTTTCGTGTCAATTTGCAGATTTTTTTGGAAGCCGTCGAGATTGCCTCGGGTAATAACTCTGGAAGCGTCAGTCTCATGAAAAATTTACTGACTCAACGCGATTTCTCACCCCAGGCGAACCCCTGGACAAAATATCAACACAAATCTGAGATGTATGGTGTGACTTTAAATTTTTCGGTCGGGAATGTGGAAACCATACGCCACTCAACACTCATACGTCACCAATGAGCAAGTATTTAACTGGCATCACCGGCTTATCCATTTCAATAAACCATGTATGTCACCTGTATTCAATCTCTAGCATCACTAGAACATTTAAATGTGATCTTAACACCTGCTTGTGATGCCGTTTTTATCTAATAACTAGAATACAAGCACACTTGCACTTGAAAATACCGCGTGTTTCCAAATTAATGTCAATCTTCATCTATTTTACTTTTTCGGCATTCTCATGGCGAAAACCACAAAAAACTTGTGGTGAAACTTTTATCTGGCGTAGATAAATGCTGGGTATTTTGTTCTATGTCACATATTGATGAATATTCCACACGAGGCAGGTATAGACTGGTGAAAAATGTGCGTCCAAACTGCCTCCAAACGGGCCTAACGAGTTACTCACAACTGAGTGAAGACCAGCAGACACGGATCGTAGTTAAGTTTGGTGGCGTAAGGAGCATCACGAAGGCAGGCTCCCAATGCCAGATAAATAATGAGGAGAGCATGTGCGTGATTTTGGTGACATCGAACTCTCAATAACAGCACGGCACGGCTGGCGAAGTGATCCTGAGCGCCCCTCGTTAATGCAAGGACCCAAGGTTCAAGTCCCTGCGACACCCCCAAGCTACCTGCCAAGCCGTGACCTGGTTCCTGTCGTTCCTACCACCGTGAGCCAGGTGACGTCACAATAGCCAAGGTCATATTGCAGTGCCAGGTTGCACTATATTGGAAGGCTAAGATCAATGGGTATATGTTGGATAGGTTGATTGGAAGGCTGATATATTATTATTATTATATATATATATATATATATATATATATATCTATATATATATCTATACATACACTATATTGGAAGGTTGATCAATGGGAGTGGGACGTGCCCCGTGCAGGGCAGCGGTCGGGGCTTGAACTCGCAACAACTATACCAGCCAGCTCCAACTCCGCGCCGGTGAGCACCCCGCCTCCCATGACCTGGTCTAGAGTTGGGTGTCGCCAAAATTACGCAGATGGTCTTCGCATTTCTCTTGGAAGTTGCTATCTGCCTTGCTTATGCTCCAATCAATGTCCAACTCAAGAGTGGTCCACGTCTGTTGATCTCCGCAGGTCACTCGCCCGTCCTATTTTAGCCCTATGGGCCGCATTTTTTCTTATTCAGTAATATCCACGTCGCGATGAGCGCTCATCGATGAATGGCATAATGAAAAATTTCCAGCAGCTATCTGGGCCAGACAAATGGTCTAGGCAAATGCCCTTGTACTTTCCGCGTTATCAATGAAATTTGGAACTTGACATGCGTTTACAAAGACCATTGAAGCAATGTCCAAAGTACGAATGGCCCATCAAACCACATGGGTATAAGCACCTGGGCTGATTTGTGGATATGACATCACAAGTACGACGACAAACCCAGCACACGACCAAACATTCAAAATATTAGCCAGTTGTCATTCAAGACACATACACACCACATCATCCATTGTTCACCTCCTCTACTCTTTACCTAAGAATCTACCATAGGCGCAGGGGCATCCAGAATATTGGAGGCTAAGGGTGTTTTACGCTATTTTTGCATGCAACACCATGGGACATGGTAAAGAATGAGGTTTGACCCAATCTGGGCCCCCTATTCCTCCGCCTGGGGTTTCAACTTCAAATTTACAGGCATTAGAGAGCATAAGTTTATGTCCATCCCTAATTTTTGTGCCCTAGACCAAACCCTAAAATTAAGAAAATTCAAATCAGTTCAATGTCTACTTCTCCAAATACAAGTGCTGATGTGCGAGTCACGCTGATGTGACTACTGGTCAGTAGCGGATCATCATCGGTTGGAACATCTTCTGCAACCAACCATCGCTGGTTGAAGCGTCACTAATCACAAATCATCTCCAGTTGAAGCACGACCAATCACGTATCGGTATGGGCACCAGAGCGGCCAATCAGGGGCCAGAATCAGTTGATGTGCCGCCGCTGAGCCTTAGCCGCCGGCTGCGTGAGAAGCCGCAGGGCACCGAGCCGGGCAGAGTCTTGGAGGAGGCCACCAGCTGGTGTCTCTGGTGCGAGTCCGCAATGGCCTGCTCGTACGTCCAGGTGATCCACTGTCGACGAACACGGCCATGGTTACCAACTAGGCGTGACTGGTACCACCAGCAAGGCCAAGCGGAATTCAACATAATCCGTTTATAGATTTCGGAGTGCTGAGACGAGGTCTTGCTACATATTGACCAAGATCTTAGGATTTTACCTATCGTATTATGCTGATTCTGATGAATGGCTGTGGCCTAAAACATAATCCCAGTGTATTGGGTCCATTTCGCATCCATAATTCGAGGAGGCGCCGTGTCAACAGATAACACTTCCGTTGGACAGGACTGCACAAGATCGACCAGTAAGACAAAATGGTTATAGACGTGCTACGGCGACAATGTCTTTCCCTATTAAGTTGGGGAAAATAAGGTGTGATGGATGCTAAATCGCCAGTGTAGTCGACGTAACAATACATAACCTAAAAAAATAGCCATGAAATGAACACGAACAAAACAATTAGCCTTTGACCACCTCGTGCATTCGAGCCCGCACACATCGCTCGTGTAACTTGCAACAGCTGCTCGGCTACAGTGAGTATCGGCCATGCGCCAGTGCATCCATTTGGATGGCACCGCATGAAAACGACACAGCAATCATTCCATTTTCTCATACCGGCATCGTGCTCGGTGCACGGCGCCGTTCTCCGGTTTTGGTGCCGCACGCTTTATTCTTTCCAGTTCCCTTGAGAGTTGCCCACGGTCGTTTAATCTTCAAATTGTTTAGCATCTAGGTTTTTGTTTCATCCCATGTCTGACGACATTAGTGTCTTTTAGAAAGCTCATTTTTCAGAATGACAAACATGTATTCTCTCTTTAAAGATAATTTATAGTACATGTAAGCAGGCCCAGTGTCTGTGTTTTTTGCGTATGTCAGTGGCAAATACTTGTCTTCTTCGAGAAAATAAGTCTGGACTTCCATACTCGGCAGGGACATATTATGTATGCACTGTTATTAAATAATTATTTCTAGACAATGTCAATAAAACTGGGTGATAAGTCCGTGAAATAGAAAATGTAGGCAATTTCATTTCATTTCACTCATTTTGTGAATCATCCACGGGACACCCCATTAACAGATAAAGTCAGTGCACTAAGATAAAACAAAGTTGTGAGCAAAAATACAGTAAAAACAGTAACACAACATTTCGTCATCTCACATCTTAAGCCACTACAATGACGAGATATAAGGCATGACACTTTGGCGATGCGAGTTCAGAGTGTCGTAAAACAGGTCCCTTCCCGGGTGTTGTCAAATAAAGACATTTACCACCCGCGCAATCCTCATCATCATCATAGTTGGGGTT
This sequence comes from Lepas anatifera, assembly GCA_034440635.1. NCBI lineage: Eukaryota > Metazoa > Arthropoda > Thecostraca > Lepadidae > Lepas > Lepas anatifera. Next base: position 548,823 of record JAOTON010002243.1, read on the forward strand.
TAAGGGCGCGTCGACTGCAGTGGTCATATTGCGCCCATAACTTAGCATATTGCGCACAGAGGAAAGATATGTAGATATATAACGAGACTTTTCGATTCAGGTAGTAAGATAGGTCACTGTGTCTTGAAAGGTGCTGTACTTGTTGAGTGACATGTGTGAATCGAGGGTCAAAAGATACTGGTTCACGTTATATGTCTATGTCGGCGAGTAAATTACGTTGAAGTCAACACTTCTTAGAAACGATATTATGTCGGAGAGCTCCACGGTTCGATTTTGTCCCAAAAGAGAATGCAGTGATGGCGATCCTCCAAGATGCCGCAGTCTTTCCACCTCAAAATCCTGGCAGTCTGCAAGAACATGCTTAACACTAAGCGGCTCTCCGCATCGTGAACACCTTGGCGGATCGCCGCCACCCAAGCGGAAGGAGTGTGTGGCGTGGGTGTGGCCGATCCGCAGGCGGGAGAGGATAACCTCTCTTCTGCGGCCCGCACTGCTGGATTTCCACACCCCTAGCTTTGGTTTAAGGCCTCTAAGCTTGACTCCTTTGGGATCACCATCCCACCTGCTCTGCCAGACACGAATAGCATAGTCTTTGGTAAGACCATATAGGTCAAAGAACGGAACACGGAGGCCGAGGAGAGAAGCGCGTTCACCCGCGGACTTTGCAAGCCTGTCCGCCCGTTCGTCCCCGCCTATACCGCAATGACTTGGCACCCAAACAATCTCCACAGTTTTCCTTTCTGCCCTAGGTTGTGCAATTTCTGTCTTATGAGGGTCAGGAGATAAGATGATGATGTACTGTGGAAGTAAAAGGACTCCAATGCCTGTAGAGAGGACAGTGAGTCCGTGAAGACCACGAACTTTCTTGCCCTTCGTTTGGATATCTCATCCAGGCAACGAAAGATGGCATACAGTTCCGAGGTAAAAACAGATGCTTCCTGGGGTAGGCTAAAACATTTTTCAGTGCGGCCACAAACATACGCACATCCCGTACCACTGTCACATTTTGAACCGTCCGTGTAGAAGTGAATATGGCTTTCATACATTTCCGAGCAGAGTTCCATGAAAAGCTGGCGCATTGTTTCAGGAGACGAGTCTCTACAACGCTCGAGCAAGTCTGTGTTTGTGTTAGCTTTCGAGATCAGCCATGGATTGATAGCAGGCAGGTCGTATGGTTCAACAAGGTCTGTGCTAATATAAGCCTCCGCTAATAGGGCGCGAACTCTGACTCCCGGGTGGCGAGCCGCAGCACGCGACCCAGTTTCAACTAGACGGAGGTGGGTGTCCCCGAAGAATGTCTGATATGTAGGATGTGTTGTATGTTGTTTAAGTTTCACGGCATATCGCATGGACAATATTTTCCGACGAAGATCTAGAGGCATTTCGTTTATGTCTACGAGCATACTGCTAACTGGTGAGGTCCTAAAAGCTCCGATAATAATTCTGATTGCGTGGTGATGAACAGTGTCAGCATACGCTTCGCTGTTTCAGACGCCGAGTCATATGCAACGCAGCCGTACTCGATCTTTGACCTGATGAGAGACCTGTATAGCATCAGCAGAGTTGCACGGTCGGCTCCGAACTTCATTCTCGTCAAGATTTTAAGAATATTCAGTGACTTGAAACACCTCTCTCTTAGGTCCTGAAAGTGGCGGACATAGCTCATACGGCGGTCAAGAATGACCCCAAGGAACCTAACGCTATCCACGCTTTCACACGCTGGCCATAGAGAATAAGAACTGGATCGTCACATGGACGCCTGCGGTTACAGAAGTGCATACATTTAGTTTTGGGCAACGAGAACCTTAGCCCGTTCTCGACACTCCAGCGCTCTAGGCGGTCGAGCGCAAGCTGTAGTTGCTAGCAGCGGCACTTGTAGTAGAGGTTGTTGTCCAAATAGTGAAATCATCTACAAATAAGGCACATTTTATGGTTGTAGGAAGAACGTCTACAATGTCATTTATCATAATAGCAAACAGGGCTACTGATAAAACGCTGCCCTGCGGGATTCCATTGCTCTGTGTGTATTTATCGGATAAAGAAGAATTTACACGGAACCTGAAGTACCGTTCTTTAAGAAAGTTCAGCAAAAACCAGCCTAAGTGACCTCTAATGCCCATGGCGTGCAGTTTACTTAGTATTTTGTATCTCCAAGTTGTATCGTATGCGCGTTCCACGTCGAAAAAGATTGCAACAGTGTGTTGACGAGATGCCTGCCCTTCTCGAATCGCCGCATCCAACAGAACAAGGTGATCTAGGGTACTTCGCCCTTGTCGAAATCCACATTGCTGATTACATAGAAGCTCATTACTTTCAAGGTACCACATTAGCCGAACATTAATCATTTTTCCATCAGCTTACAAAGACAAGACGTGAGGGAAATCGGGCGATAGTCATCGGGAGAAGACCCGGACTTTCCCGGCTTCAAAATCGGAATAATAATGGCGTCACACCACTGTTCCGGGAAATCGTTCTTAAGCCAAATGAGATTAAATATACTAAGGAGAGATATAAGTGAAATATCAGGCAGATGAGTCAACATTTCATTTGTAATGCGGTCGAAACCCGGAGAAACTTGTTTTGTGCTCTTTATTGCCACCTTCAACTCTCGCCATGAAAATGCTGCGTTATATGAGGCCGAGTTATCGCTTCCAAAGTCGATGCCCTTTCGCTCTTCCACGGTGCGGAAGCGTGTACTGTCGACATCTATATTTGTATTTCCACATCGATCGTGGAATGCAGCGGCAAAGTGTTCCGTTACCTCCCTGGGATCGGTTACTTTGTGTCCATTGATTTCGAGAACAGGTGATGTATTTTTGCGTTTTCCTTGTATGCTCTGAATGCGTGACCATACTTGTGTTGTGGGTGTGTAACGGTTAACTGTACTCACGTAAGACATCCACCATCTCCTTTTCTCATTTAGAACTACGCGGCGTGCAGCTGCTCTTGCACGCTTAAAAGAAATCAGGTTATGTCTTGTAGAATGCTTGCTAAAAGCTCTAAGAGCCCGCTTTCTTTTAGAATCGCAGCCCTGCAACTGGCACTCCACCACAGCAGGGGCGTGCGCTTTGGTTGTCCTGAAGTCATGGGGATAAAACTTCTCGCAGCGGAGAGAATAATTTCGTTAAAATTGCGTATAGCCTGAGTTGCCGAGGCCTCCAGCGAGCCAGGGTTAACCGAGCCGCACGCGGCCTCGAATCCCGCCCAGTCCGCACAGCGGTGGTTCCATCTGGGGGCTAATGTTTCCGGCGCGACCAGAGGGACTGTTCCAATCCCGCGCAATCCTCACAAACAATCCCTCCTTAAAGGGAATGTGGCACCTTTATAACGTGATTTGAACTGAGATAGCCAAGTTGTATGGTATCCCAGAAACCCCGGTACTCAATATCTTACTTGTCTTGGAACTCGAAATTTCAGTAGAGAAAAGCTAAAAACCTACCTGAAATGTACCCAAAATGTACCCCAACAGCCAGCCACAGTTGTCGGTCAACGAGCATGTTGGCGTGACGACATGCTGACGTCACGGTGACCAATCAGCCTATTGAAGCCTATTGAATATGGTAGAAGTTGCGAAATCATGACATCATGCACAAGCAGAGGTTTATTACTTACCATAGAGGAGCATTTTAAATATCAAAATATTGATTTTATTGTAGATTTTGCAGAGAAGTCATGGAGATTTTCATGATTTTCGGCCAAAAATTCCCCTAATTACACTAAATTCCGGGATTTGACAAGGTGCCTCAATGAGGCACTGCCACATTCCATTTAATTAAATAAATATAAAGGACTTCTCCACTAGTGAAAATGAAAAACGTTCGGAGTTTTCGGCTATATTTTATCAGCCTTCGTCAGCGAGTGGTCGGTTCGATCGGTGGACATCGGAAGACAAGACACGTTACACAAATTATATAACAAGTGCAAAAAGGATTCCAGGAAACGTGCACGAGTAAGAGAGTTACCTACCTGAAGAACATTTTAGTAACCACGCAAATTCTCATATTTGATATTCAACGATTAAAGGTGGCTTACACAGTACAGCATAATAATGGTAGGTACTTAACGCACATCATATGCTAGTATAAAATGCTAATGGTTAGTAAAGAGCTAAAAAAGAAGATAAGATTCATTGCAACATCATAGGTAATAAAACTAAGAACAAGTATCTAATAATAACGGTAGGTACTTCACACATTAAATACTAGTACACATGTCAATATTATGTAAAAAGCTACAAAAATATATAAAAGTTAAGAAACACATCCTGCCATCCTATATATCAATAAAAATAAAAATATAAAATATATAACACAAATACAATATATGACAATCCTATAACAATAATATAAAAACTAGCTGATCACAAACATATGTTAAAGTTATCAAAAACTATTTAGAGCTGCAGCTATGTATAATAGGAAGCCACCTGTCGTGAAACCCGCTCCCAGAGTTCCGGTTGATGTTGGCGTCGTTCGGTGGTGTCAGTACCGTCTCACGACGGCCAGCAGTGCGGATGTAAGCGGACTCTAGGAGCAGGCGTTGATGATAGTTGGTGGCGTGGTCCAGGATTTGGGCTTGGTCAAAGTGAGGGGTGCAGGTCCGGTGGGTGCTGAAAGCTGAGGTGTTGGCTTTCGACTGATTGCTTCCTCTCCAGCTTTCCCTGTGTTCTTTTACTCTTGTTTTCAGTTCTCGGTCGGTTTCTCCGATGTAGGTGACGGGCTTGCCATTCACTGAGCATGAACATTGTATGCTGTAAATTATGTTTGAGTTCTGTTCTTTTGGTAGGTGATGTTTCGCTTTGCTGCAGAGGATGCTGGATATGGTTCGTTGTGGTTTTGACACCAGCTGTACGCCGATTGCCCGACTTGCACGTTTTAACTGGTAAAACGATGGCCCCGTAAATGGCACCGAAAACCGGACTGGAAGAGACTGGTTGTTCGACCCCGCTGGGGCGGGGAGGGCACGGGCCTTGAGCTTGATGTCCTCAGCGGTTTTGGTGATGGTGGACTTGGTTGTAGTTAGTGGGTATCCGTTCTGCTGGAACTTTTCTTTGACGAATAACAGCTCCTTCTCTCGGTCCTTGACAGTGCTGCAGTATCTGTAGGCTCTGATGGTGTCTGCTCGAATGGCCGCTGTGAGGTACCGAGGTTCTGTGAAAGACTGGAAAGGGACGACCTGATTGGTGGCGCAGTCCTTGAGGTCCACCTTGGTGATGAATCGGTCTTCTCCTCTTCTTATGTCGATGTCCAAAAATGCGAGATGTCGGTCTTTTTCCAGTTCAGATGTCACGTTTATGCTGCTCTCCTTATTGTTCAGGACTTGAACCCATGCGCTCAAAGCGTCATTATCTCCTTCGAACAGGATGAGGTAATCGTCTGCATAGCGACAAAACTTGGGTGACTCTTCCACCCCAGGTTGTTGCCAACTGTGCTATGTCTTCCTCCCAAGCACCCATATAGAAGTCTGCTACTAGCGGAGAATAGCTCTTGCCCATTGCCAAGCCGCTGGTCTGTCTAAACCAGCGTTCTCGGCCTGCATCTTCTACCACAGCGTGACAATGATTGACGGATAACTGCAGCAAGTCTGCGACAGAGTCTGGTTTTAGGGAGGTAACGTCCATCAACGCATCTTGGTTGGTACGTAGCAGATCACGGATGAGGTTTATGGCCGGCCCGGTGGGTATAGAGGGAAACATCGCCTCCACATCTAGCGAAACCAGACGACAGGTGTTCGCGGTGTGCTTCATATTCTGTAGCAACTCCAAAACTTGTAGAGGCGAGTTGATCGAGTTTGGTGGTCTCGGTAGGATTTTCAGGCATGATGTGAGATGTTTTGTAAGTTCATAGTCCACCGCTCGATGTGCTGGGCAGATGGGCCTCAATTTCAGGTTGGTAAGCCAAAGTACTCGTTCTTCCTCTGATGTCGGAGGACCGGCGTACTTATGTGTTTTGACGACGCCATAGTAGGGTCCGCATCTACCGTGCGTTTGGGACAGTCGCCGGTATAACTTGTAGGCGTTTTCATCCTGCGTTTTCAGGACTCTGATGCGGTTTACACCGCGAGTAGCAGGGCCTGCAAAGGCTGTTATTAGATTGTCATTGAAGGTGTTTGCGAAGACAGTGGCAGGATCGGAGGGTAACTCTTCGTACAGCGGTGGTTTTAAACAGCGGAGCAAGCCAGCTGTGTAATCTGTGCGGTCCATCACCACTAGAGCTTTAGCCTTGTCTCCTGGAATAATCACCCTGGTCTTATCTTGGGTCAATGCTTGCAGAGGTTGCGTAATGGATCTAGGTGGCTTTGGCTGTGGCTTGTTAGTAGCACGACTGATAATGGTTTCGGCTCTGTTCAGGAAAATGGATATGCTTTCTCCCGTAACACCCTGTTGGGCAGCATGCTTGGATGCCAGCTCCGTCACCATCTGAGACTTCACAGCTAGCTCCACTCCAGGTAGTCTTCCGGGTGCAGGAGAGTATTTTGAACCAAGCTGTAGGACTGCTTGCTCACTGTTACTTAGAGGCTTTTTACATAATATTGACATGCGTACTAGTATTTAATGTGTGAAGTACCTACCGTTATTATTAGATACTTGTTCTTAGTTTTATTAAATATGATGTTGCAATGAATCTTATATTCTTTTTTAGCTCTTTACTAACCATTAACATTTTTATACTAGCATATGATGTGCGTTAAGTACCTACCATTATTATGCTGTACTGTGTAAGCCACCTTTAATCGTTGAATATCAAAAGATGACAATTTGCGTTGTTACTAAAATGTTCTTCAGGTAGGTAACTGTCTCACTCGTGCACGTTTCCTGGAATCCTTTTTGCACTTGTTATATAATTTGTGTAATGTGTCTTGTCTTCCGATGTCCACCGATCGAACCGACCACTCGCTGACTAAGGCTGATAAAATATAGCCGAAAGCTCCGAACGTTTTTCATTTTCACTAGTGGAGAAGTCCTTTATATTTATTTAATTCATTCACATCCACTTATCATGTCATTTCGAGAATTTTCCGACCTTGGACGGTCTGCCAAAACGTTAGCCAACCTCTACTCAAACCTAATGAGCAAGTTGGCTAGATTCAAAACTCACATGACATTTCTTCGAGACTGCCGCGATTTCAACTTCATTCCGCATGGCCTACGACTTCATATCCATCCTAGAAACCATCGCGAAAATAAATGGATGAAACGAGCCGAAGAATCACGACTCCGCTTTGTGTTCAACGACGCTAGATCAGAAGTTTATCGAACTAGGCTTCGCTTGGACGGGATTACAGCCAGTCTTGTACGCAAGGGAGCCTCAGAATCTGCCATCACCTTTCTGAAACGCTCTGGTCAAGTAATCAACCGACGAACAATGGCAGAATGTGAACCTCGCAAGAGTAAGAAGTTCAACCAGCTTCTCTCCGAAAACGGAGGACTTACATTCTGGAATAAAACCCCCAAACGCAGAGATAATCTAACAACTGTCATCAACCTGACGAAAAAGCCTCTAAGTAACAGTGAGCAAGCAGTCCTACAGCTTGGTTCCAAATACTCTCCGGCACCCGGAAGACTACCAGGCTTGGAGCTAGCTGTGAAGTCTCAGATGGTGTCTGAGCTGGCATCCAAGCATGCTCCCCAACAAGGTGTTACGGGAGAAAGCATATCCACTTTCCTGAACAGAGCCGAAACCATTATCAGTCGTGCTACTAATTAGCCACAGCCAAAGCCACCTAGATCCATAACGCAACCTCTGCAAGCATTGACCCAAGATAAGACCAGGGTGATTATTCCAGGAGACAAGGCTAAAGCTCTAGTGGTGATGGACCGCACAGATTACACAGCCGGCTTGCTCCGCTGTTTAAAACCACCGCTGTACGAAGAGTTACCCTCCGATCCTGCCACTGTCTTCGCAAACACCTTCAATGACCATCTAATAACAGCCTTTGCAGGCCCTGCTACTCGCGGTGTAAACCGCATCAGAGTCTTGAAAACGCAGGATGAAAACGCCTACAAGTTATACCGGCGACTGTCCCAAACGCACGGTAGATGCGGACCCTACTATGGCGTCGTCAAAACACATAAGTACGCCGGTCCTCCGACATCAGAGGAAGAACGAGTACTTTGGCTTACCAACCTGAAATTGAGGCCCATCTGCCCAGCACATCGAGCGGTGGACTATGAACTTACAAAACATCTCACATCATGCCTGAAAATCCTACCGAGACCACCAAACTCGATCAACTCGCCTCTACAAGTTTTGGAGTTGCTACAGAATATGAAGCACACCGCGAACACCTGTCGTCTGGTTTCGCTAGATGTGGAGGCGATGTTTCCCTCTATACCCACCGGGCCGGCCATAAACCTCATCCGTGATCTGCTACGTACCAACCAAGATGCGTTGATGGACGTTACCTCCCTAAAACCAGACTCTGTCGCAGACTTGCTGCAGTTATCCGTCAATAATTGTCACGCTGTGGTAGAAGATGTAGGCCGAGAACGCTGGTTTAGACAGACCAGCGGCTTAGCAATGGGCAAGAGCTATTCTCCGCTAGTAGCAGACTTCTATATGGGTGCTTGGGAGGAAGACATAGCACAGTTGGCAACAACCTGGGGTGGAAGAGTCACCCAAGTTTTGTCGCTATGCAGACGATTACCTCATCCTGTTCGAAGGAGATGATGACGCTTTGAGCGCATGGGTTCAAGTCCTGAACAATAAGGAGAGCAGCATAAACGTGACATCTGAACTGGAAAAGACCGACATCTCGCATTTTTGGACATCGACATAAGAAGAGGAGAAGACCGATTCATCACCAAGGTGTACCGCAAGGACTGCGCCACCAATCAGGTCGTCCCTTTCCAGTCTTTCACAGAACCTCAGTACCTCACAGCGGCCATTCGAGCAGACACCATCAGAGCCTACAGATACTGCAGCACTGTCAAGGACCGAGAGAAGGAGCTGTTATTCGTCAAAGAAAAGTTCCAGCAGAACGGATACCCACTAACTACAACCAAGTCCACCATCACCAAAACCGCTGAGGACATCATGTTCAAGGCCCGTGCCCTCCCCGCCCCAGCGGGGTCGAACAACCAGTCTCTTCCAGTCCGGTTTTCGGTACCATTTACGGGGCCATCGTTTTATCAGTTAAAACATGCAAGTCGGGCAATCGGCGCACAGCTGGTGTCAAAACCACAACGAACCATATCCAGCATTCTCTGCAGCAAAGCGAAACATCACCTATCAAAAGAACAGAACTCAAACATAATTTACAGCATACAATGTTCATGCTCAGTGAATGGCAAGCCCGTCACCTACATCGGAGAAACCGACCGAGAACTGAAAACAAGAGTAAAAGAACACAGGGAAAGCTGGAGAGGAAACAATCGGTCGAAAGCCAACACCTCAGCTTTCAGCACCCACCGGACCTGCACCCCTCACTTTGACCAAGCCCAAATCCTGGACCACGCCACCAACTATCATCAACGCCTGCTCCTAGAGTCCGCTTACATCCGCACTGCTGGCCGTCGTGAGACGGTACTGACATCACCGAACGACGCCAACATCAACCGGAACTCTGGGAGCAGGTTTCACGACAGGTGGCTTCCCATTATACATAGCTGCAGCTCTAAATAGTTTTTGATAACTTTAACATATGTTTGTGATCAGTTAGTTTTTATATTATTGTTATAGGATTGCCATATATTGTATTTGTGTTATATATTTTATAAATTTATTTTTATTGATATATAGGATGGCAGGATGTGTTTCTTAACTTTTATATATTTTTGTAGCTTTTTACATAATATTGGCCTGTGCACTAGTATTTAATGTGTGAAGTACCTACCGTTATTATTAGATACTTGTTCTTAGTTTTATTAACCATGATGTTGCAATGAATCTTATATTCTTTTTTAGCTCTTTACTAACCATTAGCATTTTTAAACTAGCATATGATGTGCGTTAAGTACCTACCATTATTATGCTGTACTGTGTAAGCCACCTTTAATCGTTGAATATCAAAATATGAGAATTTGCGTTGTTACTAAAATGTTCTTCAGGTAGGTAACTCTCTTACTCGTGCACGTTTCCTGGAATCCTTTTTGCACTTGTTATATAATTTGTGTAACGTGTCTTGTCTTCCGATGTCCACCGATCGAACCGACCACTCGCTGACGAAGGCTGATAAAATATAGCCGAAAGCTCCGAACGTTTTTCATTTTCACTAGTGGAGAAGTCCTTTATATTTATGTAATTCGTTCACATCCACTTATCATGTCATTTCCAGAATTCCATTTAATGGTGTTCACCCGTGCATATGGGACGTGTAGAAGTGTCTGGTGTCTAAAAGCCCGCACTGGGGTGCACAGGTAAAATCGCTGAAGTAAAAGGGTAAGTTTATCCTACCACTAATAATACTGCCAATGAACATGAGATCGTGTTGTGTCCTACGCACTCAAGTGAAATGTGGTTGCAGTACCTGAGCAAGTGGCAGTATGATAGGGATGATGATTGCGTCTGTTTGTTTGAATTGATCCACAGGAAAACATTATGTTGTATTCGCTCAATACGATCTGTGTGCAATGCAGCTGTCCCTCCCCAAATGTTCTTCAGTACTCCAGCACAGATTGCACATGAGCTTTGTAGGAGACAGACACTGATTTGACATTGAAATGTCTCCTTCTCTTGACGATTTGAAACAATCGTTTCAGTACACCGAGGGCCAGTGGCAGCGGAACGTTTTCGTCCAAGGGGGGGACACCTGCAATGGGGTCCATCTCATCAGCAGGAACTGTCTTTTTTTCTTTTTGTTGTAAGATTTTTTTCTGTGATTTATTATTGTGCTCGCACCAAACAATCACGCAGTTGTTTCCACGTAACTAGAGGACACGAAGAGTTGGATCGCGTCCAAACATGCACCGCCATCACGCCATCTCCACACACTACAAATGAAGTTCATGATACAATCAATGCTAGACAAAAAAGGATAGTATATATTCCTTCACCAAGCCCTTGCTTCTTATCATTATCCGGAAAAGCACTTTAGCAAACGTCGTTCTTCTCTAGCATCTCCCGTGCGGGTAGTCTCCGACTCCTAACGGTGATCCAGTGCTCTGGCGGGATGTCCAGGCATAGCACACACATCCGAAAAACACGTCAAATCAATAGTTTGGGCGACGTAAACGTGCCATCAACTCCTCTCCTAAACATCGGAGAACGTGGTCTTGAGGTAGGAACGTCTCCAATCCATAAAGGCTTCCATTTTTCAATATGTTTTGGCAAATTGTTTCTTTTTTTGGCAATGGCACCTTCAGTATAACAAAAGCTCGATATTTCCTCTCTAAGATTATCTAGACTGAGCTCTGGGCTATCTTTATACCCCAATTTTTCTTTAATTATATACCGCCTTGTTAAAAGCAAGATCAGATTTACAATCGGTGGGGCCTTAGGATTCCCAATAAGCACAGTTTTACTGCTGAAAAAAATCGTTGGCTAAATTGAATTTGGATTTCAGTAACGGCAATACTCTGTCCCAAAGTGGTTCAACTAAGTCACAGTTAAAGAAGAAATGATCGAGATCATCTACCTGGAAACAGTGGGGACAAAGTTGGCTCCCAGTTATCCCACGAGTCGAAAGAAATTTTCTTGTGGGAATGAACCGGTGAATAATACGGAAGTGTAGGGATTGAAGCTTTGTTGAGATACAACATTTATAGGGAATTTCAAAGATTTGACGCCAGCTTCCTGGTTGGAGCCCTATTTGCTCCCATTTATGTGCGGCTGAAGGAGTTTTGTTTTCAACCTGTTTATTGTAGAAATGTCTAGTCTTGCAATGTCTTATGGGGAGTATTTTCTTATTTGAATCGATAAATATTACCTAATTTTCCAAATTCTGGTAAATATTATTTCCTGTATTTTGCAAAGCCGCCCTCCAATCCACGGGAATAGAGGCTTTAAGTGATTGTAACCTCAGGAAATTTGTCCTTAGTTGGGGATAATTTTGTCTTATTTCATCCAAACTCATAAAATTTCCGTCCTCTTGAACAACATGGTCAATGAGTTTGATCCCGACTGCATAGAAATTTCGGTAAAATATGGAATTTTTATTAACAATGAGCTGGTCGTTATCCCACAAAGGTCGTAACTGGATTTCGGTCCCACTAGTAGTGTCAAACTTGTTCAACATTTGGAAAGTTCGGATCGCTTCTTTATAGAAATGCTTTTGAAGGAAAGACGAACATTTATGAATCCGTAAAAGGTCATTTAAACCAAAATCTCCAAGTCTGGATTGGAGCAAGCGCCCCCAGTCTGATTCCAGATTGGTAGACATACGTTTTACCCAGTTCATCTTAAGTGCAGCGCAAAATTTTTGAAACATCCACCGCATTCAGACCTCCGTGTTCAATGCCCTGACACAGAACTTGCTTTGCTACTTTAGGAGGTCTGCCACGCCAAATAAACTTCATTATGAGACTTTGTATGCGGCACAAATCTGTCTCGGCGATAGAACAGTAAGATGCAATGTAGACAAGTTGCGAAGTCAGAAGGGATTTGGTTACAACTAGCTTTCCTTTGATTGTTAAATTCCGTTGAGACCACGTGTTTGTTAAGTTTGTTATCTTTTTGACCATGGGTGACACGTTACCCTCCTGGCACTCGGCTGTAGCGCTAAACCACGCCCCAAGAATCTTGACCTACGTCACAGCAGAGATGCCGGCGATAGATTCACCCCTGCAGCGTAAAGGTCCTAACCACATTATATTACTTTTACTAAAATTCAGTTCTAGTCCTGAAATATCTTTGAATTTTGACAGCAAATAGAGAAGGTTTCGAACCGAATGTTCATCAGACAAGAATACGATCGTATCATCGCAGTATTGAGTCATTTTTATATCTACATCATTGATGGTAATTCCTTTAATTGTTTGAGAGTTCCGAATTTTAATAGCCAGTAGCTCAACAGCAATGTTAAAGAGTAGACTTGAAATACGAGACCCTTGGAAGGTACCTCTCGAACATGGAAACCATTCCGAGGTAAAACCATTATTGATAACTGTGAGGTAAGCATCATTATAAAGCATACGTATCCAAGATATAAAATCTGGGCCGAAGTTGAATGATTCTAGGGAGTAGAATATTAGGTTATGCTCAAGGGAATCAAAGGCGTGCTGGTAATCCAGTGCCAGTAGGACACCAGGGATGCAATCCATATCACAGTATTCAATCACGTCGATTATTAACCTTAGATTATCGCCAATAAGCCTTCCTTTTATGCTTCCAGACTGGTTTCTGCGGACAATTTTATCAATGATTCTTGCAAGCCTCAGGGCCATAACTTTGGCTATAAGTTTGTAAACGACGTCGAGTAAACAAATAGGTCTTTTGTTCTTGAGTAAAGTTGATCGGCCTTTTTGGGATGAGGGTGATTATTCCACGTCGGTGCGTAATGAATAGTTTCCTTTTGCCTAGATTCATTATTCAAAATCACAAAATATTAGGCTTATGAGGCATTTTAAGACCCAATCCATTATTTTACATTAATATCACCCCAAAATGCATAACCTGGAATTGCGCTAAGTGCCGAATTTCATTTCATTGAAATATTTTTCTATCCCTCTAGAGCCTCTCAAATCTGCAATATTTGTATTTACATCTTATCATCCAAGGTACTATTATCGTATTCTTATTATTCTGTTCTCATCTTAACCCTCGCCCCACCGGGGTCATCGATGCCCCGTAAGGTTTTTTTACAGAATAACAGAAAAATGACGAGGTGCAGCACCGCGGTTGAGGAGTATACCTCTCACCTCATCATTTTCTCACCATTCCTGATTTTTTTACCCGGAGTTCACTAAGTCAGGTCACCAGGCAAGGTCAAACAAGGTCACCTCACTTCAACCTTTGAGCTCTATGATAGTTACCTTTCTAGGCCGGTTCATTTGAAACTCTCTACACTGGATGAACGCTCCAGGGTACTAAAAATGTGTATCCAGGATTTTTTTTGATTTGGTGACCGGAGGTCCGGTCATGAGGTGACCTCTCCCACTGATAAAGGATGGGGAAAAGCAGTCTTATGATCTAAAAGTCACAAAAATGATTTAAAATGCTCAGATTTCTCAGAACAACATTCTTGGCCACCCTTGGACCGATTTCAGGGCGATATTTGCCTTTTGACCTAACTGAGATCATCACAGGTCACCAGGGGTCAACAACAGTACTTTGACGATAACTTTTGACTTAGTCTAGCTTGAGCACTGAAATAAACGTCATCGTGTCTGTCTCGTCCATCACTGGCTTTCATTTGATATACAGCAAGGTCACTTTCTGACCTGTCGTGACCTCAGGTCATGTTAGGTCAAGAGGTACCCTCTGGAGGTAAAAAAACTAGCGGGAGGTCATAATATTCCACAAAGCGAAAGAGCCCTGGCATTTTCCTATCAAATGTACCTACTTGATCAAATGTCAATAGCTCTAATGGCATGAGAGCTATGCCCAGGTTTCATAAGCATTGCATATTCTCGTGGAAATAGCCTGTCGTGACCCAAATTGACCTCTAGAGGTCAAACCACTCACCTTAGTGCCTAAGAATGCAAGCTAAAATCATACTGAATTCACACGAGCTTTCCAAGGCACTTTGCAGATATGCGCTAACCCCAATATTTTCGGATTAGAGGGGCATCAATGCCCCGGGTGGGGCGAAGGTGGCGCCGGACCTCCGTTGGGGCGCGGGTTAAGGTTCAAGCAACAGGACAGTGACAAAAGAAGCTCAGACCCAGACTTTGTGCACTGGGTATCCTGCCATCCTTTACACGGCGTCGCTGCAGCTGCGCACTGGTGACTCCCGTTTCTCCCCAGCGTCGTTCCCTTTGTGGACTGGTTTCACTGTCGTCTTTGCGGTGAGTCTACATTTGCGGCATCAGTGCGCTCCTGAGCCTGCGTTCCCTTTTTTAGGTGGTCTGCTTTATTTCCCCACTGCCCTGTTGGTCAGGCTGACCCAACTTTACATCGTGTGTACCGTCCGAACCGAGCTACACTCTACACGCAGAACAGTAACCCACAATATAGGGTGGCGCAGAACACTAACCCACAATATAGAGTAGCGCAGAACAGTAACCCACAATATAGGGTGGCGCAGAACAGTAACCCACAATATAGGTAACGCAGAACAGTAACCCACAATATAGGGTGGCGCAGAACAGTAACCCACAATATAGGGTGGCGCAGAACAGTAACCCACAATATAGGGTGACGCAGAACACTAACCCACAATATAGGGTGGCGCAGAACAGTAACCCACAATATAGGGTGGCGCAGAACAGTAACCCACAATATAGGGTGACGCAGAACACTAACCCTCAATATAGGGTGACGCAGAACAGTAACCCACAATATAGGGTGGCGCAGAACACTAACCCACAATAAAGAGTAGCGCAGAACAGTAACCCACAATATAGGGTGACGCAGAACAGTAACCCACAATATAGGGTGGCGCAGAACACTAACCCACAATATAGAGTACCGCAGAACAGTAACCCACAATATAGGGTGATGCAGAACAGTAACCCACATGATAGAACACTAGCCCACTGCAGGGTTTTCCCGGACGAATGCCATCAAGTGTCATAGTCTGCTGCTTTTTATGATATACTTCAAACCGGTGTGTGAATATAGATTACTGCATGGAGCTCGGAAGTAAATTGATCAAACCAGAGGTTGGTTGAAATTTCTGGCACGAGGCCGAAGGCCGAGTTCCGGAGATTTCAACCAACCGAGGGTTGGATCATTTTACTCCGAGCTAGAGTGCAGTAATTGTTTTACTACATCTTGACTTGACAACAAACTATATTATGTCGCGGCCAACATTTTCATTACTTGAAGATATTTTGGACTCAACCGATGGAAATGACAACTTAGATAAAAAGTGATTCAAAACATACAGGAGAAAACAAAGCAAGCTGTAGACGACACAAAAAGTAAGCAGACGCAGCTAAAAAGTGATTTTTGGACAGAGTTGTGCGACTCATGAGTCGGAGACGGAGTTTAACTCAAATTCCGACTCGTTCGACTCAGAGTTGAGTTGTGTTGAGTAGAAAAAATTAGACATGTGAGTTGAGTTGAGTTGAGTCGGTTCACACCACGTCAATTAGTTGAGTTGAGTTGAGTTGTGAAGACAGCGAGTCAAATGAGTTGACAATCAAAGTTGACTCAGTATGCAAATATGTTGAATAAGTTTGAATTTGCCCACCTTTTGGAAACCTCCTTTGAATACCTTTTCCTCCAGTGTTTTAATTGTTTCAATCAAAGTTTTAATTTCTTTCATCATATCAAATTAATTATACGGTTCAATTGCTTATTTTAAAGGCCCATTTGGTCTGAAGAAATCCCTATGCACAAATAATACATGTACTCGAAAAATTAAACAGGCTCCTATCTCTGGCCTTGTCTTAAACATTTTAAGAAGTAGGATGCACTGCGAAATGCATTTGAAATATCTAAAAAATCATCATCATCATCAATATACTCCTTTTCAACCACCACTCAGTTATACACTCAAACGTTCCACCACCACTCCAATATAAAATAATAGCCACAGGCAAGATAGTGCGCCATTGCTGTCTTTGAAGAACAAATCTAGTCAACGATAGGTTCAAGCTAAAGTAGCTTCAGGGCAAAACATTGTAGAAGTCACGTGATAATTAACAAAGTTATGTGATTATTTCTAAACTGCATATGAAATTGTTTGAAATTGTATCTTTTGTCTTAAATGCGTCGTCTCCAGCTATTGCTTTAACCTATTAAAAGCGGTTCTTACTGTTAGCACAGAAAAGTCTGGACTCTGATTTGACAAAACATTGAAATACTATTATTGCGCGAATCAGACAAATTATTTCTTGCTACTGGTTGTGTCTGATCGTCGTCCGTATTTTATTTGGAAAGCCGTATACATTGGCAATTATCAAACTGCTCCCATTTTGAAGTGTGATAGGTAGGTGGTAGTACGTGCTTGTTGTATTGAGAAGGTTTTCAAGCTGAAAATTGTATTGGGTTTAAAAATATCTATGTATTTAATGCAACACGATGATAAAATTTACATTTCTATTGTCCTATGTCATATGTTGATATGGTATACTATTTCCTAGGTCTTGCTGTAGTTCTTAGAATTTGCAATTGCAACTAGGTACTCTAGTAATTATAGCTTAGATTTTGGTTCAGCTCATAGCATAGGAACGTTTCATTTAGTATAATTATCTAGCATCGTTCTTTCACAGAAACAAAAAAAAACATTACCCTTATCATTCCTGAAAATACAGTTTAGATCATGTTTTTTAGCTTGGACCTTTTTCTGATAGTATGGAGGTGCAATTATTTCCCTATTTGGTTGTAACCTTAGCCCATTTAAGTTCCTTCCCATTCCATGCACCTGGTTAAACATGCAAGGCTTCTTTCAGAAATCATTGCAACATGGTGTGGCAGCTTTACCTGGCAGTGGCAGTCTGGAAGAATAAAAAAGATATTTATGGCTCCTGGCTATAATTAATTTTTAATGTTTCAATTAATTTATCTACCATACATTAATCTTCATTTTTCTGTAAGACTTTCTGTACAGCTTGTCTTTTAGTGGTTTATTAATTTGTTATTATTTATCATTTATTTATATATTTTGAAACTGAGTCGAAGTTTGAGTTGAGTTGAGCCGTGAGTTGAGTCGGAGTTGAGTCGGGGTGATTTAGCATTGAGTCAGAGTTGAGTCGGCTCACTGAACTCTTGACAATGAGTTGAGTCAGAGTTGAGTCGACCACTCTCAGCACATGAGTTGAGTTGAGTCGACTCAAGAAAATTCTGAAACGCACAACTCTGTTTTTGGATCGGTAAACTGAAGGCAGAGTCATTATCACTGGGGTTCGGAAGCAATCTGCTAAACCTATCAGCCAGAGAGCTGAACGCTGTGCTATCCTATCCAGTTATGCCATTAGCATGACGAGAAATGACGGTGGCGATTATGAAGTTTCGTCTGTTTACATGTTCTCGCTCGTCACTAGATATTTTAAGGATAACAACTACCCCTTTGATATCGATTTTGATGCTGCTTTCAAGGGCAGCCGAGAGGCAAAAGCAGCGAAAGTGAAGAAACTGAAACAAAAAGGAATGGGAAACCGACCTAACCGCTCAGAATCGCTCACGTTTGATGAGGAAGAGGCACTGTGGGAGAAGGGTGAGCTAGGCTATAGCAACCCCACGGCAGTGCTAAGAACCATATGGTTCTATATGACCATGATGTTTGGCCTCCGAGGACGTCACGAAGCGCGTCAGATGATGTGGGGCGACGATGGGCCTGCATAGTGACGAGAGTGGACGCCAGCACTTAAAGTTCCAGGAGCGACTAACTAAGACCAGAAATGGTGAATGCAATGGGCGAGCGTTTGTGCCCAAGGCATTTGGAAGCATGGATGGCGACAGCGATAGGTGTCCAGTGAAGGCATACAAAGAATATGCCATAAGACGTCCACATACTGCTTGTGGAGAGAAGTCCCTATTTTTCTTGGCAATAAATCTCCAAAGGAAGGAGGACAGCCATGCATGGTTCGCCAACGCACCGCTTGGGATCAATAAGCTGGGATCGCTGCTATCAACTGGATGTCAGTCAGCAGGGATTAGTGGAAAGAAGACGAACCACAGCGCCAGAATGACGGCCATCCCGAAAACACTGGACGCCGGGTGTCCGCCGGCATACGTGGCGCCAGGGGCGTCGTCACCGGGGGGTGCAGGGGGCCTGGCCCCCCCCCACTTTTTGGCCAAAAATTTCCTGATATCAGTTAAAATGGGAGAAAATCGGACATTCTTATAACCAGCCGCTGCAGAAGGCAACGAGGGGCCCAAATTCGAACAGTATTTGGTCCTAACGTGGAAAGTTTTTTGTCAGCGTCAGTTTGAAGTTTGGCTGCCCCTCCCCCACTTTTTTCCGGTGGCGACGCTTATGCGTGGCGCAGATGTCTGGGCACAGCTCAGTTGTAAGCCTTCAGAGTTACACTGACGCCACCATCGATGTTCAGCGTGCGATGTCTCGTAGTATGCTGCAAGGGGTGCCGTTCGAGGTACAGAATAATGCGAAAAGGCAAAGGACGAATTCCGAGGAGGGAGCTTCAGATAAGAGCCACACCATGACGAGCGCGCCGGGACAGTTTGTGTTCAACAACTGTTCTCATGTGACTATAAACATGAAGTAACTGTCATGGTTTGCATGCTAGTGATACTGATTCGAGTTTTCTGTCTTTAGTGATCTCTGATGAAGAGTTAAGATCGGGAATGTTGATTTTTCAGCTGTTACTGGTGTAATAAAGAACAATGGTCAAATTTGTATGTGATTTTTAGCTGTCGAGAGCCTTGGATGAGAGCCGTGCCGGAAAGCCGTGTCGGAAAACATGTTTTCCGGCACGACCAAGGCCTTATAACTTTACAGGTAAAATCGTCCGGGCGTTGTTTTTGGTTCATTTGGTCAACGCACGTGTGACGTCACTGGTTGATTTTTCGGCTGTAACAGTTCCTGAATTTTGGAATTGCAGTCATTTGATAACATAACGAGTAAGTTATTTTAAATTACTGATTGCAAATAATTTTATTAAGAGTAATTACCAGGTGTCATACACAATTCTTATGACACAAGTCAAAATAGGTACAAAATAAATGGCCCGACAAACCCCGAAATCAACGAATGAAAACTCTGGCGCAGTGGTGGATACAAGGAGGGGGTCAAGGATGTTCAAGCCCGCACCCTCAATCAGGGCCCCAATTTTTTTAGTAGAAGCTATTCGTGGGTTAAGTGTGGTGGTGTTGAGGCCCCCTAACCCCCTCCTTCCCATGAGTGTATGGATCCAACTCTGTCCTGGCAATTTTTTTCGGCCACTGTTAAGAGTGGCATACACGAGAAACCTGTTTAGAATATCGGAAATTTAGTACAAGCTACAGATCATATATGATATTACAGAGGGGCGCGGTGTGGGTGGTGCGTGCTGGCTCCCGCCGACCCGGGTTCCCGGCGCTCCTGAACAGGGGCTGCTCAGAACCCTTCCACGGGAAGTTGGCGCTGCGCTCTTTTATGATATTACAAGAGCATCAAAGCAAGGCAAGATTTGCACGAGGGCACCTACTAGGTGGTTAACTGGACAATTGCTTTAAGTAAATCGGCACAGATTTTACTTTTGTTATCAATTTAACTGTCTTTAATCCACGTCCGTGCAAAGATACTGCTCTGGCGCTATGCATTCCTCAGTTGCCCGGGCCAACGCCCCGTCCCCTCACCCCGGCCGCATCGGCCAGATCAGACACAGATCCAAGACTGCATTTTAGGGGAGGGGTATGGGATCCGCTTATAGACCTTGAGCATGGTGAGAAACATCATGATGATGAAAGAAATTCCCCAAGCGCTTGGAAATGGGCCATTAAGTTTTGTTGCACTTTCCCGTCTCAATATAATACCACATTTGAGCAGGAAATGACCGATCGACAAATCTTTTAAATATGGCAGTGTCCACCGTGACCTCGTTCCGTATTTCAGGTGAAACATGGTGGATGTACAATTTTGGTAATATTGTTGGAAACTCAACACTTACTTCATAAACACTGGAACACGATGCACAACATGTATCTCTCGGTCACGTTAGTATCAGATAAAACGACCTTTGATCGGTCAGACACAGTTTAAATTGTGCACAAGCGGACATAAAAAGACCTATACACACTCAGGCGCCTCCCCATCACCCAACATTCCAACGTCGTATACCTCCTCCGGTACGCTCATACCCCATCCCAACTAGAGCAAGAGCAGGTAATAATATAAACATTAGTGTGCATGTTGCGTCCAAGTAGTAACGTTGTGATCTAAAAAACCGAATCTGCAATAACTTGGACAGTATGCTCAAAAACACTATTAACACTGAACATTTTCTAGTCATGTTGAAAGCATGAGAATACTGCACGTGGAAATCGGCCGCGCAAGCATTTACCTCCCGTGCTCCCTGTTTCAATGGTGAATCAACCAAGTCCGTTTTCATATTTCTCTGGTTCGCTCCGTTCGAGTTGTCCCAGCCGGGAATCACTTTCTGTTCAGTCGGCCTAGGATGCAAGACATCATCTACCATCTGGAGCCGCTGAAAATATTCTCTGACACTTCTGGGTACCATAACTTTGCAATTGCTGTATACACCTGGGCACCTAAATCCCCAATATCACTCAACGCTTTATGGATTCCGAGGTTTAATCAATGAATGCTCTGAATACACCTCATCCACAGCCTAGTCAGCCAGCGTCGTAACTCCAACCCAGAAAGTGCACACATTTTTATCGACTATTCAGATATCCCAAACAACAAAATGCGTAACGGAGGTCATTCGAGGATACCGCCTTTCAGCCATCCAGCTATCTAAACTGCACTCAATTATGAATCGTCGGAGAAGCGAAGTGACTCTGGACCAGAAGCTTACTTAGGGACCGCATATCTTGTAAAATAAGATATTTCCTTTATCCTTACTTCCCTTTTGGTACCAAATGAAACGATGTACACGGACGGATCAGCCACAAAGGGAACAGAAAATGGAGGGATCGACGAAGTCATCCGGGCGGATGACCGAGAACCGACGGGAACAAATGCTCCAGCTGGAAGCTCTACATCAAGCTACATTGCTGAGAGGAATGCACTGAATGAAGCAGCGAAGTACATTGCGTGGTATTGTCCAGGTGTGAACAATACAATATCTGGATTAGGCGAAATAGCTCAACAAACTGGTATTCTGAGGAGGTATGCTTCGCCAAAGAATACACATTTTCAACTGCGCACTAGCGGACATGATGCCCTGTTTGGGCCGCTGCTCTGCGGTGGACTCAGCAGACCAGTTTTCTGGCGATTCGGATGTCAAGACTAGGATGCTTTTCGCGCAGGACCTCTATCAGGCGTCCCATGATGTTTGGCTGAAGGTCGGCCGTTTTCACCATCCGAAGATTGAACAGCAGCTCGAAGTCTGTCACGATGACCATCCAAAGCTGTGAGAGAACCATTAGTCCACCACAGCTTACAGTTCTGATCCAACTTGCTGGAACTGCGGAACAGTTAGGTGCAGTGGATGATGCTTCTCCTAGTGTAGCGTCGAGCGCTCTACACTTAGCAGCCACGTACCCCGCCACAAATACTAAGCCTTCATGGGATAGGTTAGGCGCGTTCTGAGGCTCATTTTGTGAAGCTGTCTCCTCAAACGTGAAAACTGGCCAGGACTGTGCTTCAGGACTGGGGCACATTCCTGGCATTTGAAAGTTGAAGCTCTAGAAACTTGGTCAGAAAACAGTCCAATACCTCAACTGAATTTGTTACACATGGGTTGTTTCGCGGCACATTTTAGAACCATTTACTTTTATATCTCACCACCCTACTTAAGTTTCTTTATGAGCTGTGAAATTGGAATGTTGAAGGGCAGAAGCCGCAACAGTTCTTTCTGGATTAAGTGTGACTCACCATGTTACCATGGCCTCTTATTTTGAAAATATTTTTCTTTCACGACGGCTTGGTATGGTGGTTTGTTGTATTCAATACGCAATATTGGATGACGGGACGGTGCAACACCATTTTCTTTAAATTGAAAGTTTTTCAAATACAGCTGTGCGTTCTGGTATGTACTTACCCTGGATGGCTCGATGACAGTTTTTGGCTCGGAATTACACCATCCCTGAGCCAGGGTTTCACGTCAGGTAGTAAGGTGGATTTAATTTTGAATGCTGGGTCAATATCAGTGGCTAGGAAATGGTCGGAACAAATTCTTGCACAGTCAATGCCAAATGACTTCTTTCTGTCGCATCTTTTTGCCCATGCTGCTCTCTGAGTTACATTTTTTGGGAATCTGTAGAAAGATACATACTTGTCCTTTGCGGTATTTCTGCAAGTGGCAACCGCACACCGTAAAACCATTTCTTGAAATGCAATATTTCCTGTGGAAATAAATAAGAATTGACTACCTCTTTCTTTTCATGTTTTGAATGTTGTATTCAGGTAGGTACAGTAGCGGAATCTCTACCATCAAGTATACTGTTGACGGTACTCAAGAAAGAAACACCTCCATGAACTCCCGATTCATTACTTTGAAGCATTTACGATATGCAGTCTGGCAGCAGGCTAGGGAATGCATTTCAAGTCCTTTGCAGACATGACGATGCTTGCACGGCGATTTACGGTTACTTATCCCAACATAGGAAATTGCTGGCTAATGCTTTCAAAATGTTAATATCAGTAATGGATTGATGCCTTAACTTTGCATCAGAAATTCAAATCTGGACAGTATCAGCCTGCATTGAAAACTAATGCAATCTTTCCTAGAAAATGAACGAAATCCTTCAGCAGAAATATATGACATTGAATAAAAAATGTTGGCGAAAATACATGAAAACCTTCTCTCGGAGTTCTTACCTACACTGCCTGCAAGCGATAAGACAAACTGTATGAAAACAAGCGGCGGCACCGGCGACCAGTTTCCATGGCGACGGCGGCAGCCAATCAGCAAAAAATCAACCAGTGACGTCACGGTCAATACACCGGCCAGCATAGGGAACTTAACATGGGATGACACGCCCTAACAGGGCACGACCCTATTTCTAACCATAGAAATGAATAGTAATTTTCTGTTCAGTAAAAGCTCGTGCACAATTTCTTTCACGGCACTGCTAGTGTTAAAGGCATCGAGCAAGATGTAGTAAAAGCCGTTAACGGCTCGGGCATTGGAGGTGTTATTTATTTCTGAGTTGTATTTTTGTACATTTCATGCTTTCATTTTCATTACTTTCATTCATTACATGTATAACGGAAGTTCCTCTAAACAAACATGTGCTTAAAAAATATATCAGAGAAGTATTCTTTTGCAATTATAGAATTCTTAATAATGAGCCTCGATGACCGGCGCTGATGGTGGTGATGATGTACCAGAGCACAATGTGTGTGGGTGTGGGCGTGCGTGTATGTGAGTGGGATAGTGTGCTTGTAGGTGGGCGAGAGGGAGTACTTGTGGGTGGGAAGGTGGATGTCTGCCGTGCGTGGGTGGGTGACTGCGGTACTCGGTGTGTGTGGGTGTGTACGTGCGCGTGTGTGTGGATGTGTAGGCAGGAGTGCGTGCGTGGATTCGGATTGTGTGTGTGTGTGTGTGTGTGTGTGTGTGTGTGTGTGTGTGTGTGTGTGTGTGTGTGTGTGTGTGTGTGTGTGTGTGTGTGTGTGTGTGTGTGTGTGTGTGTGCGTGTGTCTAACTCCCTGCTGCGCTTGCTTGCTAATTTGCCTGCTTGCCTGCTTGCTTGCTTGCCTATGCCTGCATGTCTGCCCTAATTTGCTTACTGTCTTCCGAGTTCTCTGGCGAATGTTACTAGGCCTCTATCTTTTCGCCAGAATCTCGGAGGGGCTAACATGAATCTCCAGTTTTGGGTAGTCCCGTTTGGAAAAAGACTAACAATCTAACCGGTAATGAGCTAAATTATTGTGCGTTTAACCTAAATAGACCTGTATTCCTGCTCCCTGTATATTTACAGGGAGCTACTACTGGCAGTTTTTACTAATAGTATGATATTTATTATGCTTTCTTTAAGTTACTTTTTTCCTAGCAGGGCGTGCCGCGACTTGTAATATTTTATGTTTTGGTGGTGTTAACGTAAGGGTACTGTTGTCGTTGGGATCGCGGAGGGGGCACGCCTGGCTACCCGTTTAAATGGGTGGCGGACCTTTTCTAGCAATAGAATTGCATGAATAAAAAAATTACTGAGTTCGCAATAAACTATGTGATTGGAAGCGTTAATGTTTTTTTCGTGCTGGGTTTGCTTACGAAGCCAGCACGGAATTAATGTTTTTTTAGCACGGAAAAAACGTTCATGCTCCCAATCACATAGTTAATTCCGAACGCAGTAATGGAAATGAAGCACAAGATATACAAAAATATAATTCAGAAATAAATCACACCTTCCATGTCCGAGCCCGTTAAAGACTTTTCCCACACTGGTTTGAAGTATATCATAAAACAAACAGGAGACTATGACACTTGATGGCATTCGTCGGGAAAAACACTGCAGTGGGTTAATGTTCTATATTGTGGGTTACTGTTCTGCGCCACCCTATATTGTGGGTTACTGTTCTGCGTCACCCTATATTGTGGGTTACTGTTCTGCGCCAACCTATATTTTGGGTTACTGTTCTGCGTATATTGTGGATTACTGTTCTGGCCCACCCTATATTGTGGGTTACTGTACTGCGCCACCCTATATTGTGGGTTACTGTTCTGCGCCACCCTATATTGTGGGTTACTGTTCTGCGTCACCCTATATTGTGAGTTATTGTTCTGCGCCACCCTATATTGTGGGTTACTGTTCTGCCCCACCCTATATTGTGGGTTACTGTTCTGCGCCACCCTATATTGTGGGTTACTGTTCTGCGTCACCCTATATTGTGGGTTAGTGTTCTGCGCCACCCTATATTGTGGGTTACTGTTCTGCGCCACCCTATATTGTGGGTTACTGTTCTGCGCCACCCTATATTGTGGGTTACTGTTCTGCGCCACCCTATATTGTGGGTTACTGTTCTGCACCACCCTATATTGTGGGTTACTGTTCTGCGCTACTCTATATTGTGGGTTAGTGTTCTACGCCACCCTATATTGTGGGTTACTGTTCTGCGCCACTCTATATTGTGGGTTAGTGTTCTGCGCCACCCTATATTGTGGGTTACTGTTCTGCGTGTGGAGTGTAGCTTGGTTCGGACGGTACACACGGTGTAAATTTGGGTCAGCCTGATCAACAGGACAGTGGGGAAATAAAGCATACTACCTAAAAATGGAAAAAAGGGAACGCAGGCTCAGGAAGCCGCAAATGGCGCAGCATGAGATTGGTATCTTGTCCTCTTCAACCAGGTTTTGTGGTTCAGGACGAAATTGGTGTCATTTCAAAGAAAGATGATGAAATATTTTGTCGATATTATTTTGGTCTATGGGTACTGTTCTAAAAAGTTTTTTGTACGTTTGTGCAAGACGCTCTAAGTCGGTGAACACAAAAAGTAGCTAAAACGCGCATAGCAAAAAGCCCCGATGTTCTCGATTATATGGAGCACACCATCGTGTTCTCCGCAAAATTCTGATCTAGAAAACAAAATTTGGAGATGGGTAATCCCGAAAATATTTAGGTACTACCGGCGGCACCGTGAAATCAAATGCCATAAAACGGTCGAGAAGGCCTACTAGTTACCGTACTGACTTCTTTCACTGGTTCATATTATTAGTGAGCATCATGTCATGTCTACTTTCAACGACGAAATAAACAATATGATAAACAATAATGTTTTCCAAATTAACAGTGCTATAAAGCAGGTGCAATTTGCACAATTGAGCATAAAAAGTCCTGTTACTTGGCCGGATACATTTTGGGGTTTCGAGTTCGGCTTGGAGAAAGCTAAACATGTTATTGACCTCTGTCAAAAGCATTCAAGCTATGTTTGGGTAAAGTTGAGCTGAGTCAGTTGCCTTTTTTAATAGACAAGCATCTTAATGTGTTATATTTAGTAGACTAACTATAGGTTTCTGAAAATTGTGAGATACATTAGATCCATAGGAAATTCTATTCACATTAGTACTGAGAAAACATTTAGCATGCAAGCCCCATATCTGCATGGATTCTGAGAACGTGCCGACGAAGGTATGTTGACGAAGGATGACCGGCCTGCCCTCACTTCCGACTCGCTGCTGACGCCGACTTACGACTGTTTCGAAGGTTTTGGCATGATGTGACGGCTTATCTTCCTCCTGGGACGCTCTCAGTGGTGCCCTAATGATCATTTGCGGACGCACAAACTTGGACACTAACTGACTATGCGGAAGGAAGTATGGATGCTATTCATCACTTCAGAGCCAAATGACAGCCCGAACGCATTTCAGAGCTCAGACAGCCTGATTCCTCATGTCAGCACAACCTTTTGGTCGTGTTAGGTCAGGCCATCGGACCATGCTAAGTGACCAGATCTCACTTAAAAAAGAAAGAGGAATGAGTTTACTGATGGGACTTGTATATCGATAACCTCTGGCTTGTCTCAAAAACAATCAATTGAACAGAATATGTCGATTAATGAGGAAACATCTAAAAACGACTGTATTTCAGCGAATATGCACCATGTACTTTCACACACATTTACACGCTGGTAAATGTGTTGTGTTGGTCCACGCAGGTAAGAGGGATAAAATGTAAGAACTGGGACCTGCCGGTTCTGGAGATCTTCAGGATTCACTTCAAGGGTTGTAATGATTTAGTCAATAGCCTGGCAATCAAAAGCTTTCATTTCAACGACACTGTATTTGTCGTGGCAGTGAGCGTTAGTGACGCTCTGAGACTTTCTGGAAGCCTGGAGGTCTACTGAGCCGAGAGTAACACCAGGGTGTAAGGTTGACCTGCGAACCTTTTCAAAATGATGTAAGATGTGACAAATTGCTGACATATTGCTGGAATAGCGTCGGAAGAAACAAGGAAAGTGCCTCGCTGAACAAGCAAATGAGTAGACAGCTGCCTAGCAAGCCTGTTTGCAGCGCAACATTTGGAGACCTTCTAACTCGGTGGTTCTCAAACGGTAGGTTGCGGCCCCCAAGTGGGGTAATGGAGCCATGCTGCTGGGGTAACGAAAGTCTGTAAAGTTGAGCAACAAAAGACCATGGAACAGACTGGACGATGACATTGGATAAAACGTGCCAAACAATATTGTACTTTAGTGTAAAAATAATTTTTTCACTGAAGTTATGCAAAAATAAAGCGTGCTAAATTTCAGGCGATGTTCCGATCTTGTCCAGTCGTGCTCTAAACAGCTTCTGCCATTACCGACGACGTGTGTGTGCGAATCCGGATATTCGGTCATTGTAACTATTAAAACAAAATCGAGGAACCGCCTGAGCCTATAAAATTACTTCCGGTGCTCACTGTCGGCGATGAAACCCCGAATTGTGAAATTGGTGAAACGTGGAAATAAATAGATGTGCACTCTCATGTATCATTGCTGTGTCGGGCGGTGTGACTCTATGCTGGAAGTATTCTACAATATGCAACCAAAACGAGGTATCACTGAATTCGATAATCTGGTGATGATAGGTAACTATGTATGGGGTAATGACGTCCTCTGACAGCTGAAATGGGTTAATGGCGTCGGGAGGGCTGAGAACCACTGCTCTAACTGAAGCATGGGTAAAGGTGGTGGGTCTACCTGGCAACTGCCGACTATTCATCCCCCGTAGGTATTCACCAGATCACTGACCTGAAACAGCTTCTCCCAGGAGGCTTGCACGTCGTCGTCCCAGAAACCTGACGCCTCCTGGGTGGACCGCACCACTGCGATGAATTGCTCTCCCAGCAACTATCGAAGCCAACAACACAGCTTACAAGACAGACTCGCTATCGTCGATGGTGCATTGAAGATAGAAAACTGCCTTCATCTCACACAGTTCCTAATTTAGCTGCCGTCTTCACGCACCGTAGCTTTATTGCTTTATTTTCTTGATTCGCTACATGTTTGAAACTCTGGCAAATGTATATACAATTTTAAGAAATAAAAGCGTTTGCCGGGAAATTCGACGACAGTGAATGTGTGTAGGCATGTATGACCAAACGTCTTACGTATCCATTCATTTGGGTAACAGTTAAACAAAATTCACACACTCTTTACGAATGAGGAATTTGCTTGCCCTCTTAGTAAGGCCCAGACGTACTCGCATCTGATGCGGATAAGCCCCGTAGTCGATGTGCCGGGTGCAGAGTTCGCTGGTGAGGATGGTGCACTGCTCCTCCGAGTCCAGCCGGCTAATGATCTTGTTTACGAACCCCATCACCCTGAAACCAGGCAGTCTGAAATTAAAATGCAGCGACACGAGAGAGAGAGAGGGGGAGAGGGAGAGAGAGAGGAGAGAGAGAGAGAGAGAGAGAGAGGGAGAGAGAGAGAGAGAAGTAAAAAATGGATAATGGCAATAACAGTTGTGGGGCAATTTTTGGAACATCGGCTTTGATTCAAACAAACGCGTGCAACTCAGATTCAAAAAGCTGACGATTCACCTGTGTAGGTGAGCTGCATGGCAATGTGCAGAAAAACAGACATTTTTATAATCAAAACATTCGGTAAAGCTAGCATGCTCGCCCCGGGATTGGACCCAGGCTGTCCTGATCGAAATCTTCCCATCGGACCGCCGCGCCCCGTGCCACGCGGGGAGGGGGGGCGGCCGCCCCATGCCGCACGCCGCTGACTCGGATCGGGGCTCCAACCTACTATGACGTTTTGCTGGTACAATCGGTTGGAAAATGCTCAGAACCTGAGTTCTTCTTTTGCTTCCGAAACCATGACTAAACGCAAATAAATGTATTGTTTTTTTCCTGTAGCCTTGTTTTACCTATCTTTGCATACAGCGAGTATATAGATACGTCAGTATCATCCGGAACATTTTGTTTTGTTGCCTGAAAGATATCGAAGGTAAAAGCAGAGGTCAAGAAATGCGCCAACACGCCACCGTGCGTGGGAGACAAATCCTCGTAAGCCGCATAGCTGCCGGGGAGACAAAAATAGTTTAGGCCTTTTGATAATCGGGTTATGTTATTCGTGGACGTTTTGATCATTGGGTCATATGACCTCAGCCCGAGACTAATGCTAGACTCAGCTCTTCCGCTGCAAGTGACAACTGTGGGCGGCTCGTTGACGGTCCTTGGGACACTTAGAGGTCATTTTCTTGTATTAAGAAAGCCTGTTCTAGGCCTTATTGAAGAGACAACGCTCGATCGAAAAATTGACCGGAAATATGGTCTGGTGGTTGTGAAAGAAATGAATTAAATTGCGTCACAGAAATATTCCACATTTTTTTCCTAAATCCATTGCTTGTTTGATAGATCGTGGCTTAATTTGTTTTAAATTACATAAACTAGTAAAAAAAACGACAAAACATGAACAATATATCCCTAAAATTCACACAAATAAAAAATGACGTCATTATTGGAAATCATGTAAGTCAAGTTGTTCCTTCGGTGTCTCCTAATAACGGTACGAGCAGTGGCGCTCTTTTAGAATCGTCTGTCTCTTGGTGAACCATTGTTTTTTTGGTGATTGTGTGAAGAGCTGGGTTTATTATCTATTTCAGTGTTCAGTTATATAATTGTTTTCAGTGTTTTAGTGTAACAATCCTTTACTACCCTGATAGTTTCAGGATTCAGAGGGTGAAGAGTACCTTGCCATGACCCGACGAGTAGTTCTGAAGCCTCTTGTGGATATCAAGGATGCTCATTTGCCGGTGAATACCTGATTTGAAGAGGCATGTTGGGCAAGTGCATCCTGGGCGTCCTGTGATCTTGAAGAACGCAGGCTCTGGGGTCGGTGGAAAGTTCCTAGCAATTTGTTCAGCATAGTAACCTGTTGCTATTTGTACAATAATGTGGGGTGATTTCAGAACCTGCGTCTGGAAGCTTGTAACACTTAGCCTTTGGGCAAGCCTAAAACAGATTAGTGTATTTTTATTTGTATCCCAGAATACGGTAGGAGTTTTACTTTTGTTTGGGTTTCCTAGGGAGAGAACAATGCAGAAAGAATATACAAGCAGTAATGATTTCAACTCTAAAATAAAAGGTGATAAGTAACCATCGTGCCTGAAATCATGGAAATGTTCCTCCTCCATGAAAAGTGTCTCCTCCAACTTGCCCTTACAATATCCCTAGCATCTTATCAAGTTTCCTCAAAGCTCCAAACTGATATAAAACCTCTACCATCTTTGTTCAAATAAAATGTGTTTTTGAGAGGATATAAGAGGAACACAATTCTAACATGCAAATTTTAATTAAGATTACACAAAGATTTTATGAAGAAACAAGTTTTTGTGGGTTTGTCTGCATTTCCTGTTTTTTCTGTGACATTTCCCTAAAATACAAAATGTGCATAGGTCTGAGTTGAAATTGGATAATAAGTTAAATACATTATAGATAATCTTGCTACGCTTACCGCATGGTGCTGATCAGTTGGAAACAGCTGATCTGCTCCGATGTTCTCTTAGTGAATCTCATCTTTTCTCTTAGGAGGTGCTGGACCAGAATTTGCTGTGCTTAAAATGATAGGCCTTGCACCAGGAAAAACTTGGCTGCCCTTAGTAGTAAGCTTAAATTTCTAGGAGACAAAATAGATCGCTTCCGCTTCTGTGGGAGACAAAATGAACCTTTTTTTACCTCTGGGTAAAAGAGAGCACTAAGATTTTCAGACCTTTATTCCAGGTGTATTGTTTCGCCACCGAAAATTCCAGGCAGCGCGAAAAACACCTACGCTAAAACCCGAGTCGGCGCTCGCTAAAAACACTTCGTCAGTTAAGTCCGGTACACTCTCACGGCGACACACGCCCCCACTGCGCGTTTTGGCACGCAATGGGACCGAACTGGATAGTTAAAGTCTTAAAAGCGTGGTATACAACTCAATACCCGCCCACCCCTCGCCCCAGCGAAGAGGGGGGGGGGAGTTGAACAAGCCTCTTGCTCCTCGACTCCTATGCGGGATAGCGAAAAAACACTCAATATAGGAGTCACTACATATCAAATAATTTGACAGGTTGAGGGAAATTTACTCAATTCCTCTCGTAACGGGGAATCGAATGATGTTCGAATGGTTTTCAGATCAACATGACCAGTGACCATAATACTTCAAAATGTAAAAAATCGGAAAAGTGTAAACGATCTGACCCAACATACTCAATATGCCTACCAACGCAATGATAATCCGAATGCAATGTATAAAGCTGAAATCTTTATCAATTTCCTGAAAAATTATTGACCCTAGTCCAATAAGCTACTTTATCAGTTCCAGAAGACCTTTCAGAGGCCACAGATCCAAAGCTACACAGGCCGCCAAAGAAAGTATTCTCAAGCGTCTCTATAGAAATAGTATTTTTCGATAAATTCTTAGTATCCCCGTGGAAGTGTTTCCAATGGAGAGGTATCTGAGCCTGGGTTATCGATAAAGAAAATCCCGTTATCACAACTTGTGGTTCTCGTTGGGTGTATTATGTGATTTGGATACATTATGTCAGTAGAAACATATTAATATGAAATTATAATATATTAAACCTGTTTTCACTGGTGCCGTTTGAAGTTTTGAAGATTTCACTTTCTCTGGTCCAGTGACCTGACCTGAAATAACATGAACTTGAAATTTTGAGAAAAGTTGCGCAATCAATCACGAATAAGTTGTGCAAAGTACGGCCGTGTTTCGCGCTGCGATCTTCTGGAGCCGTCGGAAAACCCCAAAAGGGTGTTCAAACACTACCCTCCCCCTGGACAAGGCCTGCTAGAATGGCGAAGTCGTCTACCACCCTGGGTAAAGGCAGCTCAAATCCCACAGGAAATGAGGCATAAATTTTGCTGATGGTTATGTTTCTAAGTTTAGGCAGAGTTTTCCCTTCCAATAAAGTTTTTCTAATAGCACATTATGAAAAATTCACAGCAGAATTACCTGACCTTTGATATTAAATAAGTACCCTCATTTCATGTTTCATTTTTGCCTTTTGTTTCAATGTCCGTCCCCATATCCAGCTCCCCTTGCTCCTTATGGTAAATAAGCTTCTCCAAGCCGGAGCCCGGAGCACTTGTCCAAGGCAAGATCAACAAGGCCTCGTTGACACTGTAATATTTCAACTTTGCAGACTGATGAGAGACGGTTTGGGCATCTTCAGATAATAATTACCTCCGAACAGCTCAAAACATCGCATCTACGTGCATTGTTGAGGAAAAACACAGCCACCGGCTGCAGCCGCTTGTGGTTTAAAATTGTATGAAAGTACGAGGCTATTATAACTTCTAGAATATTCCTAGTATATTAGGCTAAAACTGGTGCTATACCATAATTATATTATATCTGGTTACGAAACTACCCGCTCTTCAATTGGCCTGGGCTTGCTCAGTTCTAGCTCAAGAAAAATTCCTCGTAAGCCCATAGTTCCCCCTCGTCAGAAATTGTTAGAAAATTCCAGACTCCTTCCCCTTCGTCGGAAGGAAGTTGGAAAATATTAGACCCCTCCAGGGGCGCAGCCAGAGCTTTCGTATGGGGGGGCACACCAACTTTGAGGGACACCCCGGGGAAAAAGGGCACTTTTTAGCGTAACCTAAAAAACTTATTATATCTTTGTTTATATCATTTTTGGGCATCTTTGGTTCAATAAAAATGCAATTAAATCATTGACGGTGAAGGAAAACTCGATTAAAACCAAAAAAGGAAAACATATCACCGAAATGTCATGGAATTAGCCAAAACACGACTGTTTTGGATAGATTTAAGGACAAATCAGCCGACTCATGCAAGTACTAAACATCAGAGAAATCAGCGGAGCATGTGATATCTGTTACAATGTGCAGGTTAAGGCATATTGGAGTCGAAAATTCATTTTTTATGCCCACTGATTTTGTCGTGACGAGTGAGCCCTGGCTGAACGCGGATTAAGTTCCTTGCCTCCCACAATCGCCGTGGGACGAGGAGTAGCATAGTGACTTTGGAAGAACACATTTTTTGCTGCCCGGAAAAATTTGGGAGATACCTTTTGAATGCGTTTATTAAGCGCCATATTCTCAAGGCTCGGTCCCTGTTAAGAGAAAATAAAAGGTGCACAGGCCGGTGGTTTGGATGGGGATGGTGTGACAGGGCTGAAAATTGTGAAAACTAGTTCGTCATTTAAATTAATTAGTAGAAATCCTGGTTTAGGGGACTGTGCTCTGAGCTCAGGGGCACATGCCTTTTTATAATCCCTTCACAGAATCCACCAGTATAATAAGCAATTTATATAACCAGGCGTGCCTAGGTATCACAAGCCGTTTTAGAGATTCCTCATTTCCTCGTTACAAGGGGAGTTTCCATTGTGTTTTTATTCCCCATCTATTCAAGACCAGCTATGGGGCCCCCAAGTGTGGATCAGAGGCCTCCAGAGCAGCTTCCCCCATCCCCCCAGTTGTGCCTCCAGGGACTAGACTAGCTCAGTGACCCCGCCCCGAGATGATGGGAGTTGGTCTTGTGTTCTTATTATCTGTCTATTCAAGACCACCTCAGGGGCCCCTGATGTAGATCAGGGCAACAGAGCAGCTCATGCTTCACCCAGGGACTAGACTAGCCCATTGGTCCCAGAGATGAGGTCATCAGACTAGCTCAATGGGTCACAGATAAACTCATAGGGCCTTAAACCAGTTCAAGAAGCCCCAGAACAGTTTAAGGCGCCAGATCACTTCAGGGGGCCTCAAGCCAACTTAAGGGACTCTCACAAGCTCAGCGCCCAGACCAACTCAGGGTACCCTCAGAACCTAGATCCGCTCTTGGGCCCCAGATCGGCTCTTGCGGCCCCCGATCAGTTCAGGGGCCTCAAGTCAGTTCAGGGGGCAAGATCAAGTCAGGGACACTAATTCAGCTCAGGAATCCCTCACCAGCTTGGAGCCCAGGCAGTTCAAAAGCCCCAGAGCTGCTCAGGGGACACCAGATAGGCCCATAGGGCACCAGATCAGCCTCGGGGACAAACAATCAGATCAGTGGTCCCCGACCAGCTCGGGAATACCAGATCAAGCCAGGAGGCACTTAATCAGCTCAGAAGCCCCATACCATCTCAGGGGCCCTCATCAGCGTCTGTGGGCCCAGCTCAGCTCAGGGCTTTAGAGCTGCTCATGAAATCACGTAAGGAGGCCCAGATCAGCTTAAAGGGCACCAGATTAGCTCAGGGGACACCAGACTAGCTCAGAGGGCATCAGATGGGCTCAGGAGGCACCAGATCGACTAAGGGGCATTAGTGCAGCTCAGGTGGCACCAGATCGATCCGCTCGGGGGCCAGATCAGCTCCCAGCCCGCCAGACTATGGCAGAAGGCTAAATCAGCCCGGGGAGCAACATAACAGCTCAGGGGACACAAGGTGGGCTCAGGGCCTACCAAACCAGCTCAGGGGGGCACCAGGCCATCTAAGGAGATATCAATAATCAGCTGAGGGGGCACCTAATCAGCTGAAGAGGCACCATATTGAGTTAGGAGACAGAATCAACTTGGAGAGGCATGAGATCAACTCGGGGGCCCGAATCAGCTCAAGGGGCACTAAATCAGCTATTAGGGCACCAAGCAAGCTCGGAGGCATTACACTAACTCAGAGGGCAATATATATGTTCAGGAGGCACAATTATTTGCTCAGTGGGGTACTCGATTGACTCAGGGGCACCAGATCAGCTTAGAGGGCAAGTAATCAGCACAAGGGGCCAAGACCAGATGAGAGGCCACGAGATGAGCTCAAGGAACACCAGATTAGTTTCACCCGTATGATTATTGGCGACGATGAGGCATTAGGTGGACACATACTAGGTGCCCATACTGTTCCCGGGTGCTTGGAAAGGCGACAGAATGCCCTAGCTGACCGAAAAGGGTATTAAGTTGTCCAACAATAGCTTCAATCGCTACATGCGGTCCAGTTACATCTAGGTTCAACGGCGTAGGGCACTAAATTTCGAGCGGCACGGCCCAAATTGGGTACACCACCTGGCAATCAAAAGGGCACCCTGGCAGTGATGGGGCAAGTGCCACATGTGCCCCCCTGGCTGCACCCCTGGACAGTAGATCAACTCCGGGAGGCATTAAATAAGCTCAAGGGGCCCGGATCAGCTCAATGGGCACTACAACAGCTAAAAGGACACTAGGCAAGCTCGGAGGCATCAAACTAACTCAGTATTATATAGGCTCAGAAGGCACACTTATTTTCTCAGGGGGCACCAGATTGACTACGAGGGCACCAGATCAGCTCAGAGGGCACATGATCAGCTCCAGGGGGCACCAGATGAGCTCCGCCCGTACGATTATTGGTGACGATGAGGCATTATCTGGAAACGGATTACGTGCCTATACACTTCCCGGGTGCTTGAAAAGGCGACAGAATGCCCTAGCTGACCAAAAAGGCACTTAATTGTCAAACAATAGTTGAAATCGCTAAATGCGGTCTAGTTCCATCTAGGTTCAACGGCACAGGGCACTAAATTTCGAGCGGCACGGCCCAAAGAGGGTACACCACCTGCATAGGCGGATCCAGGGGGGCAAGGGGGGGCACGTGCCCCCCAGATCGACCCTCGGCGCCCCCTGAAATGGTCACGGCGCCCCCTGAAAGGTCGATGGCGCCCCCTGAAATGTCGCTTCCCACCCCCCCAGGATGCGAAAGTCGGCGCCCACCGATACGATTTGGCGCCCACCTGATAGGTTTTGCCGGTCAAAAGTGGCGCTCCCCTGGTCCGGATGGCGCCCCCCCGGGAAGGTGCCCCCCCGATCGGCAATCCTGGATCCGCCTATGACCACCTGACAATCAAAAGGGCACCTCGGCGCCGATGGGGGGGGACACGTGCCCCCTGTGCCCCCTGGCTGCGCCCCTGGACCCCTCCCTCCCTTCGGTGGCTGACGTCATATAATGTGAACAGCCCCCGGGCCGCACTCAGCTACGGGCAGAGAACTGCGGCACAGCCTATATCCTAAGAGACGCGCTAGGCATGCCGCAGGACTGCTCGGGATGAATGCTGAAAGGATTGGGACAGGAACATGACAGGCGCACCATTATCTATGTACGGTCAAAGACATGAAAACAGGAGGAACTCGAGGAGATACCCCTCGCCTCCCCCTTAAAGGCACGGTATCTCCCCTTCCCTTCGGTGTGACCATTGTAAGGGTTACATTTGCGCCGGTAAGGATATAACACATTTTTAGTGGTGGGGCAGCCAGTTTCCACTCCCAGAGAATCCTTCCATACTTCGTTCCAATTTCACGATAGCAACAGACCAAATAATTTCGGCAACTTCCTGGAATAATTATTAATGGCCTGAACGATATCCTGAAATAATTTCACACTCTAATCAAGAAGAGCTAGGCCAAGAAAAATTCAAATTATCACACGTTGGAAATGGTACAACAAGTGGAGACCGGAAAAGGCATTACGAGACAGTCGCCTCCGTTTCGTCAGCATCCCACGCCGCGCGGCGCGGACACAAATCCCGGCCCCCAAGATAAAGCGGCAGTCGCCGCAGGCCAGGCCCGAACAGCCTGGCACCACCCAAGATTCACCCTGGCGTTAGAGCCGCGTGGAAGCCGCAACGCCTCACCCATCCCTGGGGCGACAAGAAGAGAGGGAGGGGTAAGAAAAATGTGAGAACAATTGGTTACCAGGGCCTCTTTCCGGTGAACAAGCTAGCGTGAACCCAGCCCGGACAACGGAGGGGAGAAATAAAAATGACCAGGCATGCTGCGCCAGCAATTTTCAAGGCTACGGCAGGGCCGACTTCGCCCACAGGGCAGTTAAGCATGGCAAGCTCACGGCCAATCCTGGCCTGAGACAAATATCTTAACACGCGCATTGACGGCGGTCTGAGCCAACTTCGCATTGACGGGGGACGGGTACCCGCCCCCCTAAGATCTCGAGAAGCACGGTAGGTAGCGAAAAACGGTAAACGGTGTTGGGCTGCCCATCCATTTCTCCATCGAAAACATTTGAACCATTTTTTTGTCAGGTCACATTTAAGGTCACGAGAGGTCAAAACATGCCCGTCATAGGGATAACATGTAAATTCAGTTTTTCGGCCATTACATATGAACAAATAAAGATAGAGCGAAACGACTTGAACTATATGTATCCTCGCAGCAAGCCGAATTGAATGATATATAATTTGACATTGCTAGGTCAAATCAAGGATTTGACCTGACCTGAGGTTAGGTTAGGGTAAGATTATATAAAATGCATATCATTAGAACCGCAAAGCCCAGGCGAGTCTAATGCAGCTAAAATAAATGCTCTATCGCCATCCGTTACTGAGTTATTCCGTAAAAAAATTTCCCATGTATTTCCAATGGAGAGGTCATGCCTCGTACCTGATCTTAGGTCATCCATATCAAAAATACCGGAACATATTTTAGAGAACTCGGTGGGGCCATTATGTGATATGAATTTCAATCGGATAAATTCACCCTGCTCCGACTTATGCTATCTTAAACTTTTTTTGAG
The DNA here is from genome assembly GCA_034440635.1 of Lepas anatifera. Lineage (NCBI taxonomy): Eukaryota > Metazoa > Arthropoda > Thecostraca > Lepadidae > Lepas > Lepas anatifera. Next base: position 586,840 of record JAOTON010002243.1, read on the forward strand.
GTCGGGTCACTTGACCTGTACTGGTGACCTGACCTGAGATGACCTAACCTTAAAATTTTTACAGAAGTTGTAAAAAGGATGAGGGAAAAGGTATACCAAGTACGGCGGCGCTACGCACCGCCGTTTTTCTACTATCTCCGAAAAACCCGAGGGGGGGCGGGTACCCGCTCCCCCGTCAATGCTCGTGTTAAGCGCCACGTCGGCGACGAATGCACCAGATAGACGTGTCCAACCTTCCCCCCTTCGACACACCACCCTGCCCTGAAGCGGAAGGGAGGAGTCGCGAAGCTTCGAGAAGGGGGACTGGCTACAGCGACCAGGGCCTCCAGCAAAATCAGAAGTCTTGCCCGGAGAGGTGACGTCACTGGGTTTTGCCGAGAGATGACGTCACACACGAGAAGGCGTCAGGCCAAGCCTCAGGCGGTCGCCGCAGAAAAATATATAAGGGAAGATCACTGTTTGGAAGCTCCCGAGTCTTACCCAAATGCTGACAGCATCTCGGTCACAGACTCTGTAGAAAATAGTTATCTCATGTCGGCCTCCCCCACCAGTTCAGTCTCATCCAAATCCCTCAGGCCCGGCAGCCCCCCGGTGCCGAGGAAACTCCGGTACACCCGGCACTCGTCCCCCGTTTCCACTACCAGCGACACGAGTAGCACACATTCCTATCACCTCCGCCCCCGCCCCTGCAAACCCCCCCAGCATCTAAGACATTAAGACCACCATGGGTTCAATTCTCCAATGGAACACAAACAGTCTAATTGGGAAATTCCCTTATTTAAATCAATCTTTGCTGAGAAAAAGCCGGCAGTAGCAGCACTCCAAGAAACCCTCTTTAATGATAATGATAATAACAAATTCAAAATCTCGGGTTACTCTTGGTACCGCCATAATGTAAACGCTACTGTCCGTAAAGGAGGCACTGCCATCCTTATTGAAAATAGCATCCCTCACAGCCAAGTGCCTTTGGTTACGCCACTCGACTGTGTCGTTATTAATGTAGAAATTCAGCACGTCAAATTGACGGTGATTTCACTGTACATCTCTCCAAGCGATCCTGACCCGGCTCGGGACCTCGCCCAACTTTTGGCACAAATCCCCGGCCCTTTGCTACTACTTGGAGACTTGAACGGTCATCATCCCTCATGGGGCAGCGCCACCACCACTCGCAGAGGCGAAATCATCTATGACGCAATAGACTCTCAAAATCTAGTTATCTTAAATAGCGGCGCTCCGACCCACCAAGCAATGCGCGGTGGCCATTCTGACACTGCCATTGACATCTCGTGCTGCTCTCCTAGAATTGCGTCACTGTTCACCTGGGAAGTCGAAGACAACCCAGGAATGAGCGATCACCTCCCAATAAAAATTGGTATTCCCATAGGCTCAATCGACCATATTACTCTTTTTACACCCTCATGGAATCTAAAACGTGCCGACTGGAACAAGTTTGAGGCAGAGGTCGACCTCACACTTGTCACCGGAGGTGACCCCGACTCGGCAGACATTGACTCGGTATTAAGAGCCATCAGCTCAGCAGCACATTTAACAATACCAAAAAGTCAAGGCCCCCGACAGAAAAAGGAGCCCCATGGTGGAATGCAGAGACGGCACACGCCAAAGCTCAAATGACTAGAGCCAGGAAAGCCTACGAGAGGAGGGCACACAGCCCTACTCGCAATGCCCTCCGGGCAGCCAAAGCCCACTTCCAAAACACGTGCAAGCGGGTCCAAAAAGATAGTTTCAACGCCTTCGTTTCTAAATTCAACCGCTTCACACCCATTTCTCAAATCCGGAAAACCATTGGAGCTTTCTCTGCGAAACGACCGCCCCGTGGACCCTTCCCTCAACTGACAATCTCCGGCCAAAACATCACGGCACCCAAAGAAGTCATGGACGCATTTGCTGATCATTACAATGGCGTTGCAGCCAACAGTTCCTACAACCAGCGCTCAAAAGACCAGGCCGAATGTTGCAAACGCCGCACATTCTTCAATTCTAGTAATCAGGAGTACTATAACGTACCTTTTACAATGACCGAACTAAATTACTCCATTAGCAAGTGTGGAAACACTGCAGTGGGCCCGGATGAAATTCACTACTCTTTCTTCAGGCACCTCAGCCAGACAGCACTAAAACATCTTCTCTCGGCCATTAACAACATGTTTCTTAGCGACTCGTTCCCCACTATGTGGCGGGAGAGTGTCATCATTCCCATTCCAAAACCTGGCAAAGAAAAAACAGACCCTAAAGGTTATCGCCCCATTTCGCTTACTAGCTGTGCTAGCAAGCTTGTAGAGCGCATGGTCAACGTAAGACTTCACGAAATTCTCGAAAAGAAACTCGATGCTATGCAATCGGGTTTCCGGCGCGGGCAATCGGGTTTCCGGAGCCACCACTGACAATCTGATCAAACTGGTCAGTGACGTCCAAAATGGCTTTTACAAGAAGCAAGTCACAATTGCTGCATTCTTAGATATCAAGTCGGCCTTTGATCGTGTACAAAAAGACGTCCTTTTGTATAAACTTTGTAAACTGGGAGTCCATGGCCACCTTGCTAGATTCATTGACAACTTTCTTAGGGACAGAAAATTCAAAGTGCGCTGCGGCACCACCTTTTCCTATCTGACATCTCAAGACCAGGGCACACCCCAGGGTAGCGTTTTATCTCCGACCCTCTTCCTAGTCATGATCAATGACATTTTTTCCAAAAAGCTACCGCCTGGAGTTAAGTACTCCCTATTTGCAGATGATGTCGCTATTTGGAAATCCACTCCGGTCGACACCAGGCGGCGCAGTCAACCAGAATTCAAAACCGCGACTACCGAATTGCAGGGTAGTCTCGACGACATCCATGCTTGGTGCAATTCAATGGGTCTATCACTCTCGGCCGAAAAGTCATCAGTCGTAGTCTTTGCCAGGCCAGGTGTGAGACACCCTGTTCCTCAGCTCCAAATCTCAGGCAAACCCATTGAATGCGCGAAAAGCTTCAAATTCTTAGGCGTCATCCTTGATACCCGCCTTAGTTTTAACGAGCATATTACCAAAGTCTGCTCTAGCTGTCAAAAACGAGTCAATATCCTCCGCATGCTCGGCGGAACAGAGTACGGCGGGGATCGAAAGACCCTGCTCATGCTCTACAAGTCCTTGATCCGGCCCATACTCGAATATAATTCGTTCGTCTTTGACTCAACGAACAACACTAATAAGCTAAAGCTAGAGCGCATCCAAAACGCAAGTATCCGGGCAGCCACAGGCGCGCTCAGAGAATCCCCCATCACCAGCTTGTTAGTGGACAGTGGGCTGTGCCCTCTCCAAACAAGACGCCACTCCCAGCTTATCTCTTACTATATCAAGGTCCAATCTACCGAAAATCACCCGGCGAAACAATGTTTCGCCCACCCTGGACGTGTATCAAAAACTAATCGGACAACCTGGCCTCCATTTAAGAATAGAGTAGCTAAGACCCTGGAAACCCTGAACCTTGCGATTCCAGAAGTAATAGGCAAACCCCTACTCTCCCGCTTTTGGACTCGCAAACAGCCCAAAGTCGAGTTTCTTTTCACCACACGCAAAGACAACCTCACCACAGAGGAGATCTCCCAGAAATTCTTAGAGTTCCAGTCTAACAACACTGGCAAAACCTTCATTTTCACCGACGGCTCTAAAATAGGCGAAAAAGTAGGCCTCGGCATCTGGGGGCAAAATATTTGCCTCCAAAAACGACTTCCGGACAACTGCTCAATCTTTACTGCCGAGGCTGTCGCCATTCTAGATACACTAGTCCAGATTAGAACCCTAAATATTAATTCAGCCGTCATCTGTTCAGACTCTAAATCTGTCTTGCAAGCTATCAATAACGTAGTCAGCCCCAGCCATCACGTAATAGCAGACATCCAGAAGGGTATCGACGATATCCCAGATGTCTCCTTTCTTTGGATCCCAGGCCACTGCAAAATTCTCGGAAATGAAAAAGCCGACGAACAGGCCAAAAAGTCTCTTGAACTCAGAGAGGTCGCACCTCTCAAATGGTCCGGAGACGATAGCAAAGCTCTCCTCCAGAACCATATCCGGAAGTACATCCAAAATGACTGGACCACTAACCACAGCGCCCATTTATTCCATATCAAGCCTAACATCAGCTACTGGCCCAGCTCCAACCAAAACAGTCGTCGGCGTGAGGTCATCCTGACCAGACTCAGAAGCGGACACACCAAATTAAATGCCTATGGGCGTGTAGGTACCTGTGGTACCTGCTTTGCCATGGAAAATCCCTACCATATCCTCATCGACTGTCCCCAGCACGACGCCCATAGGCAGCCCATGCTAGATTATTGCCGCATCAGAAACATCCCAGTAAACCTTTCCACTCTTCTCGGCAATGATCACCCTGAGCTGCTGGACAAGCTCTTTACATTCCTGAAGGCTTCTAGGCTCGAGAGCTTTATCTGAACGTCTATGGTGGCAGGTATGGAAAATACCTGCATCCGAATAGCACCCCTCATATTAGAAATAACAATTACACTAGAAACGTCCCTCTGACAAATTTAAACAATAGGTGCTTCAAACTAGGTTTTAACTGTCTGGTCCTAAGGTATGGTAGACTCAGAATAACTCCCACCATAGGAAAAAAAAACAAAAAAACAAAACAAAACAAAACCAAAAAAGTTCAACTAACCAACTAACCCTACCTAACCATCCGTTCATATTTGCTAACCAACTAACCCTAACTTAAGGACTACTAACTATACTAACCACATCTAAGACTAACAACTAACCAACTCACACCCCTCCCTAACACTCTATCTGTTCTATTACCAAGGCAATAGAGTAAAGGTAAAACGGAGCGGGCCGCTCAGCCATGGCCAATGACAGCAATTTTTACAGCTGGCACAGGATAGCTGACTGCTGGAAAAGCATAGGGTGGCTGCAGAGCCAGAAAGTTTCCATCAATACATATATCTACTGAGGAAGTTACAGGTGAATATAATATTTTATTATATTTATTTATCCTATTTTGTAGACACAAAAAGAGTTTCAGTAAATTTTATTGTCAACTGATTGCCGCCAGGTCCCGAGCTGGCGGTGTGTATTGTCTATGGAGCTGGCGGTGTGTTGAAGAGATAGGGACTTTTTGGCGTACAACTTGGCGTGAAAGAGACAATTCACAAACAACGTTCATGTACCGTTATTCTCACATCTACCAGTGTCTTATTTTGAAATAAATTTGAGACGTTGGGATGCATTGATTTTCTGTTTGTGTGTGTGAATTTGTGTATGGACGGAAAGCTGTTGACTTTTTAAATTACCTACCTATAGTGCTAACTTCTTTGGTGTGATACTAAGCGCTGTGATCACCGCGGTGCCCAAGAATCATATCAGGCACAGATGTGTGCTCAACGCCTGGATGTACGAAGACCAAGGAAAAGGATCGTGATCTGCCATTCTTCAGGGTCCCAAAGGAGCCAACTAGGTAAGGAATATGGCACAAAATGATTTTACACTTTTCAAAATTGCCTATGGGGCTGTGGAAGTTGGGCGGCTCTCCTCCTTCCCAGTCTGCAAAGTATGATAATTCTGACCAGTTTTTGGTGTAAAGTGTACCTCAAGACTGGTCCACGCAAAGCAAATTTTGGAGAAAATGAAATGTTGACCAGTATTTACCAATACTGAGTGTAACAAATAATATAATAATAAATAATGTAATACTGAGTGTGAGTTTACCAATAATGAGACTGACAGTTGCCAATACTGAACTCACATAGAATTTGCAGTGTATAGAAACTGGACGAAAGAATATAAAATACCATATTGTTATTCTAAGTTAAACAATAATTCATCACATTCATATTTCATGCCCTAGGGCAGCTGGGGATATAGTACCAGTTGTGTGGTTGGAGTACCAGCAAAATTGTTTGGAAATAAGTAGAGGTCAGTGTGATTTTATGCCAATTTTGGTTCCAATTTTAGGTGAGTGGTGGTACGATCATTCTCAATATCTGGTGCAACTTCTTTGGCATGCTGCCATACTTTGCCAACTGGCTGTCTTACTGGATGGTTTCCTCTTATCAGTACTGACTGACTGCCGCTTGATTCAGCATGTAGAATTTGACAGATTTACACAAAATCTCATTGGTGTAGCCTTTGGGCAGAATTACTGGTTTGGGGCAACTCTTGTCATTCTTTGTGGCAGGTACAACAATATTGGAGCTGAGTGTGACAGCTTGGACAGTGCTGACCATTGTTAAAAGTCATAAATGTGTCAATAAGTTAGTAAAACAGGTAAAATTGATGAAAAAGAAAATGTCTGCTTCAGTGTACAAAGGACTCTGGCCCAGCTGCTGAATTTCTTCCCCAATTGGGGTAGGATTTGAGCTACCCCAAGCATATTTTCCAGTTTCCTGCCACATTCTGCAGATCAGCCCTTGACTAAATGACATTCCCGTCATAGGCGGATCCAGGATCACCGATGGGTGGGGGCACCGTGCCCGGGGTGGTAAGAATTTGATGCCTGGCTTCATAAGAATTCAAGTCCTGTCAGCTGGTGGGGCACTAATAGCCGTTTCATTAATATATTTGGACGGGCTTCAAAAGCCTTATTCATCAAAATGATTTGATTATTTATAATACCCCTCAGTACCGATTGTTAGTTATTTGGGTTTTCGGGCGCACGAACCAATATTAATTATCGCCCATTTGGTACCCATTGTAATCGTGTTGTATTGTGTTCTTTTCCAGCGCGACTGAGGTAACCTGGACATGCGAAACCTCTTCGGTCGCGAGCAGCAGCGCGCGGCGGAGGCAGCCTGGACTTGCGAAACCCTTCGGCGGCGAGCAGCAGTGCCGACAAAGCTCGCGTGCAGCAAAGCCGTCATCCAGGCGCTGTGCTACCAGTGCTCTCTCTGATATGGTGGCGTGTAGCCGCAGTTCAATTGATAGCTGGATTTGTCAATCAATTTGGGATTCTTGTCCCTGCGTTTGCAAGAAATGTTCAAAATAAATACCAATGAGATATTGAATAAGCTACGAGTGGTACTAACGGGGTGAACATTTATTCCATGCCTTTTTAGATTAGATGAGTATTTTTATTAATACTGTGTCCCAGTTCCCACAGAAGATCTATTGGTGCCATGCGGGACTTGGCTCGCAAAACTTCCGAATACCTACTTTTGATAACTGCAATGGAACTCTTCACTGTTCTTGTCATTTGGCCTTGCTCAGCGACCAACTCCTCTAGATTTGCCATCTACCTAGGATGGCAAAGTGACGTTGAGTTATACGTATGGTAGAACAGTGGACTACCAATATAATTGCACATTTACGGTGGACTCATTTTGCACTGCCAAATTTCTATATTTTCGTATGTCGCGCCGGCTCCCCGCCATTGGATTCGCCATTCCGCCATTGGAGAGCCATTGACCTTTCATAGTGGTTTGATGGGCATTTCAGGAAGCTTCGTATAGATCGGCCAACAAGTGCTCCCTCACCCTCTGAATCCGTTCATTGTCGGTGCCAATATCTAAAGCCATTTTTAGGCAAAGGGGCAACACGTTTGAGAAAGGTGTTCGGCGATAAATTGCCACAAGCATGGTGTTTTATAAATCGGCTAGAATATAGTCATTTGAGGAGACCATGGCCTCTCAACCTCCGACAAGATTTGGATTGCCTACGTACACATGGACGTCGAAAGTGGGGGATGATGAGACGCGTCCCCCTACTCGCGGATCAGAGGGGGGACGGTCCCGCAAAAACTTGGTGACTCGTCCTAGGTTTTTATTTGGATCCTCTTATTATTTGCGTTTACCTTCGTTAATTGCGTGGAATTCTGCAACCCAACTCGCTAAGTTTGTCGGTGAAGTGTATTGCCAGTATCGTTTTCAGATACAGCCCATTCGCTCCAAATTTTGCGCCCCAGCGCCCCTCCCCGCCTCTGGTCGTCCCGAGTCATGGTCCATCCCCACCGGTAAAATTCCGTGGCGACGCCCCTGCCTCTGCACCGCAGTCTCACATTTTGCGGTGCCCGTCATCGAAGTGATCGAGCTTCATATGTGTAGGTGGGGGTGGACAGGGGCGGACGCATGAGTGCTGTTTGGGGGGGGTGGGGCAACGCAGGAGAAATAGTAAAAACATAGTATTGTTAAAAGATCGGTAAAAAATTGTCATTTTGGGGGGCATGGCCTCTGCCCCTCCGTACGCGGATCCAGGACGGCAGGTGCCCCCCATCAACCCTCGTCGCTCCCTGAAATGGTCACGGCGTCGCCTTGGAAGGCCAATGGTGTCCCCTGAAACGTCGCTTCTCACCCCCCCCATTGATGCAAAAATCCGTGCCCACGGATATGATTTTGCGCCCACCTGATAAGTTCTGCCGGTCAAAAATGACACCCCCCTGGTCCGGATGGTGCCCCCCTCACCCGATCGACAATCTTGAATCCGCCTAAGCCCCTCTGCGTCTGCCAATGGGGGCAAGGAGGGGTGGGTAATGTTCTATTCACTCTCCTCCCCTTGGAAGTTGGATCCGTTGCTGCTCCGGACATTTTTTACTTTTACCCGATTATATGATGACGAGAGTATGGTCACTGGCGGCGGAACGGGGGGAGCACCGGGGCACGGTACCCTCCCTTAAATCATAAATATTAACAATAACCCAATGTCGTTGACTGGAAAGAAATGGGTTGAAACATAAGCGGATCCAGGATTGCTGATCGGGGGGGCGTTTCCGGGTGGGCGCCATCCGGCGTGGGGGTGCCACTTTTGACCGGAAAAACCTATCAGATGGGCGCAAAATTCTATCGGTGGGCGCCGATTTTCGCATCCTGGAGGGGGAACAAGCGACATTTCAGGGGGCGAGAATCGATCGGGGGGAACGTGCCCCCCTTTCACCCCTGCATCCGCCTATGGGTTGAAAAGCTCATGGTGCCCGCCCCCTTACATTTGGACGTTCCACCGTCGCTGAGTATGGTAGAAATCCGTCGGAATATGTATATATTTTCCACCGTTCCGCATATAATTTCCATGCGAATGCTACTTTTCCAAGGTACTATTACCTTTCCAATTTTTTATCAAGCGTCGGTGAAAATTCAGTGCACTAGAATAGTCTCCGCTGATGGCATTGCTAAAATTACGTCGAACTGCATCCTTTACTTTACGTTTACGCTCTTTGCTTGTCCCATTTGAGCATCTCCGGAATACGAGGTTCAATCATCAGCTGGCATGAAATTGTTTTGATGTCACGTGACCGTGCCTCCCTGTTCTATTACCCTTCTCTCTTCCTCTATGCGGCGGCTACCCAGCCAGAGAGGGTGCTGTAACCTCACCTCCTGGTTGCAGGATAAAGACCCGCGGCATCACGTCATGGTGCTTGCGGGTATTTCTAATAACCCAAAATTATTCTTTTTCAATGGAGGAACTCGAGTAACGTAAGCAAACGGTTATTCGATAACAAGGAACAAAATTCAAAAAACTAATCTTTACGCTGGCAAGACTCTTCACGTACCTTTTTAAATCCTACCTGTGCCCCAGGCTCGGCATCTCTGCCGTAGCAATCCCCTTCCCTCGCAAGTGTTGCTACACTTCGCGACCCATTCCTTGAAATAAGATTCGTCCCTTTGTTCTGCGACATTAAAGTAAACACCCCTCCCGGAAAATTCTCCCCCACACTTTAGAGGTGGGCAAAGGTGCTTTGCACAGAACGCCTTATAAAATGCCCTTAACTTTGGAAGCTCTCTCTCTCAGCTCTCAGCTCTCAGCTCTCGCACTCACTGTGACGCGGGCTCAGGCGTTCTCCCTTTGCCGCAACTCTTTACCGGTGGTGCATCTCTACTATCAGCCATCCTGTCGACTGCAATGTTTCGCCATCGTCATCAGCCAAGCACGGGCCACAACTATAGCATCCATACTCTCACTCAGGTCGGTCCCAGTTATCTGGAAAGGGTTTCGGCTCCAATCTCCCCCGGGTGCTTTCACCAACCAAAAATGCGTTATCTCCAAAATAGGCCCGGAACGAAAGTCGTAATAGACGGCGAGACACTGTCAGTTTATTAGACACGTGTGGTACTGGGGATGTTAGTTAGCAGGTTTATTCGGGACATGTAAATTCTTTTGGGTGATATATGAATATTCCTTGTTGTCAATTGTTGAAATTCACGGACGGTATAAAAAATTAAATGATAGCCTTGGTCGTTCACTGACAAAAAGAGGGGAAGTATCAATAAGATCGAAAGCGCAACCTATTGATTTTGACATCATGAGGAGGTAATCATGAGGGTAAATGCTATAGGCGTGCTGTTTCCAGCAGGGAAATCCGGAGGCCGCATTTTAAGCGTGTGTGTATCGCCTCAGCTTTGTAGATGGAAATAAATTCAAAATGTGACGGGGTGATTTGGCGGGCATAGAGGCGAGAGGAACGCGGTAAAAATATTCGACTATTCAACGGAACGTTTTCATGTTTTCTTCTTCTTATGTTATTGACACCACTACGACGACGCTCACCGCCGCGTCCCGGACCGTCATAAAAATTCCGAGGTGATGGGCGGCCGGAGAACCGCAAGTTCATCACAGTAAACATTATTTGAATTCTTTATGCAGAAAAGGTACTGAAGTAAGTTTGAAAATATCCAACTAGTTAGGCGTGATTGCCAATGCACTTCTATCCGGCGGCGATGGAAGATTTGTGAGTCCACTGTAGTATGTAGGCAGGGGTGAATGAATGTTTTATTGCCGATCCTGGCCCTGACTCCAGGTTACTGTGCCAGTAGCGCAGCTCCCAAGAATAGTGGAAGGACCGAGGGTGTTTTGCTGATGCCGAAGATGTATCATTTCTTCATGTTTTCTTCTTCTCATGTTATTGACACCACTACGACGACGCTCACCGCCGCGTCCCGGACCGTCATAAAAATTCCGAGGTGATGGGCGGCCGGAGAACCGCAAGTTCATCACAGTAAACATTATTTGAATTCTTTATGCAGAAAAGGTACTGAAGTAAGTTTGAAAATATCCAACTAGTTAGGCGTGATTGCCAATGCACTTCTATCCGGCGGCGATGGAAGATTTGTGAGTCCACGGTAGTATGTAGGCAGGGGTGAATGAATGTTTTATTGCCGATCCTGGCCGTGACTCCAGGTTACTGTGCCAGTAGCGCAGCTCCCAAGAATAGTGGAAGGACCGAGGGTGTCTTGCTGATGCCGAAGATGTATCGTTTCTATAGAAAATCTTTCGGGAAAGTGGACGTCTTATTTAAGATTAGCCTAATTTATTAAATTTATAGCCGTTAAAAAATGTTTTCTCGTCTTTTCTTACTTTTCAAAAGACTTTTATTGTCAAATGTTGTTAAAACAAGTGATTTTCTCTTTTTTAATCTCCATCCATAATTTTTACACGTAACATTGCGCTATTTCCTTTTGAATAATTGGTTCGGAGCGTGCGGGTGCGTCAATGCGGTAGTTATTGTTTACGTTTTGATTAAGGTCGTGGAAGTACGTGTTATACTTCGATTTCTGTCTTATTTCATAGCTAAAACATGAAGAAACACTCTACAGTTAAGTATGAACCACCTTCTTTGTGATTTTACGCATTTTTTGCGGTTCGACGGGTATATGTAGGTGCGCCCCTATTGAGAATATTTTAATATCAAATAGTAGAAAGTGCTGCCATTTTGTATTTGCGGTGATAGAGGTTGTTGGTTTCAGTCGTTTCAGTGTCTCTACTAACCGTGGCTGGTTTGTGCTTGAAACTGGCATGGGCACCGAAAGGGGGGGACGGGGGGACGCGTCCCCCTGTTTCCCAACCAGGGGGGACGTCCCCCAAATTTTAGGTAAATCGTCATTAATGTGCCAGGTACCGAATAGCCCGGGTCCAACCCCTGCGAAAATTCCGTGGCGGCGCCCCTGGAAACCGGATATGGACGAAAATGCGTGCGGGACCCAACATTTTTTTCTTCTTATTTGGATGAGTTTATGTGGTGAGAACGCCATGAAAAGAAGTGGCAAGGCTTTCTCGCGGCTGTCCGCCGACAGTACCCTTAGATAAGTACAACCAACAGAACAGAACCTAACCTAACCTAACCTAACCTAACCTAACCTAACCTAACCTAACCTAATCTAACCTAACCTAACCTAACCTAACCTAAACTAACCTAACCTAACCGTGTCTCGATTTAGCGAGCCGGACTGCGGCGCACCGAGCCAATATTTGGTACGCTTTCACAACGGTGCTTTACCTCTGGTACAAAGGTACCAATCGTCAGTTGGCTGATGATCAGTCAGCTGATGGTTTCCGTAAGCTGACTGACGATCAGCTGCCATTGTCTTTTCTAGTTTTCAGTGTTTTGTTTATTTACGGCGATAGACGACGCGCGATTACGACGTTCAGGTTAAGTAAGTGCTGAAAATCGGGGTTTAAGGAATAGCGCTACGGGGCCTCACTGAACGGAAAGAGGGTGTCTTTCTGATGCCGAAGATGTATCATTTCTATAGAAAATCTTTCGGGAAAGTGGACGTCTTATTTAAGATTAGCCGAAGGACCGGTCGTAGCATTATTTTCTTTCGGCCATGGGTACAATTTGGATTTCCCCGTGAAAATAAAAAAGGGGAGAGGTACATTTATACTTGCATTGACGCCCGATTCACAGTGATTTCTGCCGGCTGCCCATTCATAGATTGGGTACTGCCTGCGGGCTGTGTTTTAGGCAATGCCTTTTTTCCATCCCCCACTGGTACAGGAAAATAGATTCACCATCGAGATCTTATCATTAATACAATGATCTGATCGTTGATATGGTGCTTCGGCCGATCCAGTGGGCAAATCTGAACCAATCCTAATGATCCGTGGCAACCTGTGGTACATCTGTATCGGGTTAGACCCCAACGCGGAAGGTAAATACAAAGGAGGAGGATGAAAATTACCCCGTAATGGAAAATAGCGGTCAACTATATAATTAAACAATAGTTGACCGGGCCGGGTTTAGAGCTCGAAACATAACGTTCCTATCTAGGCCCATAGGCATTGTCAGAGTTTTGGGTACAAAAGATTGAATTGATCACGATCGTGTGATTTAGTTGATGTGCAGAGGAGAGAAAATAAGCAAAAATTGTCCATTAGTAGTCTCGGCCACAGAAATCTTTGACTACAGACAGGCGAAAAAAAGCATCGTAGTGGAGGGATCCCGTCAAATGTAGCTGAGCTCCCTCCAGGGATTTGCGGGCAGTTTCTAGTCGTGAGGAGGCTCCTAAATAGGGGTAGTTGTCGTTGATGAAACTAATTCCACAGCCAGACGAGGAGGAATGCATCTAAACTAGGTCAAGGGGACCAGAACACAAGTTACCGTTCTCTCAACGAAGTGATGCTTCTGATTGATACCTGTCAGCTCCAAGGCGCTGGGCAGCAGTCTAACCGACTGAAAAAGGCGTTTCCTTCTCCTGGGTGGAAAAGGGTGAGGCTGACCGTGGCCTCATTAGCCCAAGAAGCCCTTCAAAACCACTGTCTATAAAATTATGATTATGATTGACACCTGTCAACTCCAAGGCGCTGGGCAGTTGTCTAACCGACTGAAAGAAGGCGTTTCCTTCTCCTGGGTGGAAAAGGGTGAGACTGACCGCGGTCTCAATAGCCCAAGAAGCCCTTCAAGACCACTGTCTACGAAATTATGATTATGATAGATACCTGTCCACTCCAAGGCGCTGGGCAGCGGTCTAACTGACCGAAAGAAGGCGTTTCCTTCTCCTGGGTGGAAAAGGGTGAGACTGACCGTGGTCTCATTAGCCCAAGAAGCCCTTCAAAACCACTGCCTATGAAATTATGATTACGATTAACACCTGTCAACTCCAAGGCACTGGACAGTGGTCTAACCGACCGAAAGAAGGCGTTTCCTTCTCCTGGGTGGAAAGGGGTGAGGCTGACCGTGGTCTCGTTAGCCCAACAAGCCCTTCAGAACCATTTTCCGTGTAACGGGGAGTATGATGTACTGTACACTTGACAAATGCAGGTCTCTGGGCAGCGGACGGGTCCAGGGTCCTATGAGGGAACCAGGTCAAGTGATACATAAAAAGGAGCCCGAGGATTCAATATCGTGAGGGTAACAAGGATGTTGGGCCCCGGGGTCAACAGAGCAAAGAGGATAAGGGGATTTTAAGGGCCGGAGGATACGAGGGCACGAGGATTAGGAAGAAGGGTAGGCCCAGGAAGTAAGAAGGAAATAAGTTTATAGGAAGTGAGGATTGGAGGATTTTAAGGGCCAGAGGATATTGGGGCATAAGGATAAAGGAAATGGGGGCCCAGAGGATGAGGATACGAGGTTTATGAATTTTGGGGCCCAGAGGCGAGGATATGAGGAAATGAGATTAAGGGTATTAAGGTGACGTAGGGCCAGGTTATGAGGAGGCCAGAATAAGGGGGATTTGGAGACCTAGAGGAGGAATAAGGGAACATTGGAAGATTTGAAGGTGCGAGAGGAAATGCAAAGGTACTAGGAATTTGGGGGCCCAGAGGATGAGGATACAAGGTTTTAAGGTCGAGTGGAATTTAAGCATGGGAGAGTTGGAGACATTGACCCGGGTAGCACGTGCACAAATACGGCAAAAGTGAAAGAACAGAATAGGTAAGAAAACCTACATTTTTGCCAGACTCAGTCTAGACGGATAACAGGAGCGTGGGGATAGTATGTTCTCTATGTTTTGCCGGACTTTTAGGGAACAGTATCGGTACCCGTGTTTGGTTGATGTTGTAAGTCCGATCGGTAGGCATCGTCAACCTGTAGGGTGAACAGAACATCGACATCCTGATTATACCATGAACCTAAGATACGACATTGAACGCTTAGATGGTGTCGAGGGGGAACAAATTAGGGCTTTCACAGTTTCAACGATGGGGAGGAGTGCATGAAACACGAATGAAGCAGTTGAGAGCATGGATGGACATACGAGTGAAATAGTTTTAGGGCTCGACAGGGCTAGTGAAAGAGCCGAATCTAAGCTGTTGCAAAAGGGATGATATAAATGTTCATCCAGATAAAGCGTTGCAGATATCCAAAAAAAGGAAAAAAAAAACAAAAAAACATCTGGAATGGGACGACTGAGCAAAACCTAAGGGTGTAAATGACGGTATATGTTTCACCATTACCTTGCAACTGATATAGGAGTAGTCTCGAATAAGAAGTAACAACGGGGTCGTGAGAGTTAAGACGATCGTGGTACCGCTCCTATGCGGGAAAGCCTGCGAATTGAAGTAGGTTCGGAACACAAATAAGCGCAGCTAATAACCCACTGATTTGAGACAGGTTAACCCGGAGGGCAAGGTCAACCCCAAAGCCTATAGGGTGACTCAAGCAGCCGGGAGGGTTGGGTCGTTGTAAACCGAATCCAGCCCGTGGACTTGTCGAGTGGGGGCTTGGACTGCTGTAGCTTGTGTGTCTGAGCTTACGAAAGCGGTGCAATACCTTCTTGTTGCCTCTCACACTATAAATATTTTTGTGTGTTGCGCCCGCAACATGGGCGGCCGGCGGAGAAGTGTGCACACCACCACCAGCGGGACGCGGCACTGCATATCGCCCGAACGGCGCGCGCCACCGGCGCGAATCGTCGCCGACCGATGCCGGACGGCCAGCCGGCCGTCGCGCGCACCCGACCGCCGCCGCCACGGTCGCCCAGCGGCGCTCCCCGTCACACCATCGCCGGCCGCTTTGCTTCATATTTATCATATCAGCACGATTTGGTGGTTTTGAACCCTAAACGGCCACGTCTTGGCTAGCTCTTGACCATATCCACGTTCACTAGAATGTCCCTTGACGGATTTTGCGTCATTCGCATTAAAGGTCTTAAAGCTGGTAGTCCCTCTCAAACTGACATCTTGACCATAGGTTAGAACAGATCGTATCAGGCCCTCTCAACTTCGCACGTCTCTCCCGAACCTTGAACATAGTAGCTATGTGTACCCATCCATCCTGACCCCTCTTGGTAAAATTTTCGTCCATCCTTATTCTTCAGTAATCGGTTTTCATATAAAAAACTGAGCACCACAGCATTTACTCTTTCAAGGCACCTAAAGGGATTTAACTCACTTGTGTTCTTGCATTGCTCGTTCGAAAAACAGCCCTGTCTGCAATAAATATACTCCCGGGCTCTTGCGGTAGTAACGATAAGATGTTCAAATTTATATGAACCAACCAGACGAGAAAATCACTATTCCCTTCGTTGCTCCCGGGGGCTGGTGAACAACAGGTTTTCACCTCGCTTGCTGGCCCGGGGGGGGGCAACGGAGGGAGTTATATTAATTCATGCTCTCATCTTCAGTTGCTCTCACCTCATCATCACCCCAAATATACAAAACACGTCGTTGTAGTACGGGCAGTAAATATGTCTCGGGCTCAGCACCCAGTTTCAAGCTGCGCACTGGGTGTTTCCACGAGAGACAAACATTAAAAAAATGAAATCTGCATGAGGTTGGACATATGACTAGACATTGCACTGACCGGCGCTTCGGCTGCATCCGTGTTAGTAAATAATCGACAAGTGTATGTAGATGCGATGGGAGCAAAACATAGCTTTCCGATAAAATGATCAATACTGCTCCCGGTCCGCATCTTTATGACCTGTGTGTTGCTCCAGCCTTGATGTTCTCCAAAGGGCTAATTTTTCAAAATAGTCAAACTGACGCTAAATTGTAAAACCTAAACTTTTAACACGACATTCTAAGTCCTACCAGCATTTTTAAATATCAAGCCCAAAAGGAAAATTTCGTATACTATGGTGCCTGTTCAATATTCACGGAAAATGCGATAGATATGTCTATTCTACCAAGTCGCATTCTCCAAGGAGCTTACCTGGATGAGTGTTGTCGTAAGTGCTGTGAAGTCTTGAGCTCATCGATGTCCATCTGTCGAAACGACCAGAACGCACCCTGGACTTCAGGATGGGCCTCGAAAAGTCTGAAAAACGACCAGAACGTGCCCTGGACTTCAGGATTGGCTTCGAAAAGTCTGCAAAACGACCAGAACGCGCCCTGGACTTCAGGATTGGCTTCGAAAAGTCTGCAAAACGACCAGAACGCGCCCTGGACTTCAAGATGGGCCTCGAAAAGTCTGAAAAACGACCAGAACGCGCCCTGGACTTCAGGATTGGCTTCGAAAAGTCTGCAAAACGACCAGAACGCGCCCTGGACTTCAGGATTGGCTTCGAAAAGTCTGCAAAACGACCAGTACGCGCCCTGGACTTCAAGATGGGCCTCGAAAAGTCTGAAAAACGACCAGAACGCGCCCTGGACTTCAGGATTGGCTTCGAAAAGTCTGCAAAACGACCAGAACGCGCCCTGGACTTCAGGATTGGCTTCGAAAAGTCTGCAAAACGACCAGAACGCGCCCTGGACTTCAGGATGGGCCTCGAAAAGTCTGGAAAACGACCAGAACGCGCCCTGGACTTCAGGATAGGCATTAAAAAGTCTTAAAAACAGTGCTATTAAGAAGCAATAATCTAAAATGTATTTCATGTAGTTGATCGACTCTGCAGTGTTACAGCCAGCAGCAGCATTGCTATAAGTTGTTATGATGATTTTTGCCTATCTCCTGGAATCTGGAATTCAATGTTGAGCAAATTCAAAACGAATATATATTCGGGTACAGCCCTTCATTATGAGCCACAGGTCCCGGGTTCATGTCCCGACAGAGCCTTCGAATAAGTTGATCTGATTCCCTAAATCTCTCCCAACGAGGTGATAGTTGATTATGCCGTATAACCCTGGCAATTGTTGCGTCGTTCCAGTTAAACCCCAACAATTATTACAACCCTCTATCATAATGTTCATTGACAAAATGTTCCTCAGATTCAGGCATGCAGATTTAAGCAAATTCAGACTGACTATTGTTGAGGTTCTCTTCAGAGCTCAAAACAGAGCTTTATGGTAGACTTTATGTCTTTCGTAAGGGCCATGTTGGCATTAAACAATTCCGAGTTGAGCGTTCAGGTACTCTGGTCATTTACATGTGAGGCAAGCCATATCTTATGCAATGCTTTCGTATGCCATTCGTAATCTCACGTGTCAGCACGTGCGAAAGTTGCGACGTCACATCTGGCGATAAAGGGAATCGACAGCGGAGAAAGTGATTTTTAGTTTAGTTCATTTGATTCATCACCGACGGGCCAATAGAGCCCATTTACGGATGACGTCAATTGATAAAACACTGCAACATACAAGGGAGCGCAATAAGATAAGTGCCAACAAGCAAAGTCATTCAGTAAAAGCACTAAAACACAATAATAACACTCACTTCTATACGCCCACAGAATACGCTATAACTCGTTTCCTAAAATCTCTGAAATTAGTATTCCATACGTCCATGTCTCTGTTGACATTTAAAAACAAGTTGCATACACGAGGGATTCTTACAAATAATTCCGATCTTACTGTGTTAGTCCTAGCATAAGGAACATCAAAAAGTGCCCAGTTACGGAGCGCACGGGGAGAGCCGCCAACGGAAATGATTCCAGAAGAAAAGATGAATCGATTTTGTGATTGTGAATGTTTCTAATGAACATGATGTCGTACTGCAGTCTTCTCGCAGAGAGAGACGCTAAACCAAAGTGCCGAATAAGGTCTGAATATTCAAGCGAAATATTGTTGATACGACACCTCGCACACAGCCAAAGAAGGAATTTGTGTTGTATTTTCTCTCCTCGTTTTAGGTGTGTCTCAGCGGCTCCTCCCCATATCACACAGCCATACTCGAGTATACTGCGGATGTTGGCACAGTAGGTGGATATCATACATTTGTGGCTTACTCCGTGAAGCGAGAGACCGCTCTTTCCTGTCTGGAAAGACCTCATCATAAGTCCCAGGGCCCTATTGGCTTTCCGCACCATGGCATCGATGTGGGATTGAAAAGTCAGCTTAGTGTCAACAACTATTCCAAGGTCACGCATTTTACTCACTCTCTCTAGGTCCTCATTTCCTATCTTGTAGCGTCCTAAAACGGGCTTGGTGCAGAGCGTCAGAGTTAAAACTTTGCACTTGGATGGATTCAGCTGAAGTTTCCACGTTGTGGACCATTTACAAAGTCTATCGATATCCGATTGCAGCTGGAAAACATGCTCAGAACCATCAATTCGTTGGTACAGTTTGCGGTCGTCTGCGAACATAATACAGTGAGAATGGACGACAGAAGGCAAGTCATTGATGTAACAGGCGAACAGAAGGGGTGAAAGATGACCTCCTTCAGGAGTGCCTGATGTCACTGGGATCCATGAAGAACAGTGGTCATTCACAACTACCCGCTGCTCTCTTCCAGAAAGGTAAGATTTTAGCCATGCCAAAGCTGTGCCAGTGATTTTGTAGGATTTTTCCATCTAATGAAGCAGTAGACTGTGATTTACACTTTGAAAGGCCGAACTGAAATCTGTATAAATCACATCGGTTTGTGAGCCAGCGGATATGTTGCTCCAGGCCACGCCCAACATGGATCCCAGGTTAGTAATGCATGAGCGTCCAAACATCTAGGTACTAACGCTGACACAGGCAGGCATACTTAAAAATATAAATTGTATAGGTACAACAGTTCTAACAAATATAGAAATATGGTAGTTTTATTATTGCTAAAAATTTCATAGAATTATATATAATACTTGCTGAAATATTGCCCTCCAAAGTTTGGGGACGCTGTTTTGTGTCACCCGGTATGTTCAGGCACAGCCCTTTATCCGAACGTCTATCAACATTCTGCTAAAGGGCTAGGCCCGGACGTGTAATCAATCAGGGTATATAGTCATCAGGGTCATAACAAGGCATTTGCAGTTAGGTTCATATACATGAAGTATATGTGACCCATCTAGGTAATGCCTTCGGTGAGGTCAAACGTCAAAGGCGATGGATGACCAAAACTCTACATTGCTCAAAGTTTGTACTTTAATTTCAGTGCGATGATTCGAGCGATGGGTCTTTATTCAGCAACGGAAAAGGTGGAAACTTTCCTTTTACATAATACCTAATTTTTTTTGATCCCAAGAAATGACAAAATGCAGGAAAGAATTGGCACAGCTTTCATGGAGGCACAGAGAGGTTAAGTAAGGCCAGCCAGGCTGCTTACACCCGGTCAGAGGGGGGAGGGCGGAATTTGCCACTCCTGGTTTTCTCAAAAGAACGCAAAAGCGAAGATAATTATAATGTTATAACCTTACAGTACATTATTTCTGACCAATTTCACGCACTTGACAAATATTATTCAGTCAGGACAGAACAGGACAGGCGACTGGACCTCAAAACCCAAAAATCACAAGATTGAAGCGACACCCACGGAACATCTGCCAAATGATCAGTTCCAGACTTTTATAATATGACGATGTCAATGGGTTCTACAGATCGACAGTCTCGGAATTTTCGTATTCCTGACCTAAGGTGGGATCAGCTTTTTATCACCCCATTATGTGTATGCAGGAAGAATACAATTGGCCCCTTTTCAGTAAATTCGGGATAAATCAAGTTCAAAATCCTCATTCCTTGTACGTATCCACTGAATGTATATGAAACGTTCCCGACCATCAAGTTGGGCGTTTGAGTACCTGGCCTCTCGGAGGTCATCTGAGCAGGCTTTATTAGTATTCGATTTTATTCACGTATTATGGGCAAAAGGAAGGGACATTTATCTCACTTACAGCTCAATTCAGGAGACTTAAAAGCATGTATATTTAAAATATATCATAAAGCTAACTGTATAAAAACTAAGACTGATGTAATGACTCAGGCACTATAACGAGATGTCAACATATATTTGGAATGCAGGTATGCTAACTCTAAAAGAAGTAGGCCAATAAAGGCCAATAAGAATACACGGTAAAAGTACACAGCCAAAAACATGTACAAATAAAATGAGTGCTGCCTAACAGTGGCGGATACAGGGGGCGCTGGGGGGACCCCTAAGTCCGAGTGCTTGTATAGGCTCGCGGTAGCTAATGCACAGCTGGAGGTTGTTCCGAGGCAATGACGGAGAGCTTCGAGCCCCCCCAAACGAAGAACCGGATCCGCCACTGCTCTACAACATATCTAACCACTCTAACTTAAAAATATGAAAATGTATCTACAAATGGATCAATGGATGCATGTATGCTGGTATGAGAGTTGAATACCTGAGATTCACAACATTCTTGACAATCATTCTTGACTGAATAAACATCCGAAGGTAGCATACAGTATTTGATCGAGGCATATCCTGGTTTGACCCTGAGGTACAAGCAATGGCGAGTTTCAAAGAAAGAAGGCAGAGTCAGTTCTGCCAGCAATAATTTTTTAAACCAAAGGGACGTCATACTGCAATCGTCTTTTTGGGAGGGACGTGATTTTGAATTTCTCTGATAGATCGCAATAGGATAATAAAATATTTTGGTGTGGCAGTTGGGTGCTAACAACCAACCACATCACAAATTTGTGCTGGAATCTTTCTAACGCTCCAAGAGTGCTATCGTCCAAGGCCTCGACCGTCCCCCAGTTTGGAATGTCTGGAGCGATCGGATGAACAGGAATAATATTATATTGGTTTTGCTGACTGTATGGTTGATGTGATCCGGAAATGTCTATTTACTATCTAGCCAGGCTCTTAGGTCGGGAATTTTCGGAACAAATTGCAGGATGTTGTTTTGAATTTTGTAGATAGCCGGATTGTTTTCTAAATGTTTCTATAATATTGCAATTGAGCGGGATTCCAGTCATCCGACCATGGAGTAAGACGATTCAAGTCCTTTTAAAGAGATTCCGCGCCATTTTTAGAGCTAGTTTTGTTAAAATCTTTTGAAAAAAATGCCATTTTACACTGTAAAAAAGTTGAGCATCCAGAAGGTGCTAATCAGACAGCAAAAAACTACCGATTTTCGCTGCTAGTTTTAAGCCAATTTTCGAGGTGCTAAATGTTTTTGGTGCTAATTTATCGATTTAGCACTACCCTGCTTTTCGTTTATATGGTACTAATATTACGAATTTAGCACCTGAAGTGCTGAAATTTTAGCAGCTCTAGGATGCTAATCCAATTATCAGCGAGAGGGAGCTATAAAAAAAACTAGCACCAAGCTAGTTTTTAGCAGCCTAGAAAAGTGTGAATAGCACCCAGATTTTTAGCTTAAAAGTAGCTCCTCTGAGGCGGGAAGTGCTAAATTGAACCATCTCAGCAGCACCACAGCGCACCAAAAATTCCAGACATACTAAAATGAGCTATTAAAGAGTGAAGGCATCCATTTCAGCACGAAATTTATATTTAGTTGTTGTCAGCATCAAGTTAAAAATTGGCTGGCCCGCTCTTTTTGCCGCTGGCGACGCACCTGCATTAGGCCATCCCACGGGTCAACATCTAATCCCTTTGCCAATATCAGCCTCCCCGCTTTAGCCCAGGATTGTTCTGTGTGTTTGTAAAAACAATTGGTAAACAAAATAATAGCGTGGATTATGCGCAGGACGAAAATGCTGATGGATAAAATACGGGATATCATATTAAGGTACTCTAGAAAGTGTGCTTAAAGACGGAGTAGCACTGGAAAGGTTGACATGACGATTTTAATAAAAATGATCTTTCTCTGTCTCCTCAGTAACTTACGCGACAGCCCAGACGTCAAAATCAGCGAGTCAATGCAAATTCCCCAACATAGACCCACCATGAGCAAAGCAGGAAGCTCGTGGCTCATCGCAAAATATATCGCATAAATATGGTTCCAGTCCTCATAATTATTATTTGTATCTATTTTTTACCATCACATTTAAGACTAACACTGGACCCCCTCCCCTCCCTCCCAATCTCCCCCGTGAAATGATATGTTCATTGTTGAGGAAGTGTTGCAGTGCGAGAAGACCGTAAACATCAAATGGACGTGCAATATTTTTTAAAATATGTGCTGTGTTTTTAGTGTTTGTGCTTAGTCTTGATCATGCCATGAGGTGAAACTGTCGTCTTTTATACCTTTAATTCCTAAAAATTCTAACATATAATTTTTGGCAGATAATGATAATTTTCATCACAATTACCCCAGAAAAATTCAAACACTAGCTCCCAGAACACCAGCCCCTTTGTCAGGCAACGTGTTTTCCTAAGGCCTCAAATCGGGCTAAGTGCCAAAAATGCATCTAATTTACCAACGTTAGGTATGTACATACAAGAGGGACACCTTGGAGGAACGGGTTAATGCAGAAATTTAGTAACAGTATGGCAAATAAATGTTCCTCCCCCAACGTCATAGGCATAGGTTCCGAGGGCAGGGGGCATTGGCCCCAATCTTTGGACTGGGTCGCAGTGCACCCCCTCCCCAACTTTAAGCCGATTTTGGACATTTCCGTTAACAAATTGTGACAGGTATGTACATACATAGGCGTAGGAAGAGGGGCAGGGGCCATCACCCCATCAAATATTGGGCTAAACAACTCCTGATCTCATCTGAAATGGGAAGAAGTCGGAAATTTTATAAGCAGCCGGTATAGAAAACAACGAGGAGTCCAAACCCAAAAGTTTTTAGCCAGGGCATGGGAAATTTCTTGTCAGCTTCAGGTTGAAGTTTGGCTACCCTCCCCCTCATATTCTGGAGGTTCCTACGCCTGTGGGTAGGTAGAATCACGTTCACCGCCACCAGCGCTGACGACTTTTGCCCTCTCGACATAAGAAATAGTTATACGCCTATGCCTAACTTTCCAGGTTCTCTGGAAATAGGAATCTACATGACCAGGAAATAGACATCCAATAATATTATTTCAAGTGGTGGACCCCGAGGGGCAAAATAAACATTCACTCCCAACCACTCGATTCGGTTTCTTTTCTTCTTAAATTATATTTTTCCACAATTTTGGATCCCTTGACCTCCTTCCAAACCATCCACTTACCTATCGGGGGAGCTTAATAATTGGGCGATGAGAGCATTCTTCGCTGCGATATACCTTAAGGCTGTGTTATTTCAGACATCGAGGCAAAATTAGCCTGTGTTCATGTGTGCGATCAAACTCGATAAATGTATGTCCAGTATATCCACTTACCTCCAGACTTTGGTCTTCGCGGGCTTTCGCCCATGCGCGCAATGACTATTATTGACAGACCAGCACTTGGTGAAAGATGGCGGTTGACTGACCGCGAGGACGCGGCGCGTGCATTTGCCATGGTAAATTTAGCACCAATTAGTGCTAAAAGTTCCCGCCAAAATCAATTAAGCTGCTCAGACAAAGCACCTTAACCTTCGCCCGGGTGGGGGGTCTTTTTAGACCCCCCTCGGGTTTTTCCGAAGTGACCAAAAAACGGCGGCGCGCAGCGCCGCCAAACTTGGTCTAGCTGTTCCTTCATCACTTTTACATCTTTCCTGAAAATTTTGGCTCAAGGTCATATCAGGTCAGGTCACCAGGTCAGGTGAAGTGACCTCACCTCAAAAAATACTTAGGACGGCATAACTAAAAGAAGAGTTAATCGATCAAGATGAAACTCATACCACATCTTGGGCCCACCAGGAGCTACAACATTTGTTCCGGGATTTTTGATATTGGTGACCTAAGGTCATGTGCAGAGCATGACCTCCCCATTGACAATGCATGGGGAAAATCACGAAATGAGCTTTTCTCAGTAAGTATGGATGGAATCAACTTCAAACATCGGTTGCGACTTGCTCTTAGCCCATTTCTGAAGCTGATACCAAAATTTTTGACTTGTGACCTTTAAAAGGTCACCTTAGGTCAAATAAGCATTTTTGGTGTTTTTCTCTATAAATTTTGAATAAACTAAGATAGAGCTTTTATTTTGTCACCAAAGTGTTTGTATAGTCACTGGAAGTCAAATGATATACATCATGACTATACCAGGTCAAGTTGGGTCAGAACGTTGACCTGGGTCAGGTCAAATTCTTAAATTTGATCTGGCATAGCAATATTATATATCATTCGATTCTTATTGACGAGAATATTGCAATGGTGCATCAACTATGGCCGTATCTTGTTTGGTTTGGAAGTTATTAGCGAAAAAGAAAACGCCACTATGCATGGGTGGCTATGGACATTCCCAGGAATATGCCCAATATTCAGTGACCTGTAGCTCCCTAGGCTTTGACCTGACACAAAAATGAATGCCGCTGTAATGAAAGAAAAACTCAAGAGCTTTCGAATGGTGTTGAGAAAATGTTTCTAGCTATCATAGTTTCTGAGATATATGAGGTTTTCTTAGTACACCTCATATTAGCGATTTTGACCTATTTTGACCTCTGGTGACCTTGATATTGACCTGACAAGAAAAATGACCGAAGTATTTTCGATATCATTTTCAAAGAGCTTTCGATTGCCGTTTTGCGCTTTTTTCTAGCTCTCTTAGTTTTTGAGATCGTGGGGGGGTCTTTTTAGCCCCCCCACCATGGCGAAGGTGGCTCGTACCCGCCACCGGGGCAAGGGTTAAGACTATTCAAGCCGGAAATGCAGCGCGCGCGCACTCGCTTGCGCGCGTTTTTTCAGGGGAATCGGAAAGATGCTAGAAAAGCATACCTTGTGGGTGACCAGGTGCTGAAAAATAGCAACACGCTAGCACATAATTATATCAGAGAACCTAATTTGTAAAAATAAAGCCGCCGATGTTATATTCAAGCACCATCTGGCTCTTTAGCTCCCATTTATGCTGCTAAGTGCATGCTATAGCACGCATTTAGCATATTGTGGTGCTCAACTTTTTTACAGTGTATGTCCAACCCGAACACTTCCCGTTGATACTCACACCTTGTTTTTAGTAAAACATAACTTGATGATGGGAGCCAATGTAGAGCTGGTGCTGAATGCTATAAAATATTGTATCTTGGAAAGAAACAATTGATGGTTGGCGCTCTGGAACGCAGAGAAGTAATGCAGGTCTGGAATTTCTAACTAAAGGCCTGAAAAGCTAGAGTCCCATGCTGCTTTTACGATAGCTGTCAAATTCCTTGCACAATATCAGCATGGGATAAAGCCGTGTTGCTTCTCAGTAAGGACGGGCCGCACACGCTTGAGAAGTGTTTCGAACACGCGTCTGCTTATGACTTTATCGAACACTATAGCAATTTCCATGATAATTTCTTGAATCTATTTTTGAAAACCGGTACGACATTGGCGTCTATCCACCTGCTTGGGAAGATCCCTTGATTTACTGATTTGTGGAACAGAATAGTGAGAGGTGGCTGTTCACATATGACGTCAGTAAAATGTGGGGTCGTCCCAAACCCATTTCCCCTCTGTCACGAATCTTCAGAAGATGGCTGACCCCCTCCCCCTTCGCCAGCAATGATGATGATGATGATTTTTCCGGCCGTCGAATAAAAGTATTCATATGGAGGGCGCCTCGTTATAGGCGCCCCAATCGCCGGAGGAAGATCACAAGCCGGGGCCGGTCGGCCAGGGCCTCCTGAATGGTTGGGTCGTCTCGGCCGAATATATCCCGACGTAGGATGGCGCGCGCAGGGCACAGGGTCAGCAAGTGTCGTAGAGTTTCCTCCTCCTCATTGCACTCTGGGCAGGTAGCATCAGGGTCTAGTCCAATCCGCTTTCGGTAGTGGCGAAGAATAAGAGAATGACCGGTGCTTAACCGCGCCACCTCAACACTTTCCCTTCGTGAGAGACCCTGGCGGTCTCCTAGAGTAGGGCGTCTGGTGCCACACTCTTGCGCATAGCGGGTAGGTGCTATGTGTTCCGTCCATTTTTTGTGGACGTATCGACGGAGGCAGCCTTTGGCCGATTGGAAATCTATCTGAGCCTGACTTTGGTCCAGGTTCGCCGCGTCCCGTGCTACCTCATCGGCCAGTTCGTTCCCCGGTAGCCCGGCATGTCCAGGCACCCACTGCAGGGTGATGTGTGGTCCCCTGCGTGCTAGTGTTTTTAGGTGCCGCCACACAGAGCTTGAGAGAGTGTCTGCCTGGGCAACGGGGCCCTCAGCTAATTTGGAGAGAGCTGACTGGGAGTCGGTGCACACTCTCACCTCGGCAGGTCTCCAATCTTCAACCACAGTATGGAGAAACTCAAGGGCGGCATCCAAGGCCGCCAATTCTGCTCTGTAGCTCGAGGTGAACCTACCGGCAGGTACTTTAGGGTGCTTCATTTGGCGATCTCCTTGCATCACTACTACTCCACCTCCCCCAAACTCAGTGCCACCCGTAGCGGAGCCGTCGGTGTAGATTGTCACGTCCGCGGGAGGCAGTCGGTCGAGAGTTGCCTGTGCAGCCGCTAGGCGGGTCTCTGCTGGGTCTGTCCTGCTGGTGGCCGTGAGCAGGGTGGGACGGATGTCGATGCCTTGAGGGAGAGGTTCCCATGGCGCAGCCGGTGGAATCACCTGTAATGGATCCACAGGGAGGTCAGCCAGACCTGCGTCAACGGACGTTGCCAGGCCGATGTCGGCCCAACCTCGATCCTGACGGAGTCGCTGTCGTGGGCGTTCTGAGAGCAGAATCGGCTGGAGGGGGTCTCCGGGAAGGCCCCTGATGTGGCGCTGTACGGCAACAGCTGCCAGTTCATGCCGCCGGATGTGAAAGGGCATCACATTGGCTTCTCGTTCTAGGGCTGTAACAGGGGTGGACCGTAGACAACCCGTGATAGTGCGACAAGCCTGCCGCTGTGCCACCTCCAGCTGCTCCAAGTTGGATGCTGCTACCCCTGCCATCCAGCCTCCAGCTGCGTAATCGGCACATGACCTGACGAAAGCCAGGTAGGTAGTGCGGAGGTCAGACGCCCCTGCACCCCAGCTTTTGCCGCTGAGAGCTCGCAGAGTAGCATTCCTCCTCTTCATTTTGGCCTTCAGGTGTTCTGTGTGCTGGTGGAAAGACAGGGTTCTATCATACTTGATCCCCAGAAATGTTGGTGCAGTCTCATGTCGGAGTTGGGAGGTGCCGAGGGTTAAGGCACACTCTCTACGGGCCTCCGCTGGGTCCAGGGTGAAGATAGTGCCCACCGTCTTCTCCCTGCTGACCATCATCTTCCATTCCTCAGCCCAGTCGAGGAGGTTGTCGAGTGCTCGCTGTACCCTCTCTTCTGCTCTAACGATCGACTTGTCAGACGCCCAAATCGCCAGGTCGTCCGCGAAGAGAGAGGTTTGGACGTCTCCGGGCATGTGGGTGGGCAGATCGTTGATGTATGATAGAAAGAGTGTTGGCGAGGTGACCGCACCCTGTGGCGTTCCCTCCTTAAACAGCGGAAACGGCCACACTTGCCGTTGTATTTGACGCACGCCTGGCGATCAGAAAGAAGGCGCGGAACCAGGCAGTGTAGCAGCGCGGTAGGCCCATGGCAGCGAGCTTATAGATGATGCCTGTCTTCCAGGTCCTGTCGAAGGCCCGCGAAAAGTCTACGAGTACCATGACTGTTCTTTCTCGGCGTTGGAAACTGTCCGCTACTGCCTGGGTAACCCGCAGCACCTGGTCCTCTGTGGAGCGATGTTTTCTGAATCCAGCCTGGTTCGGGGAGAGGAGCTCACGTGACTCCAAGAGGTGGATGAGTCGCGCCTGTACCAGCCGTTCCAAGAGCTTCGAAACGCAGCTTAACAGGCTGATTGGGCGGTAAGAGCCAATCTCACCCTTCGGCTTTCCTTCTTATGTATTGGAATGATAACTGCCTTCCTCCAGCACGATGGTAGCTCGCCCCGCAACCAGGACAGGTTGATTAGGTCCAGTAGCCTATTGCGGCTTGAGTCAGCCAGGCGTACCAGCATCTCGTTGGAGATACCGTCTAACCCGGGAGCTCGTTTGCCTGGGAGCCGTTTGAGGGCGGCATCCAGTTCGCTCCTTTTGAAAGCGCAGCAGGCAGCCGTGCGCTCACCTTTGCATCCGTCACATGGTTTTTGGAGGTGGCGGGTGACAGAGTGTTTGTATCGGCGATCCCTCTTAATTCGCGGCGGGAGGTGACTGACTCTGGCATATTCCTTAATGAACGCATCAGCCTTCTTTCTGTCAGTGTCGATGGTTTTCCCCTCACTTGAAGCGCTTCATCCTGGCGGCCGCCTTTTTCCTTTCCGTCGATAGAGCGGATCGTGCGCCAAACTTTTTCAGGTTCTGTGCGCATATTCAGCCTCCCAGTGAAGCTCTTCCAGTGTTCCTGGCGAGCGCGTTTTATGAGTGCCTTGACCTCACGAGTGGCGTGAACCCAGGCTGACCCCTGGCTTGGGTCGGCTCTTGAAATCGAACGGAGGTGATTTCTTCGGTTTACCGCTGCATCTACCTCAGCAGTCCACCAGGGTTTGGGAGTCCTGCGACTGCCCCGTGGAATCGCGGTGTTTGCTGCGTTTGTTGCTGCGTTTGTACGCCAGCAATCGTATGCAATTACCAATTTTGTCAGCAAAACTTCATTTCACTTTAAAAAAATGTGAAAGACGTTAAAGGTGCAACAAGCAAAAGGCAAGAGAGCACCTAAAACTGTTTGTTTAGTTTAGAGTATACGCTTTCCCCTTGTCCGAATTAAACTGACCATCGCCGTGCGAAAGAGTTGGAGTTTTAACATGTGCATTGACTAGGGGCGGGTACCTGCCCCCCTTCGGTTTTTTTGAGATAGGATAAAAGCGGCGGCGCGTGGCGCCGCTTTACACGGCATACCTTTTTTCTAATTATTCTTATAACTCTTGTCAAAATTTTAAGGTCAGGTCATCTCAGGTCAGTTCACCAGTACATGTCAAGCGACTTGACGTGGAAAAAAGTTTAACCCTCGCCCCACCGGGGGCATCGATGGCCCCCCTTAAGGTTTTTTCAAGATAGCAGAAAAACGACGAGGCACAGCACCGCGGTTGAGGGCTCTATCTCTCACCCCATCATTTTCCCACCTTCCCTGACATTTTTTTACCCCAGGTCACCCAAAATCAGGTCACCAGACGAAGTCAACCAAGGTCACCTCACTTCCTTTCTGGCTCTATAAGAGCTACATTTCCAAGTCGATTGATTTGAAACTTCCTACACCTCATGACCCCTCCAGGGTCTACAAGGTGTATATCCGGAATTTTTCGATTTCGTAACCTGAGGTCAGGTCACGAGGTGACCTTTCCCATTGAAAAAGCATGGGGAAAAGCTATCTTATGGTCTTAAAGACACAAAAACGATTGCAAATGCTCAGCTTGCTCAGAAAAGCGTTCTTGGACACTCTTTCACGGATTCCAGGGGCCATATTTGCCGTTTAACCTCTCCAAGGTCATCCAAGGTCACCAGGGGTCAAAAACAGTATTTTGACAATAACTGTTGACCAAATTAAGCTAGACGCTGAATCAAACATCATTGTGTATGCCTCGTCACTGGCTTTCGTTTGATATACGGTAAGGTCATTTTCTGACCTTTTGTGACCTCATGTCATATAAGTTCACGAGGTGACCTCTGGAGGTCAAACCACTGGCGGGCTGTCATTGAGTTCCACATAGCGGAAAGATGTCTGGCATTTTCTTATCAAATTTACTTTACCAAATCTCAATAGCTCTAATGACATAAAAGATATGCCAAGTTTTCTTAAGCATTGCATATTTGAGTGACAATGGCCTATCGTGACCTAACGTGACCTCTGGAGGTCAAACCATTGACCTGAGCGCTTAAACATACGAAGTAATTTCTTACTAAATTCACGCGAGCTTTCTAATGCACTTTGCAGATTTCCGCTCACCCCCATATTTTTGGAGTTAGAGGAGGGGGCCATCGATGCCCCGGTGGGGCGAAGGTGGCACCGGACCCCCGGTGGGGCGCGGGTTAAGATAGGATTAGTTAGAACAAGGTGAACTTATTCCATCGAAACTCATATCACATAGTGGGCCTACCGAGTTCTCTAAAATTTGTTCAGATATTTTTTATATCGGTGACCTAAGGTCAGGTACGAGCCGTGACCTCTCCATTTGAAATACATGGGAAAACGGTTAAACGGAATAACTTAGTAATGGATGATGATAGACCGTTTATTTTGACTGTATTATATTTTCCTTGTTTTTGCTGTTCTAACATGCACTTCTTCCCTAATTCTAACTTAACCTGACCTCAGGTCAGGTCAAATCCTATTTTTGATCTGATTTGACCTAGCAAAGTCATGTTATATATTATTCGATTGGCTTGCTGCGAGGTTTCCAATGGTTTAAATTGTTATGCTCTATCTTTACTTGTTCAGAAGAAATGACCGAAAACCTTCATTTATATGTTATCCCTATGACGACATGTATTGACCTCTAGTGACCTTAAATGTGACCTGAAAAAAACTGTTTTAAATATTTTCGATAGAGAGGTGGATGGGCTACCCAGCACCGTTTATCGTTTTTCGCTATTTAGCCAGGTTCTTGAGATCTGGGAGAGGGATGGGGTCGGGTACCGGCCCCCTTCGTCAAAGCGAAGGTGGCTCAGATCCCGTCAATGCGCGTGTTAATGCTCTTTCAGAACGTCCAAATCGTTTCGGATTTGTTTTGAAGCTTACCATTAGTCGCTGATTGTGTTTAATATACCGATCAACTGAATTGGTCTTGATTTTTTGGCATTTTTCCTCACTCTCCAATCCTTTCTGCCAAACATGCTGAGGACTCTAATGTTCTTGGATCGACTCGACTCTGGCTCACAGCTTAACGGCTGACTCTGATTCCCCGCGTTGACTCGACTCGCCGTATTGAAAATTGTGAGCTGACTCGACTTAGCCCAAATTCAGAAGTGAGCCGACTCGACTGCGACTCAAATGAGCTTTAAGTCGGAGTCGACTCCGACTCAGCATGGTGGCAAAGTATGCACACAGAAAATGCACATTTCCTTCAATAATATGCAAATTGCAATGCATTTATTCATGGCATTAACTATTTATTAACTACGCATTTCCTTCAAAAACATGCAAATAGCAATGCATTAATTCATGACATGCGCTATTTGCTTCATAGGAATGAAGAAGGATGCTAAATGCCAACAGGCGAGTAAGATCAAGATTCAAGGGCCTGAGGACTTTTCATTTTGAATGCATGCTCTTCATGAGCAAAGCCATAATTGGAGCAATAAGTGACATTTCAAATGCAAAGAACATAACTTAAGATGTTAACATGTGACATTTTGATTGACAATTTCTGCCCCAGTATATTCTGAACAATCTTGTGACTGTTTTAGTTAAGAAATGCTTCACTGCGCATTGACACAGTGCAGCACCTCAAGAACAGAACTATGAACACTCGCCTCGTCCTCCCGAAAAAGCTGACGTAAACGCTACGGATGGTGCGTTGAAGGCCTTACGAATCTAGCCTCGGAAGCTGACAATGGATAGAACTTTAAAAGTCACGTGACCTAAAAACCTAAGAAAATCTGCTGGTATAGGTAATGTTATCCTGCCCTCAGGCTACCAGAGCCTTATTCTTATACAGGCTACCAGACTAATACTTTGTTGCGCATAATTATGTTTTGGTGATTGGCGTCGCGCGCACGGGCGCAGTGAGTGTTAAATTATGATCATCATCATAAGTCGAAAAGGGGTAGTTTGCAAGAGATTTGATGCATATTTTTCTGTCAGTTTCACAGGTTGAAATTACTTAGGCAAGACCAAAGATAGGACGGGGTGTTATTTTCCGTGTAGAGGCAGTATCTATTACCTATCAGGGGATGTCCTCAAACTATGACAAATCAAAATTGTGCTTTGAAATGAACAGTTGGTCCCGTTTTGCCCATTTCAAGGTTTATGTGCAAAATAATATTTTTGTACCCTCTATCTGGCGCTTATATTGCCGAGGCTTTTAGTTTTTTTCAGTCAGATGAAGGAAGAAAATAGAAAATAAAGATGTAGTTTCTTAAAAGGGAAATATTGCATGAGAATGAGCTTAGGACTTTGCAAAATGTGCACCGTCACAGTTCAAAAAGTCTGATTTTGTGCCAAATCTCAAATTTTCGTTATGATTTTGTACGCTATTGCTTAGATTAAACGGCAAATAATTGACAGATCAGTGTGCTTTTGAAACTGTATATTTTACATTACTCATGTTTGTTAAACAACTGATCCCGGCAAGGGTCTAGTGTGGATATGAAACTAATAAATTACCTATTATTACCAAATAGCAATATGAAATCCTTCAAAATTAGTTGTGAAAATTTCTAAAATTTCAGCCATGTGATCGCATATGTTGAGAAAATAGAGTGTGAATTCCACTTAACTCTGACTCACGGCTTGGAGGCTGACTCCGATTCTGACTCGACTCAACCGGTCGAGCAGTTGAGTCGACTCAGACTCAACCCAAATCCAGAAGTGATTCGACTCAATTCTGACTCTAGAAAATCTTGAGTTGATTCAGAGTCGACTCTGACTCTGATTTGTGACTCAGAAAGTCTGGTTCCTGCGGTCCTATTCCACTTTACTCGTTTAAAGGCCGTTTCTTTTCATTGAGCGCGCGTCTAACGTCAGCATCAAACCAGGGTGGGCATCGACGGCGTCATCAGGGCATCGACGGCGCGCGATAATGTGATCACCAATGATCGCGTTCAAAGCATCATAAAGGACTTCCACAGCCCAAATTCACTCCAAAATTTAACCATGCATCCCAGAAGATGAGCCGTAAACTCCTTCTCACATGCCTCTTTTGTAGTCCAAAACTTAACAGAACGAAATGCCGTGCATGTTTTCGTATGGTCAATACTGGAAAATTGTACTTCACAATACAAATGCTTGAATTAGGAACTTGGTAGAGCTAAACCCACAATTTAAGAAGCTTTAGCCTGTGGTAGATTCTGAAACATTTTGGTAGATCACACTTCACTTTTAGCCTTCGCCCGGGTGGGGGTCTTTTTAGACCCCCCTCGGGTTTTTCCGAAGTGACCAAAAAACGGTGGCGCGCAGCGCCGCAAAACTTAGTCTAGCTGTTCCTTCATCATTTGTACATCTTTCCTGAAAATTTTAGCTCAAGGTCATATCAGGTCTGGTCACCAGGCCAGATGAAGTGACCTCACCTAAAAAATACTTAGGACTGCATAACTGAAAGAAGGATTAATCGATCAAATTAAAACTCATGCCACATATTGGGCCAACCAGGATCTACAACATATTTTCCGGGATTTTTGATATTAGTGACCTAAGGTCATGTGCAGAGCATGACCTCTCCATTGTAAATACATGGGGAAAATCACGAAATGAGCTTTTCTCATTAAATATGCATGGAATCAACTTCAAACATCGGTTACGACTTGCTCTTAGCTCATTTCTGAAGTTGATGCCAACATTTTTTACTTGTGACCTTTGAAAGGTCACCTTAGGTGAAATAACCATTTTTGGTGTTTTACTCTATAAATTTTTAATAAACAAAGATTTAACTTTTATTTTGTCACCAAAGTGTTTGTATAGGCACTGCAAGTCAAATAATATACATCATGACTATACCAGGTCAAGTTGGGTCAGACCGTTGACCTGGGTCAGGTAAATTTTTTAATTTGACCTGGCATAGCAATATTATATATCATTCGATTTGTATTGACGAGAGGATTGCAATGGTGCATCAACCATGGTTGTATCTTGTTTGGTTCGGAAGTCATTAGCGAAAAAGAAAACGCCCTTATACATGGGTGGCTATGTACATTCCCAAGAACATTCCCAATATTCAGTGCCCTGTAGCTCCCTAGGCTTTGACCTGAGCCGAAAATAATTCCCACTGTAATGAAAGAGCAACTCAAGAGCTTTCAAATTGTGTCAAATGTCTCTAGCTATCATAGTTTTTGAGATATTTGAGGCTTTCTTAGTACACCTCATATTAGCGATTTTGACCTATATTGACCTCTGGTGACCTTGATATTGGCCTGACGAGAAAAATGACTGAAGTATTTTCGATATTATTGTTGAGGAGCTTTCGATTGCCGTTTTGTGCTTTTTTCTAGCTCTCTTATTTTTTTTAGATCGTGGGGGTCTTTTTTAGCCCCCCACCAGGGCGAAGGTGGCTCGTACCCGCCACCGAGGCAAGGGTTAAGTGAAGCGCGTCTGGACACGAGCATAAACAGGCGCTGTAGCGCATGAAGCAGGATCACTTGCCCATTTAATCTCGGGCGTGTTTAAGTCTCACAAAATAAGTATTGGTTTCTATATGTGACGATTGACAGTGTGAGACAGCTTATTCAAAATTCCAGATGAAACCATCCCGGGGTGCGCAATAATTAACACAGATCAATGACTTCGGTTCGGCGGACAGATGTATCATAGACATCTCAGTTTCCTTCGACTTGGATTGACCTTTTTGCCCATAACATTCTATGCTCCTGTGACCTGACATGACCTTTGAGAGGTCAGATGCTTAAAAACTCAACTTTAAGGTCAAGATCGTGGTAAGAATAGACGGTTTGGGGATTTTCAGTTTTATCTATCCAGTATTTACTGAAAACGAGCCCATTCTATTTTTCACCGTAGACTTATAATGGGGTGACCAAAAAATTGACCCCACCTTAGGTCAACAATATTGAAATTCCGAGATAGCAGATTTGTCGAAACTAATGACCTTATCATATTGTCAAAGTTTCAAACTGATCGGTTCGCCGCTGATGTTCCCTGGGCGCCGCTTCAAAGTAGTAATTTTAGGTTTTGAGGTCGGGTCACTTGACCTTAAATACCTCATTGACCTGACATGACCTTACCTTAAAAATTTGCTCAGATTTGTAAAATTGATTAGGGATAAGGTACTGTAAGTTTCGTTGTTCTGCGTTTCTTCGTTTTTGCGTTATCTGGGGAAAACCAGGATAGGGGGCGAATTTCGCCCCCCCAGCGGGGTGCGTGTTAAGCTAAAACATCATCTTGTCTGCCGAAAATTACCAAGCGTATCGCCCCACTTGTAGATAGTTAAGGAGGTAGGAATGGGCAGTGGCGGATCCAGGACTTCGTTTCGTGGGAAAGGCTAGAGGCTCGAAGCTCCCCGCGATTGCCTCAGAACAGCTCCCGGTTGTGCATTAACCCTTGCCCCGGTGGCGGGTACGAGCCACCTTTGTCCTGGTGGGGGGGTTAACAAAGACCCCCACGATCTCAAAAACTAAGACAGCTAGAAAAAAAACACAAAACGGTAATTGAAAGTTCTTTAAAAGGTATATCGAAAATACTCCATTTTTCTTGTCATTTCAATATCAAGGTCACCAGAGGTCAAAATAGGTCAAAATCGCTAATATGAGGTGTACTAAGAAAACCTCATATATCTCAGAAACTATGATAGCTAGAAACATTTTCTCAACACCATTCGAAAGCTCTTGAGTTTTTCTTTCATTACAGCGGCATTCATTTTTGTGTCAGGTCAAAGCCTAGGGAGCTACAGGTCACTGAATATTGGGCATATTCCTGGGAATGTCCATAGCCACCCATGCATAGTGGCGTTTTCTTTTTCGCTAATAACTTCCAAACCAAACAAGATACGGCCATAGTTGATGCACCATTGCAATATTCTCGTCAATAAGAATCGAATGATATATAATATTGCTATGCCAGATCAAATTTAAGAATTTGACCTGACCCAGGTCAACGTTCTGACCCAACTTGACCTGGTATAGTCATGATGTATATCATTTGACTTGCAGTGACTATACAAACACTTTGGTGGCAGAATAAAAGTTCTATCTTAGTTTATTCAAAATTCATAGAGTAAAACACCAACAAATGCTTATTTGACCTAAGGTGACCTTTTAAAGTTCACAAGTCAACATATTTGGCATCAACTTCAGAAATCGGCTAAGAGCAAGTCGTAACCGATGTTTGGAGTTGATTCCATCCATACTTACAGAGAAAAGGTCATTTCGTGATTTTCCCCATGTATGTACTTGCAATGGGGAGGTCATGCTCTGTACATGACCTTAGGTCATCAATATAAAAATCTCGGAACATGTGTTGTAGCTCCTGGTGGGCCCAATATGTGGTATGAGTTTCAACTTGATCGATTGACCCTCCTTTTAGTTATGCAGTCCTAAGCATTTTTTGAGGTGAGGTCACTTCCCCTGGCCTGGTGACCTAGCCTGAAATGACCTTGGGCTAAAATGTCCAGGAAAGATGTAAAAATTATGATGAAACAGCTAGAATAAGTTTGGCGGCTGCTGCGCCGCCGTTTTTCGGTCACTTTGTAAGAACCCGAAGGGGGTCTAAAAAACCCCGACCCGGGCGAAGATTAACTAAAGGCACTCGGACATTTAGGGGAGGGGGTTTGAGCCGCCTACATAGCCCCCTCCCGCCCCTTGTATCTGCCACTGGGTATGGGCAACTGTAGAGGCGGACGTGCACATTACTGCCACCCCACGCTAAACCTATAATGGAAACTACGATTATGCGCCACCCACTTGTTAGGAGTTGCACTCTGCTAAAGGAGTTGCATTCCGCTAAGTAATGTTCTATCCAGGATGACGCTGATTGGCATCACTTTGGTTGTGCTAAATACCTTGGACTTATTTATGTTCTGAAAAACATTCATACAATAATACACGCATACCTGCATACATGCATACATACATAAATGCATAACTACATACATGCATACATACATACATACACACCTACATACACACCTACATACACACATGAATGTACATTATACATACACGCATCCATACATGACTTAAGCACATTTTTATCGTTTGTTGGACGACGGTTTTGCGCCTTCGACGCGCACCCTCCGTCTGAACTAACAAGTGCATGAAATTTGCGTTCAATTCAGCGCATTATTTTTCCCGATGCTGTGAACTTGACTGACCGCTCGTCGCCTGGACCTCTGCTGACCAGTGTGGTCGCTTGGACCTCTGCTGGCCTGAGTGTGGTCGCTTGGACCTCTGCTGGCCAGAGTGTGGTCGCTTGGACCTCTTCTGACCAGTGTGTGGTCGCTTGCACCTCTGCTGGCCCGAGTGTGGTCGCGTGGACCTCTGCTGGCCAGAGTGGTCGCTTGGACCTCTGCTGGCCAATGTGTGGTCGTTTGGACCTCTGCTGACCAGTATGTGGTCGCTTGCACCTCTGCTGGCCAGAGTGTGGTCGCTTGCACCTCTGCTGACCAGTGTGGTCACTTGGACCTCTGCTGACCATTGTGTGGTCGCTTGCACCTCTGCTGGCCAGAGTGGTTGCTTGCATCTCTGCTGGCCAGACTGTGGTTGCGTGGACCTCTGCTGACCAGTGTGGTCGCTTGGACCTCTGCTGACCAGTGTGGTCGCTTGGACCTCTGCTGACCAGTGTGTCAGGGACGCAGCCCTTCTTTGCCGGTCTGTGCGTCATCTGTGCTGACATTCGAGGCCGGTCACGTTCTGTCCGCCTTGCTGCGTTCTTTTTCCACGGCCGGCTGAGCGGTGCGGCCGCCGATTGTTGTGTTATCGGCAGTTGGACGTCCCGTCCAGGCGCCTAGGAAACGCTGCTCTCGGCGCCTTCTTCTGTCTGAGTGGCGTGGAGGACGCCGTAAGATTAATCTACTGGATAGAAGTAGCCGGATATTGTGTGCAAATGCGATATTCTTCATATGTTCTCATCTCCTTGCTATCTCAGCGACAGCATGGTTATAACCATACAGGGGTGCAAAAGAGTCTAACCAATTTTTTTTTATAAATTTGGTTCAAGTTGTTCCTAGTACGGCTGCCGGAGTCGGAGTCTCACTAAAGTCATCAAGGGACTTGTCACGGAGACCCCGACCCCACCACCCGAACGAGCAACTCCCTCAATGGAGGGTCAATTTATAAGCCAAAGTGTAACGTCCCACAAAGCACAGGGACGGCCGCCCCGCTCAGGTCACCCTCTCATCAGTCAGTTGCCAGCCGACCTGTACTTCGGGTAAACTATTGAGCGCCAGAGCGTCTCAGGGGAACCGATCCCAAGCCTGGACATGCACTGCCACTGCATGCTTCTGAGCAGCGGGCCGGAGCCCAACGCTCTACCAACTGAGCTACCGGGGCGGCTCAGTTGTATTTTTTTGTATTTTTATATTTTTATATTTGCAGGCATTATGTATTTTAATACATAATGCCTGCAAAGGAGAGCTACTTAATGAAGAGGCAGTATGTAAGCAATAAACGAAGATGGTGATAGCTGGGATGTAAGTAAATATCCACCTTAAAGACGTGTGGCTTCTAAGCCTTGCTTTTATCTTCCTGCAAACATTTAGAATGAGGCTGGGTAAAACAGAAGTGCCTGTTCCAAATATCGCGAACGCTTCTAGATAGACCGGCGGCTGAGCACGTTTAACCTACAGCACGGCGCCAGCACTAAGAACCGCCGTAAGGCGACCTCACCCGTTCGCATTTGCAATCCAGCACCTTCAAGCGGACGTGTTTACGATTGGCTGAAGCGCTTATTCAACAGCCTGAATTAAGCGCAGTTTGAGACTTTGATCACTCGCCTTCACAGATCTGAGTTGGAGTGGCCCATTTCAATTCACCCTGGAAATGAAATTGCCTCTGTCAGTAGTTTCCGTCCGAGTTTTCGGGCTTCGTCGGCCCGGGATACTTCCAGAGGACCAGTGAGTTAGTGTGATGCGACAAAATACCTTCACCCTAATTGTGAACTAGGGTGTCTAGAGGTCAAACGCTTCGGTACCCACGTGCCCAGAGGTCTTCGTGTTAGGGGTTCTTGACAGGACTGGTACAATCTTTGCTGTTTTTATGTGTTAGTAAGCAGATGCAGGGAACAATACCATGAGCTAATCAGCTAGGATATGATATTAGAAGGAACTGAGTTAATGAGCTCACCAAAGTTCATGCGTAAAGTCACTTCAAATCGACGTTTCGAATCTATTTAATGATACATTATTCAAGATGGCATCTAAAAAATTTCGCCAGGTCGATTGAATTCCAAAGTAACATATTTCATTGGCAAAATTTTAAGCACGTTAAGAAGCAAGTGACTGACAAAAATGACACTTACATTGAGAAGATTCATTTTGTTATCGTAACGTTAAACACCAGCATTACAACATATACCACTTTAGCAATCATTTTACACGTCAACATTCAATACAATCACCCTAAATAAATGGAACAGATACAAATTTAGCAGTCGATTTGACACAATCAACAATACAACCAGTCTAATTTCCCCATAGTGCCATGCAAGTGCGTGTGCTAATCTGTGCATTGATGGATGATTTCTGTATGTGGATGTAGATTGCTTCCTTAATGAGGAGTCTGTATAGATCGTTGTGAGTGTCAATAATGAATGTGTTTTCTGCTAGCATTTTGTGTGTGACTTGTGTGTTGTGTGTGTTGGCCATGTGATCTAAATGACGTGTTACCTATATAGCCATATATATATATATATATATATATATATATATATATATATATATATATATATATATATATATACATACATGTATCTTCTTTTAGGCAATGACGATTAAAATTGATAGATGAGTCATATTTTGAGAGCTTCTTTTGATGTTTTTCTATTTTTCGTATCAGGAGTCTTATATCAGGTGGTGTTTCGTAAATCAATGATCCAAAATTCATGCAATTCCGACTAGCTTCAACTGTATTCAAACAATTATTTTCAAGGACTGTACGTCGCTGCTCACAGTTCAAAAATTTATATTTGAAAATTAGATTGATTTAGAATGAGCTAAAAACTAGGACACTTCCATGAGGCAATGGCAAACGTTAACAGGTCACAATGGAATCATACAAAAAGAATGTTTTAAACAATCATTTACTAAATAGGTACAAGTCATTTTAAATCGAACATTTCATACAGGAGGCTATCTTTTACTCAGCTATACATGAATCATTTTAAGCAGATTAACAACACAATTAACACTGACAATGCATAAATACAACACAAATCACAGTATACATTTCTTGCAATATCAAATACAATGCGGTATTATCAATTTACCCCCACAATGTGAGTGCTTGATGCGTGTTAATCTGCATGTTTAGTGAGGGCTTATATTCGTGTATGTGGAGTGCCTCGAGAACTGCTAGTTTGTGTGTGTCGTCTGTGGATGTGATAATGCATGTGTTCTGGACTAGTATTTTGTGTGTTAGCTCAGTGTTGTGTTCATCATGCATGTGTTGTTTGATTGCTCCGTGTTGTAGATGAATAGTGAGCCGTCGAGACAGAGTCGTTGTTGTGACGCCAATGTAGTAATCTGCTTGAGGTCTGCAACCCTCAAGTGGGCATGTGAATTTATATACTACATTGGTGCACTTCAACGGCTCCGCCTCGACTGGCTTGTTGGACATGACTAGGTTGCGTGTCTTTTTTGTCGTATAGTAGATGTGGAGTTCTAGACGTTTGCCTTCTAAACATTTTATGTTTCGGCGTACCATGTCCTGTAGAACTCTCTCGTCAGTTTTGTATGCGTCGCTCATGTGGTTCCTATAGAAGATATGGTGTGTTGTCTTACTAGTGGGTTTTGCTGTTTCTGTGCGGTCTAGTTGGCGTTTGATTTCGTGGTCTACCTCATCATTTGTGTACTCGTTGTTGATTAGTATTTGTTTTTATCGGTTGAACTCTGCGTGCATTTTGTCGTGTGTTGAGCAGTGGCGGATAGCCCTACGTATGAATGTCCTGACCACTCCATGTTTGTAGCAGTCAGAGCATTAACTGATGGCGCTCATAGTTGTGCCATTGTTTGTGGGTATCCGGTACACTGCTGTCTCAAACTTTGATCCTGAGGCCTCTACAACAATGTCCAAAAATGGCAGCGAGTTGTTATGACTAAGTTCATACGTGAATTTCAGGACGGAGTTGGTTTTAAACTTTTCAATGAGACGTTTTAGTTGGTTAATGTCCCTGATTTCCAGGCATATGTCATCTGCATATCGTATGGTCCAGAATGGTGAGGTGTCTGTTTCCTTGAGTATCTTGTTTTCCAAGTGAGCCAAAATAACGGCCCGAGGTGCGAGCCCATCGCAACCCCGTCCTTCTGAAGATAGAGTTTTCCATCGTCTCATTGAAAAGTTTGAAACCAACTCTGTCCTGAAGTTCACGTATGAACTTAGTCATAACAACTCGCTGACATTTTTGGACATTGTTGTAGAGGCCTCAGGATCAAAGTTTGAGACAGCAGTGTACCGGATACCCACAAACAATGGCACAACTATGAGCGCCATCAGTTAATGCTCTGACTGCTACAAACATGGAGTGGTCAGGACATTCATACGTAGGGCTATCCGCCACTGCTCAACACACGACAAAATGCACGCAGAGTTCAACCGATAAAAACAAATACTCATCAACAACGAATACACAAATGATGAGGTAGACCACGAAATCAAACGCCAACTAGACTGCACAGAAACAGTAAAACCCACTAGTAAGACAACACACCACATCTTCTATAGGACCCACATGAGTGATGCATACAAAACTGACGAGAGAGTTCTACAGGACATGGTATGCCGAAACATAAAATGTTTAGAAGGCGAACGTCTAGAACTCCACATCTACTATACGACAAAAAAGACACGCAGCCTAGTCATGTCCAACAAGCCAGTCGAGGCGGAGCCATTGAAGTGCACCGATGTAGTATATAAATTCACATGCCCACTTCAGGGTTGCAGACCTCAAGCAGATTACTACATTGGCGACACAACAACGACTCTGTCTCGACGGCTCACTATTCATCTACAACACGGAGCAACCAAACAACACATGCATGATGAACACAACACTGAGCTAACACGCAAAATACTAGTCCAGAACACATGCATTATCACATTTACAGACGACACACGCAAACTAGCAGTTCTCGAGGCACTCCACATACACGAATATAAGCCCTCACTAAACATGCAGATTAACACGCATCAAGCACTCACATTGTGGGGGTAAATTGATAATACCGCATTGTATTTGATATTGCAAGAAATGTATACTGTGATTTGTACTGTATTCATGCATTGTCAGTGTTAATTGTGTTGTTAATCTGCTTAAAATGATTCATGTATAGCTGAGTAAAAGATAGCCTCTTGTATGAAATGTCCGATTTAAAATGAATTGTACCTATTTAGTAAATGATTGTTTAAAACATTCTTTTGTATGTTCCGTTGTGACTTGTTAACGTTTGCCATTGCCTCATGGAAGTGTCCTAGTTTTTAGCTCATTCTAAATCAATCTAATTTTCAAACATAAATATTTTAACTGTGAGCGGCGACGCACAGTCCTTGAAAATAATTGTTTGAATAATTTGAAACTAGTCAGAATTGCATGGGTTTTGGATCATTGATTTACGAAACACCACCTGATATAGACTCCTGATACGAAAGCAGAAAACATCAAAGAAGCTCTCAAATGTGACTCATCTATCAATTTTAATCGTCATTGCCTAAAGAAGGTATATATATATATATATATATATGACACATGAATTTTCCGGTTCTGTTATCAGAAAAAGAAGCTGGCGCATGTTCAATATTTGATCCACGTTGATTAAAGTTCCAACGTGGCCACTCTCGCCTTGTTCAGAGGGGCTTTGTAGATGTTATTCGGAGGGCCTGCAGGAGTATGACGCCGTCTCAAAGCGTAGAGCGGCAGCTCTAGCTCAGTCACATAGGCATGGATGCTAAAGTGCTTAAATACTCCAGAAAACCACCGAGAAAATGGTAATGCATGGTGATGGCATTAAATGCTCATTTTGTAATAACAGCTCAGGTCGTTGAGCGCGTTTATCAATCAGCAGGCTCTTCAGTAAAATATATACTGCTGACAACTTTTTACAGGCCCAGCGATTAATAAAAAGGCAATGAATACTGGTACCCAAGAACATATATATTCACAAGTTACCAGGGAGTCCTTAGTGCCGGCACCGGAAAAATGTGTGGTGGGGGGAGGTTGTGGTTCACAAAAGTTTCAGGCTCAATTCCCAAAGTAGCTGAAATGGGTAAACTTGATTTTCGGATAAAAATCCGTGTGGCCAGGGCCCTGCCACCCCAGTTTCCGGGTTCCGACGGTTATGAACGGAAAAAGCAAGTGCTTATACCACTAGTGCTGTTTTAAGAACAAATGGCTCGTAGAGCATGGTTGTTCTTTCCTGGGCACTATCTACACCCTTCTTCTTTGGATAAATGTCATGAGTCGGAATTTCCTGGTATAATTGATAACATTATTTTTTAATCACGGCTAGGAGAAGGTACGAGTTTGGACCGGATTCTAAGACTTAGCGGCCGTTCCCGCGCCCTGTTGCTGCCGTGCTGCACGCCCTGCTGGCGCGGAGCTACTGCCCCGCGCTGAAGCTTCAGCCAGGGTCGACGCCCGTCAGGCCAACAGCGCGGGTCAGCCAGCCCCGCGCCGTAAGTGCACCACGCCTGACGGAGGATCCGGTCTGGAACAAGCGAATGAACCGCCGGCAGACACGTTCTGCTGCAAAGGCGGCCGTTTCACCACGATTTCCAAGTTAAATGGGTCATCCTGTTCCACTTCCGTCAGGCCACTTCTCCAAGCGGGCGCTTATGTTATTTTATTTCCATAATTTCCAAACATCAGATAATCATTTCCGTTTGATTCCTGATTTTCAAGCTCAGGCAAACAGGTCGCTGGCTCATATAAATGAAATACAAGTTACCATACGCGTCGAAAAGGCGGGAAGGTA
The DNA here is from genome assembly GCA_034440635.1 of Lepas anatifera. NCBI lineage: Eukaryota > Metazoa > Arthropoda > Thecostraca > Lepadidae > Lepas > Lepas anatifera. The sequence goes on from JAOTON010002243.1 coordinate 631,232, forward strand.
CCTGGCCCTCCACTTTCCCTGGAAGATTTCCCAATTTCAGCCAAATTGGAAACGAAAAAGAGAAATTATAAAACGAGAATGTGGAGAAGGTAACGAGGAGTCCAAATCCGACGAGTCTTTGTTTCTAGGGAGGGAATTTATTGTCAGGAGGTTTACGATTTGCATTTGTCATGTCATGTCATACACATGATATTTGTATTTTCCGAAATACTTGGCCAGCTACAATCTGTAGCGCCTCCACTATCAGCCACGCATTAGAACCAGCAAAGGCTTCCAACCAGGCGGGGAATTTACTGTCAGGTACAACACCATCAGCAGGGTTATACTTTTAGGAGTGAGCAAGTACCCCTAAACGTTTGAAAAAACACCCCTACAACTCGAAAAGCACCCCTCAAACCTCTCGCAGATGTTTAAACCGGACCCAACGCCAGAATTACAGTTAAATACGATACGGAACGTCATGAACTCATAGAGCTTCCCTACAGAAACAATTCATTTCGAGAGATAATTCAGAGGGGAAATATTACTTAAGCGATCTGGAGGTTAAATGTAACATCATACTGCTACAATTAAGTGGTGGGAGTAACCATGGAAATTAGACAACTACAAAGCAGAAAGCGTGCGCTAGTTTCTGACAGGTCTCAGCGAACGAATGGCCTGGAGTGCAACACGGACAATAGTCCGAGACGTGAACTCTTTCTTATTACCAACACCATCGTTGTAACCGTTTCATTATCACCATGTTGTCTTCAGGAGAGAAAAAGAGGGTTCACTGCTGGACTTCTCCAAAGGCCTCGGTAGGTGCTGCATTTTTTCTTGAAGTCATTTCGAGTACACTTATCCATAGTTGCTATTTATACGAAAACAGGGCAAAATAGGCAACAGGTGGAAATTTGACATTCATTGAAACTGGTCTTGAGGGACTCAAGTCAGAGCTAAGCCCTGGAAAATGTCTTTTTCAACTTGTGGTTTGGGGACTGTGACCCGATCCCTCTCAAACTTGACCCGCTTCTGATATTTCCTGTCGCGTTAAAGGACTCCTTTTGTCGGACTGGCTGTAACTCCGAAACAGCAGTATTGGACATTTGATATTTTCAACCAAATTTGAGAAGCTAGCTCTTTGAAAAATAGTACTTGTTTGGAGAGGCGATTTCATAACCAGGTTTCAACTGTGGATAGTTGCAGATCGGGGAACATTGTTGCCGGTAACGATTGTGTCAACCCGTATCAAGGAAGTGACCGGAGTGCGGCCACCAAAGCGAAATAGTAATCTCGAATTTATTGAAGCCTCACCCCGGTGGGCCTCCGGGCCACCTTCGCCCTGGTGGGGGTGTTTGAACACCCTCCCCTCGAACTCGGCCCCTACGCGAGATAGCGAAAAGACGCGAACGCTGGTGGATAGCTCATAAAAAGTCATGACAAAACCATATCAATCACTTCTTGGCTCAGGTCAATATTGAGGTCATGACAGGTCGAAGAAGGTGGCAATTTGAGAAGAGTTTTTGGGCTCTAGCATCTGACAGAGTTGAGTTAGAATCATTGTTTAGGAGCAATTCGCTTCCTCTCGTCACGGCAAATCGAATGATGTATAATATGACCATACTAGGTCAAAACATGACCTCAGGTCAGGTGAAGGTCATTTTTGTTTACCTAGCATAGTCAATATGCACATCAATCGACTCGCAATAGTAATCCAAACGCAATGATATCAAAATAAAAGCTGTATCATCATTTCATGCAAGTTATTGACCTAAGTTTGAAAACTGCTTAAGTAGCCCCAGATAACCTCTCAGAGGCTACAAGTCAAAAATTGCAACATGAACCTGGAAAGTGCCCTTACCTGCACCTGAAAAAAATATCCCATCAATCACCCAGCAAACTACCTTTGTTGCCTTTGGGGAATATTATTTAGACTGCACCATCAAGAATCTGTTTTACCCTCCAAGAAAGCCTATCCTATATACTTCGTTCGCTTGATGTCACAAGTTCACAAGTTTTGCCCCGTCACTATGTCAATTTATTTCCCTTCCAAACTTATGTCAAACAAATCAAAAACAGTGGGGAAAATTAACCTTCGCCCCTGTGGGAGTCATTTTTGACCCCTTAAGTTTTTCAGGATGACCAGAAAACGATGCCACGCAGGGGTGCCGTACTTTGCATAGTTGTTCATTTATCGTTTTTCAAATTCCCGAAAATTTCACGTTCAGGTGATGTCAGGTCAGATCACCAGACCAGGTGTCACCACACCTCCAAAAATATTCAAAGTGGTACCAGTGAGATTATGTTCAATCTATTAATCTGAGATATAAAATACATAAGGTCAACGAGTACAACAACATGTGGTAACGGTATTTTGGATATCAGTGAGCTAGTGTCATGTACGGGCACAGGTACAGAAAATACAGAGGAAAATCGAAACGACATTAAACGTGCTGCATCTCGTTCTTCCGATATAACAAGTTTGAATCATATCTGTTGAGCCATAAGGTCACAGGGTGCCCGAAAGGGTCAACTTTTGGCCGATGTAGCAGATCCATCACAACTCAGAAACTATTCGGCTAAAAACAGAGCCAAAACGCAAATACATTTGCATTCACTCCGGGCTTCAAATCCTTCGTGACATGACCTTTTTAATCACATATAGTCTCCTTGTCAAGGTTAAATCGTTTATAATTGAAGACTGTACATAACACTAATTGTCATACCGCCTTTTAGATGCGTATGACCATGCCTGCTATTATGCTATGCAATTAATTGCTGCATCTGCTGTTCAAAAGTTACAGATACCAAAAATTCGAAAAGTATGATATTTGGTGACCTCTGGTGGCTTTGTTATCGATCTGAAATAATTATTCTACCTTTGTTTTACAAAATACATATGTTACGGCCCGTATGGAAAACCGGCCCGTTTGCAAACGGGCCGGCCCATTTGTAAACGGGCCAAATAGCTGGCCCGTATGCAAACGGGCCAGCAAATTGGCCGTTTGCAAATGGGCCGGTCCGTTTGCATAACGTCCGGCCCGTTTGCAAACCGGCCGGACTTTTTGAAACGGGCCAAAGCTGATAAAGATGTGGGTAGCAGGTAATGACAAGTCAACTTAGTTGATGGTATGTCGGTTAGGAGAAAAATTGTCAATCGCGAGGTGTAAGTGGTGACATGTCAACCATGTCAATAATAATTTGAATAAGAGAAACACGCCATCAATGATCTGAAAGTTTTTGGGTAATAGTTTTTGTCATGAAACTGCCCTATATCTATCAATAGCTGTCATGATACCGTTAAATATTTACTGATAGATATATATCCTTCTGAAACCACCTAAGCATAAGCATAAGCCTGGGCATAAGCGATCATTAGCGATCCATGTTTTAGTGAAATATTAATTTTCATACTAGGTAAGTATGTACTTTGATTAAGTTACTAGTCATTCTAGATACTTGTTAAATATGTTTGCAGTCAAATTCAAGATAATTTATAAAAACATAGGCGTTTTTGTCTTTGTTCACGGCTTTGGCATACAGTTTCTCATATTGCAGCCCACATCAGGGCAACGAGATCAGCAGAACAGTGGATTTAAGCAACAGTGCATTTAATACAAATTTTGAACCAGCTCCCCGCAGATTGCAACACCATTTCTGATAAAACTTACTTGCAGAATGTTGGGGGTTGGCTCCAAAGATACAGAAAATGTCAACTAGGTTGTACGCCACCTGTTCTTCTGACTTTGTTCGAGTGGACGCAACACTACGAATTTGGTGGGTGATTCTGACAATTTAGTATATAGGAATATCCATCCTTCCTCTCACTGTGAGTCGCTGGGTCGACTTGAGCATGTCTGGCCATGTCATCAGTAATGGTTGAGAGAGACACTATTGTATTCTGTAGCCGTGTCTTCTTCGTCTCGCAGTTTTTGCAGGTTTCTAGGTACAGCCCGACAGTTGACGGCTATGTTGGGTATTTGTACTTACTGCGTTAAAGGGAAGTGGCACCACTTTCCTTTAACGCAGAAGTACAAATAACGTAGTTTTAACTGAGATAGCCAAGTTGTAAAGCATGCTGGAAAACCCGGCACTCAATATATCGTTTGTCTTGAAACTCAAAGCTTCCGTAGAGAAAAGCTAACAACCTACCTGAAATAAACCCCACATGTACCCCATGTAGCAGGCCACAACTGTCGGCTGTTGGTGTGACGACATATGCTGACGTCATGGTGAGTATCAGCCAATCGAAGCCCTTGAAGCCTATTGAATATGGTAGTAGTTGTCGATCATGACATCATCCACAGGCAGAGACTTATTACTTTCTATAGAGGAGCATTTTAAAAATAAAATATCGAGCTTATTGTACATGTTTTCGGAAATCATGGACGCTTTCATGAACTTTGGCTAGAGTACCCCTAATTGCACTAAATTCCAGATTCGACCAGGGTGCCACATTCCTTTAAACGTCTTGCTACTGCCAGGATGCCCCAGTGAAGGTGCGCTCATGAATAACATCAAGACTTCCTATTGTGGATGATTTCTCGTCATGTGTTTTTGTTGATCAACTTTTGCACTCCTGCAATTGTAATTAAATCATACTTTTTGAAGCGCGGGTAGTGTCTCGCTAAGTACAGCTTTCCATGAGCCTTAATGTCCGCTAGTCTTTGACGATCTCATTAGTGACCTTCGGCACCGACTGCGTGTTCGTTGCTTTCTTTTCGCGCAACAAAATAAGCGAACTCCTCTTGACTGTTCCTGATTATAATCATTTTGGTAACTTATGGCGGGGAGAGAGGTTTGGACACCGCCATTGGAATGATTGACCGCATTTTTTGGGCATATTTTCATAGTATTCCATCACCATCTGATCGAGGTTGATATGCCTGTTCACCGGGTGGTCTTTGCCTGTACTAGCCGATTCTTAGCATCGTTAAAACTGTTTTGGCAACGAGACTAGTTATTTCTTTTTACTTTGATAACTGAATACGTGTACGTTCCTAAATGCTAGCTCTGGTGATTGTTTCTGTGTAATGGAATGCGTGGTCATGCTCGCCATGTTCGATATTAATATTAACTTAATTTAATCGCCCAGTTTACAATTCATGGAAATGATTCATGAAATGGAAAATTGATGCATTAACTAAAATACGGACTTTTCTAATAGACCACCAATGTTTCTTTTTTTATGCATCTATACGATCCTCATTTTGTGTTATGGCTTCCACATTTGCTCTGCCTGTATGTAAAACGCGCGTACTCCTCTATCGATTTTGGCCATACTGGCGTACTATCATCATAACCAATATATTTTTACTATATATACCTATTGCTCTCGGTGCTGTCCGCACTGAGGTGGGGTTGTTACCTGGTTTTGCAGGCCCGCGCCAATCTGATTGTAGCAGGAAGATAGACTGCGCATAAATGGAATTATTTGGAATTTGTTTCAGTCTTATTTCCTTTCCTAAGATGGCGCCTTGCTACCTTCTTGATGAGAGGCGCTGGCATTGCTCATCTATTATCCTGGGGGTTGATTGTAATGATGGGGTGGCACGGATATTTTCATTCTTAACCCATGACTAAAATGAATTTTTAATATGGACCTCTCCCAACCATGGCTCCTATCGATTATTTATGTTTTTGGGTTATCCGGATGCGATATTCTTAACGTGGTCCACCATGCTATTTCATTGGTCTCACGGGTCATCCCCCTGCTTCTGGGCGATTGGTCTTGGGGTGTTTTTGTGGGTGTGGGATTTTATGCGCTGTCGTGGATTGGTATGATTTGTTTTTTGAATTTGATCGTGCCTTAACCTGTCGTGATTTTTAACCGTTTTAACGCCGCTTTTGTAACGACGGCCTTTGAAGTGGTTTCGGCCGCCTTTAAGGTACTAGCTTTTTAATCTGGCCGTTTGTCTTTGAAGGCTTTGCCTTTTTTTGCGTTTCCGCTGTTTTACATATACTTTAGGAGTACGTTTCCCAGGCGCCCACGAAATTAAACTTTGAAAATGAAACGAGGTGCGTACAAACGAGAAATGAAACAAGATATCTACAGGGCTGGTGTGTGTCTATGGATGTGGGGTGCCCACGTGGATGTGGGGTGCCCACATGGATGTGGGGTGCCAACATGGATGTGGGGTGCCCACACCCTTGGATGTGGGGTGCCCAGTCGCCTGGCTTGTTTTCATATTAGGCACTGTGACTTGGCTTCATGTGGTTATGGGGGCTGTAGTGTACAGCCTTTTTTAAAGGCAATTTTTCCAAGTCGTTGCAAGCTCGGATTTTGAAAACGGAGCCTCACTTAAGTCATTAAGGCACTTGTGACGGAGACCATGACCCCACCATCCGAACGAGCGACTCCCGCAATGAAGGGCTAACTTAGGTAACTAACTCAGTTATTTATGCTAACCGCGGTAACTAACTCAGTTACCGCGGCGAGCATAAATAATCCAAATTAATATACAATGGTTCTCTTAACGCTGTCATAATTGAATGTTTCGGATTTGGTTGCCCCCACCAGTTTAAAAAAATCCACATTAGTATGATAGATACATTAAGAGTGCTTGTACAGGCATAAACATTCCGTCGCTTATGATTATAAATCATAAGTTTCGCTATAGAGATTTGGTTTTCGCAGTATGACTTCAAAAAGATGATATGCGCTAAAATATCAATTTTTAGTCCCGAGTTAGGTTTTGTGCCGTTTCACCATCTAACACGGCGCAAAGCAGCACGTGTTTCCATCTTCAGGTATATCATCTTGTTGTACTTCGGGAGTCCTCTCTCTCTCTTTCTCTCTCTCTCTCTCTCTCTCTCTCTCTCTCTCTCTCTTTCTCTCTCTTTCTCTTAGTCCTTCCTCTCTACAACTCGTCCGACGGTTATCGTTTAGTGTTATGTACAGCCCCCTGCGGTTGAATCTGTAAACACTAGGTCCGGTAGCTTTTGTTATACTATTAGCGGACTATTGTTCACAGAGTCAGGGTTCAGAACGCAGTTTGTATGTTTTGCTCTTCGCTACCGATTGCGTACTCACCAATACTCAGCAACCCCATATCTTAAATAATATTAGCGAAAATCATAGTTGTCACGAGAGAGCCATAGAAAAGAGGTTCTGTGAATAATTTTCATAATATTATATAGGCAACCAGTTTTGGGTCAACAAACTAAAGGTAAGGGCAAAACACGCATGTTGTATTTCTTATTATGACTGAGGGAGCAGTAGTTGGACAGAAATTAGCCAAAAGCTGTCAATTCTAGTGTGAAGAAATGCAATTGCAGGGAGCTGTAAGTCTCTAACCTCCCTCCCTCGGTTACCTTCGGGCCGGGTCCCACCCCTCTCCACTCAGCAGAGGCCCATCTCGCGACACTCCTGACCTCAGCGAACTCGGCCGCCGGCTGGCCTGTGCTGACTCTGCCGTCGTCTCGCCTTTTTCGAAGAGAAGTATCGGATGATGGAGCAGATAACCAAGCCAATAGAGGTCAAAGTATGACTAGGAATGTTGGAAAAATATAATGCTAGTATATATCATGGTTTATGGTAAAGCTCTATCATTTTCATGGCGAAATATCCGATGAATTTTTCGCAATACAAGTGAACGCGCCTCCACCACCATCTCTCCACCATCCACTGAGTGTCGCTGGCCCGCGGGGCACAGAGGTTAAAGAGGTCACGCTGGGCACCATTAAAGGAAATGTGGCACCTTGGTCAAATCCTGGAAATTCGTGTAATTAGGCGTACTTTTGACCGAAAATAATGAAACAACTCATTATTTCTAAAAAATGTACAATAAGCTCAATATTTTGATTTTTTAAATTCTTCCCTAGGAAAAGAAATAAATATGTGCCTGTGGATGATGTCATGATCTGGCAACCACTTCCATACTCGAAACGCTTCAAGGGCTTCGATTGGCTGCTGCTCGTCGTGACGTCAGCATCTGTCGTCACACCAACAGCCATGACAACTGTGGCCTGCTGCTAAGGGTACTTGAGGGTACATTGCAGGTAGGTTTTAGCTTTTTTTCTACGGAAATCTCGAGTTCCAAGACAAATAATATATTGAGTACCGGGTTTTCCGACTTGCTTTACAACTTTTCTATCTCAGTTAAAACACTTTATGAAGGTGCCACATTCCCTTTAAGCGTTGTTCAAGCCTTGGTGGGGAGGGGTCGCGTGGCGGATTATAAAACTAACATACGTGGTGTTGAGAAAGGTGTTGGTTGTGCCTGCTGTTGGATTGAGGAAAGAGGACTGTGTAGGAGACATTCTGTGCACATGGGAGGATATATGGGTTAGGTGTTTATGCCGAGTCGATTGCTCTGGGAAAAAAACAGGAGCTTGAGTTCATTAACACGCGCCGCACTGGGGTACCTCGCATGACGCGCCCCGCTGTGGGGACGTGTTTTGCCCCCTCTGCATCTCATTTTCCAGAAAAGCTAAAGAAAAATTAAGGACGGCGCTCCAAAGCTTTTGACGGGACGAAGAGAAATTATACGAAGTATTTTTATGTCAGGTCAATATTGAGGTCAGCAAAGGTCAAAGAAGGTTCCATAGGCTTACAACAGGGCAGTGTACGTTTCAATCCCTAGATTTTTACTCAGCAAAGCTACATCAAATATTTATGCATCATTGGATTTCTCTCATCGTGACAAATCGAATGATGTATAATATGACCTTGTTAGGTCAAATGGTAAAAATGACCTCACATCAAGCTAGGTCAAGGTCACATGGTGACCTTGAAAGGTAATTTTGCTTATCGATCGACTCCCTGTGACAATATAAGCACAATGCAAGTAAAATGGGAGCTTTATACTAATTCGGTGAGAGGTTATTGGCAAAACAATCACTTGTATGTTTCTGTGACCTGACATGAACTCTGAGAGGTCAGCCGGTCAAAACCCCAACTTTATGGTCAATATTGTGGGAAAAATACACGTTATGATGATTTTTTAGCTGTAACTATTCAGTTTTTACTGAAAACAAGCCATTTTTATTTTTTTCACCATGGACTTAAAATGGGGTGACAAGAAATTGACCCCACCTTAGGTCAATAATACCAAAATTCCGAGATAGAAAATTTGTAGACACTTATGACCTTATCATATGGTGAAAGTGTGAAACTGATCGGTTGACAGATGTTCCTTAGGCATTGCTTCAAACTCGTGATTTTGGGTTTTGAGCTCGGGTCACTTGACCTTAAATAGCTCCTTGACCTAACATGACCTGACCTAAAAAAATTGTTCAGATGCGTAAAATTAATCAGGCATAAGGTAATGTAACTTCGGTTGTTCTACGTCTCTTTGTTTTTATGTTATCTGGGGAAAACCAGGAGGGGGTAAATTTGGCCCCCCAGCGGCAAAACGATTAGTTAAATTAAATTAGTTCGGTATTTAAGTATGCTTGGTGGGCAAAATTTCGGGCACCGATTTGGAGTCATTAGTATTGTTCGGCATCAGGGTAAGTAAGCTATGCGGCTTTTCAAGACCTTGTTTACGATGACAAACTCACTTTGGCAACATACCACACTTTGCATGTGACATAAATGTCTAGCTGACATTTCATGCCGATGCAACACTAGAAGTTCAAAATTCTCAAATGATTATTTGGGCGGAGGGATAAGTAAGTATGACCGTGTCAACAGGTTCCTTAGTAATCAAGGCTCAATTATTTCTTACACTCAATCCATCCCACAAGACACGCTAATTTGATTAACCATTGACAAACCTTTTCTACAGCCTGTAGCCCTCTCGCAAAATTAAGCGCCGAATGAGTATACGTCTTGCTGCAGAAAAGCAACCCATAAAAACTCCGGCAGAAACCATATCCGTCACTTTTTGGCTCAGGTCAATATTGAGGTCATGACAGGTCAAAGAATTTGGCAGATTAGAAAAGAGTTTCTGGGATCTAGCGTCTGACAGAATTGATTAGAATCATTTTTAGGGTTCATTCGCTTGCTCCCGTTACGGCGAATCGAATGATGTATAATATGGCTATACTAGGTCAAAACATAAAAATGACCTGACCTAAGGTCAGGTCAAGTTCACCATCTAACCTAGCATAGTCAATATGCCTATAAATCGACTTGCAATAGCAATCCAAACGCAATGGTATCAAAACAAAAACTTTGTCATCATTTCTGGCAAAGTAACTGACACAAGTCTGAAAACCTGCTTAAGTAGCCCCAGATGACCTTTCAGGGTTTCACACGTCCAAACGTGCAACATGAACCTATAAAGGAGCGTAGGCTACTATGATTTGGAGAATACAAAGGTATTCCTAGCGTTATGTACAGAAATAGAGCAGGTGTTCGGCCAATTTCGGTTTTCTCCATGCATTTCCAAAAGAGAGGCCCGTACCTGACAAAAATCCCAGAATATTTTTTGTAGTACTGGTTGGCACATTATCTGGGATAAGTTTCAATTCGAAAGATTAACTCTTTTTATTTATGCCACATTAAGCATTTTTAGAGGTGAGGTCACTTGACCAGCACTTGTGACCTGACTTGAGATGATCCAACCTTAAAATTTTGTAGAAAGCTGCGGAATTGGTCAAGGGTAAGGTGTGCCAAATACGACGGCGCTTTGGGTCGCAGTTTTTTCCTGTCGCCAGAAAAAAACCGGACGTTCAAACACCACCACCCCCGCCGGGGCGAGGGTTAAATCTCCGCCGCCAGAAACCCATTTCAGACCCGCAGAATAGGCAACAACGCTCCTTGTATCTTGAGGCTGGAATGATGATGCTAAATGATTGGATTCAGTTATTTTCTATCTGAATTATAGAGTATTTTTTAGCTGAAGTGCCTCTGATATAGATTGAGCGTGTCGTGTTGTTTGTTTCTGGAGGAAACTTTTTCTAGTGGCGTGTTCTTAGGGCTGTGACCGAATATATAATATCAGTGTATGTGCTCCATTTTACAACCGGGATTCGAGGAAAGAGGCCATTAACACCCGCACTGGAGGGGGGTCTGGCACTAACGCGCACTGGAGGGGGCCTGGTAGGCCCCCTAAGATCTCGGAAACTAAGAGGGTTAGAAAAACGCCACTAGGTAGGTGGGTGGGGGCTATGGTGGTCTACATGATGACCAAATTTTCATTGACCTAGGTCAATGTCTTCAAGGTCAAGCGAGGTCGTAAAGGTCAAATATTGGCCATGGTGGGATCGATTGGTAAATGCTGTGATTATGCAGGAAAATGGCGGGAATAAGCTAAAGGCGGACAAGGTTCATAGAGAAGAGGTCTCAAAGAGGCTTCCCCACAACTTTTGGGTCAAGGTCATTCAAGGTCATTGACCTTTAAGGTCACCATATGGTATACTACTTATTATTTACACTTTGACTAACACTGTAGCCACTGTTTGGCGGGAAATGAGGATTGACCTTTCCCAATGACCTTTGACCTTGACATTTGACCTTGACCTTTGTATTGGGGTACCCTAACGATGACGTCATAGCATAATAATGTCAGACGGGGTAACGTCATTTGGCCGGACGCACAGTGGTCAGTGACCTTGAAAGTGCAGATATGACCTTGACCTGTGACCTTTGACCTTGACCTTGACTTTCATGTGAAGTGACCTTGACATATAGTCCCGCTTATATGACGTTATGACGTCACCACTCGGTCTTCAATGCAAGCTAACTGGTCCGACCGCGCGTTTACGGCGATCTCAAAATGCAGGTCTGACTTTGAAAGCCTATAAGTCAAAAAATGTTCGGCTGATTTTCATAAAGTCTTCACCAATCGACGCGCTATTAAATTCTGTTAAATTTGGCCAGGTTTCGTTGTTCGGCTACAAGCGGTTCTCCGGCCACCTCGGAAAAACTGGTGGGGGGGCCTCGAGGCCCCCCTCCAGTGCGCGTGTTAAACGTCGTATCATTTTATAATTATGCTCCATGGCTCAGCACTGCGGTATCGGTCAGAATTTGTAGTGAATGAAGTAGAAATCAGCCAACACAGTTACCACTGGGTCCTTGGGTGGGCAATGTCAAAACATGACGCAGTACCTGTGATTTAGCCAAAGAAGTGCAGGTAAATAAAACAAAAGGTTGTGGGCCACACACCTATTTAGAAGACGTAACATCCAACATACCATCGAAAACAAATACCTCCAGCAAAGGCAATAATCCAGCAAAGGCAATAATAATACAATAATTGATTGGTACCATATAGGGGGTCCCCAGCCACAGATGGTCGCAATATTCCCAGGTCCCCCACTTAGGGACCGTTCACATGTGACGCCAGCTAAAATTGGGGGGTGTTCGGACCCCCACCCCTTTGTCAGAAATCATAAGAAAATTTTGTTCACCTCAAAGGCATTGGAGATTGGCTGAGGGGTGTAGATTGATATCTCTTTGGGTTTTTTCAGGCAGCCCCAATGAAACGTTGAAGTGGCATTGAATTACGTTTCAAATTTTCGTGCCTTTTATTTTATTGACTCTAAATTTGCTGTATCGGGTGAAACAGGTTTGTGAGAAGGCCAAAACACACTACATTATGTTATCCAATTTAATATAGTGGTTATTGACGTCGCTTCAAATTTTGGGAAAAAACTAAATACATGCCAATGGCAAGTCGCCAAAGATGCAAGAAGTAAAAGGTAAAAAAGAGCACTCAGATTTTCAAGTCTTTATTCCAACTGTATTGTATCTCTACTGCCAATTCCACGCAGGATGTTTTAACAAACTGTGACCTATCTTTGCATACCGGGGCATATAAATATGCCATTACTATCCAGATATTTTTGCTGGGTAGAAGATATCCTACGTAAAAACAGCACGAATGTATTTAGAGGTTTATTCCAGGTTTATTGTATCCCCACTGCCAGTTCCACCCAGCGCGAAAAACACCCAAGCTAAAACGCAAGGTCGGTGCCCGCTAAAATTACTCCGTTAATCAAGTGCGATACACTCTCACGGCGACACACGCCCCGCACCACGCGTTTTGGCAAGAAAAAGGACCGAACGAGATAATTGAAAAACAGTCTACAAAGCATGGTATAGAACTCAACTCCTCGGTGGCGAAGGGGAGGGGTTGAACAATCTTCCTGCTAGATCCCAACTCCTATGCGGGATAGGGAATATCCCGAACAGTGGTAAATCTCCCATGATAAATTATTAAGAAACAAATTCAGTATTTGTTTGACTCAGGTCAATATATGGGTCATGACAGATAGAAGAACGTGAGAGTTGGAGAATGTTTTGTTAAGAATGTTAAGCGCCTGACTGGAGCGAGTTACAGTCGATTTTAGGTTTTGCTCGACTCCCTTTGTTGGCGAATTAAATGGTGTATGATATGACCATGGGCGCCGAAAGCGAGGAGGGACGTGGGGACGCGTCCCTTCTGTTGGCCAACCAGGGGGGGACGTCCCCCCTAACATTTTTTATCAATCGTCATTAATGCTGCCAGGTACTGAATATGCTCAAAATGCGCCTTCCCCGGTCAGCACCAACCTGGGTCCGTCCCTCCTGTAAAAAATTCCGTGGTGGCGCCCCTGCACATGGCCATACTTCGTCAAAATGTAAAAATGGGGAAAGTGTACAAGATCTGACACAACATAGTCGATACCCATACCAATTATGCAATGACAATCCGAACATACTAATGTATAAAACTGAAATATTTACCACAATGTCCTGCAAAGTTATTGACTCAAGTCTGAAACCTGTTTCAGGGTTTCAGATGATCTTTCAGAGGCGCCAGGTCCAAAGCTACACCTGACACTATGGGAGGTTACCAACAGTCTTTTTCGGCTAATTCCCATTCTCCCCGTGTAGGCGTTTCCAATGGAGAGGTACGTACCTGTATGTCCCTGAGCCTAGCCCATCGCTATCGCTAATCCCATGATCACGATCTGTGACTCTCGGTGGGTCTATTATGTATCTATGATATATCAGTAGATAATTACATTGTTTTCACTGGCAACATTTGAAGTTTTAGAGATGAGGTCACTTGCTCTGGTCTGGCGACCTGACCTGAGATAACATGAACTTGGCATTTTGAGAATAGGTGCGCAATCAATCACGAATGAAAGGTGTGCGAAGCACGGCAGCGCTTCACGCTGCAGTTTTCAGGGGCCGTCGGAATTGCCCTGAAGGGATGTTCAAACACCACCCTTCCACCTAGGCCAGAGTTAATCGAATGGTAAAGTCCTATGCTGCCCTGGGTAAAGGCAACTAAAATCCTACTGGAATGGGACACAAGTTCTGCTGATCGTTAGCTTTCTGAATTCAGGCAGTTTTTCCTTCTCATACGATTGTTCTAAAAGCACATGTTAGAAGAAGCCAAAGCAAAGTTACCTACCTCTTTATCATGGAAATCACCTCATTTCATGCTTCAATTTCGCCTTTTGTTTCAATGTCCGTCCCCATCTCCAGCTCCCTGCTCAAAATGTCGATACTTATCGTAAACGCATGGAAAAACTGAAAACATAGTTAAGAAGTAGCCGCTTCACTACAAAAATCAAGCCATATGAAAAAGAATAGTAGCTAATAGCATATATTCTGCCAGAAAATAAAAATATGAAGAAACCGCAACGCTAGCATACGGTTTCTTCTTATTTCATCTGAGGGAAAACACCAACTGCAGCGGCTTGTAGTTCAACATTCTATGAAAGTACGCGACTAGCATAGCTTCAAGAACGTTGTAAGTATATTAAAGGGAGTGTCCCTCTCTCATAATGGGCTTTAAACTAAGATAACAGTTTTGTAGAGAGTGCTGAGAAACCAGTATTTGCAAAGTTATTTTCACCCAAAGCTCTCGGTATAAAATTTCCACCAGCTTTAAAGTTCAAAGTAAAGAGGCTTATTACCTTATTTCAAACCCTGAAGGAGTACCTTCCATATGGTTGTAGTAATCTGATTGGTCGTAAGCCCTAAGCCTCGCCCACTCGATGAAAATACCATGCCAGCGAGTGAACCAGCTTGCAATATGCCTGTCGACCGAAAACTTCAGGCGAGTAGTTGACCATTGCTGAGCGTCATTGGGCTGAAATGAGCCCGATGGTCGCAACACGCATCACATCCTTCCTCCCTCGTACTTACCAAAACATGTATCAATTGTTGTTGTCAAAATTCAGCTCTGAAGTTGTTTCTTTACATCAAGCGTATGCATTAATCTTTCCTCCGCTGAATAAACAAGGCCGCCGTTACATCTGCCGCTCAGTTTTTGCACCAGTGCTTAAGACCGGGAATGAACGGGAGGACCGAGAGAACGATTGACGTGGTAAGTGAACAAATATGATACTAATTATGAGAGCCGACGTCCTCAGCGGAAAATCAGTTGAGGGTCCTGCGACTATTTCACCATGTATTTGAATAAACCCTGCATGCGATTTTTTTCCACGCGGAAACGCTAGGAACGGGCCTTTACATCGAGTCTATGATCAGGGTTTTGGGATTTCACTGATTGTTAAGAGTGCTATTTTGATGTCGTCACCTATTGTTAGAAAAGAGGAGATATTTCTGTTTTTGGCGTATGAAAGTGGGGATAAGTGTTGTTTCCTGATTTTCAGATCCCTCGTGTTCTTAAATTATTCTTTTTTTAGAATTTCGAGAAAGTGGTCCATTCCCTTTAAGCTAAAACTGGTACCAAACTGTCTGATCCCCAATCGGTCTCTGACGTCATACGTGAGCAGCCCATTCCATGAAAAAATCGGGGATGTATAAACCGAACACCTCCATATATTCACACTCCTCTGCTGTTGAAACACTGAGATTCTTAGGCCATTGGGAATACTGAAAATTCACCAGATATAAAAGGACATAATTTCAACGCTCGACCAATCAGTGATATTATAAGGACGGGTTAGGAAAAACACCCGTGAAATTTTTCACAAAGCTATCTTCCTGGCCATCTGTGTGGGAAAGTAGCGAGATAAAATCGTCATACCCACCTTGTGAAAACGATAACCCCAATGGCGGTGGGGTCGGCCTCAAGGGCCTTCCAGGTTCTCTGGAGCCGCACCTTGTCCTGGACCGTCAGCGGCGCCGGTGGCTGGCGGCGCCGATACGGCACCGAGCTGACCTTGCAGGTCACCAGACCGGGGCGCAGCGGCGCCGCTGGGTCAGCGCGTCCATCGGTACCAGTGGTCAGACTCTGCCTGCGATGGCCGCCGCGGCCCAGCGCCGATCCCATCCGGACGCTGTCCAGCTGCCCGACTGCCGATGCCTGACCGGTGGCGTCTAGGAACGGTGCTGGGTACTGCGGCTTCACTTCAGCTGCCCGACTGCCGATACCTGACCGGTGGCGTCTAGGAACGGTGCTGGGTACTGCGGCTCCAGCTGCCCGACTGCCGATACCTGACCGGTGGCGTCTAGGAACGGTGCTGGGTACTGTTGTGTCTTTCTTCGTTTCTACCAAAATGGCTCAGGACGAATCGTTATGTTTAGTTGCTTTGATCTCAAGATCGCTCCCGAGGACGGTATGCCACGTCGCGTGCGGTGCCGGTGTCAGAGTTAGCGCTGGACTTTGCTGACCACGCGCGTGACGTGCGCTTCTCTCCGTTAGCGCTGGACTCTGCTGACCACGCGCGTGACGTGCGCTTCTCTCCGTTAGCGCTGGACTCTGCTGACCACGCGCGTGACGTGCGCTTCTCTCCGTTAGCGCTGGACTCTGCTGACCACGCGCGTGACGTGCGCTTCTCTCCGTTAGCGCTGGACTCTGCTGACCACGTGCGTGACGTGCGCTTCTCTCCGTTAGCGCTGGACTCTGCTGACCACGCGCGTGACGTGCGCTTCTCTCCGTTAGCGCTGGACTCTGCTGACCACGCGCGTGTCGTGCGCTTCTCTCCGTTAGCGCTGGACTCTGCTGACCACGCGCCTGACGTGCGCTTCTCTCCCGGACTGTTGCGGTCGCGCTGTCCAGTACGACCTTGCGGGTCAACAGCCACCGCGTCGGCGGCGCCCGGCGTCCCGCTCTGTCACAACTGGACCAGCGCTGTTGATCGACCTGTGGTATCAGCGGCCTATCGCTGCCCACTCAGCACCTGTTGACGCCCGCTAATAAGCTGGCCAACACTGCAGCCGTATTTTTAGCTAAAAACCGGAAATTTGTGGTGCCGCCAGCGCTGTGAGCTCAGTGACCGATCACACCGGGCCGCCGTCTCACCGCCGCCGGCGACGCACCTACACTGCTCTCGGGCGACGGCGGTGGCGGCCCGACTAGTGCACGTGCGCGCCGCCGGGCGACGCAGAGCCGCTGCGTGCTCAACTGAGGAGGCGGCGGCATTTACTGTCGTGGGGCACTGCCGGAATTGTTGAGCACTCCAGAGAGCTTGTATGGAACTGCTGTACGAACAAATACCAGCTCTTGCCTGAGGATGCAATGCGCTACAGATTTTTAGGCTTGCAAATAATCGCACGCTTCAATCAAATGATTTTCAGAAAATACTTTCCCTTAATTGCACGATGAAATTCACCAATGGGCAACTGCATAGCACTCACTAGCAAAGGTCTGATTGAGTATCAGCAATGATCTGATTGTCTTGTTCCAAAGTCCTGAGTCTCTTTCTATGTTCATGGAGTTTTTTTCTTTTCATTCATATAGTAAAATCCTAATTATTGCTTAACCTACTAAGAATTATTTCATGAGACCTCCGATCAGAACATATTTCTCGCTGGAATAGATTGGCCCCTTGGATAAAACCTTTTAGACTTAAGAGAGTGTCACGTTGCACCAAGGGGTGCCACTTCGTTGGATCAAGCAGAATGGTTTTTAAATGCGACAAGTGTTGTGAAATTTCTGGAGGATACTTTTATGCGCTGAATGAGTAGAAATACCGTTTATTTAATACATAAGCTAGAAGGCATGCTCAGGGGCCAAAATGTTTTTGTTTTCTCCAACTCGCACCAATATTCGATCTGAGGTAAAGAAGCTTCCCCAGGAAGGAGAGAGCGTGCAGAACAGATTGATGACCATACATTTGATTGGAGAATGAGGAATTTAATTGGACGACACTTTTCCATGTCTCATCTCCGGCAGCTTTATTTTTACCCATCTAACCTCCGAGAATGCCATCAAATTTTGACTATTTCCTGGCGTGATATGATATGAATACTTTCTATATGTTATTCAGTCTTAAGGTCAAGGTGGCATATAAAAGTTTTGTGTCAAGTTCAAGCCCATATTTCCCGGCCAACGGTTCATCATTATTGAGGTTTATGGGGGCGTTAACTTCAATAGTTATTTTGCACCCATAACACTAAACATGAAAGCACTTCACGTCAGGATGGGGAGGTACAAACGCGTGTTGTGCAAGAACATAATATAGATAACAGGGTTTTGTAAGCAATATTCTGCGGTGCGAGATAACACTCGATAAGATGTCATCGACAATGCTTTGCCTTAACACGCGCCCCGCTGGGGGGGCGAAATTCGTCCCCCTCCTGGTTTTCCCCAGATAGCTAAAAAAATGAAGGGACGCAGAAGAACGAAACTTACAGTACCTTATCCCTGATAAATTTTACACATCTGACCAATTTTTTATTTAAGGTCATGTCAGGTCAAGGAGCTACTCAAGGTCAAGTGACCCGACCTCAAAACCTAAAATCACGAGTTTGAAGCGGCGCCCAGGGAACATCAGCGAACCGATCAGTTTGAAACCTCCACAATATGATAAGGTTATTAGGGTCTAAAAATCTGCTATCTCGGAATTTCGCTATTGTTGACCTAAGGTGGGGTCAATTTTTTTGTCACCCCATTATACCTAAGTATGTGGTGAAAAATAGAATGGGCTCGTTTTCAGTAAATACTGAATAGATAAAGCTGAATATCCTCAAAACGTCTATTCTTGCCACGATCTTGACCATTAAGTTGAGTTTTTGAGCATCTGACCTCTCAAAGGTCATATCAGGTCACGAGAGCATAGAGTGATTGTTTTGCCAATAACTTCTCACTGAATTGAGATAAAGCTCCCATTTTGCTTGCATTGTGCTTGTATTGTCACGGGGAGTCGATTGATATGCAGCATGACCATACCAGGTCACTCTGTGACCCTGACCTAGCTCGAGTTCAGGTCTTTTTCACTATTTGACCTAGAAAGGTTATATTATACATCATTCGAATCGCCGCGATCAGAGGAATCCAATGATGCCTAAATATTTTCTCTAGCTCCATTGAGGGCGGATCTAGAGAGAGAAATGTACACTGCTCTGTTGTAAGCCTATGGAACCTTCTTTAACCTATGCTGACCTCAATATTGACCTGACATAACAATTCTCCTATAAAATCTCTTCGCCTTGTCGAGAGCTTTCGAACGCCGCCGGTAATTTTCCTTTAACTTTCGTAGGGAACGACATACCGAGGGGGTGAAAAACGCCCCCCCCAGTGGGGTGCGTCATGCCAGGGACCCCAGCGGGGCGCGTGTTAAAGCGAATGTGGCACCTATATAACGTGAGTTTAACTGAGATAGGCCAGTTTCAAAGCATGCCGGAAAACCCGGTACTCAATATGTAATTTGTCTTGAAACTCAAAATTTCCGTAGAGAAAAGCTAAAAACCTACCTGAAATGTACCCAGAATGTACCCAAGCAGCCGGCCGCTGATGTCAGCTGTTGGGGTGACGATATACTGACGTCACGGTGAGTAGTCAGCCTATTGAAGCCTTTTTGAATATGGTAGTAGTTGCCAGATCGTGACGTCATCCACAGGCAGAGGTTTATTTCTTACGGTGAAGGAGCATTTTAAATATCTAAGTATTGAGCCTACTGTACATTTATCAGAAAAATCATGGATATTTCTTATGATTTTCGGCTAAAAATACCCGTAATTACACTAATCTCCGGGATTCGACCAAGGTGCCACATTCCCTTTAACAACTTTCAGACGGCATCAGAGGTATATTTTGTTTGTTCAGCATTTCCAGCGGTTCAGTAAACGAGGTGCATCGGATTTATTAATACCTGTTATTAGCCTGTGCCGGGAAATATATGGCATTTAAGGCTGCACTGTTACTAACTTCTACATCCAGTGGATCACCGAGAAGACACTTGTGTAAGGTTTGGCCCCACGGGTATCTTATTTCCTCGATTCGTAGTAATGATATTCAATTAAAGCACGTTTCACACAGGAATTCAACGCATCGCGGGCACTCAAGCGGGGGGTGGCCGTACGGACGAAATGATTGTGGCCAATACGTAGCCTGCAGAGAGTTGCAGTCAGCATGGATTACCAATAAAACCAAATTGGCAATTACAGATTTTATCTATGAAAAATCTTGTCGATGTATGCAGTTTAGATAAAATTTGAAAAAATTCGAAAAATTCAGCTTTGATGAAGGTTTTGCTGGGATGTCAAAATTGCACACATCGACAAGGCGATTACTCTACTCTCGGATGAGCAAACATACAAACAAGTCAAAACTGATCCTACCAACAGTGTGAATACAAAACTGATTGACCAACTGAAACGACTGAAGAAAACGGAACGCATGGACGACAAAACGCATTACAAATTGGCAATGTTTTCGCTTTCCTGTTTATTGATGGTGCTGTGCAAATTTTTGCGTTTGTCTTGCGTTAAGCTGGGTGTTCTCTTCCACATTAGTATGAAAAACCGTCGATCGAGAATATTGTTCTTAATATAGGTCAAACTGATAACGTGTCCTGCTCCTCCTTCTCACCCCCGCCTTCCACCAGCCACACGCCATCAACCCATGTGGTAGTGGCGTGTGGGGCCACATTACTGGTATCCTCTCAAGGGTAGGGAATCGGAAATCAGGTCCTCCGTCAGCTGGGCCTATGAAGGTTTTGCTGGGATTTCAGCATCTGTATATGCTCCAGTGGGTTAGCCAAGGGGGGGGGCTTGGGACCTGCGGACCCACAAGGGGCCGATCTTAAGCACTGCAAATGACTCTCTGAACGAGTGCCCTCCGAGAGTTGATCTCAGGGGTCCCGGAGAATCGGTCTCAGGAGGCCCCCGAGAGCTAATCTGGGGGGCCCGAAAGCTAGTCTCAGAGGTGCCCTCGAATGGTGACCTCAGGTGGATCTCATGTTCGATCAGTCACATGCAGGAAGATAAGGAACGAGAAAATCCTGAGATGGAGAATGGAGTTGGCTTGCTCTACCTTTGACGTGATATACACGGAAATCATTTCCGCCGACCCTCTTTAGAGTGGCGTCATGCAATGTTGCTGCTGGCACGGACATGCTAGCCGAGCTGCGTGATAACTTGTGTCATCCCGGTGTCACCCGGATGATGCACTTTGTCAGATGTCACAACCTTTCATTTTCCGCTGAGAAAGGTGCCATGACTTCCTGTCGGGTTTGTGCAGAGGGCAAACCCCAGTATTACCGACCTCTGGAGTCACACGTCATCGGAGCGACCCGCCCCTTCGAACGTCTCTCTGTCAATTTCAAAGGGCCTTTGCCAACATCGACTCGTAGCAGGCTCAATCTCATGATTGTAGATGAATACTCACGGTTCCTATTTGCCTTCCCATGTCCGGATATGTCAGCACAGACGGTGGTGAATTGTCTTTGCCAGCTGTTCTCTGTGTTTGGGACGCCTGCTTATGTCCATTCAGATCGTGGTGCAACATTCATGTCTACTGAAGTGAAGCATTTTCTCGTCAGACGAGGAAAAGCCGTTAGCAGGACTACGCCACACAACCCTGAGGGGAACGGACAGCGCGAAAGGTACGACGGAATCATATGGAAGTCTGTTTGCCTCGCACTGAAGTCTTACAAGCTGCCCGTTTTTTCCTGGTAAAAAGGCTTTCCAGATGCTTTACGCTAAATTCGGTCTCTGTTGTGCATCACCACAAACTGTACCCCTCATGAGAGGATGTATGGTTTCACTCGTCGCTCGACAAGCGGCACTACTGTCCCGACCTGGCTCAGTCTCCCTGGGAAAGCTCTGTTAAAAAAGCATGTACGATAGTCTAAGTACGATCCTCTTGTGGAGGAAGTCCGTCTTATCGGGGTGTTGCAACAGTTTCTTTGTCTGTTTCAGAGCATGTTGAAGTGAGCGGCATGGTTTCTGAAGTTGGCTGATGCATGACTGTAAATATGTGGAAGAGAAACCTTGATATAATGCCTGCATGAGGGATAGCTGAACTGACTGAATCACACCATTCGGCAAGGACGGAAACCCTTTGGTGGGTGTCGCATGTGGTTTGATTGAAGCATACTCAGAGCCTACGATTCTGCATTGTAAAGCTTGTGTTGCTTTGCCCTTGAAGCTTGCAGTTATTCGCAGCACGTCAGCATGCTGCATGTGTTTGGTTCGCTTGTGCATCGTCTTGCATTCGCATGGCACCGGCTTGCGCCTTACACCCTGCCTGGTCTGTTTCAGAAACCACACATTCATGAACTCATCTGCATGCATTGTTCTGGCTTCCTGACACTGATTTTGCTCTTACTATGGGCTGTTGCCAGTACTGTTAAGTTTCCCAGTTACACTTCCTGTTCTCCATGTTTTTCCAGCAGTCAAATTGCAAATAAATGTCTTTTAGATGAGAATCAGTGCGTTATCAAATGTGTAATTTCCGGAGGCCGTGACACGGGGTAAATCCGCAGTATGCGTGTGTCGACTTCCTAACGGAAGGCAGACTACGGTTTCCGTTCGGGACTTGGCCCCGCCCGGGGAAGCTGTCCCAGTGTCAACCGAACCAATGTCATGTAATCCTGATGCCTCCTCTGGACGGGATGATCAGGGAAGTCTGTACCATGATGTTACATCGGGAAACGACTCTCACGAGAACCCGGTTGTCCGTAACGATTTGCGTGAAGTTTATACCATTGTGAACTCCCATGACTCGCTGTCATGTAGTAGTTTTTTTTCAGGGAAACTTTTTTTTATTTTTCCACTTTTTTATTCATATTCGTTCCAAAACTAGCACAAACCCACCACTCAAATCCACTTCAACCACACTCGCAACCACAAATCCACTTCCTGATGGCGTCTCTATAGCTACTAGAGTACAAAGAGCGATGGCCTACGGGGCCTGCCATTACCTGGAGATGGCGGCACACAGACAAAAAGAACAAATCTACAAGCAGTGTACCGGTTCCCTCTCTGCATCCAAACAACCATGCTCTGCAACCAAAACCCAAAGGGAGCACTCAGAAAACCACAGCCATCTCAGATTCTTACATGATGCGCACCAACAGCTATCAAAACAAGTGACAATAGTGGTGTCCCCTACAGCACTTTACATCACTGCTGACCTACGGAAGGTCAGCAGCCGCTCGTTGGCACCACCTGGCGGAATTACAGCACTAGCCCGGGATAACATTCCTGCATATTTCTTTGTATTTATCGTGGAGGCGCCCAGAAGCCACCTGTGCATTGCGCATATGGTGTGTTGGCGTTAAAGCGAGGGTATGTAATTGTAGCTACAATAACTACCAGTGCATGTGGGCATGTATGTGCGTGATCTTGTTTATGTATCTACTGAAGATGTTGATCTCATCTCAAGAATTCCCATAGCCTTCCCCATATTTCCCCAAATTGACTTTCTCTGGCCGTAATTTTCGAAATATACTTCTCGATCGTGAGGTATTGATGTATAAATCGTTTCAGCTTCTCAAACTTCAGGTGTTCCGGGTAGTCTTTTTCCTTCCAAATAAACTGATTTGTGAGCATAATGACTGTATTAGCACGTATGGTTTGATTTAAATTACGCAGATGAAGACCGACAAATATATTTATGTTTGTCAAATGGGTTCGTAGTCCCAATAATTCTTCCACACCGAGCCAAAGTAATCTAACTGAGGGACACTTCCAGAATTTGTGCGTAATATTTTCTGAATACATCGGACAGGTTTTGCACTTGTCGGTTTCAAAAGCCCCATTAGGTAAAGAAGTCTGTTCGTCGGTAAGATACGTTTAATTATGCGATATTGAAGCCATCTGAGATTGACATTGTTCGTTGCATGGTGAAGCCGATCATAAACCTCAGACCACTGTATCTGGGAAGGGGGTTCGGTGTTCTCTGGAGATAGTCCTGCCACTTTTCATGGCATTTCTCCCTGTCTGGTACCCACTCTTGTTCTTTCAGCTTCCAATACGCCCATTGGACAGCTTTCGGTGTGCTCTTTAGGGTTGCAAAACTTTCAGGAATGTCTGGTGCGGTCGGTTTATCCATCATAATCCGTAGTTTCCATATCTCTGGGATGGATCTCAAAATCGAGAGAGATGTTACTGGATGTATATTATAGATTTGAGATACTTCATTTGATGTCATAAGTCTTCTTTCAGAAACTTCGTAAATGTCGATTACGCGAACTATACCCCTATTAACCATTAATTTTCTACTGATTGACCCATTGTTCCCGCTGTCAATATTTTTGTTGCCCCATATAACTTCGCTAAGAATATTTCCCCCACTGAGCTCCTCCGTCTGTTTGATGCTCATCCAAGTTGAACAGGTTTCCTCCCAAAATTGATTCCGTAGCCACTTATGCAGCGTCTTTCGATCTAGATTGCAGTCAAAAACCGTTATGCGTTCATTTAAGGACAATTTTTGTTTCATGACACATTTCCATTTTGCCGTATTTTCAGGGTCGATATATTTCTTTATCCATCCTATCTTTAGGCTTTTTGACTTCAGTGCTATATCTGGAACTTGGAGTCCTCCATTTTTATATTTTGCCTTTAGTGTGGCCCTTTTAATCCGATCCCTTTTCCCACCCCAAATGAAGTTAAAAATTGCCGTTTCAGTCTCCTTGATAAAGTCTGTCCCCGGTGCTGGTAGTACACTCATTAAATATACCATCTGCGATAACATTTCAGATTTGACCAGATGTATGCGGCCAAAAGGGGTTAATCCTCTGCCGTTCCATCGGGAAAGGGAGGCTTTTAAAGTCGGTATTTTCTTCTCATAGTTCAGCTCAGCAATGTTAACGTTCGGATCGTTTGATATTTTTATACCTAGTATCTCAAGACAATCTTTCGGCCACTGGACATTGTAGTCAAGACATATTGGCCGCTTGGTGCTTGCTTCATGTCCTATCCATAATGCTTAAGTTTTCGTTACATTGAGTTCTAAACCTGAAATTTTTTCTAAAGTCATCAAAAACTTTTAAGCATGCAATGAATGAATCAGAAGTTCCGTCCATTATAATGGTGACGTCATCTGCGTAACTTGTAACTTTTAAAGTAGTCTGTCCTACTTCCATGCCCCTGATGCTTTCAGTCCTCCTAATTTTTTCTAGGAGGGGCTCAAAAGCGATCAAAAAGAGCAAACAACTTAATGGACATCCCTGTTTTAAGCCGCGTTTTGTTTTTATACTCGGAAGATAGCTTACCGTTGATCTGTATTAAGGCTTTAGCTGGGAAATCTGGATTTTCATCATATAAAACGTCAATCCATCGCAGGAAATTACGTCCCAGTCCTTGCCACTCCATTACTCGCTTCATATATTGCCAGTCTACGCTATCATAAGCTTTTCTAACGTCACATGCCAGCAAAAGAGCCGACTTCTTTTTTAGAATTACAGTGGTCCATGAAATCCAGCAGAAGCCTGATGTTTTCTCCGATATAACGGCCTTTAATAAAGCCAGTTTGATCTTCATTAATGATATTGGAGACAATTGCACCTAATCTACTCGCTAGGCATTTTGTTATGATTTTGTACAAAGTGTTTAAAAGACTTATTGGTCGTAGGTTTTCGATCATTCGACTATCTTTCCCCTTCTTGGGGATGAGGATTGTTACGCTTCGTTTCATATCCACTGGCATGCTGCCTCGCTCAAAGATTTCATTGCACACCCGAAGCACTAGGTACTTTAACTCCGGCCAGAAAAATTTATAGAATTCCCCAGTATATCCAGAGAGGCCAGGAGATGAATTGTTATTGGTGGAAAATACCGCTCTAGTAAGCTCCTCTAAGTCTATTGGACTGTTGAGATACCTAGCGTCTTCCTCTGACAGACGCGTGAGTCCCTCAGTAAAGGGTTCTATTTCATCTGTGACCGGTAATTTCTCGTAAAGCTTACTGAAAAAATTACATCCTTCTTGAAGCATTTTCTCTGTGCTACTAGTTATTACTTTTTGTCCATAAATTTGATTATCTTCAACAAAGAGCGCTTTGCAGACGTTTTTGCATCTGTTTCTTTTTATGCAGGTCATGAAAGTATTTGCTTCCCGTTTCTGCTAAATGACGCCACCGTACTTTAGACAGGAACATTCCTTGGCTGGACATATCTTGAATTAGGTCTTCCCTCTTCTTTTTTAGCGTATATAAGAGGCTTTCATCCGCGTTACTTATACTTTCCAACCTCAAAATTTCTTCTTCTATATGATTGAAAGCAGCGCACCTTTGCTGTTTTTTGCGGGATGCGAATTTTATTATGTGACCTCTGAGCACACAGACCAGGGTTTCAAACAATACAATGCTTGAGTCTGTACTAACCTCATTATCTTCTATAATCTCTCGTATTTTCTGGCGTGCCATATTGACAAAATTTTCATCTTTCAGAAGACAGTTGTTAAATTTCCAAAAGACCGCCCTATATCAATCGTTGGTACTTGGACTATCATCGTAATCATTTTGTGGTCAGATAGGTATCCGTCCCTTATCTCAACAACAGGAGTGCTCCTACAGTGAAGAATGTTCTTGCTCGTAACGAAAAAATCAATACGTGACTTGCTCGGTGGATTCGCTCTAACATATGTGTAGCATCTTTTTTGTGGGTAGAGCTCTCGCCAAGTATCAATTAAATCGTTATCTTCCATAAACCTTTTTAGGACCTCCTTACACTTATCGTTATTAGCTAATCGTCTTGCTGAGCTTTCTCTGTCTTTTGAAATGTCCAAACAAAAATTAAAATCCCCTCCAAAAATGACAGAGGAATTCTCGTATTCATCTATTTCAGTTACAAAGTCCTCAATTACACGTGGGTTATCTGTGCTGGGACCGTAAAAATTCCCGACAGTAAAGCTAACACCGTTCAAAATTAATTCAAGAATTACAAATCTTCCGTCTCTATCAGTGCAGGTTTTGCTTATTGAGGCGCCTGCGTTCGGCCTGATCAGCGTGCATACCCCTCGGCTCCTATTATCTCCATGTGAAAAGCAGCCTAGGCCTCCCCATTCATTTAACCATTTGTCACAGTCTTCAGCTGTAGAGTGTGTTTCCTGCAAGAGAACTACGTCGAACTGCCATTGCTTTAGCCATGTGAAAATCTTACGCCGCTTAGGAACACCCCTTACCACCTGAGCCCGGAGGCCATTTACGTTTAGTGATGCTAGTCTCAAAGTAGTGTCAGCGACTTGTGAATGAGAAGCAATAGAGAAGTAAATATACTCCTTTATATCTTTGCGTGGCATGAGATGGTTGGGTCAACACGCCGTAATGCATTATCTGCTCATGAAAAGTATCAACATGTCCGTGTGACGCAGTCTTGAGATAACTAAATCCGTGGTACTTATGCGAATGTTGTGTGAGAGTTGAGAGAGGTGGGGCATTCATGTCAACACACCACATAAGGGATACACGAACGTAGCGCAAAAAACAAAGAACATAAACACATAAAGTAAGCATGACTGCAGTAGCCTTGGCGCAGTTGGGGTGCGCAGTGAAAAAAACTACCTCAAGCGAAACGGAAAACGGGTTTCAATCGCACACTAGTGGAATACCTACTCGTATTAGCTATACTACCTAATAAATCACCCTTGATTTCACAAGGTACTTGTCATCGTCGAAAGAGGGACCCAACACAGTTGCTTGTTCTGAGTGATAGAGCAACATTTACTTTACCCTAACCGAGAGAAAAACTGCACATTCCAGACAACAATACTAAATAAACATTGAGTAGAAAAATTAGTATTACACAATACCTGCTTGGGAGTCCAACTACGGTGCGCAGCCTTCCGCACACGTCAGAGAAGAGCAGCCAGCCGCGGCTGCTCATCTCGTCTGAACGACGACGGCCAGCAAAACTCGCGGAAAACCTCGAGCCACACAGGCACGAGAGCTAAATTCACCGCCCCCGGTCCTGTATGAGTGTATCCACCGTCACCGCCGGCCCTGCCGATCCACTGTCCGCCGTCGTCGCCACATCTCGCGAAACCGTCCGCCGACTACCGCCCGAGACCGCCGTCGCCGAACCTCGGGCCGAAACCTCAGACGCAACGGCAGCAGCGGGCGCAGGAGCGTTAACGCGCTCGCTCCCTCCCGGCACCTCCCCGCCACCACAGGCCGGTCCGCCCGGCCCGGATGCCGCTGTAGGAACATCAGCTTGGCCCGCCACTGCGGGAGCCGGCCGCGCCACGCGCCGCTCCCCGCGCCGGCCACCGCCGGTCGCCAGGCGTCCCGGGACGGCCGCGCAGAGGCGCCGCCAGACTCCGCAGGCTGGTCAGTCACGTGCTTCTCCCGGAGTCTCCGCCAAAGATTGCGGATCTGGTCGATTGCCGTTACCCTCATCGGTGTAGATTCTCGGCTGAGCTTGTAGCCCGGAATGCCTTGGTTAGTGAAGACAGCCCAGACCCGCTTCTGTTTCTTCATCGCCAGGAGTTCGGTGAAGATCTCCTTGTTTTTCCGCGTTAGGGACTCACTCAGATACAAGCGTTGGTCGGGTGGTGTGGGCCTATCTCTAAGACGAATCCTTTCTTGGTACAGGCGATTTCGCAGCTCCCTGTCACGGAACGCACAGATTGCAACATCATTGCCGTACAGTCTGTGAGCTGCCGAGAAATCTTCTCTTGAAACAGGGATGTGCGGAAAACTGGCATGTAGAATCTGGATGATTGAGGAGCGGATGTCTTCGCCAGGGCGTCTTGTTCCCAGCTGCTTGCTGGTAATGATCAGGTTTACTCCGCGCTCATGACGCTCCATGTCATCCAGCTGGTTTTCGAGTGCCGCTACTGTTTGCTGCGTACATCTGAGCTCAGTTTCAAGCCCTTGAATTTTCTCCGATTTTTCGAAAGACTGGCTTTCCAAGATTTCTATTCTCTTCTGTTGAGATTCGAACTTGGTTTTCAGCATGTCATTCAGATTGGCAAGCTCTTCTCCGATAGACGACTGAATGGTATTTTGGATAAGTTCCTTCATGAACGATAGAGTTTCCACTGAGAGGGCTCCTTTTCCTTTAGGTGACTTACCCTTCGGAGATTTGCTGTGCTTTTGCTTCTTCTCGTAAGCCGCAACCATTTCAGAGATCGATTGTTGCCTCTCTCGCTTCCGTTTTCTGGGTTCGGTGTCAGTGTGTCCCGCTTCCGCATCACTAAATACTGAGTCGGTATCACCCGCTGTCGACATTTTGAATCTCTGCTTTCCTCTAATCGCCCTCACTGTATACTTTCTGAATATCAACCTTTCAGTCCCATCCGAAATCACTTTCACAGAAGCCCTTCACTTTTCGTCTGCGCACCCAGACCTGCACAGTCGGTCACTGACCCATTGGGGTCACTCCGCTCCGCGGGCACGTCCGCACGCGACCGCTGCCAAGGCCAGACTGCTGTCATGTAGTAGTGATGGCGGATTGGCTCGTTCGTATCAGACAGAGCATTTGACTCTCAGTAAAGAAGCTCCGGGCAGCCGTGTTGCAGATCAAGAAGGACCCCTTAGGAGGTCTACGCGTATGAGACGACCTACCGATCGCTTAGATTTGTAAGTTACAACGCCCGAGTTGTGTGTCACACTGTTCCAGACGCTCAGGGTGGAATGCTGTGCTAGTAGCTACTTATAATGCTAGCTGCAGTATGTCTGATATGCGCCTGTCAGCAGCATGTTTGTTCCAATCTGAGATTTTGCGTGTTTCTTGCAAAATGGGGAGACTGTTGAATTGCGCCTGCGAGTTGGTATGCTAGTTTTGCCTGATTTATCCATATGCCTGCATGGCTGCATGATTCCTGTGTATGTGCTCGCCTGCTTGCTTGTGCGTCTGTTGGTTGCTTCTGGTTTCTTGGTCTTGTTCATGCTGTTCTCCCATTTTTTACAGATCCCATTCATGATTTATGTTAAACAAAACCTTAAATTCTCGATTGGCTTTACAACTGTACAGGTGTGAGAACCTCTAGCACCACATACTTAAGTCTCCATGTTGCCGGGGTGCTTTTATTGGTTTCAAATATTTATGACGGGCTCGACTTTTTCGTGCGAGAAATGCACTCTTTTCAGCTCCTGTGCACATCCTTTGATTTGCTATCTGCTATGGAGTTCCTATGGATCTCTGCTTCAGTTTGGAAGGCTAAAAAGTGTATTACAAGTTCATTGCCAATTGCTTATGATGCCAAGGAATTTCCCTTGCAAGCCAAGGATAAAGTAATAAGTCGGGCGGAGAATATCACTACCTATAACTGGTCAAAATTGTATTTGTTCATATTTTCATCCTCTTCAAGCACTTGTTTTGCATTTACTTGAATTTTCAGTTGGGGGAGTGCCAAAATCACCATTGGGGTGCCCAGCAGATTTCAAGGGTGTCGGGACACCCCGAAAGATATATAAATCCACGCCCCTGGGTATATCCTCTACGGCATGTATGTTTCATTGAAAAATCCGTGAGACTTTGCTCCCTGTCATTTTTGATAAACTGGAAGCATGTTCATAACTAGGAACAGATTACACAAAGATATATTGTTATAGAAAGGTATTTTTTGAAGAAAGTGATCCTGGAAAAAAATTCTGACGGTAATATTGTTCTATAACTATACCTACTGAGAAGAAAACAGGTCAAAACATCTTGGGAAAAAATCAATATACTTTAGCAAGTTATTTACCGCTATTCTTTTGAGACCAAGCAGCTAGGTTTTCCCCTAAAGTCTGGTTTCCTTGACCAGTTTTACTGTAGCCTTAAATTGGAAACAGTTTAAACTTAGTGCCTGATATGTTTACACCGGACCGTTATTTACTTAAGACTACATGCCTCATCAACGATGGTCGACTTCTAACGCCGAACATATTATCATATTCAGTGATCACATCCCGGTCAACCTTAGGTCATGGGAGAGGTTACACAATGGATTCAGGATTATATGTGCAATATCTGAGGAAAGCCAACAGAGTGGATTTGCTGTCAGACTCTGTGATCTTACGAACTAAAAGTTTCTTTCCAAAAGCCCGGAACAAGCGCCGCTTCATTGTTATCTTCATCGATTTAAGGGGGAGGGGGGAACCTCAATGGAGTGTCCCCTGGTCTGTCCAGGGGCACGGTGCCCCCCCTCCGTTCTGCCGCCTATGCACGGTTCCCAATGCTGCCTCACTGCAATCCTACATCTCACTAAAAATTTGCCTCAAGCACGAAGGATAAAGAGTTTCATCATTAAAGCCTAAGGATAAAAGATAAAGCGTATAAGCTTTATCCTGATAAAATTTGTACTTCCAGCTACACTGTTTTTTCCGGGCTCAGACCTATAATATGCATCATAAAATCTGCCATTGAGTTTGATTCCAATGATACTAAAGGCCCTAAATCTGAAAAATGTCGCTCACGCTTTTCTTGTTTGGGGCGTCAGAGCAACCATGATCTGCTGAAATGCTTCCTCCTTGCTACTTCTTATGTTCCAGTGATATATGTATATGGGCGTGGGTCACAATCTTTTGTGGTGTGTGGGAATCTCAAGCCAAACATTTGAATGATAATACAGCATTAAATGTATTTTGTTCTGGTGGCAAGGACCGGTAAGCGATGTACTAAACTTAAAGCGTAAATTTTTACATCGTTAATTAAAGCTGCTTTCGCTAATACACTCAAAACATTGTCCACTTTCCCTCGGATTGTCATCGTCATAGTGGCATATAAAATTTTTTCCTTGCCTTGTAGGGGGAAGTCCGTGGAAGAGTACCCACTTAACTTTCTTAAGGCTTTGACTTTTCTCCTATAAGTCTAACAGCTAATATTTTTATGTGGTTGTTTAGCCTGAAGAATTGTCTATGTATGGTCCATGTTTCAACTCGATGTCTCTGAAAGGAACTCGCCACGAGCCCATCAAAAATAAAAGTCACGTGCGTACCCTTGCCGGAGTGGGTCGGTAAAAGTACGCAAGAGAGGAGGCTGGAGTACGCACAGATGCCCCGCTGTGCTTTAGGTGCATAGGCCATATCGCGAAGTTTTTTGTCGCCAAACTAGGCGATTGTATGATTTTATATCGTTCTGAATGTACAAGAACTATGTTGCAACGTTTGGTTTTCCCAATATGAATGATGGACTCTGTTTTGAGCGAAAATTAAATTTTCCTATCTCTTAAGCATGCGCACTCTTGCCCAATGGTCTACTGCGTACTCTTGCCGGACATGCTCCCTTGGGAAGAAAGTCTTCATAAACATGCTGGCAGGCATTTTAGCGTAAGCTCCGGTCCTGGAGCACACTCCCAGCTCAGCTTTCTTACTGAAGACAGACCGCAATACAATACTTTTGATAATTGAAGTATGGTCTACAAGTTTACCTAGTTAAGAAATATTACTTCAAGGGTGCCCAGAAACTTTTTTGCTCTGAACTCCCGCGGAAAGAACAGGAGCACGTTGAATTTTGGTGTGCAGCCTAGACACTGACCTTGCTTTTTTATACCAGGGTATCCACCATCTCAGTGGTTGCTAAGCAGCCAAAACAGCTGCTGCATACTCTTATCTCCTGCGTACTCCTACCCGCCCTTACCCTAATAATTATCTGATCAGCCCTCGTCCCGGTGGGGAGTGTTTGAACACCCCACTGGGATATTTCCCGCGGCAGGAAAACACGTTGGCGCGAGGCGCCGCCGTGTCTGGCTTACCTTGTCCTTGATCAAATCGGCAACTTTTCCCGAAATTTTAAGGGAGGGGGTTATCTCAGGTAAGGTCACCAGTGCAGGGCAAGTGACCTCACCTCAAAAAAGCTTAAATATATCAAAATTAAGAAAGTAGTGATTCTATCAGTTTCAGTTTCAGTTTCAGTTTATTCATTGTATCACCAACGGGCCAGAGGCCCACTTAAAGATGAAGTCATCGGATATAAAGCAAAATCATACAGGTCCAATATACACACACATTGATAGGTATGTACATTTCCCAAGATATGACTAGCAGATAATAAAGTCAAATACTAAGAGGCTAAAAGAGCCTAAAGACATTGTCGCGATATAAAATCGCATAAAGTAAAAAAAACATCCTAAAATGAATTGAAAAAAACATCCTAAAATATCCAATTGAAACTCACATCACATAATGGGCCCACCGAGTAATACAAAACGTATTTCTGGATTTTTTTGTATCTATGATCTAGGTTCAGGTACAGATGGCCTCTCCATTGGAAATTCATGGGGAAAACGGGAACTACGTAAAAAAGGCTCTACTTCTGCACATACAGCTTAGAAGATCTTCTTATTTTCCAAATCATAGTATCTTAGGCCTCTTTCCAGGTTCATGTTGCAGGTTTGGACTTGTGATCTCTGAAAGGTCATCTGGGACTTCTTAAGCAGGTTTTCATACTTTGGTCAATAACCCCGCAGGGAATGAAGGTAAAGCTTTTATGTTGATACCGTTACGTTTTGATTGTTATTGCAAGTCGGTAATATACATATTTACTAGGCTAGGACAGATGGTGACCTTGACTTGACCTTAGGTTACGTTATTTTTGTGTTTTGAAATAGTATAGTCATATCATACATCCTCAATTCGCCGTAACGAGAGGAAGCAAATTGTGCATAAAACTTGATGCTGACTCAATTCTTGCAGACTCTAAAACCCAGTAACTCTTCTCAAACCAGTTACCTTCTTTGACCTGTCATGACCTCAATATTGACCTGAGCCAAAAAGTGAATAATTTAGTATCGTTATGAATTTGTATGAGCTATCTACTAGCGTTCGCTTTTTTCGTTATCTCGCATAGGGACCGAGATCGATGGGGCGTTTGAACACTCCCACGAGGGCGAAGGTGGCTCGAAGGCCCAACGAGGTGGGTGTTAAGCCACACACAACCTTTCAAGCTTGCTTTCTAGCGTCCTCTGCAAAGAAGACTGAACCGCAGTGAAAACACGACGTAGTGACAAAGAGATAAGATATGCTTTGACACTCGTTTACTCGGGCCGGCAGACTCCGCCCTCTGATTCGTCCATCGAGCTGTGACGCGGGCCCAGGTTTCGTTAGTAAATGACTACAGCAACCAGCTCGAGTTCTCCCGACAACTTGCTTTAGTATGCAGTATAGCGTTGTTCTAGACGGATCGCAATTATAATGACGCGCGGGTCAGGGATTTTTTCACGACTGCATTTATTCAACAGCAAGGTTAAACGCTTTGTGTTATTATCAAGCAACGTGTCGAAGCAGGAGAAAAGTGTTTTTCTGTTTTGGAGGCGAGGGGCGCGGTCTTGGGGCATAGGGACCTTTCTCTTCTTGTTTAACTCCACGTAAATAATCCTGGGTGATCCATAATACCCACAGCATGGCATACGATAATTATTACTTTTCTATAAAAGTGAAACTGCGCGTACTAATTTGGAGGTTAAATATTGCCTTTTTGTCAATGATCAAGCATCAAAGGTACTGGAATCGCAGCCCTGGCCACGAGCCGCCATGTTGTGACCTCATATGGGCACCGGAAAATCCCTTTACCTACCTTCAACATTGAAAACTTTATTAGGTTTGGAAGTCTTTATCCTGCACCCAAAGCGTAAAGAGCAAATTTTGGGCGCTAATCTGGAATCTTTGGCCATTTTTGTTCTGGGAATTGACCCCTCAGTTGTCGAATGAGGAATCATTTAATATTTCATTCACCTTTGATAAAGGTCCCGTAAAGGAGAAAAGGGTTCACTCCACTCATAAGGCGGAGTTTTTTTGCCATTTGCAAAGGAGGAATCAGTTCACTTCATAGAATTGCAACCACATGGGCGAAATATTGCAATTACTGGCGCAGATCAATCAACTATTGCGCAGTGTTAACAGTGGCCTTTCACTTCTTATAAATAAATGACGTATTAATAATCATCATCATCATTGGGGTTTTCGGGCGCGCCGACAGCCAAGGTCACATGGCGCCCATAACGTATTAATAAGAGAACGTCATATCAATATAGATACAATAGGCATTGAAGCTTAACAGATACAAGTTCATTAATTCAGGATTAACGTTAAGTAGAAATGCAGCAATGATTTCATGCCTTTCTGCATCTTGGAAACCCCAATATTACTCATATTGGGCGCAATGCTTCCGTGAACGTGCACACCTTGTGTTAAAGGTATGTTGCTGGTATTGGTACCTGGTGTCCCCAGCAATCTACGAGACAGATAGAAACATGGCCCGACCGTAACCAAAGCTGCAGAGCACGGTGGAGAAGCTCGCGTGGGTAGTGTGCGTATGACAGAGCCGAATCCCTCGCGAAGTGACTGCTGCTGCGGGTGACGTGGGTAGAGTGTGCGTGTGGCAGAGCCGAATCCCTCGCGAAGTGACTGCTGCTGCGGGTGACGTGGGTAGAGTGTGCGTGTGGCAGAGCCGAATCCCTCGCGGAGTGATTGCTGCTGCGGGTGACGTGGGTAGAGTGTGCATATGGCAGAGCCGAATCCCTCGCGAAGTGACTGCTGCTGCGGGTGACGTGGGTAGAGTGTGCGTGTGGCAGAGCCGAATCCCTCGCGGAGTGATTGCTGCTGCGGGTGACGTGGGTAGAGTGTGCGTGTGGCAGAGCCGAATCCCCCGCGGAATGACTGCTGCTGAGGGTGATGTGGGTAGAGTGTGCGTGTGGCAGAGCCGAATTCCTCCCGGAATGACTGCTGCTGCGGGTGACGTGGGTAGAGTGTGCGTGTGGCAGAGCCGAATTCCTCCCGGAGTGACTGCTGCTGCAGGTGACGTGGGTAGAGTGTGCGTATGGCAGAGCCGAATTCCTCCCGGAGTGACTGCTGCTGCGGGTGACGTGGGTAGAGTGTGCGTGTGGCAGAGCCGAATTCCTCCCGGAGTGACTGCTGCTGCAGGTGACGTGGGTAGAGTGTGCGTGTGGCAGAGCCGAATTCCTCCCGGAGTGACTGCTGCTGCAGGTGACGTGGGTAGAGTGTGCGTGTGGCAGAGCCGAATTCCTCCCGGAGTGACTGCTGCTGCAGGTGACGTGGGTAGAGTGTGCGTATGGCAGAGCCGAATTCCTCCCGGAGTGACTGCTGCTGCGGGTGACGTGGGTAGAGTGTGCGTGTGGCAGAGCCGAATCCCTCGCGAAGTGACTGCTGCTGCGGGTGACGTGGGTAGAGTGTGCGTGTGGCAGAGCCGAATCCCTCGCGAAGTGACTGCTGCTGCAGGTGACTTGGGTAGAGTGTGCGTATGGCAGAGCCGAATTCCTCGCGGAGTGATTGCTGCTGCGGGTGACGTGGGTAGAGTGTGCGTGTGGCAGAGCCGAATTCCTCCCGGAGTGACTGCTGCTGCGGGTGACGTGGGTAGAGTGTGCGTGTGGCAGAGCCGAATTCCTCGCGCAGTGACTGCTGCTGCGGGTGACGTGGGTAGAGTGTGCGTATGGCAGAGCCAAATCCCTCGCGGAATGACTGCTGCTGAGGGTGACAGCATGCTTCATATTGAAATTCGATACGGGAGCACGCGTCGATTTGGAGGATTTATGGCCTCCACGATATTGGCGTGATGCAAGAGGAAAGAATTTCCGTGATCCACAGCTCAGAGTTTTTTTACGATGAAAACCCGCCGATTGAGCGCAATATGTTTGCTTTGCTATAGGACAGACGAGAAGGTGAATGTGAGTACTTTGTGAAATGTTTCGTAAACTCAATTACTTCAAACGTTGAAACATATAGTTGGTTTGATGCATTTATATTGTCTTTGGAGTCTTAGGGCGTGCTGACATATTTTATCATCGACATCCTAATAACGCTATTAGAAGGAGGATAAATAATGCCAACCTGCAAGAGGTAGTAATACAGGGTTGAAACAATGTCATTACACTTCCAGTAAATATGAACGTGACTTAATAACCTACCCATTAAACCGCAGAAACTGGTACAGCTAGGGTAGATATGTAGTAGCACACGCGTAAGAACGGCAAACGAATTTGCTCTATCCTTCTTTCTCGTCGCACGTACACCTATTTGGCTCAACAAAATACCAAGTTATATATCATTTGTAGTAGCAAAGCCCTCGTCATGATATCTGGTATGAACATTGTCAAAGCCTTGTTTACAAAGTTCTGCCCTCATCGTTCATCGTTTTACTGTCCACAGGGAAAATCTTGCAAAACCCCAATAACAAGAGCTTCACGAGTCTAATAGGACAGGCGCCTCGAGTCATTTTAAGAATTCGGCGCCCTTACGTAGCGGCTCGGGTCGAGGACCTCCTGGCTTGAAAATATATCTCCACCACTGAATGTCAAGATTTGGGCTAATTTTAAGGGAATATGGCACCTTGGTTTTATTTTATCCGCGGGTAGTTTGAAACCGTACACGTATATTTGCATCTGACAAAGCACGAAAAAAAACATCTAGAACACGGGGTAAAAAAGTAGTTAACTGTACACCCTACAAACACCCCTCTCTCTGCAACTGTATCCTGCAACTGTAATCGTATCTGTCATAACATGGGATTCTGAATCGAATTTGGGGATTGTTTGGGAACAGAGGTCGCTGAATAATGGAAAAGGAGATAAAGGGCGTGATGTGTCTCGCATTAATTCAATAATTTCCCTATCCACTGGTGTCACGAATTTACCGGTGCCGCCGACGCGGGCGAAAATTCGTTTAAGGACTATGCTATAGTTAGCAATATCATTTTTCGGTGGGAGTTTTGAGCGTCCTGAACTGTGGTTTTATTGTTAGATATTTTTAGTTAGTTAAGGGCTTTTTATAAGGCGTTCTGTGTAAAGCACCTTTGCCTGCCTCTAAAGTGTGGGGGAGAATTTTCTGGGAGGGGTGTTTACTTTAATGTTGCAGAACAAAGGGACGAATCTTATTTCAAGGAATGGGTCGCGAAGTGTAGCAACACTTGCGAGGAAAGGGGATTGCTACGGCAGAGATGCCGAGCCTGGGGCACAGGTAGGATTTAAAAGGGTACGTGAAGAGGCTTGCCAGCGTAAAGATTAGTTTTTTTTTAATTTTGTTCCTTGTTATCGAATGACCGTTTTGCTTACGTTACTCGAGTTCCTCCATTGAAGAAGAATAATTTTGGGTTATTAGAAACACCCGCAAGCACCATGACGTGATGCCGCGGGTCTTTATCCTGCAACCAGGAGGTGAGGCTACAGCACCCTCTCTGGCTGGGTAGCCGCCGCATAGAGGAAGAGAGAAGGGTAATAGTACAGATAGAGTGTTAGGGAAGGGTGTGAGTTGGTTAGTTGTTAGTCTTAGATGTGGTTAGTATAGTTAGATAGGGTTAGTTGGTTAGTTGAACTTTTTTCTATGGTGGGAGCTATTCTGAGTCTACCATACCTTAGGACCAGACAGTTAAAGCCTAGTTTGAAACACATATTGTTTAAATTTGTCAGAGGGACGTTTATAGTGTAATTGTTATTTCTAATATGAGAGGTGCTCTTCGGATGCAGGTATTTTTCAAACCTGCCACCATAGACGTTCAGATAAAGCTCTCGAGCCTAGTAGCCTTCAGGAATGTAAAGAGCTTGTCCAGCAGCTCAGGGTGATCATTGCCAAGAAGAGTGGAAAGGTTTACTGGGATATTTCTGATGCGGCAATAATCTAGCATGGGCTGCCTATGGGCATCGTGCTGGGGACAGTCGATGAGGATATGTTAGGGATTTTCCATGGCAGAGCAGGTACTACAGGTACATACCTACACGCCCATAGGCATTTAATTTGGTGTGTCCGCTTCTGAGTCTGGTCAGGATGACCTCACGCCGGCGACTGTTTTGGTTGGAGCTGGGCCAGTAGCCGATGTTAGGCTTTATATGGAATAAATTGTTAGATATTCCATCTCCGGTGCTATTTAAGTCGTTATTTTTTGCCAGCCCTCCGTTGCTAGGGCTCCTCCGCGTGGAAAGATCGTCGACGACGGCGGGCGGCTCCCAGTGGAGATAATGCTGCCGTCTGAGTCGGTGCTTCGGCTGCGGCGGAGGACCGCCGACTCGTCTTATCTGGTGCAATTACTAGTCAGCTGCCGAGTCAGCACTGTCTCAGCAGACTCCAGAGCACCTCAGTTGCCTGTCGGCGGCCATACACTGTACCTTCGAGCGAAGATCTCGTTCAAAAGGGCAAGGTTGTGGGAAATGGGCAGTCTGACGAACGTATAGAGTCAGAAAGTGATCGATTCTGTAGTCGAGGTAGATCGTTGCAGTCAGATTGGATTGCGAGGCATTTTTTAAACATCACTCTTTCGAGAGAATCGTGAAACCCACTCAGCGGTGATCCAACGTCGCAATCTAGTTCTCAATCTGCCCCTGCGAGCTCGCAACACCATTAATTTTTATATTTATTCTTTTTTATTACGACCACTTCCAAAGGCACACTTCCAATTACACGGAGTATTGGTGTGGATGAATGAATGTCAATGATGCTTGTATGATTGTATGAATGTCGATATTGTTACTACTGCTGGCGCGTGGATTTCCATCAAACCCTCGCAATGCCATCACTAGCCCGTTTAACACGCGTTTCTTTCGGTTGTTATGAGCCCAATCTTACAACTTGCCCCCAGAAGTCAGCTCGCCGGCACCATGCATGGACGCTGCTACTTGGCAACGTCAGAAGCCAGACAGAAGCTCGGTCAGCCGAGAAAACGCAGGAGACCGGGTCTGCACCTATCACTATGCTATCAGCAGGCTCGTTCTGTCCACCCTGATAGTCTCTTCGCCGATACGCCCGCGTGCCCTGAATTCGCGTGGGTTTCGTGCCAAACTGGACGTTTTTCACATACAAAGTTGAGAATAGTTTTGTTTTCCAGGTCCCCTCCATTAGTTTACAGCAGCGGTGGCAGTTCCGGGCGATTTGGAGGCCCGGGCCCCGGGCCCGGCGCGATGCTGTTTTCAGAAGTCTGGCACAAGCCCGGCCTCTGGAAAAAATGGCTCAATATGCCCGTGCAAGGCCCGGTATCGTGAAAAGGTATAAGATGGCTATATAAAGCAAATATACAGCTATTGTGGCTCTAAAATTTATGTTTTCCGACAATTACATCCAACAATTACAATCCGACAGTGACATCCAATTAACATGGACAAAAATGTGTAAGCAGCATGAAGCAGATTCAGCCATTATCAAGAAGTCAGCAGACAATCATCCTCAAAGAAGCAAAAGCATAGGGCATGAAATGCAGTACTGATTATTAGGTATGCATATACAAGCTGCTTATGACGTGTGCTGACTTCAATAATGAATTGCACAACATTCAATAATTCGGGGCACTCTAAATGCAAACTTTTTCCAACCACAGCCAAGACTTACACTGATACAAATTCGCCCGCTAAATTAGACATTTTCTCTAACATTGAAATTTTATAACTAATGATGTGCTGGCATGGGCGCCGAAAGCGGTGGGGGACGGGAGAACGTGTCCCCCCTGTTTGCCAACCAGGGGGACATCCCCCAAATTTTTGGGTCCATCGTCATAAATGCTGGCAGTTACCAAATTTGCTCCAAATTCACCTCCCCTCGGTCCGCACCAGCCTGGGTCCGCCCCCTTCCCCTGTAAAATTCCTGGCGGTGACCCTGTGTGCTGGCAAGAGTTATACCGAGACAGCCGGGTTGCAATGGTTTTGATGCATAGAGGAGAAAGCAGTGACAAATGTCCGAGTTAAAACCAGCTTCAGCACATATAAAACGACACAGATAGATATTAATAATAAGCCAGAAATCCGGCAGACTAGCCTCCAATTTACAAATTTTGTTGATCTATTGAAACGAGTTCAGGCACCTTCTGGACAGATCATCAAAAGAATTTAGAATAGAAAAATGCATATAACATGATAAAAACAACTGGAGTCCCAATTTTCAGCAGCAACATTAGCATTTACTCCCAATTAGATGACAAATTTATCCCAGTAGCAAAAACAATCCAAGAGGGACACCCCATGCTCATCTCACTTCTCCCCGGCTAAAACACTGCTGTCGCTAGGGTAACGTCATTTAAAAAAAAATCATCACAGCCACATGTATTTTGTGACGGTCAGCCGGTCATTCGTTTTATATCACGTGGGTTCTATAACTATATAGCCCAGATCCTCGCTGAGCTCTTATGTTCATATTGATTGATCGCAAAGCTGAAAGGTTTTTCTAAATGCCCAGATTATTGATAGAATATTTTCAATAAACAACGCTGAACCTAATATTGTTTTTTGGTTATTTATTGCTGTACAGTGACAGATGAAGGTATGGCAAGGGAATTAGAAACAAAAGATGTGTTAGGCTACCAGGTGCTCTCTAGCTCGACGCAACTGCGGGATTTATGACGCATGTAAACAAGGCATTGCAACGTTTGCAAGTTTTACAGAGTTACGTGGTTATTGTCGTGATTATTGTTGAGGTGGTTGAGAGGAGAGTAGTTGCGTCTGACTTTTAATTCACAACATAATATGAATAAAGGTGCCCCAAGCTATTAAATGACACGATACCGTGCGGTGAGGGAAGTGCGTGTACCATGATCTCAAAAGCCTTTTTGTTTGTTAATCGCAGCTAAGCTGGACTGCCATCTTGAAGTGGAGTTCTACACAAATATTTGGTGGCTTTGGTTGTGTTTTAAGCACATTTCCGATTATGGGTCATTGTTCCAGCATTGGCATCATAATTATTATTGGCAACTGCGTCTATGCCCCTCCCCTGTGAGCATCCAAATGCTATGCAAATTGCTTTGTTGCTGTTGCGTAGTTTGCGTAGCTTTGCTGTCAATTTCTTTTTGTATCTTATAGTCGTACCGTGGGCGCACTAGTTACTAAATTTACGAAAAAATGGCCCGGCAAATTGAACATACTAAAACTGTTAATTTGATTTTCCAGGAGAAATTATGAATGATTGGGCAGAAAAAATACTTAATGAATGATTGGTATTACTGGTAATACCTTACATATGCCTACAATCATTTTTGTTTAGGAAATTAGCTTGTCACATTTCGGGTTTCACGCCACATGCTTTCTGCAACAAGCACGAGTCGGGATGGCTGATGCAGCGAATCTCCGTAGCTGTCATACGAGGCAACTCCACCTCCATAACCCTAGCTGGAAAGGAAGGTGCAGATCCGCCTTCCAAACTAAAAAACCTCACGGTATCTTCAGCCTCTGCAAACCGTCTGGCGAGATACCGTGCAATGTTCAGGGACATGGCCGGTAAGTCCCCGAGGGAGGAGAGAGCGCCGGCATCAGAACTGCTTTCCGAGTACTCATAGGACCCTATGTCAGACCCAGAGCTGGCAAGGTACCTCAGGCAGCGACCCTCCCAGTGCAGAGACTGGAAATCTATGGAGGGCAAATATATGTTAGAGCAGGAGGAAGAGGATTACGCTTTTTAGAAGTGTAAATTTTGCAATTTTATTGTTTCTTAGCCCACGCCCCACCAGCGGTCTGGCGCCACCTTCGCCCCACCGGCAGTCTGGCGCCACCTTCGCCCCACCGGGGGCCATCGATTGCCCCCTCTAACTCCGAAAATATGGTGGTTAGCTAAAATCTGCAAGTGCATTAGAAAGCTCGCGTGAATTCAGCAATAAATTACGTCGCATGTTTAAGCGCTCAGGTCAATAATTTGACCTCCAGAGGCCAAGTTAGGTCACGATGGTCTATTTTCACTAAAATATGCAATGTTTAAGAAAACTGGGCATAACTCTTATGTAATTAGAGCTATTGAGATCTGGTAAAATATATTTGATGGAAAATTTCAGACCTTTTTCAGCTATGTGAAACGTCATGACCTCCCACCAGTGGTTTGACCTCTAGAGGTCACCTCGTGACCTAATATGTCCTGAGGTCACGAAAGGTCAGAAAGTCACCTTGCTGTATAATAAATGAAAGCCAGTGACAAGATATAGACGATGGTGTTTGATTCAGAGCTCTAGCTTAATTAGGTCAAAAGTTATTGACAAAATACTGTTTTTGACCCCTGGTGACCTTGCATGACCTCGGAGAGATCAAAGGGCAAATATGGCCCCTGGGATCCGTGAAATGGTGTCCGAAAACGCTTTTCTGAGCACGCTGAGTATTTCCAATCATTTTTATGACTTTTACATCATAAGACAACCTTTCCCCGTGCTTTTTTCAATGGGAGAGGTCACCTAGTGACCTGACCTCAGGTCACGAAATAAAAAAAATCCCGGATATACATCGTATAGACCCTGAAGAGGTCATGAAGAGTAGAAAGTTTCAAATTAATCGACTAAAAAATGTAGCTCTTATAGAGCTTAAAAGTGGAAGTGAGGTGACCTCGGTTGACCTCACCTGGTGACCTGACCTTGGGTGACCCGGGGTAAAAAAGTTCAGGGATAATGGGAAAATTATGGGGTGAGAGATAGAGCCCTCAACTGCGGCGCTGCGCCTCGTCGTTTTTCTGCTATCTGGAAACAACATTAGGGGAGCCATCGGTGGCGCTCCGGAGGGCGAGGGTTCATACTGCAATATGTTTTACTTATTCTTAGCAACACAACGCATATATATATATATATATATATATATATATATATATATATATATATGTATATATATTTTCTAAAAAAAATCAAGGAAGAAGCTACTAAATTGGAATACTTGTTATACGCTAAATTCTGTATTTCGAAAACTTGTAGTTTGAGTCTAGACCCAGCACCCG
This sequence comes from Lepas anatifera, assembly GCA_034440635.1. Taxonomy (NCBI): domain Eukaryota; kingdom Metazoa; phylum Arthropoda; class Thecostraca; family Lepadidae; genus Lepas; species Lepas anatifera. Next base: position 674,765 of record JAOTON010002243.1, read on the forward strand.
GATTCTCAATTTTGTCAGTCATGCCCCTTGAATAATGCAAAGGTGTCACCAGCCTAGTAGCCGAGTTGGCCCATTTCTGCACCTCTGCGTTTGGCACCCCATGTCGTTTTTCCGCTTTTTTACTTCGGTTTACCTTCAAAGCCTAACTGCTTAGTTAGAATGTGAGAAAATCTTCAATGGCGTGACGTTTTTTGCTTTTCTACTTTGACTTCCTCCCAAAAAAACCTGCCGGCTAAATCCACCACCGGGTTGAGTTAAAGTCTGACACTTCTAGAACCCGACAGTTTTTGATGGGCTGTCATCAGAATCGTCAGAATCATCGTCAGCAGCAGCCGCTCCACGTTCCCTACGCCAGAGTTGAAACTGTAAAATCTGGGTTTTCTGTAGAGCTGTACGCTCTGTCAACGAGTATTTAGGCATCAGCCCAGATGTGGATGCTTTTAACATCAAACATCTTTGTTTTAAGGCGGGTTTTATTAAATACGCGAGACAACATCCTATTTAGATATTTTATCGGTGTGTCTTCTTATGACACTTCGGTACTTCATTAGGTTCCAGTTTTAGGTCTTCTTTTACACGTCCTTTTACATATTTTACTTTTTCATCATCTGAATGTGCATCTGAATGCGTCACAATCAAATACGTATGTGCATACTTTATCTTTATCTAATAGACTCAGTGCAATGGAAATATATATTCTTATGTGTTGTATGCACCGCATTGACTTGGGCTGTAATTGGGCGCCCAGAGCCTGTTGCACATTTAACTGAATACATGAAAAGAAATGAGCCGTTTTTGTTCTTGTAAAACCATCTGTTAAATATGTTGAAAAGGGCATTTTGGATTTGGCACTTTTCTCGAGTAGAGACCAACCAGAGACAGGGTTAAGGGAAGGGTGGTCAAGTGGGTGCCAAATATAGTCACTCTCCCTAAACAGCTCGCCACAGAAAATCGTGTTATTTCCACTGGGTCACTAACAAATAAATCATTTGTTAGCCGACCTACATCGGGTAAAGATTCGGAGCGTCCAGGGCATCGATCCCAAGCGTTCGCTCATGCACTGTCACTGTATTGGTTCAGAGCAGCGGGCCGGAGCCAAAAGCTCTAGAACTGAGGCACCGCTCTGGCAACGTTACAGGCAACGTCAGACGCTAAAACTACGTGCAATATGAGCTGCGTAAATGACATGCACCTAACATCAATACCTACAATAAAATGCATTACCCAACGTTGGAATTTTCCAATTAGTAGATTCACATAGCTATCATCATTTTTAGTTTCGAGTTGCCTGTATGGCTGCATTTTCACATGCCCATGTCAAATGTTATTGGTTTGTTGGTATGCTTGTGTGTCTGCCTCTTATTCAGGCTCACCAGTGGTATAGATTCAAGGGTGGCTAGAGGAGCTCAACCCCCCATGTCACAGTGCCTATAGTTAATGCATAGCCGAATGCTGTACTGAGGTAATGACGGAGGAGACTGAAGACCCCCTAGCCCCCCTCGAATTTGTCCTGGATCCGCCAGGACCACAGGATCTGTGGTGCACTTATACTTGGCCGTTTACTGACTGGAGCGCAGGGTCTGTGGCAGCAGCACCCACTCCATAGGCTTTATCCCACTTTCTTATACCCTCACCGGTCCCTGTCTCTTTCCGCAACCTTATCACAATTCATTTGCTTAAATCACATCGCAGCGCTTACGACGACCCTTGAAAAACCAGCATACGGGCCTAAAAGTGTCTGCTGGCAGCAAATGATTGTCCTCTGCATCCTCACAGATCCGGTGTCTCGCTGACGTTTCGGATTAATTCCTTTCGAATGTCCACTGTTGCATCGAAGAATCGCACGAACCAGGTGACATCTAACGGACATCAGCTGGAAGCTCTAGTTTAGGGTGCTCCCATGTTGGTCAGCCTGTTACTTCGTACCATAGGGAAAATCTGACGGTAGTTCCATGTAATTTTTGGGCTGCTGAATTCTTGATTATTCCGATTAATGCGCCAGGCCTAGCCTTAGCTATAAAATAACTTTATCCTCTGAAAGTTGAACTGAAAGCGAGCATCACTGCGTGGCATAGGCCTAGAAACCGGGGTGCCTGGGGGTCAGTGCTCCCCCTTCACTTTTCTGTGGTGGGCCACCGCAACAGATATAGAAATGCCGGGAACTGCAATATAAAAAATAAACTCAAACGGGCTTGATAGCTTGTCTGGGAAACCTCTTAAGTTGACCAGCGACCGACCCCTGAACTGGCCTCGGATGCCCTATGGGCTAATATGAGGTCCCTTTAGCTATTATAGGGCCCCTTAAGCTGGAAAAATAACTGTAGAAGAAACTGATGCGCCGGCAAAGTGTAAAATTGCTAGAGGCTATAACTTCTGGACCGTCGGAGCTAGCAGCCTCAAAATGTCACAGGTATGTTCTGGGCTCCCGATACCCCGATCGACAAAGTAAAAACTGAACTGAAGACACGAGTGGTTAAAACTGACCATCGGATATGCTGAAATGTCGTGGAATGCCCCGGGTATAGAAATATACAACGGCAATAAACAACAAGAAACATAATCGGGCGTGATACCTTGTCTGGAAAAGCTCCAGTTCCGTAGTACGCCCTCTGCAAGCCCCTGGACGAGGAGCGCTTCGTGAAAAAGGCCTAAGCATCTACTACCCGAGTGCTTCCGGATGGGACCCAGAAACTGGAACCAATCAAACTCCAGCCCAGACCACTCCCAACACAAATCACAAATTCGGACATGCATTCTGCACCAAGCGCCGAGCAGCAGCCGTCCCTCAGACATCGGCAGGCGTGAAGAGACCGGCCGTTTTCCACTACAAAATGGACAACTCTACCAACTGCGCTGCCCCGGTAGCCCAGTTGGTAGAGCGCTGGGCTCCGGCCCGCGGCTCAGAAACATGTAGTGGCAGTGCATGTCCAGGCTTGGGATCGGTTCCCCTGAGACACTCCGGCGCTCAATTATTTGACAGGTGTCGGTCGACTGGCAACTAACTGGTGAGAGGGTGACCTGAGCGGGGCGGCCGTACCTGTGCTTTGTGAGACATTAAACTTTTGGCTTCTAAATTAACCCTTCATTGTGGGAGTTTTCGTTCGGGTGGTGGGGTCGGGGTCTCCATGACAAGTTTCTTGAGGACTTAAGTGAGACTCAGACTCCAGCAGCCGTACTGGGAACAACTTTGACAAAATTTATAAAAAAAGTACGCCCGAATCGCCCGAATTACGACCCACTGCACACTGGCGTTGCAGAGCTCGACACACTCGCTCTTTGCTGAGCTCATATACTGCACTGGACCTGATTGCGTCTCAGAAAACCAACTGACTCACACTCAGCCCCCAACCACGAATCAGGAACCGCCTTTACTGTGACGTCACGCTGGCGACAAAGCTTTCCTTCATCCAATAGGTCCTATGTTAAAATTCGTCGATACCAGACGGCTCTCACAAGAACAGTATGAGTCGAAGGGAAAACATTGTTCTTTCTCCACAATTCTATATCAAATTAGTTTTCGAAGTTGACCATTTGAAGGTGATATTGGCAGTATTACTTAAAAATAAGGGCATTCAAAGTTGGCTCTGCAAAGCCGCTTAACCCTCGCCCCACCGGGTCCATCGATGCTCCCCCTAAGGTTTTTTCGGGATAGCAGAAAAAACGAGGTGCAGCACCGCGGTTGAAAGCTATACCTCTCACTCCATCATTTTCCCACCATCCCTGAAATTTTTTACAGCGGGTCACCCAAGGTCAGGTCACTAGGTGAGGTCAACCAAGGTCAACTCACTTCAACTTTTGAGCTCTATAAGAGCTACATTTCTGAGTCGATCGATTTGAAACTTCCTACACTTCATGAATTCTCCAGGGCCTGCAAGATGTATATCGGGGATTTTTCGAATTCATGACCTGAGGTCAAGTCATGAAGTGACCTCTCCCTTTGAAAAAGCATGGGAAAAGCTGTCTTATGATCTAAGTCACAAAAACCATTGCTAATGCTCAGCTTGCTCAGAAAAGCGTTTGTGGACTCTCTTTCACGGATTCCAGGGGCCATATTTTCCCTTTGACCTCTCCGAGGTCATCAAAGATCACCTGGAGTCAAAAACAGTATTTTGACCATAACTTTTGACCTAATTAAGCTATAGCGCCGAATTAAATATCATCGTGTTTGTCTCGTCACTGGCTTGGAATTTATATACGACAAGGTCACTTTCTAACCTTTCGTGACCTCAGGTCAAATTAGGCCACGATATGACCTCTGGAGGTCAAACCACTGGTGGGAGGTCATTACATTCCACATAGCGGAAAAAGTCATAGAATTTTCCTATCAAATCTACTTAACCAGATCTCAATAGCTCTAATGGCAAGAGAGCTATACCCAGTCTGCTTAAGCATTGAATATCGGAGTGAAAATAGCCTGTCTTGACCTAACGTGACCTCTGGAGGTCAAACCATTGACCTGAGCGCTTAAACATTCGAGTAATTTCGTACTGAATTCACGTCAGCTTTCTAATGCACTTTGCAGATTTGCGATAACCTCCATATTTTCGGATTTATAGGTGGCATCGATGCCCCCCGGTGGGGCGAAAGTGGCACCGGATCGCCGGTGGGGCGCGGGTTAGAGGGCTCCCTCTCCCATGGTAAAGGATACTTTTCGATACCTTGATATCATATTGGTACCATATCACCTAGCTTCAACAACAATGCGGTAAAACCAAAGTAATGGATAAAAGCAAAGCAGCCCGAGTTATAAGATCCAACTGGTGTTGAAAAAGAATAATACGCTCGATGGAAATATACAAATACTAGCATGTGGTTGCCGTAGACATATTTATTCTTTCACTTTAAATCTTCCTTTTAAATATACTTGCAGCATCAGGGACCGTTTGCTTTGTAGAAACTTAACGCAACTTCAATCGGTCTAAGCGAGCACTTCACGTTAGACGAAACTTCGGCAGAAACCCTTATTTTGCAGACTGCCCACGTCCTAGCTCGTCCTGGCATGAAAAAGAATACATATGAATAATAAGCAATCCCTCCCCAGCCGCGAGTGTCTAACCCCCGTCAGTTTAGTTTGTTGTTTTCGATTGTTCAACTAAACGCGGCACCAGCTACTGCTACCATATTGGTGCCAAATTGTGTGACGTCACGTTGGCAACAAAGTATTCCTCGTGGATCAACCTTGTAAGTAAAGTAATGTTGACTCACACTGACACGGAGACGCCGGCTGTCCCTTCCGGAAATCGGGTTTTCAGCCATTATTCACGTGCGACACGTTAGGGGGTCCGCGCCAGCTCCGGAGTCCGACGCGCATGGTGTTATTTTTTACGAGTCATGCTTAATGAATGGAGAATTCGGCGCCTGGCGGCGAAGGAATATTTTTAAAACGATTCGTGCGCAGTATCTAGAACAAATTATATATTTTTGCGATCGTGTTGTCTTGTCTCTACCGATGCACGCGCACGTGTTTTGAGCCCGCGGAAGTTGATTTGCGAAAAAAGTTGCATTCAATCCACCCTAGTTAACAGGGTTGAATAAAAACATCGTTAAAGGGAATGTGGTATGTACCTTGGTCGAATCCTGGAATTTAGTGTAACTAGGCGTACTTTTAGTCAAAAATAATGAAACCACTCATGATTTCTCTGAAAAATGTACAATAAGCTCAATATTTGGTTTTTTAAAATACTCCTCTAGAAAAAGAAATAAATATCAGACTGTAGATGATGTCACGATCTGGCAACCACTACCATACTTGAAACGCTTCAAGGGCTTCGATTGGCTGATGTTCATTGTGACGTCAGCATATGTCGTCACACCAGTAGCTCACAACAATGGCCGCCGGCGACGGGGGCTGAGGGGGTTGGTGTCAGGTAGGTGTTAGCTTTTTTCTACGGAAATATCGAGTTCCAAGACAAATGAAATATGGAGTACCGGGTTTTCCGACCTGCTTTACAACTTGGCTATCTCAGTTAAAATCACGTTGTGAAGGTGCCACATTCCCTTAAAAAAGACAAAGCATACCACACAAACATCACTCGCCCAGCGCACCTGATTCCACTCTGCTATTATATAGTTAAGGGCACGACAAAAAAGCGGAAACGGTCAAACACTCAGCTCCTCAGGTAGCTCATTATAAAGGGAGGTCCCCCGGGAGCTGAACCTACGCTGGCCCATTCCAGTTCGAGAGCGTGAAACAACGATATTCGCGTCCTGTCTGGTGGTACGCTCCCGTATAGAGCCGACACGCACGAATCCCCGGGCTAGCTCCTCTGGCTCCCCGAAACACACTGTCTTGTGTACAAGTGCAAGCGTGTGGTACCTCACCAGCTCTCCCGCCGACAGCAAATGGTAAAATTTTCCGCGGGCGAAAATTACCTTTGCTGCATAACTAATTATCTTTTGGAGCCGGATATTGTTGATATGAGTCCCGTTGCCAAAAACACTGATGCAATATCGGACACGGGAAATCACCAGTGAACTGGGAATCGAACCCACAAAGCCTGCCCGGAGAGAGAGAGAGAGAGAGAGAGAGGGAGAGATGCCTTGTGCCACTCCCTCATGTCCTTGGATGTTTGTACACCTATGCCAGATATATACCCCAAATTGCATGAGTTGAGTCTTTGGGCCTTCCACAACTAATGTTTGGAGCGAGACATTTCAAAAACAAGCAATTTGCCCTCCCAACAGCTCTTACTTACACAGTTTCAGATGCATCTTTAGTTCCAGCAGCAGCTTTGACCACCTCTTTTTCATCTTCTATCAACTGCACCATGTCAGGCAGTGGCCTCCCAGAAGAAAGTTGTTTCATATCAGCACATGCAGAATTCATGCTTTCTCAAAGCCTTTTCCTCATAATGCAAGAAGTGCATGACCATATTTGTCACGTTTTACCCAGTTAGGTATGTAAAAAGGGAGACTTAGGCAAACAAGCAGCATTAAAGTTAGAATCCATCTTGGAAACCTGTATAGAAGATGAAAGTGTTAGTGAAATTCCCAGAAACTGCACTATTATGGAGGCACTCACCACATTAACAGCCTGCAAAGTCACAGTAATACAATAAACAAAACAACTAATGCGATTGAATTTCCTAGCTTATATAGTAGCAACAAGAATTCAAATATATTCAGTGTAAGGGCACATCCAGGAACAGGCATGCACCAAGGATCTATCTCCATTCAAGTTAATGACTGGCACAATGGCTAGAAGATATTCTGAGTGATGAAACTGCTATAGGAATTAGACAATGGCATGGAGAAGGAAAACCAGGGTTCAGGAGCTCGAATTGGAGGTCTTGCTTGCAATCCTCTGAAGGAAAATAGTACAAAAATATGGATCATTATTAATGGTGATATCCCTTTTGATTTTTTGCCTCCAAACCTTTGCAGGGCAAGTTTCCTTAGGAAAACAGTGCAGATGAATATTTCTCTCTGGCCTGAACCATTGTGACACCCAGGCTCCGCACAGTATGGTGTGGCTATGAAATGAACGCACCTGCCATCAATTATTGCAATACACAGAAATCATTATAAAACATAACAAAAGAGATGAATGCATCTTCATTAAGTTTATAACACAAGAAACAGGTTTTTTCATACAAAAAAATGATGCATTATGAACTTCAAAATATGTAATACATATATGGGTATTGGCTTTGTACAAATAATGTTGACCATACGAGTTGGGCAACAATGATTTCAACAAGGATTGATCCAATTATTAATAACGCTAATAGATAATAACAGATGATCAATTTTTCAGCTTTCCATTGAACATTTCCTTTGAAACCATAGTTTCTAAGAGCAGGGGACCCTGTTTCAGAAAACCTAAAAGAATTGATCACACATTTCAATTTGAATTAGATCACCTGCAGCAGATAGGATGGGGTGCTGAAACCATGGCAGTATCTTATATATGGATTTTTAAAGGCAGGAAGCTGAAATTGTCCTAATACGGAAAATTGCCTCTACGAATGAATAAATATCAAACTGCTGTCAGCTGTCAACAAATACAATGTAAAGAAGGCAGTCAGAAAGGGCAAATTCTTGTCATTTGGAAAGTCATCCTCCTCTTTAGGAAATATTTAATTGGATTTATCCTGTCTGCATATTAATCAACCTTTACTCATTAATCCCGTCGTTTACCCCCTCACTTTTAACACCAAATCATCAAAACAAGCACAACGGCGCCGAGCATTAAAAATAGCATAAGCGCTGCCTATTTCCACCGGTAAGTGTACAACGGACAGCAAGTTGTCGGATAGGTAAGCATAGAGCTGCTGGTGAACTGCACGCTCAAGGATTTGAGTGATGGATGGGATAATACTGATAGGGTGGAAACTGGAGGGATCAAAGGAATCACCGGACTTAAATATGGGATGAACTAGGGAATGTTTCCAGGCATCTGGGATTTCATTGGTGAGGATGGAGCTGTTGATCAAGTGGAGAAGTGCCAGACCCTGGGATTCGAAAATGAGGCGGACGATGTGCATACTTATGCCATCGCTGGCACAGGAGGTGGAGGAGCCTTTGCTGAATACAATAGCTTGCAACTCATCTAGGGTGATAACACGCAAAGTGAGAGCGCAAGCACCCACGCGCGGTAACCGACATGCCACTGACGGGACTGCTCCCATAGTGGCTACCTCAACCGCCACCCGTGGGCCGTCACCGACAAAAAACTGGTTTAAATCATCAGCTGTTGCGTCTGGCGTCACCCTATCCCCACATCTCTTGCTACCAATCACCCTATCAATACACCTCCATATACCTCTATGATCCTCCTCCTGTAACCGCCTTTGCACATCGTCGCGCGTGTCGCATCGTACCGCTGCCTTCACCTGCCGAGAAGTTCACCATATACCTGAGAGCGATGACCGCCGACTGCTAGCGCCGCTCTGCGGTGAGCCATCAAATCGAGGGTTGGCCCCGATACAACAGGTGCACTCGGGTTGCGTATACGGACATTCCTAATCGGGGCGTGGCGACCAAGTAAATTATTTAGAAATACATTCCACTTTTCCGCTTAACTGCTTAAAGCAAAAACTTCCTACCAATCAACACATCAAATCTAGGTTGAATCCTACGCAGACAGCGTGTCTTTATTACGGCAGGCGTCGGACGGCACCTAGACACTGTAAGCTGGGCACGAGTAAATTTACGCGGGCTGTAGGGACAAAAATTTGTACCAGAACGAGTGATTAATCCTGAGTCGCTTACTATAATTACATCCAGACAGGATCCGGCTGGGCGGTAAGTAGGTGCGTCAATACATTGATGCAGTGTATTATCCTAAAAAACGCGTAAGCTGCCGCTTTGCCCTATCACTCAGTGGTTTCATGACATCACAATTTATGTCACCGAATATAACTGTACTCAGGTTCAGTTTAGTGTTTTTTTTAAATTCTCTGAACTTTAAAGATGATATTTTTTTGTAATACAACCTAAGGGTAGGTGTTCTTACATGAAATTCATTTTCTAGTTAATACAGCTATTTCACCTTTCGTTCAAACTTGAACTGCAAAAATTATTCCAGCTTGGATGTGCTGACTTCAGTGTTTTGTGTTGTCGCATAATTTGAGTGGTGTGGAGACGCATTGATGGGTCAATGCATGTTCCATTTGCCTGTTCTTGTTCCTAATTTCTATTCCATTGCCACGCAAGCAAGCTCTCTAAAAATGTGTCCTGATTGGAAAACTTAAAAAATATTCTCTAAGATTATTATTTAAAATAATATCATTCAATTATCAAGTTGAATTTCGATGTTGGCCTATCTCCTTGTCTTCTAAAAAGTACGTAGCTTGAATTAGCAGATTGTTAATTTGGACACAGCCCGACGTCAGAACCATAGCTTTGCAAAATAAGAGATGGTGTAGAGTGTAGAAGGCTTGTTTCTACACTGAGCTCCTTTGTTGCCAAATAATTTGAGTGGTGTGGGGGCAGTGCCAAAATTTTCTGAAAATGGGACATAACATGCATTGATGGGTCATTGACCCCATTGGGGTCTTACCTTCTTCATGACTTCAGATTTTGGAATAGTATTTATTTTGTTTATTTATTAGGGCCACTCCCAACAGGCACACTTGCACAATTATAGGGAGTATTGGCATGACTATGATTCTGATGAAGGACTGTGCTGAATCAATACACTGATATTCAAGCTACAACTTCAAATTCTCAACATGCTCCTCGGCTTAGCACTGAAATACCTTCCGATTTCATTCATTTATCTCTTGCCTTCAACAGAAATCGCATTATTCATAGCCCCACAATGCTTAGTTAGCTAGGTAGGTGCCCTAAGCAGAAAATGCAACAAAGTAATTCCCCAAAAGCATCATTTATATTTCTCCTATAGTTTACAAACTGGCTGATTATTGATACAGCACCAGGCCAGGAGAAAGTTAAATACATTTTTCTTATCAATTTAGTTCTAGGTAATTTTAAAACAGATGGAGTTGAATGATGACAGTAAGCACTGGTGCATGGTTACACGACTTGTTCATGCTGCGCTCTCACCAGGCTTTAGTCTGATACTTTACCCTATTCCATAGAAATTGCTCTTTGAAAATAGTTTTATTGCTGAAGTTGCTATTGTCATCAGGAAAAATATTTTGATGTGCCGCACTGGAATTTGTCAATAATGTGATGGCTGCTAAAAGATGGCAAGTTATGATAATTGAAACTCTCCCCTCAGCTGTGTGATGCTTTTATTTTGAGCCTATGTTTTATTGTTGTGGCTTGAGCTCTTAATGAGGGTTTACCCGATGATCATCTGATTCACATCATCGGGTCAAATAACATCATATAAAATTTAGTCATGTCTTGGTGCAGCAGTGTCCAATTGGTTTTTGGCCAGGCCGTCAGTGGAAAATTCAGAGCTGTCCAGTTTAGATGCAGAAACCTTTACTTTTCTGGTGGATGTAGACCTTTTTGCTCACTTTGATTTTCGAAAAGGGCCCAATTCGTACATGCCTTGAGTACCTACAGGATATAGGAGCCCTTTGTAATGATTGAGCTCAAACCCATCAATCATGTTCAAACCCATAAACAATTTCTGCGATTCGAACTGAAAATGGTCAGGACATAATAATTGGCTTGATTAAAATTTATCCAACCAATTCCTGTTTACAGACACGCTATCCTAGTAAATTGTAAATAAAGATGTAATTGTGTGTTCCCGGTGAGCGATTGAATTGACACGTGAAGGTGCAGGCAACATGTCGGGAGCCTAGTCTAAGGTACGAGGCAACATGTCGGGGAGCCCGCATATGGCGGTACGATGCAATGTCGCGGAGCCTGCATCTGGTGACAGAGGCACATGTCGGGAAACCTAGCGTACGGTAACGAGGCCATTCGCGGAGCCTGCGTCTGAGGTGACACATGTGAAGCCCGTCTGGGTCGAAGAATGCCAAGAGCCCGTAATATGGCGGTGACGAAGCAACTTGGCCCGCGTTAGTGGGGCAACATGTCGAGCCCGCGTCTGACGTGACAGAAGACATGTCGCCGGCGCTCTTAAGGCAATGTCGGGCCTGCAGTCTGACGTGACAAGGACATGTGCCCGCGTGACGGTACGGCATTCGGGAGCCTGCTCTGACGGTGGAAGCAACATGTCGGAGAAACCGCAGCGTGACGGTACGAGGCACATGTCGCGAACCCGCGTCTGGGTACGACTGTGGAAGCCCGCGTCTGAAGGTGACGAAGCAACATGCCGGCCCGTATATGGCGGTCAGACATGTCGGGGGCCCGCGTCTGAAGGTGGGGCACATGTCAGCCCGAGTCTGACGGTGACGAAGCAATGTGGAGTGGTTGGTGGCAACTGTCAGAGCCTGTTGCGGTGACGGCTGTCGGGGCCGCATCTGAGTGACGGGTGTCGGCCCGAGTTGACGGTCGGCAACATTGGGGTTTTCTGCGGTGACGGCACTTCGCAGCTCGCTCGACGGTCGGCATCTTTTTTAGCTAATATTAATGAAACTGGTCTTGCGTGAGTTTTGAACCGTGCTGACATCTGGGGCGTTCGAAAAAATCGACCGGCACCACCTATTGTTCGCCCCTGATTGAATCTTAATGGTGTTTTTTATAGTGTGGCGACTCTGTTGGAATCGTGATTAATCGTTTGTATTTTGCACTATCATTAGTGCCCACTATACTGCGCACTATTTTAAAATTAATGAACTATTGTAGTGTTAACGTTTTGATTTTTTCAACTCGATCTGACCTTTTGGGACAATTCAAAGCACTGCAGACTACATGTTTGTTTTTGGCCGCATATTGTAATCGCAAATCTGCCGCTTGTGTATTATGGTTTGGCACTGTTTTTATTTGTTATTGCGGTGTTTTTTTTTAGTGGTTTTGTCTAAAACTAAATTGCAAAACATGGTGGCATACAATCATTATTTTCTGTGTAGTCCTGCGTTATGGATGCTCATTTAAAACATGATCGTATTCAACATTCCATTCCATTGTCCAACTTTGATAATTTCGTTTTTCGAAAATAATTCTTTTTAAGCTTTTAGAAATTTGCATTCAATTTTTGAAAGTTTTTTTCTACGTTTGGCCAGTGGTTCACCTAAAAATAACCTTCAAAAAATGTTTTCCTGTGCCTGTGCTTTCTAAAAACATCAATTAAATTTTGCGTTCTTAAGTTTATCGATGTCTAATCAGCCAAAGAGTGACGCCATGCGCGCGAAAATCGGCCGCCCGGCGCGCCCCGCCGATAGCCGGCTGGCACTTCGGCCAACCGACGACACGTACGCATGTGGTGCTCAGCGGAGACTATGGGTTAGAAGTTTGTTGCTAGGGCAACATGAATCTACACAAGCACATGGTGTTGTAAAAATCATCATAAGGTAAGGGTGTGCTGTTGCCAACTAATATTTTCTAGTCTTTCTTTTTCTTTCATCTTTTGTTTTTCGCTTCAGTAAGGTTTCAAAGAGTTAGGACAAACCCCAAGCACATCCTATTATGTTTTGAAAACGGTAATAAGAAAGTGAAAGCACACAGCGAAGAATAAACCAGCTTCAAAAAGGATAAGTTTAACCAAAAGCCTATCTGTTCTGACAGTAGTCCCGTCCAGCAGCGGCAATACATGGGAAACATCGACTTCGGCTGAAACTGTTGGAGCGCCCAGTGAGTCAGTCGATGATGACTGTCTTCGCCAGTGAGCAGCTCTTCAGTAACTGCCTCCGGCTGCTGTCTGGTTCTTCTTGAGCAATTCTGGCATTTTCGGAATTAAAACTTACTCTGTCTCGTAAGTAGGTGTCTTTTGCGGAGACCACTCGACTGGGTCAGCACCAGAAGTTCTATTTTTGGTCCCGGCGTTCCGGAGCCGGGACCGGATGCTGGGCCCGGCCTGGACTTTGCCGGGATCAACTGGGTGTGTACCAGCACCGTGCCGGGACATCTGAGGATTGGAGAGCGTAAAAGTCTTAACTAGGACCTGTTTTCCATGGGGCCCACATCAAATTTTGAGATTATTTAATTTTGAAACAATCAAGTTAATTTTCCCTTAGCATTTGACTAATAAATAACCTAATATGGCTAACTACGCACACATGAATTGCCTTACTTAAACCTATATGGGGCTGTTCATAAATACCGTCACGGAGGGTTGTTTGTCGGGTCGAACAGTGGCATACCATGGCCAGGGCTGGAGATCTTCTCTCGATCCAGGAGGTTTTGGGTGGGTTAACGCTGGCATGGCAATACAAGCTCTAATTTAGTTTTAATAAGCTCCATTCGAAAATGAAATGAATTAACACAATTACACATAATTCATGGCTGAAATAGAAAATCGAAATCACTGGTTGAAATGTATAAGACAAGGCTGCAAATCTTTTCGTATTAACCCGAATTTTTTCGGGACAAATGTCAGGACCACGTTGGGTCTTGCCGGGACCAGTCGAGGCCTGCCGGCACCGGAACCAAGAAGCTAGAAAAGTAAATCCTCTAGTCAGCACAATAAGTCCTCTTATCCTGTGGCATGCTACCACTCCTATGTCGCACAGGAGTGTGAACACCAACACCGACAGCAAAAAAACTGGCGTCCGAAACAAAGTAGCCACCTTGAACCAATGCCTTATCTCCATTTGACACCCTACTGCCCAAATAACAATGTCATACTAACTGTGGAGGATGTTCTCCCAGCTTCATAAGCTGCGCACTGGACATCTGACGCCTCGCGCGTGTCATAAAGGCACTGACGTTCAAACCGGGCTGGAGACCGCTCAACTGCGGCCTAAGTTCATCCGTGTTGGATACGATGTCGTTTCAACACGCAAAACTGACCAAGTTTGCACAAATGCACAAGTCTCTTCATTTCTCTTCATTCAAGTCTCCATCCTGAAGATATGGCGAGTGGTACACCCTTGACCGAATTAAAATTGTATTGATTCATTCATTCGTTTTTCTTTCGTTCAACACGTGTTTCTCTGCTTTTATTTCTCACCCTAAATCACGATTTCAATAGTTCATACGCTCCCGATTAAATATATTGCCCGTGGCCACGTACCGGCAGCCGCGCCGACGACGGACGGGCACGCCGGGTGGCCGAATTTTGCGCGCATGGCGTCATTTTGTGACTAATTACACAGTCTTTTTCTGTTGTTTTCCTTTGCGAAGATTGTGGTGTTGCTGTTGAGGTCCTGTCTGGTGAGTTAGCGTTGGTGTTTCTGTTTGGTATGTAGCAGTGGACCACCGGCTTGTAGGTGGCAGGTGAGGCTCCGAGAGAGTAGTTGTTGTGTGTCCTATATAGCTAGACGTGGAACAACCAGCTGGATCCTAGCGTGAACAACCAGCTGGATCATTACGGCATAATGACCCTAAGCAGCGTCCATTTGAGTTAAGGGGGTGGTATACTTCTTCGGTACTACACCGCGAGTTCCTTGGATTGCAATCTCTTTATGTATATCTACATTAAAAGTCTTCCATATATATGTATATATATATATATATATATATATATATACATTCATTATATGATAACAATGTGTAGTATTTCACTTCTCAGTTGCTGCCTCACGTAGGGCAGCAGAGGTTCTAGTTTCGAGAACGCTCGGTGATGTCGCTCTGCTCTGTAGAGGTCTCTGAGTGTAAGAAGCGAGCCTTGCTGCTACAGTTTGGAGCCATCAATCACTTGTTCTGTCATGTATAGACAGTCGTGGGCAAGGACGTCGCCACATAATTTTTAGAGGGGGGGATGAACCCCGGATCGGCGATGACCGGGGGAGGGGAGGCGAGTTTTGAGCATATTGGCTGTCTGAGAGCGGCTTCACCGGTGCACGTCACCATCACATTTACATCAGTCCGCGCAGGTGAGACACAGTGCGACAAACCTAGGTTAACTACCCAAATTCTGAGTGGACGCCCTCTGACTCACGAGTTGGGGGATATGCTCCCCAGTCCCCCTCCCCGATTTCGACGTTTATGGTCGTGGGTGTCGTATGCAGGGGTAGCCAATAGTAAAAAGGTACAATTCGTTTATGGAAAATACCTGTAGGATGCTGCATAATGGTGCTCAAAAACCTAAAATTATTATCCAACCATACACTGGTGTATCAAAGTTTAAAAAAGCTTATGTGGGAAGCATTAGGCCACTCGCTGACCTTCCACCGCCGAGCCTTCTTGTGGTGAATCCATTGCTACCGGGGGAGATATGAGACAAGGGATCAGCCGGCGGGCGACGCAAACAAGGGGACAGATATTTGTGACTCCGTCTTGATCTACTCTGGATAGTGCCAAGGCCCTCGGTACGCACTGCGACGTTGTACACGAGTCATGCGAAATATGGCGCCGCAGCACCTACCATTGCTGAAAATGAATTACTATTAATTTAATTAAAATGAAACATTTACGTAGGCTCTTAAAAGTATGTTTCACACTTTTTCAAGTGCTTATAGCCAAATAACATCCAATCAAAATATTTTGAGTTTATAAAATATTTATATAATTGAGAATTGTAGGCAAAGCCAGCGAAAGCACATACGTGTCCTTTCACTCTAGAAAAGCTTTGCAAAACACGAGGACATGTTAAAATGTACCAAACTGATCACGGTAACTTAATCCGAAACGGAAAAATCCCTCAGGCAGTAGGAAGTAGAAGCTATACCGACTATCTAGCTCGCAACCCACAGCTTACCAAGCTCACATCCCACAGCTTACCAAGCTCGCAGCCCACGGCTTACCAAGCTCGCAGCCCACAGCCTACCAAGTCTCACCTCACGAGGAGGATAAAGCCTGATGAAATCACGTATCACGGCGCACGGGTAGATCTTTTTGTCTCGCGCTTGGGGGCCTGCATCAACGCCAGGGAGCTGAGCCTTTTTAGTCATTGTGGACTGGAGCCACGTTTTGACCCGACGGAGATCACTGAAAGAGCACATGGCAATAGCAGAGCTAGCCGGATGAATCCTTAGGGCTGTGAGAAGAAGGTCGGTCTCAGGAGATAATACACGAGCTTCCTTCGAAATGCATTTTAATGCGTTTACTGCTTCCTTCGGCACCTGCCCCAGTAGGCCTCCAATCCATCTTCGTCCCAGTGGGGGGGGGGTTCAAATACCCCCTCGATCTAGGCTCCTATTCAGGATAGCGAAAATTGGGAACGGTGGCAGATAGCCTACGGAAAATTATAAACAAACTATATCGGTCACTTTTTGGCTCAGGTCAGTATTGTTGTAATGACTGGACAAATAATGTGATAGGTTAGTTAATGCTGCTTTGCTTTAGCATTTGACTGGGTTGAGTTAGAACAATTTTTATGCGTTACAGAAAGTCGAATTTCTGTGACGAAGGTTCACAGAATAAGCCGAAAGCACTCCGACAAGAACGTTTCACCGAGTGGAGAAAGCCTTTCAGTTTCATTTAACTCATGCCCCACTGATCATTTCATTCTGATTATTTCCTACAAAGCTATGGACTGAAGTGTGAAAGCATGATTAAGTAGTCCCGGATAACCTCTTAGAGGTTACAGGTGCCCAAACTTGCAACATACCCCTGGAGAATGACCTTAGATACTACGGCTTGGAGAAAAAAGGTATTCTAAATATATATATATATATTTATATATATATATATATATATCTGCAAAAATAGAGCCCTTTTCCGAGAATTTTCGTTTTCTCCATGCATTTCTGATAGAGGGCTCATGACCCGTAAGTGGCCCCAGGCCATAGATATAAAAATCTCGTTACCGCAACTTCTGGTTCTCGGAGGAATGTGAAGCTCAGTGGAAGAGCAGCTGCCTTCTGAGCCACAAGTCCTGTGTTCATGTCCCGGCAAATCCCCTAATAAGTTGATCTTATCCCTCACATCCCTCCCAACAGGATGAGAGTTGACGACGCCTCTAGGCCCCGGGGGTTGGTGCGTGGCTAAATCCCAACAATGATTAACTTTAAGTGACAGCTTAGAGTAATTTAAGTGAAAGTAACATTAAATGATATGAATCGATTCAATCGATCATACCTGATTTCACTGTTGAGGCATTTTCGGAGGTGGCTTCGCCTGACCTGGCCTGGTGACCTGACCCGATATGACCTACATTTGAACATTTTAGTAAAAGCTGCGGAATTGATCAAGGGTAAAGGTGAAAGCAGGGTGACGTTTCGGCCCGCCGGGTAAACCCGAGGGGAGGATGTCCGAACGCCACCTACTGGTGCGAGGGTTAACCCTTTTCCTGACAGGCTGCTAGCTACCCGGGGGAATTCAATCTTCCGGTCCGATTTCAAAAATTCAAAATGGGATCGATTTATCTCACGTTGAACCTTATTCTCAAATGTGGACAGGGGCATGCAAATAAGAGGGATACTCGCGAGAAATTCTCATTTCAAAGCCGGCTTTGTTAGATTAGTGTTCACAACGTCCAATTTATTTGGGTAGGAAGGATAAGCAAACGGCTTTTTAAGGCATTTGCCAAACAGAATAGGAGCCAGGGCTTACGTGCCAAACCGTGAAGGTTTCCATCCCTGCAAGGACATGCATTTTCAAAAACCATTGGGGCTGCTCGATCCTGAAAACCGTCAACTACGACAGCACTAACACAATTTTTTACATTAATAAGACTCTTTCAACATCACCACAACCCTCTGACAAAAAAAGGAAGCCAAGTAGCAGCATTAAATATGAAAATAACAGAATTACTGTGTGCCCACCACCAACGTGATATTAAATAATATATTACTCAATGATATTATTACTGAGCAGAAAATTATAATTCTATCAAAATTTTTAAGTCAATCACTACCATTTGCCATCTCATCTTTCTTTCAATATCATCGCCTGCAAACACTCGCCTAGTACAACATTTTCATGTTCGTTTAGCAACAACGAACTACAGATCATTTTCAATATCATGTTCAGCTCCAACAGCGTGGAACCAGAAAATATGTCCGTTTTTCCAAATCTTGATGATGTTCCATTGCAGAAATATACATTAAAGAAAATTATCGAAAACATTTTGGAACCAATATCGATCCCAGGAGGGGAATCAATAGTAATGGATTCAGGTAAAAATCAAGCTATCAAGTACTTTCTTTTTGTGATTCTTTTCATCTCGCTGCCTAGTTTTTCATAGCCATTGACTGACCAATTTTTTTTTTTATGAGTTTCTTATTTAACCCTGAAAACTTTAATCCACTAATACCAACTTTAGGTACCCAAGTTTCTCTCGAATGTTACTAGTTCTACTATTCTTTTCGGGGAGACTTGGGAAATACTCAGTAAACAACTTTAGAATAAATGGAGCGGGGAGTGGTGCGACCTTCAATTAAGATATTAACATCATGTCCCAAATTTACAACTGGAAAATTTGTAGTTTGGTCGCATGGGTACGGAAGGGCACTCCTGCCTACCTTTTAAATGGGTAGTGGGTAAAAAAACGTGCAGCCCCCATGCTGACAGATAAATCTTCACATCAATCCTCTAGGTAATTTTAAGGTCCGTGCAAAGTGTGTTATTGAGCTATGTAAGAATTTACCTATAAAACATTTTCCTCCATACAAAATTGAAAAATTATTGAGAATAAGTTTCAATGGAGTAATGGTATACCCATTACCCATTTGTCAGTTAGAGCTTCCCATACAGTACCAAGACTCACCTGGTGTTATATGCACCTGATCGCTAAAGTATTGGCCACATCTTTAACTACCATTTTAATGATGAGCTCTCCGCCCAGGGTCTATGCCCATCTAATACCAGTGCCAAAGGCTTTCCAGGAGGCCAGCTGTGATCCATACTTTTTGGGCTCTTACACAAATTAATACTTTATCTCAGGAGTTTCGTCGAAATTATTGAAAATGAATTTAGGTTCAAATTTTCCATGAGCCCTCATCACCTAATCCAGGTAATGTGATACAACAGATGCATTGTCATTTTCAACGCAGGCCCATCATCCTCACTCCATCCTCCGACGCATTGCCTACACTCAGCGAAGTGTGTGTCTTGTATCTAAAGCAGTGTTTTGTCTTGTATCGGAAGGGCTATATTTTTCTACATGAAGCGTTTGTTAATACCAAAGCCTTTAAATCAATACAGTCTCTTTAGGACCTTGCTTTCGTTAATATTTCATCGTGGGAATTGTTACAAGGACCTTGCTAGTTTCATAAAAAATCATCCGAAAACACCAAGTTCTTGCGGAATCCAAATAAATCATAAGGGATGTTTATTAAAAAACTGTATCCAAACATTTCTTGTTATTCTCGAGTATTGATCAAGGCTCATTTCCTGCGCATTTTCTTCATTCAGTTGAGCCTTTTTTGTTGTGTCCGTGCAGCAGGCAGCCGACAACTACTACAGGGGAAAATGACAAGGAATGTTCCGGAAGAGAAAGCTTGCTGGAAAGTAAAGCAGGTTCTGAATCATGGAGGCGAAAGTGAGTCAAGGAAAAGTGTCGAGTGGAGTATGAAGCCTTTTCAGGCGCAGCTAGGTTAATATTGAACTATAATGAGCCAGGGTTTTATGCTTGCAATGATGCTGTCTTGGAATCTGAATTTGTATTTGGTGAGTGGTGCAACGAATGTTCATGCAACCAACAGCTCCATTTTATATTTTTGGTAAAGCTATCGCCTCTTAATATACGGGTAGGCCCTCAGACCGGGTCATTTCACGTCAGGGTTTTAAACCGCAACCACGAAACAGAAAAGACGCTGCTTATCAGTGTTAGACAGCAGGTACCTAATATATAGTTGCATATCATTTTATATGTGTGAGAACACCTGCAGCGCTACAGGCTAAGGTCCCCATGATGTCGAAGTGTTTTGTTGGTTTCAAATATGTGTGCTGGGTTCAACTTTTTGTGAGAAAAAATGCACTCAAGCGGGCCGAAAAAGTTTTAAAGGGAATGTGGCACCTTGGTCGAATCCTGGAATTTAGTGTTATTAGGCGTACTTTTAGTAAAAATAATGAAACCACTCACGTTTCTCTGAAAAATGTACGATAAGCTCAATAATTGGTTTTTAAAAATACTCCTCTAGAAAAAGAAATAAATATCAGCCTGTGGATGATGTCACGATCTGGCAACTTCTACCATACTTGAAACACTCCAAGGGCTTCGATTGGCTGATGCTCATCGTGACGTCAGCATATGTCGTCACACCAGTAGCTCACAACAATGTCCGCCGGCGACGGGGAGCTGGTGTCAGGTAGGTTTTAGCTTTTTTTCTACGGAAATATCGAGTTCCAAGACAAATGAAATATGAAGTACCGGGTTTTCCGACCTGCTTTACAAGTTGGCTATCTCAGTTAAAATCACGTTGTGAAGGTGCCACATTCCCTTTAAGCGAGGCTGAGAATATCATTACTTGTCAAAATGTATCTGTTCGTATTTGCATCCTCTTCAAAAACTTTTTGGCGTTTACTTGAATTTTTAATTGGGGGGTGTCCAAATCACCATTGGGGGTGCCCAGCAGATAATTGAGATACCGGAGCACCCCCAGAGAGGATCTCTGAGAATCGTCAGAGCCCTAGTGCTCACCAGCCCTGTATCCGAGGACACTAATAACACTTTACTACTCTACTCTACTATCTTTACCACCCTGTTCATACTGATCGTGAGATAAAGTCGCATATACCAGAATATAAATAAGCAGAATCAGTTGTTGCCAAGGCCATGAAATGCTGCAGTAACTCCGTGCCACATCGCAGTCAGCGCAGCCGAGGCAGGGACGAATGTGCCTCATCGGCCATCTGATCTAATCATGTCTTACATCTGACTGGCCAATAGCCAACTTTACTTGAAACTAAAGGTTTTGGACACAAAAACACCACTATTCCTCAAGGTGTTAGACACAAAGCGAAGTGCCTCACACCACCTTCATTGATGCTCATGGCAGCGAGAGTGTGCTTTGGTGATGCAAATTCAGGGCTCTTGTCTAGTGATAGGTAGCAGGCATACTTATATGCATAGCGTTCTGGCTCCAGGTTCACTGTTCCTCCTCTGAATGAACCTTAAGGTTACGGACCCATTTGAAAGTGGTTAGGCAGTGCCGTAAGCGGCTTCATGGAAGCGCCACCACTACAAATTTGATATTCTTAGGGCTGAAACACACAGCTCTAGCATGCAGAAAACCACTGCCGAGTGACATCGAAAAATGTTCAAATAAAACTACCATGGATAGCTCGCCAAGACCGTTTGCTTGCATCCCTGCCGTTCGGGGCAGACCCCGTTCAAGTTGTTTGGCAGCATTACGTCATCAGGGCTGGAGAGGCATCATAGTTACTATGCAGGGCATTGGCAAAATTACACTTTTTCGAAGCTCTAAATAACCTATTTTAGAACTGTATCAACAAAACTTATATGGTTGAACAGAAAGCTGAAAGATTTTCATTTGTGAAACCATCAGACGTTTTGCGAAAACTCCAGTGAAGAATATTATGTTTACAAATTTTCTAGAGCGTATCAAAATAATGCCAGCTTCAGCACTAACAGCTGTTTGCAGTAAGACTAATCTCGATTTTGATTGGCTGTTAATTGCTGACCTTTGATTGGCTGTTGGTGGTAGCTGCAGCAGAAGACAATAAACACCGGTGATCTCTTGAGCGAAGGTAAACTTATTTCTCTTGACTATCAATAAAAGCGGATGGATTATAACGAGTTTGCAGGTAATATTTAGACGTTAGGTGTTATGGTACTTCTCTTAATCCATGCAGATGGGCATGGTTAGAAATTTCAGTGGGTTTTCGTTACATCAAGCTTCAGGTATTGATCGACCCCAACGGTCGCATGTGCTACATGGCTTCATCCTTCTCGACGCTTCTGCATTTCTTTATTAAGCAGTCATATGATCAGCGTGTTGGTGCTGATAATTTGAATTTACGTGATGAAGGGTATTCAAATTAGCGATTGAGGAGCTAGAAATTGCTGATAGGTATTTGCATGTTGTTGCTGATTTATCTGTGTCTGTATACTTGTCAAAATCACTGTTCACGGTTGCATCAATTCAAGTAGGCCTGAGTTGATCAAATAAATGCATGCCCTTCAACAAATCCTTTGAAGTGCCGTGATTTTTTCATTAGATTTACGTAAAATACGCAGCTCGCCGTTGAGATCAAGGTTACTGTCAAATGGGTGAAACAAGTTGATTTCGATTTATACTAGATTGCTGCCAAATACGCCCAAACTTGGTATGTTCCAGCTGATCCTTCCAAAAACTTAGTAGAATCTCCTAGAACTTAGTAGGAAAGGGCGGTGACGTTATCAGGGGAGGACTATATTTAATAGGAAACTTGTTTGTACCCGTAGTTAAAGTACCCTGGTTCGGGGCATCTGCGCCCCTCACTCGCAGCACCTGTCCACTCGGCTCGCTGCTGTTGTCTACAACAACTTCCAGCGAGTTACCCAGCGAATGCCTGTCTGTTCGGCTCGCTGCTGTTGTCTACAGCGATCTTCAGTGAATTAGCCAACGAGTGCCTGTAGGTGGTCCGAGATTACACTCCTGGCGCGCCGGTATAGCGACTAACTTGCCGAACGTGTTAATTAGAACTTTGCAAAGTGAAGGCAGGTGTACAGAGCTGAAATTGAGATCCGACAACGATATGAGGGGATTCAGGCTTCAGCATGCAGCCGCTTTGTGTCGACCAGCAGTGAGCGGGCAGTGAGCGGGCAGTGAGTGCACTCGGTCCTGAATATACGGGTAGTGCAGTACACTCGGTCCGGAATATACGGGTAGTGCAGTACACTCGGTCCTGAATATACGGGTAGTGCAGTACACTCGGTCCTGAATATACAGGCAGTCAGTGCACTCGGTCCTGAATATACGGTGCAGTACACTTGGTCCTAAAAATACGGGTAGTGCAGTACACTCGGTCCTGAAAATACGGGTAGTGCAGTACACTCGGTCCTGAATATACGGGTAGTGTAGTACACTCGGTCCTGAATATACGGGTAGTGCAGTACACTCGGTCCTGAATATACGGGTAGTACAGTACACTCGGTCCTGAATATACGGGTAGTGCAGTACACTCGGTCCTGAATATACGGGTAGTGCAGTACACTCGGTCCTGAATATACGGGTAGTGCAGTACACTCGGTCCTGAATATACGGGCAGTCAGTGCACTCGGTCCTGAATATACGGGCTGTGCAGTATACGGGTCCTGAATATACGAGTAGTGCAGTACACTCGGTCCTGAATATACGGGTAGTATAGTACACTCGGTCCTGAATATACGGGTAGTGCAGTACACTCGGTCCTGAATATACGGGTAGTGCAGTACACTCGGTCCTGAATATACGGGTAGTGCAGTACACTCGGTCCTGAATATACGGGTAGTGTAGTACACTCGGTCCTGAATATACGGGTAGTGCAGTACACTCGGTCCTGAATACACGGGTAGTGCAGTACACTCGATCCTGAATATACGGGTAGTGCAGTACACTCGGTCCTGAATATACGGGTAGTGTAGTACACTCGGTCCTGAATATACGGGTAGTGCAGTACACTCGGTCCTGAATATACGGGTAGTGCAGTACACTCAGTCCTGAATATACGGGTAGTGCAGTACACTCGGTCCTGAATATACGGGTAGTATAGTACACTCGGTCCTGAATATACGGGTAGTGCAGTACACTCGGTCCTGAATATACGGGTAGTGCAGTACACTCGGTCCTGAATATACGGGTAGTGTAGTACACTCGGTCCTGAATATACGGGTAGTGCAGTACACTCGGTCCTGAATATACGGGTAGTATAGTACACTCGGTCCTGAATATACGGGCAGTGCAGTATACGGGTCCTGAGTGAGCGGGCAGTGCCAGCACACTCAGCCCTGAGCGAGCGGGCAGTGCAGTACACGGGTCCTGAGTGAGCGGGCAGTGCCAGCATACTCAGCCCTGAGCGAGCGGGCAGTGCAGTATACGGGTCCTGAGTGAGCGGGCAGTGCCAGCACACTCAGCCCTGAGCGAGCGGGCAGTGCAGTACACGGGTCCTGAGTGAGCGGGCAGTGCCAGCACACTCAGCCCTGAGCGAGCGGGCAGTGCAGTATACGGGTCCTGAGTGAGCGGGCAGTGCCAGCACACTCAGCCCTGAGCGAGCGGGCAGTGCAGTATACGGGTCCTGAGTGAGCGGGCAAAGCCAGCACACTCAGCCCTGAGCGAGCGGGCAGTGCAGTATACGGGTCCCGAGTGAGCGGGCAGTGCCAGCACACTCAGCCCTGAGCGAGCGGGCAGTGCAGTACACGGGTCCTGAGTGAGCGGGCAGTACCAGCACACTCAGCCCTGAGCGAGCGGGCAGTGCAGTATACGGGTCCTGAGTGAGCGGGCAGTGCCAGCACACTCAGCCCTGAGCGAGCGGGCAGTGCAGTATACGGGTCCTGAGTGAGCGGGCAGTGCCAGCATACTCAGCCCTGAGCGAGCGGGCAGTGCAGTATACGGGTCCTGAGTGAGCGGGCAGTGCCAGCACACTGGCCCTGAGCGAGCGGGCAGTACCAGCGCGTTTTCTGTGGAGCAGCTACGTTCCAACCGGGAGGAGCCGCTGGTCCAGCTCGTTGCCATAGCCAAAACGCGTTCCGCAAATTCCAATGGCCAAACGGATGATGCCCTCGCTACAAACGGCCGGAAATAGACCAAATGGTTATAGGTCAATTCTTTGTCCTGAGGTTAGGTCATCCTTTCAATTTAACCCAACAGAGCAATATGATGACATTCGAACTGCAGTAGTCAACAGTGGCGGATCTAGCCGGTCGGTTTGGGAGGGGCAAACCAAAGTCAAAACTCGAAAAGCAAAAAAAACATAAAAAACGTCACGCCGTGAAAGCTCCACTACAATATCACTTGCCGGTTTGCCGATAAAATTTTGGGTATTTGAGGCAAAAAAACGTCACGGGTTGAAAAATATGGGCTCGAGATACTTTTTGCAGTCCAAGGCCCAATATTTACACTGAACTTAACTGGTTCTGTTAGAAGTTGAGAATTGAAGCACCAAAATCTTGCTTATAAACTAAAAAGGAGTCGGGGGAAAAAAGGAGGTCGACCACTTTGGGGGCGGGCATAAACATAGTTTTGCCCCGAGCTTTTCCGTTTGGGGGCAAATGCCTTTTTGCCCCCCTTGGATTCGCCACTGGTAGTCAATGAATTGCAGGGGGGCCTAAATAACTGCCATATATGTTCTGGCTCGCAATTAATTGGTGAAAAAGGAACACATGATAATACCAGTAGCGTCTCGTCTTTAAAATGTAACGTCGTCTCGATTAACCTCAATGTGGCCCTTCTCTGAACATGTGGGCACTCTATCGATTTGCCCTCTCAAGAGCTTTCAAATAGCCCGGCATATATTGTTCTTGCCAAGTGCAGGACACAAGTGGTGTCTGAATATGGCTTCCATGATATTTGTGCTTGAATGTATATTCTCAAACTCGTGCTGTGCAGTGACCAATTATGCCCTAGCATATGACCTGGTTAAAAATGCGATGCCATGACACTGAGAAAGTAAGTCCAGCTCTGGATAAATGGCGTTAGGAAAAGTTTCTAACCGCAGAGTGTTGCAAAAATGACCTAGGACCCTTAAAAGGTGATAAATCAGAAGACAGTAAAAACGCTAAAAGACTTAGAACCCACCAGTCGGCAAAATGGCAAACAAAAAGCTAAAATGTAAAATCATAAGATGAAGGCAGCCTAAAAAGGCAAAACAAATTCCAAAGTCCAGAAACTAAAACGCCTAAACCCTAAAAAGCCAAAAAAGGCTAAGACTAGGCAAATATAAAAAACATGGGATTATGTAAATACAACGTCTTGGTCCTTAACCGTCGTCAGGCGAGGAGTGCAAGATGGAGGTGGCTAGAGGCCCAATGTAGACTCTTTAGCTTACATCAAGGGAAATGACCTAGGGCCTTAGATGTTAAGTGTCGAGTAAAAGGCGAAAGGCATGAGAATGTCCCTAAAAACTGAAACCAACCGTAAATAGAAAGGCAAGAAAAATTAAAAATACTTTGAATCCCACAACAGATCCCTGCAGAGACACCGCAGAAGTAAAATGAGCATAAAAACCCCGAATGGACCCAGTGGCGGATCCAGGGGGGAGGACAAAAAGGCAATTGCCCCCCAAACGGAAAAGCTCGGGGCAAAACTATGTTTTAGCCCCCCTCAAAGCGATCGACCTCCTTTTTCCCCGACTCCTTTTTAGCTTGTAAGCAAGATTTTGGTGCTTCAACTTTCAACTTCAAACAGAATTAGTGAAGTTCAGTGTAAGTATTGGGGCTTGGATAGGAAAAAAGTATCTAGAGCCCATATTTTTCACCCCGTGGCATTTTTTTGCTTTTCGTCTCCAGTTCCCAAAATCCTACCGAAAAGGCATATTGTAACGCAATTTTTCACTGCGTGTTATTTTTTTGCTTTTCGACTTTTGTTTGCCCCTCCCGAACCAACCGGCTAGATCCGCCACTGAATGGACCTAAAATGGGTGCAAAAGCACAAATGAGACGTACAGTGAGCTAAAACGCTGCTGAAAAGAACCAAACTTGGTGGGAAACTAAACTTTTGTACATGAAATAGAACTGTACATGTGAAATAAAATTCCAAGTATACACTAAAACGCAATAAAATACACAAAACCTAAAGAAAAGCGCAGACAGAAACAAGAGGGAACTGAAAGTCAGGGAAAGGTAAAACACGACGTTTCGGTCCTGGACCATCATCAGGTGTAAGGCAGTGGAAGAGTGTGAACGAGACCCCTGAGGTAAACTGTGCGTGCGTGCGTGCGTGCGTGCGTGTGCGCGTGCGTGCGCGCGTGTGTGTGTGTGTGTGTGTGTGTGTGTGTGTGTGTGTGTGTGTGTGTGTGTGTGTGTGTGTGTGTGTGTGTGTGTGTGTGTGTGTGTGTGTGTGTGTGTGTGTGTGTGTGTGTGTGTGTGTATCAACGAATAAGCAGCCAAGAGGATGACTGTGTCCTCAGACTGGTTTGCGTTGTCTGATTAGGATAGATTCGGAAATTTTGCGGTCATGACCATCCCTAGTGAGTTTCAAAATTTTAATAGCCAAAAAAATCCGTGGTAAGGCTCTGGTCTTGGTGAACCAGTCGTCGATAGTCCCCGAAAGGCGTGTTGTGCCGTTTGTGGCATGCACCCCCAAGGTGTTCATTAACCCGCGCGGCGCTGGGGTCTCCAGCCGAACGCGCGGGGCTGGGGGTAAATTTTACCCCCCTGTTATCTCCTGAACTAATCGTCCGATTTGGAAAATTCAAACGCCAATCGAAAGATCTCATCACGAACAACTAAAAACATGTACTTAATTTAAAGTTTGAGGTCAAGGCCAAGGTCAAACTGAGGTCA